>CM069859.1:225473668-226113668 GCA_036172795.1 Pelodytes ibericus
GCAATGATTCTAAACAACGTCCACCCTCTGATAGAGCTATACAGAGCAATGATTCTAAACAACATGTCCGCCCCCTGATAGAGCTATACAGAGCAATGATTCTAAACATCATGTCCGTTCCCTGATAGAGCTATACAAAGCAAAGATTTTAAACAACATTTCCGCCCCTGATCGAGCTATACAGAGCAAAGATTCTAAACAACATGTCCGCCCCTGATAGAGCTATACAGAGCAATGATTCTAAACAACATGTCTGCCCCCTGATAGAGCTATACAGAGCAAAGATTCTAAACAACATGTCTGCCCCTGATAGAGCTATACAGAGCAATGATTCTAAACAACAAGTCCACCCCCTGATAGAGCTATACAGAGCAAAGATTCTAAACAACATGTCCGCCCGCTGATAGAGCTATACAGAGCAAAGATTCTAAACAACATGTCTGCCTCTGATAGAGCTATACAGAGCAAAGATTCTAACCACCATGACCACCCCTGATAGAGCTATACAGAGCAATGATTCAAAACAACATGTCCACCCCCTGATAGAGCTATACAGAGCAATGATTCTAAACAACATGTCCACCCCCTGATAGAGCTATACAGAGCAAAGATTCTAAACAACATGTCCTCCTCCTGATAGAGCTATACAGAGTAAAGATTCTAAACAACTTGTCTGCCTCTGATAGAGCTATACAGTGCAAAGATTCTAAACAACATGTCTGCCTCTGATAGAGCTATACAGAGCAAAGATTCTAACCAACATGACCACCCCTGATAGAGCTATACAGAGCAAAGATTCTAAACAACATGTCTGCCTCTGATAGAGCTATACAGAGCAAAGATTCTAACCAACATGACCACCCCTGATAGAGCTATACAGAGCAAAGATTCTAAACAACATGTCCGTCCCCTGATAGAGCTATACAGAGCAAAGATTCTAAACAACATGTCTGCCCCTGATAGAGCTATACAGAGCAAAGATTCTAAACAACATGACCACCCCTGATAGAGCTATACAGAGCAAAGATTCTAAACAACATGTCCGCCCCCTGATAGAGCTATACAGAGCAAATATTCTAAACAACATGACCACCCCTGATAGAGCTATACAGAGCAAAGATTCTAAACAACATGACCACCCCTGATAGAGCTATACAGAGCAAAGATTCTAAACAACATGTCCGCCCCCTGATAGAGCTATACAGAGCAAATATTCTAAACAACATGACCACCCCTGATAGAGCTATACAGAGCAAAGATTCTAAACAACATGACCACCCCTGATAGAGCTATACAGAGCAAAGATTCTAAACAACATGTCCGCCCCCTGATAGAGCTATACAGAGCAAATATTCTAAACAACATGACCACCCCTGATAGAGCTATACAGAGCAAAGATTCTAAACAACATGACCACCCCTGATAGAGCTATACAGAGCAAAGATTCTAAACAACATGTCCGTCCCCTGATAGAATATCCCTAAGGGACAGATTAAGTACATGCGATGAAACTCTAGGACACAAATGGATTTTGTAGAACAGAGCAACACGCTTGTAAAGCTTAAAGAAACTGTCCCGTCCCCTTTTGGAGTCTAGTGTTTCCATGGATAGAGCCACCCTTTTAGGAAGCCAAGATTTCTCCTTCTCCTTCTTGACGAAGCACAATGATAGAGCCAAAGACATTAAAAGAGCATTAAACAAATGTTGGCCCATTATAAAACTGGACCCGGTGCTGTAGGAGGTGATTCCTCAGAGGCCTAATGTCACATTACGATTTAGCCCCAAGTTCTCTCCCAGAGGCGATTCAACTGAAAACATCTCATTTGACCAGTCTCCTGGTTTACCTGCATCAAGTCTGGTACCACCTTTCAGATCAAACCCTTTATACATTGTAAATCAGTAATATACCTGCTGCCATGTAGCTGTGGCATTCAGGACGTGGGGCTCACCTCAATGAGAGTTCAACGTTAGGGGACTGGAACATCTTAGAAATAAGAGTAAAACACATAATGTCCCCTTACATTGGAAGAGCTGCAATTCTTTTAAAACGGATACATTTCAGATAATTGGAATAGATATAGTGCAGCCTCACTGGAGAGGGGGGGATCCTGGAGTCGCTCTGGCCAAGAGGGAAACAGAATGGATATTTAAAATGAGAACTCATGAAAAAGGGGGATTAATGACAGATCTTGACATACTGACTTTCGGTTAAAATCCCTTTACCCCTTTATGACCCTCTTTATCCCACGGAGGTGGGTATGGTATCCACGTTAATTGTGTGGTATACTACTGCTATTTACATACCCTGCATTTTATATATGTTTTCAGATCGATGGGACTCTCCTCCTCCAGCATTGTGTTTTTTGTGAAAATGACAATATATACAGACATATGATGCTTTTTATTCTGTTCTATCCATGTAACATAGTAACATAGTAATGTAGGTTGAAAAAACACACAAGTCCATCAAGTTCAACTTCTACTTATCATTCCAGCTTTTGATCCAAAAGAAGCAAAAACCCCTAAGGAAGGTATTTTGAATTTTGCCTCCTGGGGGAAAAATTCCTTCTTGACTCCAAGGGGCAATCAGATTTCTCCTTGGATCAATAAGCTCTATTATTAATGTTTATTATTATCAGCCCTGTATGTCCTGCTTTTCCATGTGTAAATGCATCTATTGTGTTTGCTAGCACTACCTCTCTTGGCAGTGAGTTCCATAACTTTATTGTCCTTACCGTAAAGAATCCCTTCCTTTGCTGTCTATGAAATCTTTGCTCTTCCAGTCTCAGGGGGTGACCTCTTGTTCTTTGTACATTTCTATTAATGAACAGGTCACTGGAGAGCTCCTTATATTGGCCCTGCACATATTTATATAATGTTATCATATCCCCTCTAAGACGCCTTTTTTCTAACGTAAATAAATGCAATTTTTAAGTCTCTCTTCATAACCAAGATCCTCCAATCCCCTTATTAATTTTGTAGCTCTCCTTTGCACTTTTTCTAGTTCCTTAATATCCTTTTTAAGGACTGGTGCCCAGAATTGTACTGCATATTCAAGGTGAGGTCTTACCATTGATTTGTAAAGAGGCAAGATGATATCCTCCTCCCGTGAATCTATACCTCGTTTTATACATGCCAATATCTTATTGGCCCTTGCAGCTGCTGACTGGCATTATTTATTTATTTATTTATTTATTTAGAAAGTGTTTTACCAGGAATAATACATTGAGATTTCTCTCGTTTTCAAGTATGTCCTGGGGACCCAGTCCAGAAAGGAGTGACACAGAGTTACACATTTAACAGTAGATTCAAAAATAAATGCATACATATATTAAACAAGTTTGAAGGAGAACATACAGGGTAAATCATTATTGATACAAAAAAAGGAACAACATGTACAGTATACAAAAGAGTTTGTAAACTAATAACAGGTACAATCTGTTTTGAGGATTTGGGAAATACATTGAGCACTGTTGCCAAGTTTATCTACAATGATTCCTAAATCCTTTTCATTAGTACCGTATTTGCTCGAATATAAGACGAGGTTTTTTTCAGAGCAAATGCTCTGAAAAATCCTCCTCGTCTTACATTCGAGGTCTTCTTATAATCTGACCTCAAATTGAGGTCAGACTATAAGACAGGGATCCAGGTCCCCTGCAGAGCTGCAGGGGACCTGGATCCCCCTCTCTAACAGCAGGGGATGTCTATGAAGAAGCCGAGTACTTCCGCTTTCGTCACAGAAGTCCCGGCGAGCGTGCCGGGCGGGAGCAGGGGAGGTCTGCGCTCATCGCGCAGACATCCTCTGCTGCCCCACTAGCCACCAGGGTAAATCGGGCAGCTGGGGGATGTCTGCACGATACGTGCAGACATCCTCCATGTTGCCCGACACGGCAGTCTATTATGACGGACTAGCTGTCCGTCATAATAGACGGCCGTGTCGGGCAGCGTGGAGGATGTCTGCAAGTATCGTGCAGACATCCCCCGTCTGCCCCCACTAGCCACCAGGGAGCCAAACCAGGTAAGGGGGGGGGGGGGGGGGGGGCTGGACAGGACAGACAGACAAGGGGGGGGGGGGAGAAAGAGACAAAGGGAGGGGGAGGGGGGAGGACACAGATAGACGAGGGGGGGGGGAGGGAAAGAGACAAGGGGAGGGGGGAGGACACAGATAGACAAGGGGGGGGCAGAGATAAAAGGGGAGGGGGGGATAGAGAGAGACAAAGGGAGGGGAGAGGGGAGGACACAGACAGACAAGGGGGGGCAGAGAGAAAAGGGGAGGGGGGATAGATAGAGACAAGAGAGAGAAGTTTTGGGGGGAGAGAGAGACAACGCTGGGGGGGGGAAAGACAGCTGGGGGAGCGGGAGAGAGGCCGCATTGGCACATAAAAGCAGATAAAAACAAGAAATGCATTTGTATAATATAAATTTTTTATTAAATATTAAAAAGCTATTTACATATATACAAGTTAAACTTTTTTCCTATAGGGTAGTCTTATAATCAGGCTTTTAGTTTTTTTCCTAAAGGAATGTACAAATTTGTGGGGTCGTCTTATAATCGAGCAAATACGGTAGTTTTTCCCAGGGAAATACCATTTATGTTGCTTTGTTATTATTTTTCCCATAATGTATTGATGATAATTTTGATGTTTGCACTCTGCTCGTACCGTATGTTGGAAGGTTTTTTCTATTTTCTAGGGACAGCTTTATATATATATATATATTAACTGAAGATAATGAGACCTACATTTTACCTTGTTTTGTGGTATAATAAACCTGCCCTGCCAGAGGAGAACACATCTCCCATGTTGGTGGGGGCATGGCCTAAACGTAGTGACATGCCGAAGGTCTGCCCCCTCCTTTGGATGGTATCCATGAGGAGGCGGGGTTTCTGAGCTCATCCTCCTCCCCTTTGGTTGATTAGGGCAGGGGGTTCTGACGCTCCTCCCCTTCATCATGAGGGGTAGCATCACTGGCCACGTGATTGATGACGCGTCCGGTAGTGCCATCCTTATGGCTCCGACGGCCATGTTTCTGGAGCCCATAGATGGCTTCTAATGTATTTATTTTTCGTTTTTCGTTATTTTCTCACCCTCGTTTCACATTTTTATTAATATGATTCGTTATGTTTGCCCTCCATGAGTATATTTTAGTGTTTTTTTCTGTATGTGTATTCAGATGTTGAAAACCCTGAAATGAGTGCACACTGGACCCCCGTGGGCCATTTTGACAGTATTTAAACCCCTCTGGGTTATGTAAAGATATTGCTGCTATTTGAGCTGAAAGCACTGGGACACTTTTCTCCTGAGGAAGCTGGTTTATGCTGGCGAAACGCGTTGAGAGTTGGGAATTTTTAGATACTAAGATTGGCAGAAAACATTAGAGGATTTGGGGGGCAGCACAGAGGAAGCCGTATTTGGATGTCCTTTGTTTTTAATGGTATAGGGTGTTGTCTTTCATTGGGACAACACGGTAAAGAAAGCAGTTGTTGAAATCACCGGTTCAAAGAATTAATTTTATTACAATATTCACCAATTAACAAATGGAACAAATTCCATCACTCTAAGGTTCAGTGAATAATACACAATAAATACAGTATTTGGCACCCAGGGTGGAACCTATGTTTGGCACCCCCTATCTTTGTCCCCAAACAGCTTGTCAGTGCACCACTGTGCTCAATCAGCTTGGCAGAGCCATCTTTGTCCATAAACAGCTTGCCGGTGCCATCTATGTTCTCAGACACCCCTGTCCCCAAATAGCTTGCTAGTGCCACTCATTCCCAAGCAGTGCCACCCCTACCCCCAAACAGTTTGCCATGGCTTTCATTGTCCCCAAACAGCTTGCCATTGCCATCTTTATACCCAAACAGCTAGACATTGCCATCTATTTCTCCCAAACAGCTAGTCATTGCCATCTATTCCCTCCAAACAGCTAGTCATTGCCAACTTTGTCCCCAAATAGCTTGCCATTGCCGTCTATGTCACCAAACAGTTTGCCATTAAACAGTTTGCCTCCTGCCTCATAGTGGGGACCGGCTGCTATAATACCAAGAGAGCAGGGATGAATAGTACTACACCTGCCCCCAACATGTAGAGAAACCTTGTAGAGGAGTGCAGGAGGGAATGAGAAGGTTATAGGAGGATGGTAATGAAATACGTTGGATTGATAAGGTGTAATGAGAGAGGATTGCTGGAGGGGGAGGGGGTACCAAAGTCGAAGTATTTCACAATCAATCATGCCAAAATGCTGGCTAGCCATCATGGATGCTCTGCATGCCAGCTGCATGGATCCAGTTTGGCCGTCACCAGATGTTCTGCATGCAGGGATCCAGCTTGGCCATCACGGATGCTCTGCATGCATGGATCCAGCTTGGCCGTCACGGATGCTCTGGATGCAGGGATCCAGCTTGGCCATCACGGATGCTCTGCATGCATGGATCCAGCTTGGCCGTCACGGATGCTCTGGATGCAGGGATCCAGCTTGGCCATCACGGATGCTCTGCATGCATGGATCCAGCTTGGCCGTCACGGATGCTCTGGATGCAGGGATCCAGCTTGGCCGTCACGGGATGCTCTGGATGCAGGGATCCAGCTTGGCCGTCACGGATGCTCTGCATGCAGGGATCCAGCTTGGCCGTCACGGGATGCTCTGCATGCAGGGATCCAGCTTGGCCGTCACGGGATGCTCTGCATGCCCATGGCATGGATCCTGTTAGAGCATCATGGGAAGCTTTGTTTGCATGAGCGGTCATGCTCAAATACTATCTCTGGTGTTTCTCACATCTTGAGTTAGTTGACAGCAGTTGGTGGGGTCAGGTTTTACCCTCTCTATGAAGCTGAGCGGCTGCTGGAGATGAAATCAGTTCCATCTCATGCTGTTCCTTCTGTTCACTTATTTTACCTACTGTCATAGCAAATTTCACCCATCACCTGCACTATGTAGGAGAGCAGCGTCCAGGTGTAAGTAATCCATGCTTGGTGGAGTCTGGTATGTTACACGGGGAGTTCCAGACACAAGCGCCACTAAAGGACCTGCACCATCCTTAAGATTGAGCGCTCCTCCTCCGTGATATCGAGCGCTCCCCCTCCGTGATATTGAGCGCTCCTCCTCCGTGATATCGAGCGCTCCCCCTCCGTGATATCGAGCGCTCCCCCTCCGTGATATCGAGCGCTCCCCCTCCGTGATATCGAGCGCTCCCCCTCCGTGATATCGAGCGCTCCTCCTCCGTGATATCGAGCGCTCCCCCTCCGTGATATCGAGCGCTCCCCCTCCGTGATATTGAGTGCTCCCCCTCCGTGATATCGAGCGCTCCCCCTCCGTGATATCGAGTGCTCCCCCTCCGTGATATTGAGTGCTCCCCCTCCGTGATATTGAGTGCTCCTCCTCCGTGATATCGAGCGCTCCCCCCCCTTAAAATCGAACGCTCCCCCTCCTTAATATCGAGCGCTCCCCCTCCTTAATATCGAGCGCTCCCCCTCCTTAATATCGAGCGCTCCACCTGCTTAATATCGAGCGCTCCACCTGCTTAATATCGAGCGCTTCCCCTCCTTGATATCGAGCGATCCCCTCCTTAATATTGAGCGCTACCCCTCCGTGATATTGTGCGCTCCCTCTCCTTGATATCAAGCGATCCCCTCCTTAATATCGTGCGCTCCCCCTCCTTAATATCGAGCGCTCCCCCTCCTTAATATCGAGCGCTCCCCCTCCTTAATATCGAGCGCTCCCCCTCCTTAATATCGTGCGCTCCCCCTCCTTAATATCGAGCGCTCCACCTGCTTAATATCGAGCGCTCCACCTGCTTAATATCGAGCGCTTCCCCTCCTTGATATCGAGCGATCCCCTCCTTAATATTGAGCGCTACCCCTCCGTGATATTGTGCGCTCCCTCTCCTTGATATCAAGCGATCCCCTCCTTAATATTGAGTGCTCCCCCTCCTTAATATTGAGCGCTTCCCCTCCGTGATATCGAGCACTCCCCCTCCTTAATATCGAGAGCTTTCCCTCCTTGATATCGTGCGCTCCCTCTCCTTGATATCGAGCTCTTCAATCCTTAATTTCGGGCACTCCCCCTCCTTAATATCGAGCACTTCCCCTCCTTAACATCGAGAGGTCCCCCTCCTTGATATCTATAGACCCCCTCCTTAATATTGAGAACTCCCCCTCCTTAATATTGAGCGCTCCCCTCATTGATATCAAGCGATCCCCTCGTTAATATTGAGTGCTCCCCCTCCTTGATATCGAGCGCTCCGCCTCCTTGATTTACATCGCTTCCCCTCCTTAATATTGAGCGCTCCCCCTCCTTAATATCGAGCGCTGCCTCTCCTTGATATCAAGCCCTTCCCCTCCTTGATATGTAGCACTTCCCCTCCCTGATATCGAGCGCTCCTCCTCCTCGATATAGAGCGCTCCCCCTCCTCGATATAGAGCGCTCCCCCTCGATATAGAGCGCTCCCCCTCCTCAATATAGAGCGCTCCCCCTCCTCGATATAGAGCACTCCCTCTCCTTAATATCGAGCGCCCCCTCTCCTTCATATCTAGAGATCCCCCTCCTTGATATCGAGCGCTCCTCCTCCTTGATATCGAGCACTCCCCCTCCTTAATATCGAGCGCCCCCTCTCCTTCATATCGAGTGATCCCCCTCCTTGATATCGAGTGATCCCCCTCCTTCATATCGAGTGATCCCCCCTCCTTCATATCGAGTGATCCCCCTCCTTCATATCGAGTGATCTCCCTCCTTCATATCGAGTGATCCCCCTCCTTCATATCGAGTGATCCCCCCTCCTTCATATCGAGTGATCCCCCTCCTTCATATCGAGTGATCCCCCCTCCTTCATATCGAGTGATCCCCTCCTTCATATCGAGCGCCCCCCCTCCTTCATATCGAGTGATCCCCCTCCTTAATATCGAGCGCTCCTCCTCCTTCATATCGAGTGATCTCCCTCCTTCATATCGAGTGATCCCCCTCCTTCATATCGAGTGATCCTCCTCGATATCGAGCGCTCCTCCTCCTTCATATGGAGCACACTCCCTCTCCTTCATTTTGAGCGCACTCCCTCCTTGATATCGAGCGCTCCTTGTGACGGAACCCTGCGTCACTGGGATTCGTGGAGAGAACTAAAGTGTGTCCATTCCTGTTCCTCTCCTATACTGGTGTGTGTCCATTCCTGTTCCTCTCCCATACTGGTGCGTGTCCATTCCTGTTCCTCTCCCATACTGGTGTGTGTCCATTCCTGTTCCTCTCCCATACTGGTGCGTGTCCATTCCTGTTCCTCTCCTATACTGGTGTGTGTCCATTCCTGTTCCTCTCCTATACTGGTGTGTGTCCATTCCTGTTCCCCTCCTATACTGGTGTGTGTCCATTCCTGTTCCCCTTCTATACTGGTGTGTGTCCATTCCTGTTCCCCTCCTATACTGGTGCGTGTCCATTCCTGTTCCCCTCCTATACTGGTGCGTGTCCATTCCTGTTCCCCACCTATACTGGTGTGTGTCCATTCCTGTTCCTCTCACCGGCACCTACAGTACATAGTCTCATAGAAACATAGAATGTGTCGGCAGATAAGAACCATTCGGTCCATCTAGTCTGCCCAATTTTTCTAAATACTTTTATTAGTCCCCCGTTCCCGGTCTTATAGCTAGGATACCCTTGTATCTTTCCCACGCATGCATAAAATCCTTGACTGTGTTTACCTCTACCACCTCCGCTGGAAGACTATTCCATGCATCCACTACCCTCTCAATAAAGTAATACTTCCTGATATTACTTTTAAATCATTGCCCCTCTAATTTCAGACTATGTCCTCTAGTTGTGGTAGTTTTTCTTCCTTTAAATATACTCTCCTCCTTACTGTGTTAATGTATATAAATGTTTCTATCATATCCCCCGTTACATCTTTCCTCCAGGCTATACATGTTAAGATGCTTTAACCTTTCCTGGGAAGTTTTAGCCCTCAACCCATGAACCAGTTTAGTAGCCCATCTCTGAACTCTCTCCAGGTCTCCCCCCTACCTCCACCACCATAACCAAATCCCATAACACAAGGACTAAACTCTTCCTCCATCCCCTGCCTCCTCCACTATAACCAAATCCCATAACACAAGGACTAAACTCTACCTCCATCCCCTGCCTCCTCCTCCATAACCAAATCCCATAACACAAGGACTAAACTCTACCTCCATCTCCTCCACTATAACCAAATCCCATAACACAAGGACTAAACTCTACCTCCATCTCCTCCACTATAACCAAATCCCATAACACAAGGACTAAACTCTACCTCCATCCCCTGCCTCCTCCTCCATAACCAAATCCCATAACACAAGGACTAAACTCTACCTCCATCTCCTCCACTATAACCAAATCCCATAACACAAGGACTAAACTCTACCTCCATCTCCTCCACTATAACCAAATCCCATAACACAAGGACTAAACTCTACCTCCATCCCCTGCCTCCTCCACCATAACCAAATCCCATAACACAAGGACTAAACTCTACCTCCATCCCCTGCCTCCTCCTCCATAACCAAATCCCATAACACAAGGACTAAACTCTACCTCCATCCCCTGCCTCCTCCTCCATAACCAAATCCCATAACACAAGGACTAAACTCTACCTCCTCCACTATAACCAAATCCCATAACACAAGCACTAAACACTACCTCCGTCTCCTGCCTCGTCCACTATAACCAAATCCCATAACACAAGGACTAAACTCTACCTCCTCCACTATAACCAAATCCCATAACATAAGGACTAAACTCTACCTCCTCCACTATAACCAAATCCCATAACACAAGGACTAAACTCTACCTCCACCACTATAACCAAATCCCATAACACAATGACTAAACTCTACCTCCATTCCCTGCCTCCTTCACTAAAACCGAATCCCATAACACAAGGACTAAACTCTACCTCCATCCCCTGCCTCCTCCACTATAACCAAATCCCATAACACAAGGACTAAACTCTACCTCCATCCCCTGCCTCCTCCACTATAACCAAATCCCATAACACAAGGAATAAACTCTACCTCCATCCCCTGCCTCTTCCACTATAACCAAATCCCATAACACAAGGACCACTATAACCAAATCCCATAACACAAGGACTAAATTCTACCTCCATCCCCTGCCTCCTCCACTATAACCAAATCCCATAACACAAGGACTAAACTCTACCTCCTCCACTATAACCAAATCCCATAACACAAGGACTAAATTCTACCTCCATCCCCTGCCTCCTCCACCATAACCAAATCCCATAACACAAGGACTAAACTCTACCTCCATCCCCTGCCTCCACCACTATAACCAAATCCCATAACACAAGGACTAAACTCTACCTCCATCTCCTGCCTCCTCCACTATAACCAAATCCCATAACACAAGGACTAAACTCTACCTCCACCACTATAACCAAATCCCATAACACAAGGACCAAACTCTACCTCCACCACTATAACCAAATCCCATAACACAAGGACTAAACTCTACCTCCATCCCTTGCCTCCTCCACCATAACCAAATCCCATAACACAAGGACTAAACTCTACCTCCTCCACTATAACCAAATCCCATAACACAAGGACTAAACTCTACCTCCATCCCCTGCCTCCTCCACTATAACCAAATCCCATAACACAAGGAATAAACTCTACATTACATAACAAGGTGTTTATTGAATCCCCTCCAAATCCAGCATCAGTCACCTACCCCAGTTTCAGAAAATCATATTTTGAATTGTGTTTATTTGTTCACAGCTCTAGAAATATAATCACATCTGTAGAACGGGAGCTTTTTCCCCCACAGTAGTTTAAAAAAAAACACAGGATTGTCTGCTAACCACTCCCTCCTCAAGAGATAACGTATATAAAACTATAGGACACCAGGCTGTGTAATGTTAACTTGTATTTTAAAGAATTTAATTGCAACTGTATACATTACTTAGCAAAATAAACACATCGTCATGACAGATATAGGTTTCCCTGCAAGGTTTTTATTATAACTATCTTACAAAAGGGCCATTCAAAATGGCCGACACATAGCGCATGTATTTTCCAGGGCTCCATTAAAAATCTGTGCACCCCCATGGGGTGCGTATATCACAAGCAGCTGAGACAAAACATTCACACCGTGTCTTGCACAATATTCACAGAATATGTCAAATAATCTTTCCAAACTCTGTGATCTACACATTCTGCCTTCATTTGCCGTAACACCAGTAGATGAAATGTCAGTCTTGGTTTATGGTGGTGGTAAGTGCTACACTTATCTGAAAGCCTGTGTACATTACTTAACAGATAAACGAGATTTCCTAAATTAGACATTTTGGGGAATGGCTGATATTCAGTGTGCAGACTCTGTAATCGATGGTGAAGGTGCTACATACACTAGACATGTTCTATTGAAGGGTTAAAGTATTTTGCTTAAAGATCTAACTATGAAAACGATATCCAAAAAATAAAATAAAGGGGAGAGGGGAGGAAGGGTTGATAGTCCTACAGCCAGGATGCATTCAAACCATGCTGTGAAATTAGAAAGTCTGGTTGTGGCGATTATCTGGCTGGACCAGTTACAGCTTCCACTGGGTTTTTTTTTTTGGTCATTAAATAACGTTTTCGGAATAAAAGGAAAAGTTGGAAAATGTACGACTTTCGACTGGTTTAACTTAGAAACTTGCGTTCTCCGAGTCACCTGACCGTTTTTTTTTTTGGTCATTAAATAACGTTTTCGGAATAAAAGGAAAAGTTGGAAAATGTACGACTTTCGACTGGTTTAACTTAGAAACTTGCGTTCTCCGAGTCACCTGACCGTATAGAATTCCGCTGTCTGGGACAGGGTATTTGTAGAAAAATAAACTAGTAAGAAAAGGGGAAAAAAACAAAAATGGGGTATGCTTGAGATGTAATCCACGCAACGTAATAAGTGAGGGGGGCAAGGAGTGCGGTAATATTTTGAGACAAGTCAACGCACAACAAAGCACTATTTAAACATAATAAATTGAACTTGTTTTGCAAATTTACTTTTAAAATGTATCTTTCTACCGCATTTAGAAGTGATCACTGCTATATATATATATATATATATATATATATATATATATATATATGTATACACACGTCATGAAGTAAACAACGGTGTGGCCAATAAAAAAATATTAAATTCTGCTTTATATGGATAAATATAGCATCAAAAGAAAACAGATTACTAATTTAAAAAATACAACACATTTATAAGAAACCTGGTCTTTAAGGGGTTAACCAAGAGTTTCAGCTTGTGGGTGTGGTCTCTGCAGGAAGACCGTTCACTTGGCTCCAGTTGGCAGCAGGCCACACCCACCAGTCCAGATTCCAGGAAGTGAATCTCCTAGTGCTTGCTTTCACTTAACTAGTGATCATTTCTATTTTAAAAAAATAATAATAGAAAGACAATTTAAAAAGTAACTACAAGCAGCAGAATGCACCCTGTCCTCCCTCTATATGCAGGATATAAACTAATGTAATGCACTTTTAGTGTAAAAATTCATAAAATAAATGTTATTTCATGAATTTCATTGGGTAGATGTTTTTAAACAGAAGTATATACATGAGAGGAGGGTTGGCCGACGGATTCCCGTATTATCAGAGATGTAACGATCATTCTCCAGCACTGCTGGAAAATCTGGAATGTCCTAAATGTTTTCTCTGCAATGTTAGGTCATGTGAGTTTCCAGTTTTTCACAGTGTGAATTCATGTGTGGTTCACATGCGTGATCTGAAAAGTCACAATTTTTCCTCATCGCGTGAGGTGGCTCAAAGTTGCACTCACATTCTCCTGTTAAGTACCGGAGTGTGCACACATCCTGCTCTCCCTTTTATTCGGTTACCTTCTTCCTGTCTTAGCAAAAGAAAAAAGAAATACTGTCCAACATTAGAATTAACGTTTCTTCTAATCCGGCAACAGGTCTGCTGGAGAAACCTGCATGTTGACCAACTATTCCAAAAAAAAGAGTGGATACGTTCCAGCCAGCGGTATAAAGAGAGGTCACGATCTATAAGCAGGAGAGAACAAACCTGCTATTAGAAGATGAATTTACAAACCCAAAAAATAAATCATTCAATGGTTTCATTAGAAAATATTCCTTTACTGCAAGCAGACAAAATGCACGGGTGACCATCGTAGCAGTCATGCCCTGCTGGGGAGCTTTGGGCAATCCCCCTTTTGCTTTTACATCCAAAACATGCAGGGAAGAATCAATTTCGTAAAGTCCAAGGCTGTATACAATGACCGTAAGGGAGCAGAAGACTCAGGGTCATGTGAGTGGCTCTCTGATCCCAGAGAGACAAAACAACTCATGTAACTTTAGAAAATTAACATAACCTGCAAAAACAGAAATGTTGGCTCCTAATGAATAACCAGTTCAAAACTTACACTTCCAGCTCCCATGTTGTTAAACCCTCCGTGGTTTTAATACTGTGACAGGGGATATGGTACATTTTAATAAGGGGAAAAGCGTGGATTTAACAAACGCCCACTTCTCAAAAACAACTTCCCGTGTGAATTAAATACATGGCAACAAACAAACGGAGAACACTGTGTCCTCACATAAGATGCCAGAAGCAGCCTACCCTTCGTTTATTACCATCTCACTGCAAAATGGGCTGCGCAGAAAGCGGACCGAATAAAGAGGAAAAAGAGGAAATGAATAGGTCGGGTGGTGAATTACGCAAGGCGAAGGTGTCAAGGCAGGCTCGGGGTAACAAGGCAATACACCTGCTTGCGAAGTGGACTGCATAATCCAAATGAGTTCAATGCTGGCATCAGTCTCACCGTTGCCGTGGCTTCTGTACGTTCTGCAGGTTGTGGACACGAATATGAGCGAGCAAGGTCTCTTTCTTGTTGAAGCTTCGCTCACACTGGCTGCAGGGGTAAGGCTTATCGGGGCAGTGTGTGGCCTGGTGCGATGTCAGCTGAGTCTTCAGGAAGAAGCTCTCGCTGCACTGCGTGCACTTGAAGGGCTTAGTTTGTGTGTGCACGCCCTCGTGGGTGATCATTAGCGACTTGTCGTTGAAGCTCTTCTCGCAGTGCCGGCACTTGTAGGGCTTGGGACGCAGGTGGCACTCCTCGTGGACCACCAGGCATGCATGGTTGGGGAACCATTTTTGACAGTGGTTGCATCTGTGGGGTTTCTCTCCGGTGTGGGTCCGCATGTGAGCAAACAGCAGCGACTGGTCGTTGAAGTTCTTGTCGCACCGGTCACACTGGTAAGGCTTGCCCTCCCTGTGGGTGTTGTTGTGGGCGGCAAGGAGCGAGGGTTTGGAGAAGCTCTCTTCGCACATGGTACAGGGGTACGCTAGCTTGCCTGTGTGTATCCGGTGGTGAGCTTCCAGAATTGTTTGGTCATTAAACCTCTTGTCACAGTAACTGCACTGAAGAGGCTTATCTCCCAAGGAGGGGTTGCTGTCTCCGTTCTGAGGTGGTTTGGGGCCAGGTTGCAGCACGGGTGCCCTGGTGAGGGGTGGTGGCACAGGAGCTCTGGTAACAGGTGGCTGTATAGGTGCCCTGGGGGCAGGCTGTAACATGGGAGGCCTTGGTGTTATGTTGGTCAAATTGGGAGTGGTATGTTGTACATTTTGGACCCGGCTGGTTGAAGGCTGGGTATGCTCTCTGCGATGGACGATCAGAGCAGACTTGTAGGAGAAGGTTTCTTTGCAAATGTCGCACTGATGCGGTCTATCTCCACTGTGGACCCTGCGATGGGCTTCCAGAGCTGAGCTGTACTGGAAACAACTCTCACACTCTGGGCAAAAATACTGTCTGCGTTTCCTCAGGTTCCTGCCATGAGCAGGAGGTTGGTCCACGAGGTCCTCCTCGTGGCCGGTGTCTTCTCCATTCTGCTGATTGGGGTCATCCTCCCAGCTGACCACCTTTGGAGAATTTCTAATGATTCCGACTTTACCCATCTGTATGGGAAGCGAACGCATCTCTGAAGCTTGTGATTCTTCATGAATAGGAATATCTAGAGGTGGTAAGGAGGAGAGAGAAAATTTAGTGCACACAGTCTAGAGGCTAACTAAAAACATGGTCACTGCTAAACCATTCCACCGACTTAAGAAAAATATATATTTTGATAATGTGTAATCTACAAATAAAACCCCCCCCACAAAATACAGAAAACTATCTATACTACAATACAGCTTCTATAGGCCAAAGATGTATTTGCTTATCACAGTCTCCTCTTATAGTGAAGCTAAAGAATCAAAGTGCACAAGTATCTTAAAATTGTGATTTAAAAATATATAGCTAAAAAAAATTGTATGAAAATGTTTTCATCATATTTTAGGGTTTATTATATAATAAATTATAAGATATGATGAAAATAAGTACACAATGTGTGGGTACATTAAACATGAAAGAGGAAATTTACAGCTAAACACAAACATCGCAGGAATTAAAAACAGGCTCAGTCACTAAGTCAGGGCTCGACATACCCGGGGCGCCAGGTCACCATGGCGACCAGAAAATCAGACCTGGCGCCCGGGAAATGTGAGCCCCGATTGGTGCCCTCATCGCTCGGATGTTTTTCTTCTTCTCCATAATCCGGCAGTGTGCGAGAGATCAGTGTGTGCACTGGCTGCACAGACTTCCTGCTCTGCCCCCTTGCACATTGCGATATAGTGCAGAACTATATTGATGGACTGGAAGGGAAGCTGCTCTTGTGTGTATGTAGGTGACTGACTGGATGTGTATGTAGGTGACTGACTGGATGTGTATGTAGGTGACTGACTGGATGTGTATGTAGGTGACTGACTGGATGTGTATGTAGGTGACTGACTGGATGTGTATGTAGGTGACTGACTGGATGTGTATGTAGGTGACTGACTGGATGTGTATGTAGGTGACTGACTGGATGTGTATGTAGGTGACTGACTGGATGTGTATGTAGGTGACTGACTGGATGTGTATGTAGGTGACTGACTGGATGTGTATGTAGGTGACTGACTGGATGTGTATGTAGGTGACTGACTGGATGTGTATGTAGGTGACTGACTGGATGTGTATGTAGGTGACTGACTGGATGTGTATGTAGGTGACTGACTGGATGTGTATGTAGGTGACTGACTGGATGTGTATGTAGGTGACTGACTGGATGTGTATGTAGGTGACTGACTGGATGTGTATGTAGGTGACTGACTGGATGTGTATGTAGGTGACTGACTGGATGTGTATGTAGGTGACTGACTGGATGTGTATGTAGGTGACTGACTGGATGTGTATGTAGGTGACTGACTGGATGTGTATGTAGGTGACTGACTGGATGTGTATGTAGGTGACTGACTGGATGTGTATGTAGGTGACTGACTGGATGTGTATGTAGGTGACTGACTGGATGTGTATGTAGGTGACTGACTGGATGTGTATGTAGGTGACTGACTGGATGTGTATGTAGGTGACTGACTGGATGTGTATGTAGGTGACTGACTGGATGTGTATGTAGGTGACTGACTGGATGTGTATGTAGGTGACTGACTGGATGTGTATGTAGGTGACTGACTGGATGTGTATGTAGGTGACTGACTGGATGTGTATGTAGGTGACTGACTGGATGTGTATGTAGGTGACTGACTGGATGTGTATGTAGGTGACTGACTGGATGTGTATGTAGGTGACTGACTGGATGTGTATGTAGGTGACTGACTGGATGTGTTTGTAGGTGACTGACTGGATGTGTATGTAGGTGACTGACTGGATGTGTATGTAGGTGACTGACTGGATGTGTATGTAGGTGACTGACTGGATGTGTATGTAGGTGACTGACTGGATGTGTATGTAGGTGACTGACTGGATGTGTATGTAGGTGACTGACTGGATGTGTATGTAGGTGACTGACTGGATGTGTATGTAGGTGACTGACTGGATGTGTATGTAGGTGACTGACTGGATGTGTATGTAGGTGACTGACTGGATGTGTATGTAGGTGACTGACTGGATGTGTATGTAGGTGACTGACTGGATGTGTTTGTGTGTATGTAGGTGACTGACTGGATGTGTTTGTGTGTATGTAGGTGACTGACTGGATGTGTTTGTGTGTATGTAGGTGACTGACTGGATGTGTTTGTGTGTATGTAGGTGACTGACTGGATGTGTTTGTGTGTATGTAGGTGACTGACTGGATGTGTTTGTGTGTGTATGTAGGTGACTGGATGTGTTTGTGTGTGTATGTAGGTGACTGACTGGATGTGTTTGTGTGTGTATGTAGGTGACTGACTGGATGTGTTTGTGTGTGTATGTAGGTGACTGGATGTGTTTGTGTGTATGTAGGTGACTGGATGTGTTTGTGTGTATGTAGGTGACTGGATGTGTTTGTGTGTATGTAGGTGACTGGATGTGTTTGTGTGTATGTAGGTGACGGGATGTGCTTGTGTGTATGTAGGTGACTGACGGGATGTGCTTGTGTGTATGTAGGTGACTGACGGGATGTGCTTGTGTGTATGTAGGTGACTGACGGGATGTGCTTGTGTGTATGTAGGTGACTGACGGGATGTGCTTGTGTGTATGTAGGTGACTGACGGGATGTGCTTGTGTGTATGTAGGTGACTGACGGGATGTGCTTGTGTGTATGTAGGTGACTGACGGGATGTGCTTGTGTGTATGTAGGTGACTGACGGGATGTGCTTGTGTGTATGTAGGTGACTGACGGGATGTGCTTGTGTGTATGTAGGTGACTGACGGGATGTGCTTGTGTGTATGTAGGTGACTGACGGGATGTGCTTGTGTGTATGTAGGTGACTGACCGGATGTGCTTGTGTGTATGTAGGTGACTGACGGGATGTGCTTGTGTGTATGTAGGTGACTGACGGGATGTGCTTGTGTGTATGTAGGTGACTGACGGGATGTGCTTGTGTGTATGTAGGTGACTGACGGGATGTGCTTGTGTGTATGTAGGTGACTGACGGGATGTGCTTGTGTGTATGTAGGTGACTGACGGGATGTGCTTGTGTGTATGTAGGTGACTGACGGGATGTGCTTGTGTGTATGTAGGTGACTGACGGGATGTGCTTGTGTGTATGTAGGTGACTGACGGGATGTGCTTGTGTGTATGTAGGTGACTGACGGGATGTGCTTGTGTGTATGTAGGTGACTGACGGGATGTGCTTGTGTGTATGTAGGTGACTGACGGGATGTGCTTGTGTGTATGTAGGTGACTGACGGGATGTGCTTGTGTGTATGTAGGTGACTGACGGGATGTGCTTGTGTGTATGTAGGTGACTGACGGGATGTGCTTGTGTGTATGTAGGTGACTGACGGGATGTGCTTGTGTGTATGTAGGTGACTGACGGGATGTGCTTGTGTGTATGTAGGTGACTGACTGGATGTGCTTGTGTGTATGTAGGTGACTGACTGGATGTGCTTGTGTGTATGTAGGTGACTGACTGGATGTGCTTGTGTGTATGTAGGTGACTGACTGGATGTGCTTGTGTGTATGTAGGTGACTGACTGGATGTGCTTGTGTGTATGTAGGTGACTGACTGGATGTGCTTGTGTGTATGTAGGTGACTGACTGGATGTGCTTGTGTGTATGTAGGTGACTGACTGGATGTGCTTGTGTGTATGTAGGTGACTGACTGGATGTGCTTGTGTGTATGTAGGTGACTGACAGGATGCGTTTGTGTGTATGTAGGTGACTGACTGTGTGTCTGTCTGACACAATGTAATATTTAGAAGATCAGTTTATAACCTAATAAATCCAAATAACGATATGTTGTACAAAAAAGTGTCTGCCGGCGACTACGTGTGATTGTGTTTATGTGCCATTGTCTGACTGCGACTACGTGTGAATGTGTTTACGTGCCATTGTCTGCCTGCGACTACGTGTGATTGTGTTTACGTGCCATTGTCTGACTGCGACTACGTGCGATTGTGTTTATGTGCCATTGTCTGACTGCGACTACGTGCGATTGTGTTTATGTGCCATTGTCTGACTGCGACTACGTGCGATTGTGTTTATGTGCCATTGTCTGACTGCGACTACGTGTGATTGTGTTTATGTGCCATTGTCTGACAGCGACTACGTGTGATTGTGTTTATGTGCCATTGTCTGACTGCGGCTACGTGTGATTGTGTTTATGTGCCATTGTCTGACTGCGACTACGTGTGATTGTGTTTATGTGCCATTGTCTGACTGCGACTACGTGTGATTGTGTTTATGTGCCATTGTCTGACTGCGACTACGTGTGATTGTGTTTATGTGCCATTGTCTGACTGCGACTACGTGTGATTGTGTTTATGTGCCATTGTCTGACTGCGACTACGTGTGATTGTGTTTATGTGCCATTGTCTGACTGCGACTACGTGTGATTGTGTTTATGTGCCATTGTCTGACTGCGACTACGTGTGAGTGTGTTTATGTGCCATTGTCTGACTGCGACTACGTGTGATTGTGTTTATGTGCCATTGTCTGACTGCGACTACGTGTGAGTGTGTTTATGTGCCATTGTCTGACTGCGACTACGTGTGATTGTGTTTATGTGCCATTGTCTGACTGCGACTACGTGTGAGTGTGTTTATGTGCCATTGTCTGACTGCGACTACGTGTGATTGTGTTTGTGCCATTGTCTGACTGCGACTACGTGTGATTGTGTTTATGTGCCATTGTCTGACTGCGACTATGTGTGATTGTGTTTATGTGCCATTGTCTGACTGCGACTACGTGTGATTGTGTTTATGTGCCATTGTCTGACTGCGACTACGTGTGATTGTGTTTATGTGCCATTGTCTGACTGCGACTACGTGTGATTGTGTTTATGTGCCATTGTCTGACTGCGACTACGTGTGATTGTGTTTATGTGCCATTGTCTGACTGCGACTACGTGTGATTGTGTTTATGTGCCATTGTCTGACTGCGACTACGTGTGATTGTGTTTATGTGCCATTGTCTGACTGCGACTACGTGTGAGTGTGTTTATGTGCCA
This sequence comes from Pelodytes ibericus, assembly GCA_036172795.1. Taxonomy (NCBI): domain Eukaryota; kingdom Metazoa; phylum Chordata; class Amphibia; order Anura; family Pelodytidae; genus Pelodytes; species Pelodytes ibericus. The sequence continues at coordinate 225,494,617 of CM069859.1, forward strand.
TTGTCTGACTGCGACTACGTGTGATTGTGTTTATGTGCCATTGTCTGACTGCGACTACGTGTGATTGTGTTTATGTGCCATTGTCTGACTGCGACTACGTGTGATTGTGTTTATGTGCCATTGTCTGACTGCGACTACGTGTGAGTGTGTTTATGTGCCATTGTCTGACTGCTAGATTTTTTTAGCTGGCTCCTAAAACTGAGCTAAGCTTTTCAAGCCCTGCATTAAGTAGTTAAATGTGTCTGTAGCATCTCCTGCTTGTGGCTTGATTTGAGAATTACACATTTCCTATTGAATAGTTAATTTGCATATCAAGACAAACACAAAGAATTGGGACCACCACTGAGGATGGACAAAAGCTCAAATAGCCAGTCCTATAGGATGTAACCTTCTTTGTTTTTGTCATTTGAATAACAAGCCAAAAAGTGATGTCATAAGCAGGATACACCTGCATATTTAAAATACTTCCACCCCTAATTTATGCATTTCCTTGCCATTCTGTGTACAAATCATGTTATATTATGCTTTGTCCCCTACAGAATAAACAATATTAGGTGACAGGATCCGTTATTTTTTTTTTTTAGTAACTGGCAGCCCATTTGTACATTGCAAAAGAGTTAGAGAACATATTATGTGCCCCTTCTCTGGGGGTAAGAGATAAAAAGCCTCAGTATCTCGATAGAAGTAATTAATATCTGAGAATATTATAACTATGTGTTCTTACCTGTGTCAATTTCCTCTTTTATTGGCTTTATGGTTAGTGGCGGAGGATCTGTAGTAAAACAAATACAAATAATATGAATATAAAGCAAAATTACGTTTCAAGAATTCAAAGTTATTTAAACAATATAAGAGTGTAATACATTTTGAAGAAGGCAAATGGATCATCTACTTCTCTCTCCTCCGAGCTGTACATATTAAGGGATTTCAGTCTATGTTTTATCCCCCTTTTCCTTCTCTCCTCTGAGCTGTACATATTAAGAGCTTTCAGTCTGATATGTTTTATCCCCTCTCCCTTCTCTCCTCCGAGCTGTACATATTAAGGGCTTTCAGTCTGATATGTTTTATCCCCCTCTCCCTTCTCTCCTCCGAGCTGTACATATTAAGGGCTTTCAGTCTATGTTTTATCCCCTCTCCCTTCTCTCCTCCGAGCTGCACATATTAAGGGCTTTTAGTCTGATTTGTTTTATCCCCCTCTCCCTTCTCTCCTCCGAGCTGTATATAATGGTCTTTCAGTCTGATATGTTTTATCCCCCTCTCCCTTCTCTCCTCTGAGCTGTACATATTAAGGGCTTTCAGTCTGATATGTTTTATCCCCTCTCCCTTCTCTCCTCCGAGCTGTACATATTAAGGGCTTTCAATAGGATATTGTTTAATCCCCTCTCCCTTCTCTCCTCCGAGCTGTACATATTAAGAGCTTTCAGTCTATGTTTTATCCCCCTCTCCCTTCTGAGCTGTACATATTAAGGGCTTTCAGTCTATGTTTTATCCCCCTCTCCCTTCTGAGCTGTACATATTAAGGGCTTTCAGTCTATGTTTTATCCCCCTCTCCCTTCTCTCCTCTGAGCTGTACATATTAAGGGCTTTCAGTCTATGTTTTATCCCCCTCTCCCTTCTCTCCTCTGAGCTGTACATATTAAGGGCTTTCAGTCTATGTTTTATCCCCCTCTCCCTTCTCTCCTCCGAGCTGTACATATTAAGGGCTTTTAGTCTGATATGTTTTATCCCCCTCTCCCTTCTCTCCTCTGAGCTGTACATATTAAGGGCTTTCAGTCTGATATGTTTTATCATATCCTGGTCTACAGATGAAATAGTGTTACAGATAAAGGGATGAATGTAATTGTATGAAAGTGCAAATTGCCAAACAAAAAAACTTTGATTTAAAAAAACATCTGTTCATTCCCTGCATGGCAAACATAGAATTGAATAGTTTCAATAGAATATTCAAAGCTGTTAATGTGGCACTTTCCATATGGGTTTGATCAGCATGCCGTGTGTGTGAAGCCTGAGGATAGCATGTGGCTTTGCATTCATACCTGTGGCCGGTGAAGAGGACGGTGCTGATGGACATGCTGCTTCACCAAACACTTTGCATGCGTCCTGCAGCAAGGACAAAATAACGGGTACTTCATAACCTGGATAAGTAAAACACAAATCAAAATGATTGGAGAGAGATAGGTCTGCGTTTATATGGCCACACCCACCCTGCCCAAACCAGATACTGGAACATTCAAGGCCCACTCTGACTAACATGATCTACATGTTTTATGCTTCAGATATCAGCCCGAATCTTTCTGACCTTTGGACCAATTAGAAGCGTTGTGAAGTTGATATCAGGGGATCCTGGGCTACAAGCGCTATTCTCAGCTTGTTATAGCCGAGGGTCCCGAAGGAAGCAGACTCCATTTGGGGTACTGGAGGGGTTCGTTCACAGTGTATTCATCTCAAAACGTAATTAACTCATAACTATAAAAATTAACAATGTAGAGAACTGAAAATAGTTGTGTTGACCTGTAAATTCCAGCATAAATAAGATTTGCAAATTTCATAATTCCAGAGTTCAGCATTCAAGAGTTTTTCGTGCTTCAGACAGACACAAGGATTTCCTGTTTTATAATTAATATTTGCTGCTTCTACTGATCCTCCCACTCAATTAACATTTTAAAGCAAGGATTAACAAAGGTTCATAGACCTTAGGAGCTAGCAACGTGGATTTAGGAGCTGTGTTTTAAAGTGTAAAAAATAATGTAAAGTCTTGCAAATGATAACTATCCTTGCAGTGTGTGCAAACATATCTTACACAGGAGTCTGTACAGAGCAGACATATAATACCAGGTGAATGATAACTATACTTGCAGTGTGTGCATACATATATTACACAGGAGTCTGTACAGAGCAGACATATAATAATACCAGGTGAATGATAACTATACTTGCAGTGTGTGCAAACATATATTACACAGGAGTCTGTACAGAGCAGACATATAATAATACCAGGTGAATGATAACTATACTTGCAGTGTGTGCATACATATATTACACAGGAGTCTGTACAGAGCAGACATATAATAATACCAGGTGAATGATAACTATACTTGCAGTGTGTGCAAACATATATTACACAGGAGTCTGTACAGAGCAGACATATAATAATACCAGGTGAATGATAACTATACTTGCAGTGTGTGCATACATATATTACACAGGAGTCTGTACAGAGCAGACATATAATAATACCAGGTGAATGATAACTATACTTGCAGTGTGTGCATACATATATTACACAGGAGCCTGTACGGAGCAGACATATAATAATACCAGGTGAATGATAACTATACTTGCAGTGTGTGCAAACATATATTACACAGGAGTCTGTACAGAGCAGACATATAATAATACCAGGTGAATGATAACTATACTTGCAGTGTGTGCATACATATATTACACAGGAGTCTGTACAGAGCAGACACATAATAATACCAGGTGAATGATAACTATACTTTCAGTGTGTGTGCATACATATATTACACAGGAGCCTGTACAGAGCACACATATAATAATACCAGGTGAATGATAACTATACTTGCAGTGTGTGCAAACATATATTACACAGGAGTCTGTACAGAGCAGACACATAATAATACCAGGTGAATGATAACTATACTTTCAGTGTGTGTGCATACATATATTACACAGGAGCCTGTACAGAGCACACATATAATAATACCAGGTGAATGATAACTATACTTGCAGTGTGTGCAAACATATATTACACAGGAGTCTGTACAGAGCAGACATATAATAATACCAGGTGAATGATAACTATACTTGCAGTGTGTGCATACATATATTACACAGGGTACAGAGCAGACATATAATAATTTGTTCCTAGTATGAGGATAAACTCGCAGTTACTTTTGATAGCACAGGCTGCTGCCATGCTTCCCTGGTCTGGTTTGTGACTGTCTCTCTAGTGTATAGAGACCCTAGTTTTCAAAGGGGACCTTAACTCTAGCCTGTTCCATTCGGACCCTAAGTCAGATTTGTACGGCAATACCATACTCCGACTGGCTGTGTCCCAACCTGCTCTGCTTCAGCTCCAAGTCAGGAGTATACTACGTGTATCTATAAAGATTCACTGGGGTGAAGGGGGCTCGTATTTTGCTGTAAGGAAGAAAGGGTTAAAAAAAGTAAAAAAGTTCAGTTGCTCTTTAAAGAATCCTTATATTTTTATAATATTATTATTACACCTGCCTGGCTGAATAATCAAGGAGACATTATTATATGTAACTTCATTCCAACACTTCATGTGACAGACCCTCCGTCACTGAATTATCATCTGATGTATAAGTTAAAACTTTTACTGAAGATCAGTGTTGTCTCAGGTCCCAAACCGAGGGCGTTAATGAGCAATACGAAAGCGAATAACAGCCATAAACTCGAACTTTACCTCTATGGGTTCAGCGGAGACCTTACATCATCAGGCACATATACACTTCTTATATATACAGCAGAATGAGAAGAAGCACAAGGTCAGCAAATCCCGCAGTGGTAATAATGGGAAATATGTTTATGGTCTGCTCGTTACATGAGACAAGTTAAATTAAAACACATTTACCTAAAAAGATGAAGTGTTCATAGTTGTCCTTCATCACCTCCATGTATAGAGCACGCTGATGGTTGGCCAACGTGTCCCACTCGTCTTCCGAGAAAAACACTGCAACGTCATCAAATGTCACATGATCCTGTAACAGAGACAGATGGTATGAGGTCAGGGAGGGCAAAGTGACAGACAGAGCGTGCGAGGTCAGGGAGGGCAAAGTGACAGACAGAGCGTGCGAGGTCAGGGAGGGCAAAGTGACAGACAGAGCGTGCGAGGTCAGGGAGGGCAAAGTGACAGAGCGTGCGAGGTCAGGGAGGGCAAAGTGACAGACAGAGCGTGCGAGGTCAGGGTGGGCAAAGTGACAGACAGAGCGTGCGAGGTCAGGGAGGGCAAAGTGACAGAGCGTGCGAGGTCAGGGAGGGCAAAGTGACAGAGCGTGCGAGGTCAGGGAGGGCAAAGTGACAGAGCGTGCGAGGTCAGGGAGGCCAAAGTGACAGAGCGTGCGAGGTCAGCGAGGCCAAAGTGACAGAGCGTGCGAGGTCAGCGAGGCCAAAGTGACAGAGCGTGCGAGGTCAGCGAGGCCAAAGTGACAGAGCGTGCGAGGCCAAAGTGACAGAGCGTGCGAGGGCAAAGTGACAGAGCGTGCGAGGGCAAAGTGACAGAGCGTGCGAGGGCAAAGTGACAGAGCGTGCGAGGGCAAAGTGACAGAGCGTGCGAGGGCAAAGTGACAGAGCGTGCGAGGGCAAAGTGACAGAGCGTGCGAGGGCAAAGTGACAGAGCGTGCGAGGGCAAAGTGACAGAGCGTGCGAGGGCAAAGTGACAGAGCGTGCGAGGGCAAAGTGACAGAGCGTGCGAGGGCAAAGTGACAGAGCGTGCGAGGGCAAAGTGACAGAGCGTGCGAGGGCAAAGTGACAGAGCGTGCGAGGTCAGGGACGGCAAAGTGACAGAGCGTGCGAGGTCAGGGACGGCAAAGTGACAGAGAGTGCAAGGTCAGAGACGGCAGTGTAACAGAGAGAGTGCGAGATCAGAGACGGCAAAGTAACCGAGAGCGCGAGATCAGAGACGGCAAAGTAACCGAGAGCGCGAGATCAGAGACGGCAAAGTAACCGAGAGCGCGAGATCAGAGACGGCAAAGTAACCGAGAGCGCGAGATCAGAGACGGCAAAGTAACCGAGAGCGCGAGATCAGAGACGGCAAAGTAACCGAGAGCGCGAGATCAGAGACGGCAAAGTAACCGAGAGCGCGAGATCAGAGACGGCAAAGTAACCGAGAGCGCGAGATCAGAGACGGCAAAGTAACAGAGAGCGTGAGATCAGAGACGGCAAAGTAACAGAGAGCGTGAGATCAGAGACGGCAAAGTAACAGAGAGCGTGAGATCAGAGACGGCAAAGTAACAGAGAGCGTGAGATCAGAGACGGCAAAGTAACCGAGAGAACGAGATCAGAGACGGCAAAGTAACAGAGATGGAGTGAACTCCACCCGCCCCCAGTACACACATACTGTGATATTGAAAGTAACACTGGGATTGGATGGAGAGAATCCAGCCTCCCCGCCATCACAAGAGAAACTGTTTCAATATCTACTGCCAGGCAATGAAAGTGTCAATGTTGCTGCATTTCTGAGGTAACGCCCCCTTGCTCTGATTGGCTAGGGAAGTCAGCTGGTATAAAAACATATCAAGAGCTGCACTGTCTATATACAGAACCTGCACAAAGCATGTTAAAGCTTTTAATATAAACCGTAATATGCATTTAATAAAGAGCAGTAACAGAGCCTGTAACACATCCTGAAGATCCCTCTCAGTGCACTAGATAAACCTGTACGGGGGGGGGGGGGTTAACCCTTGCTTCCTTAGAGTGCCAGCGTGCGCACAGCCAATCACAGTGGGTTCTGAATGTAGCGTTGATCTGTCTGTGAGCTCGTTGCTTTTATGTTAGGGGGGGGGGGGGGGTTACTGGATCTTTAAGCAATGTTATATTTGTATCTAGGACACTTGGCAAATTACCTTTAACCCTTTAAGGACCAGGGATTTTCCTGGGCCAAGGACCAGAGCGTTTTTCAATTTTTAATACGCGGTTTTTGAAACATAAATTTCCTCTCTCTCATTTAACGTACCCATACAAGTTATATGTTGTTTTTTAGAGGACAGTTAGAGCTTTCTTTTGATACCCTATACATAAAAATTATTTACATTTTAGTATGAAAAAATACATATAAAAGAGGAAATTTTTGAGGAAAAAAAGGTTTTTCCCCATTATTTTCCCAATAATAAGCTACATAACTAGTGCAACACTAACCCACTTATCCCCCCTAATTAACTAATAAAAAAGAAAAATATTGATTCCCAATCCCCCCATAACAAAAAAGACAGAAAAAAAACTCTGAAGAGTGCGATGTCAGATCAGTAAAAATCATGCAACAGGCATGCAGGGGTTAAATTTTATTAAATAAATATATTAAAATTACCTTTATTAAAAAAACTTTATAAATTGTAAAAATAAAAAAATCTGTTAAAAAAAAAAACTAAATGAGGGCCATAAAGTGGAAGGAAACTGATCACAGTTAAAAACTGTGATCAGCAATGAAAGGGTTAATTTATTTTTTTATTTTTTTTACCCTATGTGTATGTAATTAATTTATTTTTACTTACAGGTCACTCTCTGTGCTTCACTATAAGAATGTGAAGCACAGAGAGTGAATTAGAGGCAAAGTCAGTGTGTGAACACACTGACTTTGCCATCTAATTTGCATGTTATCGCGGTGATTGAGCAATCACCGCGATCACATGCCCGGAAACTGACCTATCGGGTCCAGGAGCTTTGCCTCGGGTGCGAGGCTTAGTCCTGGACCCGTTGCAGACTAGCTGGCGGTGCCCACGGAGCGCACCGTCGGCTAGACTGCATGACGAGTTAACTCGTCATAAGGTCGCTAATGGTGCGGCTCTTATGACGAGTTAACTCGTCATAAGGTCGGGAAGGGGCTAAAGAGCCACTGAAGTGTAAAACTAACATTTGTAACAGATTTGCTGCCCCCACCACGTGAGACTTAAAGGGACTGTCTAGTGTGCAAAATGCATAGAAACAAATTGATCACCATAGAGACAGGAAATTCCATTCATTTGAATGAAATTATTCTCATTGGTTCCTGCAGCAAAAAAAAAAAAGAAAAGACTTTTACCCAGCTAGTGTGGGCAGTGCTGCCTGCTTGCAAACTGCTTTCATTTAACAATTTCCTCTAGGTGTAAGTATTTTATATTTATGCATTAATATTTGGAAGATTCCTTTTGGGCACCAGAGCCTTTAAGAGATCCTACTGTGTACAAGAGTTTATCACAGTACACACCATGTATTCTATTCCAGCAGCACAGGAAGTGACTAATTGAAACAAAATTTTATATCCTCAGTGTCTATATAATCAGTGCTGCCGCACCTGCAGTAACCATGCAGAGTAATCACTGGAGAGGGCTTGAAATTAAACATGTGATGTATACAGAATGCCTGCATCAGATCACACTAGGATAAAAGCCTGTGCCCTATACAAGCAGTGATCTTCATAGGTGAGAGCACTAGATCAGGGGGACATTTCATCTCCCAATTGTAACTGTACATTGTTGATGGAGAAGCCGAGTGAGTTTTCCCTGCACAATGTATAAATTGAGGAGATTAAATGCTCACCTTTTAGTGAATAGCCCCTAAAATTCCCAGCCGCTCGCCCACACTCCCCGCGGGGTCCCCAGCCGCTCGCGCGCACTCCCCGCGGGGTCCCCAGCCGCTCGCGCGCACTCCCCGCGGGGTCCCCAGCCGCTCGCGCGCACTCCCCGCGGGGTCCCCAGCCGCTCGCGCGCACTCCCCGCGGGGTCCCCAGCCGCTCGCGCGCACTCCCCGCGGGGTCCCCAGCCGCTCGCCCGCACTCCCCGCGGGGTCCCCAGCCGCTCGCGCGCACTCCCCGCGGGGTCCCCAGCCGCTCGCCCGCACTCCCCGCGCGGTCCCCAGCCGCTCGCCCGCACTCCCCGCGCGGTCCCCAGCCACTCGATCAGATCATGCATGTTTCACAGACTCTGACCCAGCAGATCATGTGTTTCACAGAATCTCACCCCGCAGACCATGTATGTTTCACAGAATCTCACCCGCAGACCACGTATGTTTCACAGACTCTCACCCGCAGACCACGTATGTTTCACAGACTCTCAACTCGCAGACCATGTATGTTTCACAGACTCTCACCTCGCAGACCATGTATGTTTCACAGAATCTCACCCGCAGACCACGTATGTTTCACAGACTCTCACCCGCAGACCACGTATGTTTCACAGACTCTCACCTCGCAGACCATGTATGTTTCACAGAATCTCACCCCGCAGACCATGTATGTTTCACAGACTCTCACCCACAGACCATGTATGTTTCACAGACTCTGACCCAGCAGATCATGTATGTTTCACAGACTCTGACCCAGCAGATCATGTGTTTCACAGAATCTCACCCCGCAGACCATGTATGTTTCACAGAATCTCACCCCGCAGACCATGTATGTTTCACAGAATCTCACCCGCAGACCACGTATGTTTCACAGACTCTCACCCACAGACCATGTATGTTACAGACTCTCACCCACAGACCATGTATGTTACACAGAATCTCACCCACAGACCATGTATGTTACAGACTCTCACCCACAGACCATGTATGTTTCACAGACTCTCACCCACAGACCATGTATGTTTCACAGACTCTCACCCACAGACCATGTATGTTACACAGAATCTCACCCACAGACCATGTATGTTACACAGACTCTCACCCACAGACCACGTATGTTACACAGACTCTCACCCACAGACCACGTATGTTACACAGACTCTCACCCACAGACCACGTATGTTTCACAGAATCTCACCCACAGACCACGTATGTTTCACAGAATCTCACCCACAGACCACGTATGTTTCACAGAATCTCACCCACAGACCATGTATGTTACACAGACTCTCTCCCACAGACCATGTATGTTACACAGACTCTCACCCACAGACCATGTATGTTACACAGACTCTCACCCACAGATCATGTATGTTTCACAGACTCTGACCCAGCAGATCATGTATGTTACACAGACTCTCACCCACAGACCATGTATGTTACACAGACTCTCACCCACAGACCATGTATGTTACACAGACTCTCTCCCACAGACCACGTATGTTTCACAGAATCTCACCCACAGACCACGTATGTTACACAGACTCTCACCCACAGACCATGTATGTTACACAGACTCTCACCCACAGACCATGTATGTTACACAGACTCTCACCCACAGACCATGTATGTTACACAGACTCTCACCCACAGACCATGTATGTTACACAGACTCTCACCCACAGACCATGTATGTTACACAGACTCTCTCCCACAGACCATGTATGTTACACAGACTCTCACCCACAGACCATGTATGTTACACAGACTCTCACCCACAGACCATGTATGTTACACAGACTCTCTCCCACAGACCATGTATGTTACACAGACTCTCACCCACAGACCATGTATGTTACACAGACTCTCACCCACAGACCATGTATGTTACACAGACTCTCACCCACAGACCATGTATGTTACACAGACTCTCACCCACAGACCATGTATGTTACACAGACTCTCACCCACAGACCATGTATGTTACACAGACTCTCACCCACAGACCATGTATGTTACACAGACTCTCTCCCACAGACCATGTATGTTACACAGACTCTCACCCACAGACCATGTATGTTACACAGACTCTCACCCACAGACCATGTATGTTACACAGACTCTCTCCCACAGATCATGCATGTTCCAGACAGACACAGGTCAGGCATGTCCCGCGCATACACATGTCCTCGGCCTCCATGCAGGCCCAGTGAAGGGGTAGACACAGGCACAGCCCCCCTTGGAGGTCTTAGAGAGCGAGCTCTGCAGCCCAGGCCTTACCTTGGCGGGAGCAGCCGCCATCCTGTGAATCCCCCGCCCGGGATGCGGCCCTGACAGGAGCTGACCGGTTACCGAGCGGCCTGAGCGCGCCCGACAAGACAAAACAAAATGGCGGCCGGGGGCGGAGCCGTTAGCGTGTTACCGCTGACAGGGGAGGGTATGGAGGGGGCGGAGTCGAGCACGTGTTACGTCACACAGGGGAGGGGAAGAGGTGGGCGGTTCCGAGAGCCTTACAACTGAAAGAGCAGTGAAAAGAGGGGCGGAGCCGAAACCGTGTGACCTCACAAAGGGAAGTCAAAAGAGTGGGTGGAGCCAAGAGCGAGTCACACAGGGGGGAGGGGGAGGAGCGAGAGATCAGTTGGGACAGTGGGCGGGAGAAGTGAGGCGGGAAAGAGCCAGCAGCAGGAGAGGAAGAGGGGGAGGGGGTGTGAAGGGAGAGGAAGAGGGGGTGTGAAGGGAGAGGAAGAGGGGGTGTGAAGGGAGAGGAAGAGGGGGTGTGAAGGGAGAGGAAGAGGGGGTGTGAAGGAAGAGGGGGTGAGGGGGCAGGAGAGGAAGAGGGGGTGTGAAGGAAGAGGGGGTGAGGGGGCAGGAGAGGAAGAGGGGGTGTGAAGGGAGAGGAAGAGGGGGTGAGGGGGCAGGAGAGGAAGAGGGGGTGTGAAGGGAGAGGAAGAGGGGGTGTGAAGGGAGGGGGTGAGGGGGCAGGAGAGGAAGAGGGGGTGTGAAGGGAGAGGAAGAGGGGGTGTGAAGGAAGAGGGGGTGAGGGGGCAGGAGAGGAAGAGGGGGTGTGAAGGAAGAGGGGGTGAGGGGGCAGGAGAGGAAGAGGGGGTGTGAAGGAAGAGGGGGTGAGGGGGCAGGAGAGGAAGAGGGGGTGTGAAGGGAGAGGAAGAGGGGGTGAGGGGGCAGGAGAGGAAGAGGGGGTGTGAAGGGAGAGGAAGAGGGGGTGTGAAGGGAGAGGAAGAGGGGGTGAGGGGGCAGGAGAGGAAGAGGGGGTGTGAAGGGAGAGGAAGAGGGGGTGTGAAGGGAGAGGAAGAGGGGGTGTGAAGGAAGAGGGGGTGAGGGGGCAGGAGAGGAAGAGGGGGTGTGAAGGGAGAGGAAGAGGGGGTGTGAAGGGAGAGGAAGAGGGGGTGTGAAGGGAGAGGAAGAGGGGGTGTGAAGGAAGAGGGGGTGAAGGGGCAGGAGAGGAAGAGGGGGTGTGAAGGGAGAGGAAGAGGGGGTGAGGGGGCAGGAGAGGAAGAGGGGGTGTGAAGGAAGAGGGGGTGAAGGGGCAGGAGAGGAAGAGGGGGTGTGAAGGGAGAGGAAGAGGGGGTGTGAAGGAAGAGGGGGTGAGGGGGCAGGAGAGGAAGAGGGGGTGTGAAGGGAGAGGAAGAGGGGGTGAGGGGGCAGGAGAGGAAGAGGGGGTGTGAAGGGAGAGGAAGAGGGGGTGTGAAGGAAGAGGGGTGAAGGGGCAGGAGAGGAAGAGGGGGTGTGAAGGGAGAGGAAGAGGGGGTGAGGGGGCAGGAGAGGAAGAGGGGGTGTGAAGGGAGAGGAAGAGGGGGTGTGAAGGAAGAGGGGTGAAGGGGCAGGAGAGGAAGAGGGGGGGTGAAGGGGCAGGAGAGGAGGAGAAGGGGCAGGAGAGGGGGTGAAGGGGCAGGAGAGGAAGAGGGGGTGTGAAGGGAGAGGAAGAGGGGATGAAGGGGCAGTAGAGGAGGTGAAGGGGCAGGAGAGGGGGAGGGGGTGAAGGGGCAGGGGAGGGGGGTGAAGGGAGAGGAAGAGGGGGTGAAGGGGCAGGAGAGGAAGAGGGGTGTGAAGGGAGAGGAAGAGGGGATGAATGGGCAGGAGAGGAGGTGAAGGGGCAGGGGAGGGGGTGAAGGGAGAGGAAGAGGGGGTGAAGGGGCAGGAGAGGGGGAGGGGGGTGAAGAGGGGGTGTGAAGGGAGAGGAAGAGGGGGTGAAGGGACAGGAGAGGAAGAGGGGGTGTGAAAGGGGAGGGGGTGTGAAGGGAGAGGAAGAGGGGGTGAAGGGGCAGGAGAGGAGGAGAAGGTGAAGGGGCAGGAGAGGGGGAGGGGGTGAAGGGAGAGGAAGAGGGGGTGAAGGGGCAGGAGAGGAAGAGGGGGTGTGAAGGGAGAGGAAGAGGGGATGAAGGGGCAGGAGAGGAGGTGAAGGGGCAGGGGAGGGGTGTGAAGGGAGAGGAAGAGGGGGTGAAGGGACAGGAGAGGAAGAGGGGGGGTGAAGGGACAGGAGATGAAGAGGGGGGGTGAAGGGACAGGAGAGGAAGAGGGGGTGTGAAGGGAGAGGAAGAGGGGGGGTGAAGGGGCAGGAGAGGAAGAGGGGTGTGTGAAGAGGAAGAGGGGGTGAAGGGGCAATAGAGGAAGAGGGGTGTGAAGAGGAAAAGGGGGGGTGAAGGGGCTGGAGAGGAAGAGGGGGGTGTTGAGAGGAACGGGGTGTGAAGGGAGAGGAAGAGACGGTGTGAAGGGGCAGGAGAGGAAAAGGGGGGTGAATTATTTCCCATTCATACGAATGAATATAACGAAACAAAAATAATGAACACATTTTATCTGAAACGAATGCAGCGATGGACGAAAAAGAAACAACACTCTCAGCCGCTCCAACAAAGTGCGCACGGGATGTCACTGACACTCGGTGCTCCAACACAGAGTATGAGAGGGCGGAGCTTTCTCCCTCACACTCTGACACCCGGTGCTCCAACACAGAGTATGAGAGGGCGGAGCTTTCTCCCTCACACTCTGACACCCGGTGCTCCAACACAGAGTATGAGAGGGCGGAGCTTTCTCCCTCACACTCTGACACCCGGTGCTCCAACACAGAGTATGAGAGGGCGGAGCTTTCTCCCTCACACTCTGACACCCGGTGTCAGTGACAACAAATATCTCCCTCCCTGCAGATGTAAGGGAAGCGAGCGAGCAGGGAGGGGGGACAGAGAAAACAACATGTATTTTTGTTTCTGCTTGTAAAAAGAATCAAAGTGTGTGTGTGTAAATGTGACTTTGTGTGTAAGAATGACGGTGTATATTTGTATGTGTGTCTGTGTATGCACGTGTGAATGTGTGTACATTTAATGTGAGTATTTGTTTATTGCTAACAAAATAACGTTTTTTCTTTCTTGAAAAAAAGATGCAAAAGTTTATGTGTGTGGAAGTGTGACTTAGTGTGTGTGTGGAAGTGTGACTCTGTGTGTGTGGAGTGTGACTCAGTGTGTGTGGAGTGTGACTCTGTGTGTGTGGAGTGTGACTCAGTGTGTGTGTGGAAGTGTGACTCTGTGTGTGTGGAGTGTGACTCTGTGTGGAAGTGTGACTCTGTGTGTGGAAGTGTGACTGTGTGTGTGGAGTGTGACTCAGTGTGTGTGGAAGTGTGACTCAGTGTGTGTGGAAGTGTGACTGTGTGGAAGTGTGACTCTGTGTGTGTGTGTGGAAGTGTGACTCTGTGTGTGGAAGTGTGACTCAGTGTGTGTGGAAGTGTGACTCAGTGTGTGTGGAAGTGTGACTCTGTGTGTGTGGAAGTGTGACTGTGTGTGTGGAAGTGTGACTGTGTGTGTGGAAGTGTGACTGTGTGTGTGTGGAAGTGTGAGCAAAATGACAATGAAAGGAAAAAAACAAACTAATTTCCTGTTTAAAAAAAGTTAACTCATCCCTTGCTGATCAGTTTTTTTTTACTGTGATCAGTTTCCTTCCAAGTTTATGGCCCCCATTTTGGTTTTTCTCAATTTACTGTTTTTGCAATTTTACTATATTACTTATATTCTTTTTATGTATTCATTTAATTACAGTTAACTCCTGTGTGTGTGGAAGTGTGACTCTGTGTGGAAGTGTGACTGTGTGTGTGGAAGTGTGACTCTGACTCTGTGTGTGTGGAAGTGTGACTCAGTGTGTGTGTGGAAGTGTGACTCTGTGTGTGTGTGGAAGTGTCACTCAGTGTGTGTGTGGAAGTGTGACTCTGTGTGTGTGGAGTGTGACTCTGTGTCTGTGGAAGTGTGACTCAGTGTGTGTGTGTGGAAGTGTGACTCTGTGTGTGGAAGTGTGACTCTGTGTGTGGAGTGTGACTCTGTGTGTCTGTGGAAGTGTGACTCAGTGTGTGTGTGGAAGTGTGACTCAGTGTGTGTGGAAGTGTGACTCAGTGTGTGTGGAAGTGTGACTCAGTGTGTGTGGAAGTGTGACTCTGTGTGTGTGGAAGTGTGAGCAAAATGACAATGAAAGGAAAAAAACAAACTAATTTCCTGTTTAACCCCTTGGCGACACAGGAAGGACTAGGTCCGTCCTGTGTGCCGAGGCGTTAGTGACACAGGACGGACCTAGTGCGTCCTGTGTCAAAACGAGCACTGAAAGCGGAGTTTTTCCGCTTTCAGTGCTCAAGCCGCATTGTAACGATGCTTCCGTGTGGAAGCATCGTACAATGCTAAAAAAAATGCCCGTCGGCATTTCGATCGCTCCGGAGAGCGATCGAAATGCCGGTTTTAAAGGCACAGACCCTTTAAAACGCGGGCATTTCAAAAATGAGCATAGGAAGCGAATCTTTTGCTTCCTATGCTCAGAAAGTGTTTCTGATTGCCTCGCAAGTCAAGGCAATCAGAAACACACAAAAAAAAAATGCACGATCTTGGTCACTGAGTGACCAAGATGGCGCTGCCCTTCTAAGGGCAAGAGCACAGGAGGCAGGAAGTACCTGCTTCCTGTGCTCTCTGGCTGTCACACGATTGCCTCTTCACAGAGGCAATCAGTGACTGCCAGGCACACTGACAGGCAGTGGGGATGTTCTGCTGAACATCCCCACTGACTGGTCAGATCAATATTAACTCTATATTGATCTGACCAGTTATGATCTGCCTCCCTCTCCTCACATTTTTTTTAGTGAGGGAGAGAGACAGATCAAAGTTCTAAAAGTAAGTAAAAGTTAAAAAAAACAATAAACACACAACACACAAATAATAAAACAGTAAAAAAAAAATTTATTAAAGCAATTCCCTGCGTTTAACCCCTACCCTGCCACTGATCTTGCATAAGCAGTGATCGTGCACATCAGCGCATTTATTTTTGCTGTTTGTGCATTTTTTAGGGGTTAATTTTTTTGTACTGTAATTTATTACAGTACTAAAAAGGCTCTTCTAAGAGTTATTAACCCCTTATTTGACGTCGATCACTGCTTATGCAATGATATTGACGCCAAAGCAATTTTTATCTGTCTGCATATTTTTTTTTTATTTTTTTTTTTTTTACACATACCCGCTAGGGGATTACATGTAAAGTAAAAATATTTGAGTTTTTTTTTTTAAGCAGCCTGAGCGCATAGCGATCAGTAACAGCGAATTAGTGGCAAAGGCGGTTTGGTGATTTCTCAATTAAGCTCACCATTCGCCCTGGTCAGATCAAAATTAATCGGATCAATATTCACAAATATTGATCTGCCTCCCTCTCCTCACTTACATTTTTGTGACGGAAAGAGACAGATCAGTATTAGTGATATAAAATAACATTTTATAAAATTGGCAGGTTTTATGAAAGTCTTTCACTGTGTATTAACCCCTTCCCTGCCATTCATCACTGTGTAAGCAGTAATCTTGCACTGCAACAATATGTTTTGCTGTCTGCACTGTTTTATGGATTAATTTATTTGTACTGTAATGTATTACAGTACTAGATAGGCTCTTCTAAGAGCTATTAACCCCTTCTTTGCTCGAGATCACTGCTTAGGCACTGATTCTGAGGCCGCGGACTCAGGGTTCGATTTTGACCCTATTCAGCTTTCTGATACATCATCTAGCGATGTATCGGTGGCTGCTGAGCCCTTGCCACAAGTAGTGATGGGGGTCTACCGATAAAAAAATATATGGTTTGGTGGGGGTAAATTACATTGGCTGGCTTCAAAGATATATCCCATAAAGGACACGGACGCAGGTTGACTACATGTCAAAATTCCAAGTTGGAATTTTGAGATGCGCATCTCACAAATGTTGCCTTCTAGCCAAAAACAAACCTATGCATGGGTGCTATCCCTGTACTCGGGAGATGTTGTTGAACACATATTGGGTTGTTGTTTGGCAGTGACATATACCAGAATCTGTGAATTCATGCCTGAAGTACAATGCATGTGGGAAAAAAACCTCCCAAAAAAGTACTACCACAAACTTTTACAAAGGCTGGTGGTAGAATTAGTACCTATACAGTATTAAAATACCACCATTTGAAATACCTTAGGATGTCTATTTTCCAAAAATATATGGTTTGATGGGGTAAAATTCATTGGACGGCTTCAAAAATGTTCCAAATGGAACATGGGCGCAGGCTGACTACATGTCAAAATTCCAGGTTGGAATTGCGCACCCCCTAAATGTGGAATTTTAGACCCAATACAAACCAACAAACCTATGCATGGGGGGTATCCCTGTACTCAGGAGATGTTGCTGAACACATATTGAGGTGTGGGTTGGCAGTGGCAAATACCAGAATCTGAAAATTCCTGCCTGAACTACAATGTGTGTGGGGAAAAAATGACATCCCAACCGTTTGACATAGGTTGGTGGTAGAATTAGCACTTGGAAAGTGTTAAAATACCACAATTTTAAATACCCTAGGATGTCTAGTTTTCCAAAATATATGGTTTTATGGGGTAAAATACTTTGACAGGCTTCAAAAGTGTCCCAAATGGAACATGGGCGCAGGCTGACTACATGTCAAAATTCCAAGTTGGAAATGCACCCCCCCTAAACGTGGCCTTTTAGCCCCCAAATAACCTAACCAACCTATACATGGGTGGTATCCCTGTACTCAGGATATGTTGCTGAACACATATTGAGGTGTTTTTTGGCACTGACATATAACAGGATCTGTGAATTCATGCCCAAAGTACTATGTATGTGAAAAAAAATTACTATCCATAACATTGACATAGGCTGGTAGTATAATTAGTGCATGGAAAGTGTTAAAATACTACCATTTGAAATACCCTAGGATGTCTAGTTTAAAAAAATATATGGTTTTGTGGGATAGAATACACTTTCTGGCTTCAAAAATGTCCCAAATGGGACATGGGCACAAGTTTTCTGCATGTCAGAATTCCAAGTTGGAAAACCAAAATGCGCACCCCCTAAATGTGGCCTTTTAGCCCCAAAACAAACCAACAAACCTATGCATGGGTGGTATCCCTGTACTCAGGAGATGTTGCTGAACACATATTGAGGTGTTATTTGGAAATACCCCTTCACATTTTAAGGTAATGTTTACCTAAATTGCAATATATGTGAAAAATTAAAAAAAAAGATTTTTTGCTGCAAACTTTGGCATAGATTGGTGGTAAAATGGCTACATGAAATGTGTTAAAATACCCCAAAATAAATGCCCTGAGTTGTCTAGTTTTCAAAAATATGTACATGTTGGGGGTCATTCATTGATTTAGTACAGAAATCAGTGTTACAATGTCACTATCGCTAATTTTGAAAGAAAGGATTTTAAAATAGCTTTGCACCACTTATAGTTCTGGCCCTGTAACATGAATAAAAAAGCACAAAAACATAAAAACATGGGCTATTTCTGAACTCAGGACATATATTAGAAACTTTTTAGCAGTGTTTTTTTGTTGTCTCTTGTACATGAGTATACGATTTTTCAAATAAAAGTCATAAACAAATAATTTTTTAAATTTTTTTGCCATATTTTATTATTTTGTTTACATCAAATTATATGCTATTATTAAAATAATGGTATCAAAAGAAAGCCCTTCTTATAACGATAAAAACGATATATAGTTTGTGCGGGTACACTAAATGAGACAGAAATAAATTACAGCAAAACACAAACACCTCAGTAATGTTAAAACAGCCCATGTCACCAAGCGTCGGACAAGCCAAAAAAGTCATGTCACTAAGGGGTTAAAAAAAGTTAACTCATCCCTTGCTGATCAGTTTTTTTTACTGTGATCAGTTTCCTTCCGAGTTTATGGCCCCCATTTTGGTTTTTCTCAATTTATTGTTTTTGCAATTTTACTATATTACTTATATTCTTTTTATGTATTCATTTAATTACAGTTAACTCCTGTGTGTGTGGAAGTGTGACTCTGTGTGGAAGTGTGACTCTGTGTGTGGAAGTGTGACTCTGTGTGTGTGGAAGTGTGAATCTGACTCTTGTGTGTGGAAGTGTGACTCAGTGTGTGTGGAAGTGTGACTCAGTGTGTGTGTGGAAGTGTGACTCTGTGTGTGTGTGGAAGTGTGACTCAGTGTGTGTGTGGAAGTGTGACTCTGTGTGTGTGTGGAAGTGTGACTCTGTGTGTGGAAGTGTGACTGTGTGTGTTGAAGTGTGACTCTGTGTGTGTGGAAGTGTGACTCTGACTCTGTGTGTGTGGAAGTGTGACTCAGTGTGTGTGGAAGTGTGACTCAGTGTGTGTGTGTAAGTGTGACTCTGTGTGTGTGTGTGGAAGTGTGACTCAGTGTGTGTGTGGAAGTGTGACTCTGTGTGTGTGTGGAAGTGTGACTCTGTGTGTGGAAGTGTGACTGTGTGTGTGGAAGTGTGACTCAGTGTGTGTGGAAGTGTGACTCTGTGTGTGTGTGGAAGTGTGACTCAGTGTGTGTGTGGAAGTGTGACTGTGTGTGGAAGTGTGACTCTGTGTGTGTGGAAGTGTGACTGTGTGTGTGGAAGTGTGACTGTGTGTGTGGAAGTGTGACTCAGTGTGTGTGGAAGTGTGACTCAGTGTGTGTGGAAGTGTGACTCTGTGTGTGTGGAAGTGTGACTCAGTGTGTGTGGAAGTGTGACTCTGTGTGTGTGGAAGTGTGACTGTGTGTGTGGAAGTGTGAGCAAAATGACAATGAAAGGAAAAAAACAAACTAATTTCCTGTTTAAAAAAAGTTAACTCATCCCTTGCTGATCAGTTTTTTTTTACTGTGATCAGTTTCCTTCCAAGTTTATGGCCCCCATTTTGGTTTTTCTCAATTTATTGTTTTTGCAATTTTACTATATTACTTATATTCTTTTTATGTATTCATTTAATTACAGTTAACTCCTGTGTGTGTGGAAGTGTGACTCTGTGTGGAAGTGTGACTCTGTGTGTGGAAGTGTGACTCTGACTCTGTGTGTGTGGAAGTGTGACTCAGTGTGTGTGGAAGTGTGACTCAGTGTGTGTGTGGAACAGTGGTGTATCTTGATTTTGTGCTGCCCTAGGCAGACAAAATCCGGGCACCCCCCTACCCAAGCTGCACACCCACGTTACACACCTAAGACATGCCCCATCATTCAGACTCACATCAAGCTCATACTCCCATCACACACACACTCCCATCACACTCAGTCACACACTCCTACTCCCATCACACTCAGTCACACACTCCGACTCCCATCACACTGTCACACACAATGTCTCCCATCACACACACTCTGACTCCCATCACACTCAGTCACGCACACTGTCTCCCATCAAACACACTCTGACTCCCATCATACACAGTCACACACACTGTCTCCCATCACACACACTCTGACTCCCATCACACTCAGTCACACACACTGTCTCCCATCACACACACTCTGACTCCCATCACACTCAGTCACACACACTGTCTCCCATCACACACACTCTGACTCCCATCACACTCAGTCACACCCACTGTCTCCCATCATAAACACTCTGACTCCCATCACACTCAGTCACACACACTGTCTCCCATCACACACACTCTGACTCCCATCACACTCAGTCACACACACACACACACACAGTCTCCCATCAGCACTTACCTTTCCCTAGTGGTAGGCAGCATGGTCCCTCCATGCTGCTTGTTCGGCTTCCAGGTGATTGTGCCGACAGGTCACGTGACCGGGCGCGCGTATGACGTCAGCGCGCCCGTCACCTGACTGTAGGCACTTCCGTGTCGGCACACTGCACGGGGAGCCGAACAGGCAGCACGGAGGTTTCTCTGTGCTGCTTGTTCGGCTCCCCGTGCAGCCTGGCAGGCAGAGCGATGGTGAGGGGGGATCTTCCGATCCCCTCTCACTTCCGTCTCTGCCTGCAAGCGCGGTCTTTTATTTTTTTAAAGGGCCGCGTTTTGTTTTGTTTTTTAATTTTTTTTTTTTACATTTTGTTTTTTTTTTCAGTGCTGGGGGGCGCTGCCGCCCCCCAAAATTTGCCGCCCTAGGCATCCGCCTAGGATGCCTAGCGGTAAATACAGCACTGGTGTGGAAGTGTGACTCTGTGTGTGTGGAAGTGTGACTCAGTGTGTGTGGAAGTGGGACTGTGTGTGTGGAAGTGTGACTGTGTGTGTGGAAGTGTGACTCTGTGTGTGTGGAAGTGTGACTGTGTGTGTGGAAGTGTGACTGTGTGTGTGGAAGTGTGACTCTGTGTGTGTGGAATTGTGACTCTGTGTGTGTGGAAGTGTGACTCTGTGTGTGTGGAAGTGTGACTCAGTGTCTGTGGAAGTGTGACTGTGTGTGTGGAAGTGTGACTGTGTGTGTGGAAGTGTGACTCTGTGTGTGTGGAAGTGTGACTGTGTGTGTGGAAGTGTGACTGTGTGTGTGGAAGTGTGACTCTGTGTGTGTGGAATTGTGACTCTGTGTGTGTGGAAGTGTGACTCTGTGTGTGTGGAAGTGTGACTCTGTGTGTGGAAGTCTGACTCTGACTCTGTGTGTGTGGAAGTGTGACTCAGTGTGTGTGGAAGTGTGACTGTGTGTGTGGAAGTGTGACTCAGTGTGTGTGGAAGTGTGACTCTGTGTGTGTGGAAGTGTGACTGTGTGTGTGGAAGTGTGAGCAAAATGACAATGAAAGGAAAAAAACAAACTAATTTCCTGTTTAAAAAAAGTTAACTCATCCCTTGCTGATCAGTTTTTTTTTACTGTGATCAGTTTCCTTCCAAGTTTATGGTCCCCATTTTGGTTTTTCTCAATTTATTGTTTTTGCAATTTTACTATATTACTTATATTCTTTTTATGTATTCATTTAATTACAGTTAACTCCTGTGTGTGTGGAAGTGTGACTCTGTGTGTGGAAGTGTGACTGTGTGTGTGGAAGTGTGACTCTGACTCTGTGTGTGTGGAAGTGTGACTCAGTGTGTGTGGAAGTGTGACTCAGTGTGTGTGTGGAAGTGTGACTCAGTGTGTGTGGAAGGGTGACTGTGTGTGTGGAAGTGTGACTCAGTGTGTGTGTGGAACAGTGGTGTATCTTGATTTTGTGCTGCCCTAGGCAGACAAAATCCGGGCACCCCCCTACCCAAGCTGCACACCCACGTTACACACCTAAGACATGCCCCATCATTCAGACTCACATCAAGCTCATACTCCCATCACACACACACTCCCATCACACTCAGTCACACACTCCTACTCCCATCACACTCAGTCACACACTCCGACTCCCATCACACTGTCACACACAATGTCTCCCATCACACACACTCTGACTCCCATCACACTCAGTCACGCACACTGTCTCTCATCAAACACACTCTGACTCCCATCATACACAGTCACACACACTGTCTCCCATCACACACACTCTGACTCCCATCACACTCAGTCACACACACTGTCTCCCATCACACACACTCTGACTCCCATCACACTCAGTCACACACACTGTCTCCCATCACACACACTCTGACTCCCATCACACTCAGTCACACCCACTGTCTCCCATCATAAACACTCTGACTCCCATCACACTCAGTCACACACACTGTCTCCCATCACACACACTCTGACTCCCATCACACTCAGTCACACACACACACACAGTCTCCCATCAGCACTTACCTTTCCCTAGTGGTAGGCAGCATGGTCCCTCCATGCTGCCTGTTCGGCTTCCAGGTGATTGTGCCGACAGGTCACGTGACCGGGCGCGCGTATGACGTCAGCGCGCCCGTCACCTGACTGTAGGCACTTCCGTGTCGGCACACTGCACGGGGAGCCGAACAGGCAGCACGGAGGTTTCTCTGTGCTGCCTGTTCGGCTCCCCGTGCAGCCTGGCAGGCAGAGCGATGGTGAGGGGGGATCTTCCGATCCCCTCTCACTTCCGTCTCTGCCTGCAAGCGCGGTCTTTTTTTTTTTTTTTAAAGGGCCGCGTTTTGTTTTGTTTTTTAATTTTTTTTTTTTACATTTTTTTTTTCTTTTCAGTGCTGGGGGGCGCTGCCGCCCCCCAAAATTTGACGCCCTAGGCATCCGCCTAGGATGCCTCACGGTAAATACAGCACTGGTGTGGAAGTGTGACTCTGTGTGGAAGTGTGACTCTGTGTGTGTGGAAGTGTGACTCAGTGTGTGTGGAAGTGTGACTGTGTGTGTGGAAGTGTGACTGTGTGTGTGGAAGTGTGACTCTGTGTGTGTGGAAGTGTGACTGTGTGTGTGGAAGT
Source organism: Pelodytes ibericus (assembly GCA_036172795.1). Classification (NCBI taxonomy): domain Eukaryota; kingdom Metazoa; phylum Chordata; class Amphibia; order Anura; family Pelodytidae; genus Pelodytes; species Pelodytes ibericus. The sequence goes on from CM069859.1 coordinate 225,517,506, forward strand.
GTGACTGTGTGTGTGGAAGTGTGACTCTGTGTGTGTGGAATTGTGACTCTGTGTGTGTGGAAGTGTGACTCTGTGTGTGTGGAAGTGTGACTCAGTGTGTGTGTGGAAGTGTGACTCTGTGTGTGTGTGGAAGTGTGACTCAGTGTGTGTGTGGAAGTGTGACTCTGTGTGTGGAAGTGTGACTCTGTGTGTGTGTGGAAGTGTGACTCTGTGTGTGGAAGTGTGACTGTGTGTGTGGAAGTGTGACTCTGACTCTGTGTGTGTGGAAGTGTGACTCAGTGTGTGTGGAAGTGTGACTGTGTGTGTGGAAGTGTGACTGTGTGTGTGGAAGTGTGACTCTGTGTGTGTGGAAGTGTGACTCTGTGTGTGTGGAAGTGTGACTGTGTGTGTGGAAGTGTGACTCTGTGTGTGTGGAAGTGTGACTGTGTGTGTGTGGAAGTGTGACTGTGTGTGTGTGGAAGTGTGACTCTGTGTGTGTGGAAGTGTGACTGTGTGTGTGGAAGTGTGACTGTGTGTGTGGAAGTGTGACTGTGTGTGTGTGGAAGTGTGACTCAGTGTGTGTGGAAGTGTGACTGTGTGTGTGGAAGTGTGACTCTGTGTGTGTGGAAGTGTGAGCAAAATGACAATGAAAGGAAAAAAACAAACTAATTTCCTGTTTAAAAAAAGTTAACTCATCCCTTGCTGATCAGTTTTTTTACTGTGATCAGTTTCCTTCCAAGTTTATGGCCCCCATTTTTTCTCAATTTATTGTTTTTGCAATTTTACTATATTACTTATATTCTTTTTATGTATTCATTTAATTACAGTTAACTCCTGCAGGCCTGTGCTGTGATTCTGACCAGAGCAAACTTAATTTAATATTGCAGCATATCAAATATTTTTTATACACTTTTATTAATAATTTTTTAAGCACACTTTTGGGTTTACATCTAGTAACATAGTAACATAGTAACATAGTAATTTAGGTTGAAAAAAGACACAAGTCCATCAAGTTCAACCCTTCTACTTATCATTACAGCTTTTGATCCAAAAGAAGCAAAAACCCCTAAGGAAGCTATTTCGAATTTTGCCTCCTGGGGGAAAAAATTCCTTCTTGACTCCAAAAGGGCAATCAGATTTCTCCTTGGATCAATAAGCTCTTTTATTAATGCTCATTCTATTATTAATAGCCCTGTATGTTCTGCTCTCCTAAAAAAACATCCAAACCATTTTTAAATGCATCTATTGTGGTTGCTAGCACTACCTCTCTTGGCAGTGAGTTCCATAACTTTATTGTCCTTACCGTAAAGAATCCCTTCCTTTGCTGTCTATGAAATCTTTGCTCTTCCAGTCTCAGGGGGTGACCTCTTGTTCTTTGTACCTTTCTGTTAATGAACAGGTCACTGCAAATATTTATATAATGTTATCATATCCCCTCTGAGACGCCTTTTTTCTAACGAATATAAATTCAATTTTTTAAGTCTCTCTTCATAACCAAGATCCTCCAAACCCCTTATTAATTTTGTAGCTCTCCTTTGCACTTTTTCTAGTTCCTTAATATCCTTTTTAAGGACTGGTGCCCAGAATTGTACTGCATATTCAAGGTGAGGTCTTACCATTGATTTGTAAAGAGGCAAGATGATGTCCTCCTCCCGTGAATCTATACCTCGTTTTATACATGCCAATATCTTATTGGCCCTTGCAGCTGCTGACTGGCATTGGGCACTGTTGCCAAGTTTGTTGTCTATAATTATTCCTAAATCTTTTTCATTAGTAGTTTTTCCCAGGGAAAAACCATTTAACGTATATGTTGCTTTGTTATTATTTTTCCCATAATGCATAACTTTACATTTGTCTATATTGAACCTCATTTGCCACTTTACTGCCCATTCCCCCACTCTGTTCAAATCTTCCTGTAAAGAAAAAACATCAAGATTAGTCTTTATTGCCTTACCTAATTTAGTGTCGTCCGCAAACACGGAGACATGGCTCTCAGCACAATGTGGCAGATCATTAATAAACAAATTAAAAAGAAGAGGGCCCAAAACAGACCCCTGAGGTACTCCGCTTAATACCCTTGTCCAATTTGAGAATTTTCCATTTACAACAACCCTTTGTGTTCTATCTTTTAGCCAATTTTCAATCCACATACACACATTTGCCCCCAAACCTATTTCTCTCAATTTGTAGAGTAACCTTTTGTGTGGAACTGTATCAAATGCTTTCGCAAAATCCAAATAGATCACATCAACTGCCACACCTAGATCTATATTTTTACTGACTTCTTCATAGAATGTTATTAAGTTTGTTTGACAAGACCTTTCTTTCACAAAACCATGTTGACTTTTACTAATTATATTCTGGTTCAAGATGTATTCTTGAGTGTATCCCTTTAGCAATCCTTCAAATAGTTTCCCCACTACAGATGTCAAGCTCACTGGCCTATAATTATCTACACCACTAAAATGTTACTTTCTATGTTCCTGTTTGATTTCAACAAAATGATGTCCATAAGCTTATATAGCATAGGTAAGGGATGGAATGTGGATGATTTCGACTCTTTCTACCGAATTCTCCAACCTTATACTTGAAGTGAGGCCATTTTCGTCCATTTATTTTCACTTTCATTTTATTTTTACTTTTATTTCAGATTATTTTGTTTCATTTTATGTCATTTCCCTCCTTCTTTTCTTTTACTTTCCCTTTTAATATTAAAATATTAACACTTTTTTTAACCATTTGTTTATTCAATTATATGTTTTCCACTGCTCTTACCTATTGCTACTTTTAGCTATTTAAATCTCATAGCAGGATTCACCAGTATACACTTTTTTACATGTATTTCTTCCTTTTATTGTTTTGGTTGTTTGGTGTAATTGTTAAATTGGTACACACCTTGTTAAATCAGGGCACTATATATGGGTGGATGCTCCAGGTATCAGTATGACTAAGCACCAAAGCGGTACGAAACACGTCAGGCTACTAGGGCTGTTTTTTTCTGTTCTGTGGATCTATTTTTTACCTGTTCGTGATTTTTCACTTAATAAATATTTTTTTACGTTTTCAACATCCTGAGCAATCCGTTTATGTGTCTTCTCCATTTCCATCCATCGCTGCATTCATTTCACCTATGTTCATTCAATACAAAGTATAAGGTTGGGGAATTCGGATGAATTCGTATTTCAACAGTTGAATAGCACAAGGTGGGGGATGAATGAAATTTGGATGAATTCGATTCTTTCAACCGAATCCTCCAATAGGTGAATTAATTCCCATTTATATGAATGAATATAACGAAACGAAAATAATGAACAAATTTCATCTGAAATGAATGCAGGAATGGACGAAATAAATAAAACAAAAACGAAAATTTTCTTCTTTCCCATCTCTGCTGCAAGTATAGTTATCATTCACCTGGTATTATTATATGTCTGCTCTGTACAGACTCCTGTGTAATATATGTATGCACACATTGCAAGTATAGTTATCATACACCTGGTATTATTATATGTCTGCTCTGTACAGGCTCCTGTGTAATATATGTATGCACACACTGCAAGTATAGTTATCATTCACCTGGTATTATTATATGTCTGCTCCGTACAGGCTCCTGTGTAATATATGTATGCACACACTGCAAGTATAGTTATCATTCACCTGGTATTATTATATGTCTGCTCTGTACAGACTCCAGTGTAATATATGTATGCACACACTGCAAGTATAGTTATCATTCACCTGGTATTATTATATGTCTGCTCTGTACAGACTCCTGTGTAATATATGTATGCACACACTGCAAGTATAGTTATCATTCACCTGGTATTATTATATGTCTGCTCTGTACAGACTCCTGTGTAATATATTTATGCACACACTGCAAGTATAGTTATCATTCACCTGGTATTATTATATGTCTGCTCAGTACAGACTCCTGTGTAATATATGTATGCACACATTACAAGTATAGTTATCATTCACCTGGCATTATTATATGTCTGCTCTGTACAGACTCCTGTGTAATATATTTATGCACACACTGCAAGTATAGTTATCATTCACCTGGTATTATTATATGTCTGCTCTGTACAGACTCCTGTGTAATATATGTATGCACACATTGCAAGTATAGTTATCATTCACCTGGTATTATTATATGTCTGCTCTGTACAGACTCCTGTGTAATATATGTATGCACACACTGCAAGTATAGTTATCATTCACCTGGTATTATATGTTTGCTCTGTACAGACTCCTGTGTAATATATGTATGCACACATTGCAAGTATAGTTATCATTCACCTGGTATTATTATATGTCTGCTCTGTACAGACTCCTGTGTAATATATGTATGCACACATTGCAAGTATAGTTATCATTCAGCTGGTATTATATGTCTGCTCTGTACAGACTCCTGTGTAATATATGTATGCACACATTGCAAGTATAGTTATCATTCACCTGGTATTATTATGTCTGCTCTGTACAGGCTCCTGTGTAATATTTGTATGCACACACTGCAAGTATAGTTATCATTCACCTGGTATTATTATATGTCTGCTCTGTACAGACTCCTGTGTAATATATGTATGCACACACTGCAAGTATAGTTATCATTCACCTGGTATTATTATATGTCTGCTCTGTACAGACTCCTGTGTAATATATGTATGCACACATTGCAAGTATAGTTATCATTCACCTGGTATTATTATATGTGTGCTCTGTACAGGCTCCTGTGTAATATATGTATGCACACATTGCAAGTATAGTTATCATTCACCTGGTATTATTATATGTGTGCTCTGTACAGGCTCCTGTGTAATATATGTATGCACACACTGCAAGTATAGTTATCATTCACCTGGTATTATTATATGTCTGCTCTGTACAGACTCCTGTGTAATATATGTATGCACACACTGCAAGTATAGTTATCATTCACCTGGTATTATTATATGTCTGCTCTGTACAGACTTCTGTGTAATATAAGTATACGCACACCAAGTATAGTTATCATTCACCTGGTATTATTATGTCTGCTCTGTACAGACTCCTGTGTAATATATGTATGCACACATAGCACATATAGTTATCATTCACCTGGTATTATTATATGTCTGCTCTGTACAGACTCCTGTGTAATATATGTATGCACACATTACAAGTATAGTTATCATTCACCTGGTATTATTATATGTCTGCCCTGTACAGACTCCTGTGTAATATATGTATGCACACATTGCAAGTATAGTTATCATTCACCTGGCATTATTATATGTCTGCTCTGTACAGACTCCTGTGTAATATATGTATGCACACATTGCAAGTATAGTTATCATTCAACTGGTATTATTATATGTCTGCTCTGTACAGACTCCTGTGTAATATATGTATGCACACACTGCAAGTATAGTTATCATTTACCTGGTATTATTATATGTCTGCTCTGTACAGACTCCTGTGTAATATATGTATGCACACACTGCAAGTATAGTTATCATTCACCTGGTATTATTATATGTCTGCTCTGTACAGACTCCTGTGTAATATATGTATGCACACACTGCAAGTATAGTTATCATACACCTGGTAATATTAAATGTCTGCTCTGTACAGACTCCTGTGTAATATATGTATGCACACATTGCAAGTATAGTTATCATTCACCTGGTATTATTATATGTCTGCTCTGTACAGACTCCTGTGTAATATATGTATGCACACATTGCAAGTATAGTTATCATTCACCTGGTATTATTATATGTCTGCTCTGTACAGACTCCTGTGTAATATATGTATGCACACACTGCAAGTATAGTTATCATTCACCTGGTAATATTAAATGTCTGCTCTGTACAGGCTCCTGTGTAATATATGAATGGACACACTGCAAGTATAGTTATCTTTTCAGACACTTTGTTGTGTTCTTACTCCCAGACTCCAGTTTTATATTGGAGAGTCAAGTGGGAAGCTGGAAACCTGTGATTTGTGAATAAATCCAATAGATCAGGGTATTAAAATTTTAATAAATGCATACATTGTAATAAATGTAACGATACATAATTTTTAAGTCTGAGTTGTGGCAACAGTTTATGCCACCACAATATGCTAAATTCTACCCTGGGAACCCACCTGTTTGCATGCATTGTTGCTGAATTGTGTCTGTTCACCCTGCGTGATCTGCTGGGTGCCCTCTAGAGGTTGAAAAGGTCAAACCTGATTTGAGCTCTCTGATTCCCGGGAATAATCTCTCGGTGGGGGGCAGATTCACACAACAGTGTCCTTCACTTTATATATGAGCCTACAAGACTCAGGTGGATATGTTGTTAAATCATTAGACAAAGGTAGGCGTGTTGCTAAATGGTCATACAAACCATATCCTTTACTACACCAAGGATTCCTCTATAATGGCACTATAACCAGGCCAATTATTTTCCTTGCCCACTGTATGGACTTCTCACTTCAGCAATCAATCTGGAAGTCCACTTTAATATATCCCATTATAATGGGTCCAGTCGTATTAGGTAAAGCAGAAATAGACCTCTTTATTCAGATAAACTTTCAGGATCCCCCAGACAGGGTAACTGGATAGATTGAAGCCATACGGCAACTTCTTCGTTGCCCTGACGAAGCGCCAACACGCAGGCGCGAAACGCGTAGGCTTTTTTCTATTTTTCTACCCACTGTGTGCTCCCACCCTCCACATTGAATGCAATAGCTGGTTTTCATTAATTAACAGTGATTTCCAGCGTACCTGGTCTCCAGCTGTCTTTTGTCCTCCTTGGGACTGTCCTCTACCCCCTTGCCGTATGGCTTCAATCTTTACATGTCCGGCATGAGAGCCGAGAGGATAGCCCGCGGAGGGATCGCCCAGAAGAAGTTCCAGCCGTCTCACTCACTTTCTTTCAGGGTAAGTGGATAAACCCAGATAAACAGGAGGATCCCCCAGACAAGGTAACTCCAGAGCCAGTCAGCCTAGTTGGCTCCCCAATGCCAACCCCATAGGGGCACACACTGGGTGCTAAGTATGTGGCTTCTCAGTATAACTGTTAGCATGGACATGATTTGAAAATTCCCAAGTGTCCTCTTCCAGGGCATAACCTTTCCATCTAATCAGATATTGTAATTTACCCGCAAGGAAACGAGAATACAGAATTTTATCAACTTCATATTCCTCCTTCCCATGGATGATGATGATGGTATCACTGCTGGTATGAACAATTCTTGAAAACGGATCCGGAGTATGAGGATTAAGGAGGGAGGCATGGAAGACTGGATGTAATGTAATGGAGGTAGGTAGGTAAGGTGAGTTTAACAACAACTTCATTGATCATTCTTTTGAAAGGAAACGGACCAATAAAAAGTTGATGGTTGTCTTGATGTTTTTTTGTAGAGAGTAGTACTAAATCTCCTATCATTTAAGAAGAACAAGGTTTTTGTCGTTGGTCGTAGAATTTTTTTGTGGCTGTGAAGAGAAGCGTCGAGATTTTCCATTAGGGTATCAAAAAGCGAGGTATCTCTGAAATGTGTAAAGAAACAGCTGGATTGAAATTCAGGGAAGGATCAATAGGCACGGACATTTTGCTACTGGAATTAAACAAGTTATTATAGGCATATTCAGCTTGGGGAACCAAGTGGACCAGTCGTCTTGGAGATATGTGCAGTAATATCTTAGATATTGTTCCAGACATTGGTTTACCCTTTCAGTTTTACCATTTGTTTGTGGATGATATGATGAAGAACATTTAGTAGATATTTGGAGAGACAAACATAATTCTTTCCAGAAGTGTGAGGTGAATTGAGTTCCGCGATCAGATATGATTTCATCTGGTAATCGAAGGATATAGGAAATGAAAAACTACGGAGAATTGTTTGGAAGTAGGGATCTTGGGTAGGGGAATTAAATCAGCCATCTTGGTAAATCTATCAACAATGGCTAGGATGGTGGTTTGTTTCTTAGATGAAGGAGGTTCTACTATAAAATCCATTAAAAGAGATTTCCAAGGTCTATCCGGCACAGGTAGATTCATGAGTAACCCAAAAATATGCTGGAGGTTAGGTTTGGCTTTTTGACAGACAGGACATGAGGAGACATAACTAGTGATGGTTTCATGTTGATGTGGCCACCAGAAGTTTCTTCTTGATAATTCTTTATACCAGGATGTCCTACTAGAGGATAGTCATGGACCATCTTCAGAACTTCAGTCCTTAAAGGAGGAGGAACATACATTTTATTTTCCTTGAAGAAAACGCAATTTTCTTCATATAAAGTAGAATATTGTTTAAGATCTAGCTCTTCTGGTGTTAATTTTATCTACAAGGGATGTAGTAATCCCAATAAATCTGGTTGAGGGAAGGATAGATGAAGGTTTTTTGGGTTGGATTTGTGCTGGGTATTCTATTCTCAGAATATTAAGGTGGTGTACGATGTCTGAGAAATTCTTGAAAAAATATCTGTAGAAATTGGCAAATCCGAGGACACTTTGTATCTCTTTTATTGTAGTGGGAACAGGCCAATTGATGACACCTTGAATCTTTGAGTCATCCATGTGAATTTCTTGTGGGGTTATGATATATCCAAGGAATTACATTTTTGATACCTCAAATAAACATTCTGGGGTTTTTGCGAAAAGGTTGTGTGTTCCAAGTCTTGACAGAACCCATCTCACATGCATCCTGTGATCCTGGATAAATCGTGGCTGACCGTAATCTCTCTAAGAACTCAGGGATGAGTGGAAGCGGGTATCTGGTTTTTATCGTTCTTTTATTCCGTTCATGATACGAATTGAGGCGCCGGGGAGTCGATCAATAGGACAATCATAAATCCTATGAGGAGGTAACGTTTCGGCCTCTTTTTTATCATTAAATTCAGAATCACATGGAGGAATAATATTTTCTTCAGCAATCTGGAGAAGAGGGGAATCGAATTTAATACGTATTGGTGACCACTGGATGGACAGATAGTGTATTTGTAACCAAATCATACCCAGGATAACGGAAAAATACTTTACTATATCAAATGTAATATATTCCATATGATCATGGTTTATGGTCATTTTGATGGGAATAGTCTCCTTTATAGGACCAGAGGGAACGAGTGAACCATCAACACCTCTTATTGACACAAATGGGCTTTTTTGAATGAAAGGGATTCCATTGGTGGATACAATGGAGGAGTCTATGAAGACCCCGGCAGCCCCACAATCAATATTTGCTTCAGTTAGAATTCTTTCTTGGTCCCACTGTAAAAGGAGAGGGACAACACAATGAGATGATGTAGTACTGTGGGATACATTTAAAATGATAGAATCAGGTTTTTTTCTTACCGCTCTTGTTGATTTATAGAACGGGACAGTTGTCCAGAAGATGTTCGTTAGATGCGCAATACATACACAACTGGAAGTTTCTTCTTGTTGTTTTTTCTTCTGGAGATAATGGACCTCAAAGAATTCCTATTTCCATAGGTTCAACCGTAGCTGGCTTTTCATATGGTCTAAAAGGGGCTGAGGGTTTCGTCCAGGTGGGAATACTTGAAGATTTTTCAGATTTTCTTTCTTTCCCTAATCCGTCTGTCAATGGTTATTGAAAGTTGCATTATGGCACCTAGAGTTGGGGGAAGTTCAGTGTGTGAGAGATCATCCTTAACTTCCTCGTAGTGTGATGTCATTCCACTGAGTATCTACACCCCATCTTTTAAATTCTGCCATATAATCTTCTACCGGTCTTTTCCCTTAGTAGACTGCTCTAATTGCAGTATCCGCAGTGACTTGTTTATTGGGATCCTCATATAAGAGAGACATCTCTTTGAAGAAGAGAATGGGATCAAGTATGGGATGGTCGATCTCCAAGAAGGTGTGTGTCCAAGCCATAGGTTTAACCCCTTAGAAATTACATGACTGTACATACTTTGATTCGGTCATTGGGGTAGGATCTGGGTCTCAATGTGAAAAACAAATGACAGGGATTAACAAATTCTCTATATTTTGAGCGATCTCCTGAGAATGTTTCAAGATTACACACAGAGGGTTCAGCATCATCTTGAAGACTAATAACAGGAGGAGTGAAGGAAGCCCGATTTTGTATATCAGAAACATAGGTAAGTATTCTTTCATAAAACTTGCATAGCTTGGGATAATATTTCAACCCTCTGGTTAAGTGAGTAAATCTGTGAGGCCATTTCTGCTGGTTCCATCTTAGAGGCTGAGTTATTTTGTCAGGCTTAAATTTTGTTGAATCAATAAATAGAACTCAATGGTCAGAAATATAGGGAGTTTATCACTTTAACGAATACCACTGGATGTAGGAGGTGAGATTGTAAACGGTTTATAAAGGGATAGTCTTCCCTCAGTTGGCTGTCGAGGAGGGTATTAATTGCTATGCAGGTTTGGATTAGCATACAACAGAAGTAACTTGGTTTACTTTGTAGACATATATATATATTGTGACAGACCCCTCTGTCTGGGAACTATACTTCTATTCCGTTGCCTTCGTCTATCTTTCGGGTAATTGATTGTCCGTACCCTCCGTTTATTTATTTCACAAACTACCGAATAAACTACTGAGTGGAATTGTCTGATTCTGAAAAAGGGATGTTTTAGGGGAATGTGATGCAGATTTTGAAAGTTATCAGTATTGTTAGTTAGACACATTCTGTGAGCATATTGCTTTACGTGTAATGTTTAATTCTGTGAGTAGACCACTCTAAAGGTTTATAATGTGTCAGTGACAATCCTGGATAGTTTACTCCAACATCCATTGTTTTGTATTAACTGATTATGTTGGGCTCATTATGTCTCTTACTGTGTGTATTGTAATTAGGTCTACTCACTGTATGGTAATTTGGTTGTAGTCTGAAAGTCTAATGTGTTCCTAGCTCCAGTTAGTTGGAGAACTATGTTTAGTTCCATCCAATGTCTTTAGTGAGTTTTAAGCAAGCAGGTTTGCAAGCAGAGTAGAAATCAATTAGTATGCAATTGGCAGGCAGGTAATGGCAGGCAAGGGGTTAAATGCAATGCAATTGGCAGGCAGGTAATGGCAGGCAGGTAATGGCAGGCAAAGAGACAAAATACAATCCAGAGTTATCGAGCCAACTGGAACTGTTTACCTGCGAATGAATACTCGTAGGCAACCAAACTTCACAGGCTTTGGAAAAAGAGTAGTGCGTTTAACAATCCGAGGTCCAGGGGGAGAGAAGACAGAAGATTGTTTAAGGGAGATCCGTATTGGAGGGCAGGAGGAATCAGCGTGGTCAAAAATAACAGGCAAGGTTCGGTACACAGGGTAATACGAAATATATGGGAGCCAAGCCGGCACATTGTATCCTACGATTGCAACAATAAAACTCAGCACGGCTTCCATATAAGGGAGGGAAGACCGCGTCACAAGAAGGGGCGGTGCCTCCGAATCGCTAAACCTGGATGACACCGGGGAATCACGATCAGCAGGATCTGACAGTCTATTAGATCCACAGGCTTGGGTAGGGCTTCAAATAGGGGTGGGCATAGCTGAGCGGTGGTCTGCTCTGATGCAAGCTGTAACCATGCCCCCTTGTGCAGGCTCATCCAGGCATTTCTGTATCCTTCTTGCTTCCTTTGATTTCTTGTTTATTATTTATGCTAATTCCTGTCCTTGCCCTGTATTCCTGCCTTGCCTTGTAGTCCTGTCCTTGCCCAGTATTCCTTGTATAAGTGTGTGTGTGTGTGTGAGAGTATAAGTGTGTATGTGTGAGTATAAGCGTGTCTGTGTGTATGAGTATAAGTGAGTGTGTGTGTGAGTATAAGTGAGTATACTTGAGTATAAGTGAGTGTCTGTGTGTATGAGTATAAGTGAGTGTTTGTGTGTGAGTATAAGTGAGTGTGTCTGAATATAAGTGTGTATGAGTATAAGTGAGTGTCTGTGTGTATGCAGTGTTTCCACTTTGAGGTCTGCAAATCTGTGTCGGCCAAAAATTGGGCACTGGGGCCCAGAAACGTTTGCCATCACTGGTATAACGTAAGGAGAACTCCAGAGTCAGGTAAATGATCAGATAAGCCGGGACTGGATGTCTTTATTCATAGCATTCATTCCCCGTGGGCTGTAGCCGTGTCTGCCTGCTGCATTGTATCTCGTTAGGTAGTAAGTTCCTCCTGGCGCTCGGTTCTTCTTGTCCACGCTTGCGCTCCCGCGGGATTCTATATCCAGTACTGGCATTCTCCCGGTTGCCACGCCCCGTGCCTTCTATTACCTTCTTTCTGAGCACTTTCTTTTCATGCTTGCAGCATATCTGGAATGAAGGGCTGGATTCAAACATGTGCCATTGCTTTATAAATGCGAGTACATACACTACTGTTCATACGTTTGGGTCACTTGCCATAAAAACATCCAATAAATTAGTTGAATAATTAATAGGACGAATAGAAATAATCTTTATTTATATAATAATTGTGTCTTTCAGAGAATCTGGAGGTGTTCTTGTTGATTTCTCCCCCACGCACCAATAAGGAAAATATTGTCTTGCAGCCTTAAATGTATATATTAAATATACATAAACCATCCGAAGATAAGCAAAGTCCTTAATATTTGTCAGTAGGCCCAATACAAGCATTGTAGATGAAATCCGTTGTGAGGTATATCAGCACACCTCCCAACTGTCCCGCTCTGCGTGGGACAGTCCCGATTTTCAAGACAGAGGTAGAGCTCAGTGGGACAGCGGGACTCAGGAACTCAATCCCGCGGTCCTGCTCTCATTCTCCGGTGTCCCAGCATCGTGCGCATGCGTAGTAGCGATCCTGGCTTCAGAAGCCAGGATCAAAAATGGGTGACCCCCCCCCCCCCCAAATGTCACAATTCGCCAGGGTGGCAAAGTTGGGAGATATGGTATCGGTACTGAGTAACACTACTCCCCTTTGATTTCTTATGTCTAAAAAGGGAATAGGGTAAACCGATATTACCTAATCCTCTAAAATATGGGAACATCATGAAAATGGGTGAGGCTTAGCAGCCATAATGTGTAGGAAAATCTCAATACTTCGAATACAATGGTCCCTTGTAATAAAATGAAGACCATATGTGAGGCCTCTTTACATCCTGTGTCAGTAATCCACACGGTGATATAGGAGGAGATCCAGGACCCTTTGGTTTCCCGTTCCCATTAAATGTAAAAGAACTGAGCCCCTTTCCTGTGCAACATGGAAAGATATCTGCAGAAAGCAGATCTTTAACTCCTTGAATATTTTCCATTATCTATTTGTAGCAATTACAGCCTTACAGCACCGTCGGCATTTATTTGTTGAGTTAATCTGGGGAGATTTCACTCCTGAAGTTGGATTGCCATGATAGGCACTGCCTACGTACCATACAGTCATGATGCTCTCATTACAGCTCAGTAGGGTCGAGATCCGGTGACTGGGCCACTCAGTTACAGACAGAATACTAGCCAACAGCTTCTTCCCTCTATAGTTCTTGCAGAGTTCAGAGATGTGTTTTAGGTTATTGGCTTGGTGAAGGAGGAAATAGTCTCAAATCATGCACTGTCCTCGGGGTATGGAGCGATAGCTTTCATTCTTACAGATCCCCATTTACCCTGTCCAAATCTCCCACTAAAGCCCCCCCCCCCCATATCTCATCACCTCCACCATGCTTGACAAAGGGCATCAAGCACTCGACCAGCATCCTGCCATCGGGTCTGCGTCCCACGTCTTCTTTGTGATCAGTTTGAAAATACAAAATCAACAAAAATAAAATAGAATTCACATGCAGGAGGCAGGAAATAGTTTTAAAATATTTATTGATTGAAAAGTCTGAATTGTGAAAAAGAAGCTAAAAGATTTATTACCCACAGTCACACATTGAGGTAGCTGTGACAAGTCAGGCAAATAATACTACGCTGGTTATTATAGTAAAACACTGAGATATAGAAAAAAAATATTTACAATTTCAATATAATCAACAGCAAAAAATTACAAACAGGGCTGGAAAATTTGAGAATGTGCTGAATCCACATGTTCATGTTGAGGTGCCGAGTCCCACCCCTGGCAAGGGGATCTTAAACCCCAGGAAATAGTGGGGGAAAGTGTTATAATGGGGACAGGTACTCCAACAGAATTCTCACCATACTTTTAATGTTTTAAAAAGACAGCGGACAACCAAAAAAAGGACATTTTAAATAGACATGCTTAAATACAAGGATACAAATAAAGCACTTTATTGAGCCCTCAGGAGTGGACATGTTTATCATCTTTGCTCTGTACAGCTTTATCAGGTGGTGGACATGTTTAGATTCTTTGCTCTGTATAGCTCTATCAGAAGGCAGACATTTTGTTTAGAATCTTTGCTGGATATACCTCTATTAGGGGGCAGACATGTTTAGAATCTTGGGACAGATCTTCCTTCATCCAACACAAGATTCTAAACATGTTGCCCCCTGATAGAGGTATACAGAGAAAAGAAGGTGCAATAAGGTACTCTATTTGTATCTTTTTATTAAAGCATTTCTACTTAAAGTTCTAAAAGTGATGTCATCAGCAGGAACATTCCACTGGTTTCCATGGCAACTGGAACTTTGCCCCAGAATTATCTTTTTATACAGAACTAAGGTGGTTTTTTTGTGTAAAGCTGGGATCTGCAGAATCTGCCGCCATCTAGATTTTCTAGGTGCTGGGATAATAAATGTGTGTAAAAGTAACTGGAAATCACTAAATGCTCACAGGAATGGTGCGCTTACTATATGTCACTTTATCATTAATGTGATCACCAAAAACATGGAACTAAAAAGTGGTTTATTTGTAACTGGAGATTGTTACAATGCAAGGCAGTGTGTGCATGTCCCATTGGTGGCGGCAGTGAGTGTATTTGTGCAGCACCCTATAAATCTCCTGATATCGTGCAAGCTCTGCAGCCCAGCACATGGAATAACCAGAGCCAAATCGGAAAGTAAGTGCGATGGTTATTACACCAAATCCAGACCTAAAACATGGCCGTCCAGCACCAAGGGCATGGGGCATCAACGTAAACCGAAATATCATAAAACCCAGAGAGTAAACGCGTTGGGAGGTCACGTTATCAAGGGAGGGGAACGAAACGCAATGACTCCAACAGGACAAAAACCTGAATTATAAATCACAGTATTTACAAGACTGAAGTGGCTGCTCCCAGGTCATCTTCTTAAAAAGAAAATGTAAACACTGCTTATACCGTCACTATAGAGAATGCAATATGATCTATACATCACAGAATAACCGCAAACGCATCAAATAAGAGAAATAGGTTTTAATTGTGTCTGTGTCCCCTGCTTATGACATCACCTGTGGTTTGATATGTAAATTACACATATCTTCATTTTAAGCTACAGGTGATGTCATAAGCAGGAGACTCCACAGACCCATGTAGAACACATATAATATTATTTGCTGTAATTCTAACACAATGTACAATGTTCATTCTCTTCAGTCACAGTATAAGCCGTGTTCATTAAAAAAAAAAATTAAAAAGTGCAATCGCTATTTATTCACAACGGCAATTGCCCTCCTTTTTTTTTTTTGTATATAACTTCCAACACTGCCATGTCCAGAAAAATAACCCAATCCTATATGTATGGCTCATAGCACCAGAGCAATCTGGAAGTTTGGGACCAGCGCTATACATAGGCGCACGGGGGAGGATAGCGCCATACAATCGGGGGATAGTGCCTTCTTTACGCACCTTTCAGGGGAGAACAAAAATACCAACAGTACAAAGATTTGTGTAGACCTTCAGTATCTCAAAGCTCTCCATCCAAAAACAAAACCACAACTGTACAGGGTCCTTCATAAAACATTGAAAGTCTTGGAAACCGAAAAGGAAACACAACCCTCCCCCCTCCTTTCAAAAACGTTGGTAACGTTAATACTTTTTCCTCCGTAAAAACACATGATGTTAAAAACGCTAACACCTAAACCGTGACCACATATACAGTGCTGCCGTCGTCTCCTTGAGTGGTGTACAGTATGGTTGGAGAGTCCCCATCTCCTTCCATAGAGGCATCAGAAGGGTCTTTGGCGGCATCCTCGCCCCTGTTCTCTGATGTGGACTTGGCCTCTTCGTGACTTTTCTGGTGGGCAGCTACACTTTCCAGGGTACTGAAACGTTCCTCACACTGACTACACTTAAAAAGCGTATTGATTGCATGGTTTGTCCTCTCTGCGCTGGTTATAGGATGCTGGATCTTAGGAGGGGCACAGGGGTCGTTGATCTTTCGTATAATCATCCCAGCGCTCGTCTGATCAGAGGCTGCAGTGTGAGCTACTTGTAAATTTTTGCTAGTGTTAACCAAATTAGTATTGGTGCCAGTTACCCCCAAGCCACCCCCACTGTTTACAGTTAGGATTTGTGGGTTGTTGATGCTTAAAGTGCCTTTACCACCAGAATTGTTGGTGATTGTAACCGGCGTGCCATTCCCAATACCCAACGCCCCATCCATGGTGAAAAACGTAGTATTCCTGATCCCTAGGCCGCCATTTACATTAACCGGAGCAAGGTTCCCAAACAGTTTCCCCCCCAGAGCAACGTTTCCCGTTACCATGTTCCCATTTACCGTCACAACAGTAGCATTTCCCATTCCAGAGGACTCCTTGGAAGTCACAGTAGGTGCAGTGAGAATAATCCCAGAGTTTGCGTCGACAAAAAGAGGGATGGTTTGGCCCACTGCAGGGTTTCTGCCGCCAGTCCCTGGAACGGCTTTCAGTGCCCCACTATTGACTTTCTCGGCGTTTGGATTATTCACATTGAGATTTCTGGCGATATTCGCTGGTTGTTGGCCAACGCCGACTGTTATAGGTTTGGCTTGCCCAGGGGGCACGTTTGCTTGACCAATAAGTGAAGTCACTGCCATAGGCACAAACTTGGCATTGCCATTACCTGGCCTTGCGTTCATGGGAAGTGTACTGGGGTGCCTAGGATTCCTGCTAATTGGTAACCGAGCTGTGGGCTTAATTCCAGTTGTAAGAACGATTCCCGAGTTGCCAACCGTGACAGGAAAAGTTAACATGATGCTTTGATTCCCATTAATTGGAACAGGAACCGAAGAGTTTCCCAGGCCTGGATTCCCAGTCACGATAATGTTAGAAGGATTCTGCGATGGAAGTTTATGGACCAGGAAAGGACTGTTTTGTGTGACATTGTGAGTCTGGGCATTGCCCTGGGGGGATCCTGCTGTGGGATCACCATTTGCTTTGATGTTATTAACTGAGGGATTACCCCCTGTAGACCCTTTAATCTCGTTATTAGGAGTGTTGGCTGCAGTACTGTGAGGGTCACCATCTTTGTTCTCCTCATCGATGATCACGATTGGACCTGAAGAACTGCTGACGGCCTTATTCTTGGACTTTGACATTGGAGGCATAAACACCCCGGCACTCCTGATGCTTTTTATAGTTATTTGAGGTATGGAGCGCCTCATTGGTTTACCATCTTTGTTTTCGGGGAGTGTATTGTTTTTGGAGTCCTGGTCGCCGCTGGGCATTGCTGGGGTAACAAGGTTTCCGGACTTGGTTGTGGGTGGAGTAGAACGGGCATTGACCTGGCCGTTACCCGCATTATATAAAGGTGAGGTAGTTTTAACTTCTTCACAGTCAATGATTATGATAGGTGGGCTGGCCATCTTAGAAGGACGACTACTATCAGAATCAATTGGAGGGCCAACACGTTTGACGGCTACATCTCTATGACTCACTGGCCCTTCCATTCGGGAGGATTCCTGGCTGCTGACGGGGGAAGGCAAGGGTTTTACATTCTTGACAAAGTGGGCATTACTTGGATTAACCGTTGTAGAGGGACTTCTGCTGTTGGTTGCTTCACCCGGCCTTTGATGTGTGGGTTTCCCATTGTTGGTTTGAGACTGGCCGGCAGGCAGTGGGTTTCTTGCCATTGCACTATTTCCTTGGCCTGAGAAGCGCCAGTTAATAGTGTTTTGGTGCACGGCACCCTTGTTCCCATCGCTGCTGGTCACTGCTGGAGACGGATGTCTCATTCTTTGCTCGTTGACTGCACCAGGGCTTTTGTTTCCACCGAACATGGGCATAGTTTCAATAGAAGCCAAGGGAGACATGGCTTGGCTCCTCCTTTGATTCCCATTATTGGGAAAAGCACCATATTTATTCCCTTGGCTCTGGACGTAGGTAGGTGCAGCAGTTCCCATGGTACACACAGGCATAGAGACACTCCCAGGGGAATTCTCGGATCTTGGAGGCAACATGTTAGGAGACTTTGGATCTCCGGGCCTGCGATATGTATAAGGTGAAGACAGCTGTATCATTCCCATATTGCCTTGAGCATTTCCTGGAGGAGTCCCATGTCTCATACCAGGGTTGCCGTTTGGAAAATGTTGTGGCGGGTTAGCGTTAAAGTACAGGTTGGAAGGAGCAGGGTATCGGTTCCCATCTGCAACGTGAGGAGCAACATGATGAGTCCTCTTCGGATCCCACTGAAAGCTCATCCCGCATTGGTTGTTGCAAAACATTCCGCATCCTGGACACGGCACGGCAGAATTCCTCCGGTCCTGGAATGATGCATTCTGGGCAATCATTGCTTGAGCGCTCTCCCGCATATACTGCTCCCTTCTGCGGTTCTCTTGCTCGGGATCTACACAAATGATAAAAGCTATCAATTAAGACAATACTAATGGTGACAAACTATAGGATATCCCTGATCTGTACGCTATAGGTTCTATTCATGAAAGAATTGAAAACATCTTCCATTGTACGGAGAATTCTTCCAACTCTGCTACTTTGGCCTTTAGTTTAAAGTCCCCAACTCAATTCCCTCTTTCATTAATAAAGCTCTGTGTGTATTCTAGTGCTCATTTGGGGGTAGGAAGGTGGTCAGTTGAATGAATTACATATGCCAAGGATGATAGGAGTTGAGTGTTTCATATAATCCCTACACAGAGTGAATTACGAGTGCCATATTAGAGAGCTTAAATCCTGTCTAGTGCCAAAAATGCATCTTCCAAATATTATTGTACTTTTAAAGTACTTTAAATGCATGTTTTACATTGCTTAAAATATAAAATACTTGCAGCTAGATGAAATTTTGAAATGACAGCAGGTTGCAAGAAGCCAGCACTGCCCATACTAGCTGAGTAAAAGTAATTTCCTTTTTTTTTGCTGCAGGAACCAATGAGAATAATTTTTCATTCAAATGTATGCATTTCCTGTCTCTCTAGTGATGTCATCAGACAATGTGTTGCACTATTAAGAGATCCTGCTGTGTACAAGAGCAAGTTTATCACAGTCCACACAATGTATTCTATTCCAGCAGCACAGGAAGTGACTAAATGAAACAAATCTTTGTATCCTCAGTGTCTATATATTCAGTGCTGCTGCACCTGCAGTAAATATGCAGAGTAATCACTGGGAATTAGACTGTCCCTTTAAGGACAGAAGCTTTTTGGGTTGGGATCTTTTCTGTTGTGTTTAGCTATAATGTTTACTCATGGGGTCATGTATAAAAACATTCGCACTGACAAGTGTTGGGAAGGGTATAAAAAAGAGCAATCGCCATTATGTATAACTGCGCTTGGCGTATTTTTTTTATAAATCCGGACACTAGCAAGGTGCTTTTCAGTGTGATTTATATACATTGGCTGCGCCAGGGCAGCGAGCCCCGGCACAACTCCATGGTACATACTTCCTGCATTGTGTCCAGCAGGGACCAAAGGTGCTTGAGGGCTGGCTTCATAATTTCCATACATTGGATTGCCCATCCGATCGTTCATGGCGAATGGTGAAGTGGGGTTAGCTTGGACAGGCCGGTAGCCGGTGTAAGTGGGAGATAGCGGGTTCATCACTACGTTCCCATAGCTGGTCACCGGAGAGGTGGGATGCGTCAGTCCGTCTCCTCGGTTTACAAAGCATGGTGATGATGCACTCCCATTAAAGTAGGGTGGTGGAGGCCCCACGTACTGCTTCCCTGGGCCAGCGTCCATGGGAGGTCCGAGGTACATCCTCTGCTGGTTCCAGTTGTGGGTCATCCCACACTGGTTGTTGCAGTGCATTCCACAGGCTTGGCATTGCGCTCGGTTGTGCTTCTCCTGTGACGAGGAGATCTCAGCTGGACGGGGAGGATTACATGTGATGGGAGATAGCGGCTCAGCCTTTACCACAGGTTCCGAGTCTGCAAGAAAAGAAGCCATGAATAGCAACAAACCAGAAACCCTACTGAATAATGTAATAATGATAAAGAAAGCACCAGCTCCAGCAGAATAAACCGCTACATTATCACCATATAACTCTCCCCACGCTCCGCTACATTACCCCCATATAACTCTCCCCAAGCTCCGCTACATTACCCCCATATAACTCTCCCCACGCTCCGCTACATTAGCTCCCATATAACTCTCCCCACGCTCCGCTACATTACCCCCATATAACTCTCCCCACGCTCCGCTACATTACCCCCATATAACTCTCCCCACGCTCCGCTACATTAGCTCCCATATAACTCTCCCCACGCTCCGCTACATTAGCTCCCATATAAAACTCTCCCCACGCTCCGCTACATTACCCCCATATAAAACTCTCCCCACGCTCCGCTACATTACCCCCATATAAAACTCTCCCCACGCTCCGCTACATTACCCCCATATAACTCTCCCCACGCTCCGCTACATTACCCCCATATAAAACTCTCCCCACGCTCCGCTACATTACCCCCATATAACTCTCCCCACGCTCCGCTACATTACCCCCATATAATTCTCCCCACGCTCCGCTACATTACCCCCATATAACTCTCCCCACGCTCCGCTACATTAGCTCCCATATAACTCTCCCCACGCTCCGCTACATTACCCCCATATAACGCTCCCCATGCACCTCTACATTACTCCCATATAACGCTCCCCATGCACTGTTACATTATCCCCCATATAACGCTCCCCATGCACCTCTACATTACTCCCATATAACGCTCCCCATGCACTGTTACATTATCCCCCATAGAACTCCCCATGCTCCGCTAAATTACCCACATTATACTACCCAGCTCTATATTGCACATCATATAACTCTCCCAGTCAGCTCTATATATGCACTAATATATATATATATATATTTTATTTATTTTTTTAATAGGAAATTTTCAATCCCTAATTTTGAATCTTGTTCTATAGAGTTTACATTCGCCCCATTCTCCAATTAAAACATGAGTTTGTCCAAGCACTTCCCGTTTACTCGTGTATTACTCATTTTTATTAGTAAGGGGATACACAGCACAGTTATAAGAATAAAAAGTACCCATTCCCCAAGCTACTGTCAAGAATGTCACTGCTAATATTCCCATCACATGGGCTCCAGGTCATTGCTGGCACATTACTCTCCCTGGTTCTGCTTCATGCCCCACATGGGTATACCACGTCTCTGGCCCACGGTCATTGCTGGCACATGACTCTCCCTGGTTCTGCTTCATGCCCCACAGGGGTATACCACGTCTCTGGCCCACGGTCATTGTTGGCACATGACTCTCCCTGGTTCTACTTCATGCCCCACATGGGTATACCACGTCTCTGGCCCACGGTCATTGCTGGCACATGACTCTCCCTGGTTCTGCTTCATGCCGGTATAATTTACAATATACCCACAAGACACGAGTCTGGCAGTGGACGTACCTTTGCTGCCAACAGGTAACCCCTTGGGCTGGGCCTCTGGGAGCTTTGGTTTCTTGCAGCTATTGGTGCAGGGCTCCTCCCCCCGCTCAATCTGGGACACAATCTCTGGTTTCGGTATTCGATATCCTAGATAGGAGGGAAAAAAGCAAACAAGCGCTTGATAAACTAACGAGATACCAGAGAGATCCGGCTTTATTTCCCTTTATACATTTCATTAAAAAAAAACAACAAACAAAAAAATAACCCCTCAGTGATCGGCTAATTTCTGCCACGTCTTACCCTTTGTGACAGAGGCCATTTTAACACTTCCGCAGTGTTTGTGTTTAGCTGTAATTTTCCTCTCGCATTTAATGCGCCCACACATCATATACTGAAATTATCGGCATAAGAAGTGTTTTCTTAAGATACCATTATTGTCATATAATTTACTATGAAAAACACTAAACCTTTTTCTGAAGGAGCTTCTGTGTTTCCGGACCATTTTCTCCTACAGCGACCTTTTGACCCCAACCCTACCTCTAAGCTTAACCCTTTATCTAGGGTTACTTTTTGCCTGTAATGTTACCGACCACCTCTAGAGGCAGTCTGGCAACAGAAGTGACCACCAAATCGCTTCCAGGGCCCTTGTCAGTTACAGGACAGCGTCCACAATACAAACCCACACTAGACAAAAGTATTGGCATGCACCACTGCATTTGGCTTGCAATGAGGTTTCAGAGGTGAAGGAAGCTTTTCGTGTTCTTGCCAATGATATACGGCAGCTTGTGTCCACACTGTCCTTTTCTGAAGTTATGCCTGTGCATAACATTCACAATGATAGACGGATGCGTATTAGGGACTTCAACTTGTGGCTTGGAGAATGGTGTCGGGAGCAAGGATTTGGCTTTGTTTCTCATGGAAGTTCACTATGGGATAGAAAGGAACTGTACAAAAAAGATGGTTTGCATCTTTCTCAAAAGGGAACGAATGTTCTCAGTGAGCAGTTCAGAGGTTTTGCTAGGAGGTTTTTAAACTAAAAGAGGGGGGCAAAATGGCGATAAAACATCAATCCAATTGCCCCCCAAAAAAGGTACAGAAGTTACCTGTAGTCAGTGTGCTGAAAAATGATAAGCTTAGGGTCATGTCTACAAATGCTCGCAGTTTAGGGAATAAGATCCATGAACTTGTGGCAATATTGGCAACTGAGAATGTAGATTTAGTGGCTGTTACTGAGACATGGTATAATGAAAAACATGACTGGGACATTTCAATACCAGGGTACTCTATATATATATCAATACCAGGGTACTCTTTATACATATCAATACCAGGGTACTCTTTATACATATCAATACCAGGGTACTCTTTATACATATCAATACCAGGGTACTCTTTATACATATCAATACCAGGGTACTCTTTATACATATCAATACCAGGGTACTCTTTATACATATCAATACCAGGGTACTCTTTATACATATCAATACCAGGGTACTCTTTATACATATCAATACCAGGGTACTCTTTATACATATCAATACCAGGGTACTCTTTATACATATCAATACCAGGGTACTCTTTATACATATCAATACCAGGGTACTCTTTATACATATCAATACCAGGGTACTCTATATATATATCAATACCAGGGTACTCTTTATACATATCAATACCAGGGTACTCTTTATATATATCAATACCAGGGTACTCTTTATATATATCAATACCAGGGTACTCTTTATATATATATCAATACCAGGGTACTCTTTATATACATATCAATACCAGGGTACTCTTTATATATATATCAATACCAGGGTAACTCTTTATATAGAAAAGAAGAGAAGGTAAAAAAGGGGGAGGGGTGGCCCTGTATGTGAGGGATAGCTTAAAATGTAACGTAATACAAGTTAGTGAGGCGAACATAGAGTCAGTTTGGGTTACATTAGAATTTGGTAATCATATGGTAACTCGGGTAGGTGTGATTTATAGGCCCCCTGGACAAATAGAGGAGTTAGATAATCTACTAGTTGAGGAAATAGCTAAAATGACAATGAAGGGAGAAGTGATCATCACGGGTGACTTTAATCTTCCTGATGTGAACTGGAAATACAAAACAGCTACTTGCACCAGGAGTACGCATATCCTAAACTCCCTACTGGGATTATCTCTAAAACAAGTAGTGGAGGAGCCAACTGGAAAGCAGACCATACTAGACTTAGTGTTCACAAATGGAGATTTGTTATCAGATATTACTGTAGGTGAAAGTTTAGGATCTAGTGATCACCAGACAGTGTGGTTTAATATAAGAACAGTGACGCAGTCACACCACACAAAAACAAAAGTTTTAGATTTTAGAAAAACAGACTTTTCTAAAATGAGATTAGGTGTAAAGGAGTCATTATCAGACTGGAGCAATTTAAATGGAGTCCAGGAGAAATGGGATTATCTAAAAGTTGCACTACTGAAGGCAACAGAAAATTGCATAAGGCTTGTCAGTAAGAGGAAAAAATTGAAGAAACCACTGTGGTACTCTGCAGAGGTGGCTAAAATAGTAAAAAATAAAAAGCTAGCATTTAGTAATTATAAAAATACTCAGAGTGAGAAAGATAGAAAGATCTATAAGAGTAGGCAGAAAGAGGCAAAGCAAGCTATAAGAGCTTCCAAAGCACACACAGAAGAGACTATATTCCAGTCAGTGAAAAAGGGGGATAAAACATTTTTTAGATACATAAATGAGAAAAGGAAAGTAAAACAAGGATTAGTTAGATTAAAAACAAAAGAAGGATGCTATGTAGAAGAGGATAAAGGCTTAGCAGACTGCCTTAATGAATATTTTTGTTCAGTTTTTACAAATGAAAATGAGGGTAAGGGACCTCATTTAGGGAAAAAGACTAATGAGTCTTTTGATCCATGTAAGTTTACAGAGGAAGAGGTTTTACTTCAGCTGTCTAAAGTAAAGACAAATAAGTCGATGGGACCTGATGGGATACATCCAAAGTTATTAAAAGAACTTAGTGGTGTACTAGCAAAACCGTTAAAAGATTTATTTAACCAATCATTGTTAACGGGAGTAGTTCCAGAAGATTGGAAATTAGCTAATGTTGTGCCCATTCACAAGAAAGGTAGTAGGGAGGAGGCGGGCAACTATAGACCAGTAAGTCTTACTTCAGTAGTGGGGAAAATAATGGAAACCTTGTTAAAGAATAGGATTGTTGAACATCTAAAGTCGTTTGGATTTCAAGATCAGAGACAGCATGGGTTTACTTCAGGGAGATCATGCCAAACTAATCTTATTGATTTTTTTGATTGGGTAACTAAAATAATAGATCAGGGTGGTGCAGTAGACATTGCTTACCTAGATTTCAGTAAGGCTTTTGACACTGTCGCACATAGAAGGCTTATCAATAAACTGAAATCTTTGAGTTTGGATTTCAATATTGTTGAATGGATTAGACAATGGCTGAGTGACAGGCAACAGAGGGTTGTAGTCAATGGGGTATATTCGATGCAAGGTCTTGTTACTAGTGGGGTACCTCAGGGATCTGTACTTGGACCCATTCTCTTTAATATTTTTATTAGCGATATTGCAGAAGGTCTTGTTGGCAAAGTATGTCTTTTTGCTGATGATACAAAGATTTGAAGCAGGGTTGATATTCATGGAGGGATAAGACAAATGGCAAATGATTTAGCTAAACTAGAAAAATGGTCAGAGCAGTGGCAACTGACATTTAATGTGGACAAGTGCAAGATTATGCACCTTGGGCGTAAAAACCCAAAAGCAGAATATAGACTATTTGGTACAGTCCTAACCTCAACATCTGAGGAAAGGGATTTAGGAGTAATAATTTCAGAGGACTTGAAGGTAGGTAGGCAATGCAATAGAGCAGCAGGAAATGCTAGCAGAATGCTTGGTTGCATAGGGAGAGGTATTAGCAGTAGGAAGAGGGAAGTGCTCATGCCATTGTACAGAGCACTGGTGAGACCTCACTTGGAGTATTGTACGCAGTACTGGAGACCGTATCTCCAGAAGGATATTGATACTTTGGAGAGAGTTCAGAGAAGGGCTACTAAACTGGTTCATGGGTTGAAGGATAAAACTTACCAGGAAAGGTTAAAGCATCTTAACATGTATAGCTTGGAGGAAAGACGTAACAGGGGGGATATGATAGAAACATTTAAATACATAAAGGGAATCAACACAGTAAAGGAAGAGAGTATATTTAAAAGAAGAAAAACTACCACAACTAGAGGACATAGTCTTAAATTAGAGGGGTAACGATTTAAAAGTAATATCAGGAAGTATTACTTTACTGAGAGGGTAGTGGATGTATGGAATAGCCTGCCAGCAGAAGTGGTAGAGGTAAACACAGTCAAGGATTTTAAGCATGCGTGGGATAGACACAAGGCTATCCTAGCTATAAGCTTTACACCACTCGATCCGATGCTTGGCATTGTACTTGGTGATGTGAGGCTTGCATGCAGCTGATCCAGAGTCCAGTGGCGGCGTGCTTTACACCACTCGATCCGATGCTTGGCATTGTACTTGGTAATAGGGGCTTGATTATATACACCTGTGATAATAGGTCTGATTGAAACATCTTAGAAACATAGAAACCTAGAATGTGTCGGCAGATAAGAACCATTCGGTCCATCTAGTCTGCCCAATTTTTTTTTTTTTTTTTTTTGAGTCCTTTTATTAGTCCCCCGTTCCCGGTCTTATAGCTAGGATAGCCTTGTGTCTATCCCACGCATGTTTAAAATCCTTGACTGTGTTTACCTCTACCACTTCTGCTGGCAGGCTATTCCATACATCCACTACCCTCTCAGTAAAGTAATACTTTCATTAGTCCCTGACCTTATCTTATGTCTAGGATAGCCTTATACCTATCCCACGCATGCTTAAACTCCTTCACTGTATTAACCTCTACCACTTCTACTGGAAGACTATTCCATACACCCACTACCCTCTCAGTAATGTAATACTTTCATTAGTCCCAGGCCTTATCTTATATCTAGGATAGCCTTATACCTATCCCATGCATGCTTAAACTCCTTCACTGTATTAACCTCTACCACTTCTACTGGAAGACTATACCATGCACCCACTACCCTCTCAGTAAAGTAATACTTTCATTAGTCCCTGACCTTATCTTATATCTAGGATAGCCTTATACCTATCCCATGCATGCTTAAACTCCTTCACTGTATTAACCTCTACCACTTCTACTGGAAGACTATTCCATACATCCACTACCCTCTCAGTAAAGTAATACTTTCATTAGTCCCTGACCTTATCTTATATCTAGGATAGCCTTATACCTATCCCATGCATGCTTAAACTCCTTCACTGTATTAACCTCTACCACTTCTACTGGAAGACTATACCATGCACCCACTACCCTCTCAGTAAAGTAATACTTTCATTAGTCCCTGACCTTATCTTATATCTAGGATAGCCTTATACCTATCCCATGCATGCTTAAACTCCTTCACTGTATTAACCTCTACCACTTCTACTGGAAGCCTATTCCATGCATCCACTACCCTCTCAGTAAAGTAATACTTTCATTAGTCCCTGGCCTTATCTTATATCTAGGATAGCCTTATACCTATCCCATGCATGCTTAAACTCCTTCACTGTATTAACCTCTACCACTTCTACTGGAAGACTATTCCATGCACCCACTACCCTCTCAGTAATGTAATACTTTCATTAGTCCCTGGCCTTATCTTATATCTAGGATAGCCTTATACCTATCCCATGCATGCTTAAACTCCATCACTGTATTAACCTCTACCACTTTTACTGGAAGACTATTCCATGCATCCACTACCCTCTCAGTAATGTAATACTTCCTGATATTACTGTTAAATCTTTGCCCCTCTAATTTCAGACTATGTCCTCTAGTTGTGGTAGTTTTTCTTCCTTTAAATATACTCCCCTCCTTACTGTCTTGATTCCCTTTATGTATTTAAATGTTTCTATCATATCCCCCCTGTTACGTCTTTCATTAGTCTTTTTCCCTAAATGAGGTCCCTTACCCTCATTTTCATTTGTAAAAACTGAAAATGAGGGTAAGGGACCTCATTTAGGGAAAAATGTTTACATTTAATGCAATCTTTCAATTACACATTAAGTTTTTTTCCCCTTCAGCTTACAGCACAAGACTAAACTCTCTTCTTAAATGTATACCACGGAGACCCACTTGTGTGTGATAAAGAGGGCTTTTGAATAATTCTAGGGGGCACCATTACAGTATTTCAGTCTCAGGCTTCCGTATCAAAGAACTGCACACTTTACAAACAATGGAGAACACTTCACAAACACTAAGACTACAGAGACGGATTTAGCAAGGCTGAAACTGACTTCCGGTTTGGCCCCTGGTCACAAACACAAATCTTATCCTTATTTTATTTCCAGAGTCCTGCACCAGTCACTAGACTCCCCTCTCCTCCAACATTGGAGCATGCTGGTAATATCACGGGAAAATGGAATACAAAGCTTCCTGCTAAACCACCATTAGCATCCCCCCCACCTGTGCTCAAGCAGGCAGAGTAAGCAGCAGGTTCTTACAGGCAGGAGCCCTTGCAAGGCACGTCTGTCTATTTGCACACATGGAATATGTTGGTTAAATGATAATTACCCAGGTACAGCATGGTCTCGTAGATCTCCTTTATCAGCTCCTTGTACACTTTCTTCTGGACCTCCTCCAAGTTCTGCCATTGTTCCTCGGAGAAGTAGACAGCCGCATCATCGAAAGTCACCTGAAAACACCCCCAAAACAGAGAACCGTGAGCGACAAAAACACAACTAGACAATGGGTGTATCCCCCGGCGAATAAACCACGGTACTCAAGTCTCATTTGGCTGCAGCAATGTTACATTTAGACCGACACAAAAGGCCTTTATTGATGAGAGAGAATATCTAAAAGCACAAGGGAAAAATGAGTGGCCCCCAGTAGAAAGGATAAATAGGCATGTATTGCTTCTATAGGAAGCATCAGGGCTGAGATTGCAGATTGGCCGTGATCAGACAGTGCGGGGTTGAGTGTGCGCCAGCATCTGACAGCTCAGCCCTAACAGACCGTGATCAGACAGTGCGTTGTGAGTGTGCACTAGCACCCTAAAGGTCCGCCCTGACAGACAGTGCGGGGTGAGTGTGCGCCAGCACCCTGCAGCTCCGCCCTGACAGACCGTGATCAGACAGCGCGGGGGGCGAGTCCTGACAAGGTCAGTGTGCACCAGCACCAAACGAGCTCTGCACCATTCAGAGTAAACCTGTATACTTACCTGAGGAAGTGGGGGGACAATTCCACGTACACAGAGTCATTTATAGAGAAAAGATAATCACCCAAGCTTTGTTCAGACCTTGAAATGCTTAAAGCAAATTAAAGCCCGGCGGGTTAGTCAAAACAATGACAATGAGCCCCCCCAAAGTCTTCTAATAGGGGGATTTTAATCCAGGAATATATTCATATACGAGGATTAAACGCCTTACACGTATTCGCTCTTAAAGGCATATTCAAAAACCGGAACATATGTAAATACCCACACAAACAACAACATGGTGGCATGTGATAACCGAGGTCTCTCCCTGCACTGCCAACAACAGACGGTTGGCGACAGCAGCAGCCTTAGGGGATAAACTGGCCGTACCTTAGAAAGTAACTGCAGTTTATGCTCATTCTACGGCCAGATATAAAGCTGAGGGGCTTTTTAAATGCTATTCCAGCTCATGCAATGTACAGGGAGTGATGGTATAGTGGCAAGGACTATAATATACCATCTTAACTCAAAGCACATGGATCAGATCTACATCTTCTGGCCCTTGTGCTCTTCATGCTGCCTTTACAGTCTGAATCATTATAACTATCATCATCTGGACTGGTGGTTCTTTTCATTTTGCAACTATAAAAAAAAACCAAAATGAGATATATATATACCTATTACGGTTAATGTATTATAGACGACAAAATCCCATACAACGGGCAATACATTTACAAATGAATTGTTTTTAAGACTCTTCGTACGTTTCAGTGGCAAAGCCAAGTTCAAGATCCCAGTTTATCTTAACTGGCACAGGATTTAAATAGAAATCAATGAGTCTGAGATGGGAGCCTGCCGACTCATTCCCTGAGCGTGCCATCAAAGAGAGAACGGATGAAGCCAGTTTATCTCTGCTGTTAATCTTTATATTCTAGAGGTATACACGGAAGGACTGATGTTAGGATGAAATGCTCCAGCTGGGTTTAGTGAAGCCAGTAATACATATAAAGCCATCCCCCCACCCCACCCCCTGTCCTCGCACCTCCAAATATTAGGATCCTACTGAGGCTCAATTAAAACTAGCTTAAATATTTTGCATTACGTGTTAATTGCTTGGCACTAAATGGTTTTCCTTAATAAGGGTAATAGAATAGTTTATGCCCACTAAGATCACTAATTGGCTTGTAATTATTCACTGTGGGTGTAATTTAGGCCGTTGACAGTTTTTGCTTTGTTGGTATTGTACCCAGAGGATTAAAACACACACAAAACATGGATTGCCATCAGACGCCTGCGTCACACCTGCCGCGGTGTCCATCCTTATCAGACACTTGGCGGTTCAGTTAGAAAGGATTCCCATGCCGCGGGGAGGTGTGTTGGAAGTCACGGGTACTGAAAGGGAGGAACAGATTGGGGGATACTCAGGAATGAAGATGGCTAGTGGGGTTAAGTGCTTTCCCAAGGCCAGTCTAGACACAAACAAGCACAGAATGCCTTTTACTTTATCAATGTGAAATGAAGGAAGCAATCGCTCTGGCAGGTTGGTTAACCCCTTTAGGACCGAGGCTGTTTTTACACTTCTGTGGTCTTTGTGTTTAGCTGTAATTTTTTTCTTCTTCTGGTTTCATGTACCTACACGTTATGTACGGTTTTTATTGCCATAATTAATACCATTATTTTCATCATATAATTTAATCAATAAATAGGGGGGGGGGGGGGGGCATCTATTTTCTAACTTTGACCTGAAAAATCTTTTGCACAATTACAATTGGTAGAAAAAGAGCCAACCACCAGGGAGATCCCGCGAGAATTAACAGACATTACCGCGTATGGACAGGTAAATAACTGTCACAAATACCCAACCACCACCTGTAAACCAACCGCCAGGGAGATCCCGCGAGAATTAACAGACAATACCGCGTATGGACAGGTAGATAACTGTCACAAATACCCAACCACCACCTGTAAACCAACCGCCAGGCAAACGCAGCGAGATTTACAGAAAAGATACGTAAAACGGCAGAGAAAAGAGAGATATTATTACATAACGATATTACAGACTGTTAAATGATTCTGAAAAACAAACTTACAGGTCCCGGCAAATTTAAATCATATAAAGACTTTGTACAAAGCAAGAGACCAGGGACATAACCGCAGCTTTCTAGATGACCGATGTCCTATAATAGTATAGTGGAAATTACAGACTAGGAAGACACTGATATTACATAACGATATTACTATGTTAATTGCCTATTAAACTTACAGATTCTTCACAACACTTTGCATAGTGAGGTCATGTCCAGCATTTCGCTTGACGTATACATTTACTACAATGCTGACAGCACAATGTATAGATTTAATGATTATTCTTTCCAGTCACACGGTGACCCCCCTTTATATAGGAGAGAGTTTATATTCCGGGGGTGGAAGATCCCAATGAATATGCTGTGGGTGGGGCCAGGCAGGCTGTATAATTTAGGAGACTGCACAGTGAGTCACTGTATGAGCAGGGTGTCAGATGATACACCCATGGCACTGTGCCGTGCGAGGGGAGGGCGTGGTCACTGCATGGAAAGCTTTACAGGAGGAGGAGGGATGGATTGCAATGTCTGCAGTGGGAATGTATAATTATAGGCCCGAGTGACATGCACTGCTCAAACCACTGCCCCAGCCCTCCCTGGGATAACGCAATACTGCCAAACTCCATAAAGTGCCAGCAAAAAAAGAAAGTAAAAAACACAATTAGTGTGATTCTATGATTTTTCCATGTTGTGTTTTTTCTTTAATATTTTTTTAGATTTTCCTGATTGTCATACTTGGAGGGATCACTACTGACAAATTGGTCAATTTTGGGTTTTTTTGCCTTCAGTTTTTTCGGGTAGAGATTTTGTAAATTTTTGGAGCAATTCAGATTGCTTGTTCTGAGCTGTGGTAATGTATTTCAACTCAATATATAATAAAAGTAAGAACTGATTCTATCCAGCACTCGGCATCTTATGGCGCCTCGCCGGCTCCTGCCTGCGGCATCTTATGGCGTCTCGCCGGCTCCTGCCCGCGGCATCTTATGGCGTCTCGCCGGCTCCTGCCCGCGGCATCTTATGGCGCCTCGCCGGCTCCTGCCCGCGGCATCTTATGGCGCCTCGCCGGCTCCTGCCCGCGGCATCTTATGGCGTCTCGCTGGGCTCCTGCCCGCGGCATCTTATGGCGTCTCGCCGGCTCCTGCCCGCGGCTTATTATGGCGTCTCGCCGGCTCTCGCCCGGCACCTTATGGCGTCTCGCCGGCTCCTGCCCGCGGCATCTTATGGCGCCTCGCCGGCTCCTGCCCGCGGCATCTTATGGCGTCTCGCCGGCTCCTGCCCGCGGCATCTTATGGAGTCTCGCCGGGCTCCTGCCCGCGGCATCTTATGGCGTCTCGCCGGGCTCCTGCCCGCGGCATCTTATGGCGTCTCGCTGGGCTCCTGCCCGCGGCATCTTATGGCGTCTCGCTGGGCTCCTGCCCGCGGCATCTTATGGCGTCTCGCTGGGCTCCTGCCCGCGGCATCTTATGGCACCTCGCCGGCTCCTGCCCGCGGCATCTTATGGCGTCTCGCTGGGCTCCTGCCCGCGGCATCTTATGGCGTCTCACCGGCTCCTGCCCGCGGCTTATTATGGCGTCTCGCCGGCTCTCGCCCGGCACCTTATGGCGTCTCGCCGGCTCCTGCCCGCGGCATCTTATGGCGCCTCGCCGGCTCCTGCCCGCGGCATCTTATGGCGCCTCGCCGGCTCCTGCCCGCGGCATCTTATGGCGCCTCGCCGGCTCCTGCCCGCGGCATCTTATGGCGCCTCGCCGGCTCCTGCCCGCGGCTTATTATGGCGCCTCGCCGGCTCCTGCCCGCGGCTTATTATGGCGCCTCGCCGGCTCCTGCCCGCGGCATCTTATGGCGCCTCGCCGGCTCCTGCCCGCGGCATCTTATGGAGTCTCGCCGGCTCCTGCCCGCGGCATCTTATGGAGTCTCGCCGGCTCCTGCCCGCGGCATCTTATGGCGCCTCGCCGGCTCCTGCCCGCGGCATCTTATGGCGTCTAGCCGGCTTCTCCACACAGTCTGCGTGATGGGGTTTCTTGGAGGGCCCTGAGGGTCAAACACCTCCCTGTGGACTATGGACCCTGTCTTTGGATATGCTATATTTGGGGGCATCAGTGACACCCTGCTTCAACACAGGCTCACTTAGGATGTACCTTTACAGCCCAAACTTTGCTCTATTCATTGTGTTTCCCCCAAATTAGATAAGTACACATTTCAACACTAAGTGTTTACTGTCCTGTGAGCCATCTATTGTCCCTTGTAGTCTGGATCTAAAGATGGCATGTTTATTTTATCTAAAGTTATACTGTGTTTAATTCCCTGTTTCAGATAAGGTTTTCTATTGTTTGAGGCTTACCATATTATAATTAGTTTCCCCTGTGCCTCCCCCCAGTTGATGTCATGTTTGTGTGTTTTATAAGTCTGCGTTGTTACACAAATAAAGTTGTTGTTCATTCTTGCTGTACCTAACTGCTAGTGGTCTCCTGTCTGTTATTTAGGTACAAAGAGCAAGGGTCCAGAAAGACTTGCTGGGTCTTAAATCGGGGGCTAAGAAGGTGATTTCACACAATGGGCAGAGGTGCTACCAGCCTTGGGTAGCTGTTCCGTTACAATACTTATTTTTTCAAATAGAGCATTTGGGGAGGGGGACAGGATGGAAGGTTAATACCCCCTTCCTTATCTACCTTTCTATTTATACAACATTGCTTTGGTTACAATGGGTCTAGAGGGACCGTGTAAGATAGTCAAATAAATAAGCTGGCCTATCGGGAACACACTGCTTTATAAACAATAATCCGATTTCATTGGTACACCCTATTGCTGTTGGTTTAAAAAGATGTACCCGCTTGTATGTCCCTGTAAATAGCCTATATAATGGTCTTCTTGCATGTAGTAGAGCTCGGATTGATCTATAACCTCACACATGCTATGGACAGGCACATGAGATCATGCAAATATTAACTCCCCCAGCCGTATAAGCAAATTCTAGCCTGGGGCTTTAAACGACAGCAGGATTCGGGTACAGTGAGCACAGGGAATTGTTCAATATGCTGATTAGTCCCAAGCAGCAGAACCTAAATATACCCCCAAAACTGTTCTCAACCATCTCCTGCGAGTTACACCCATTAGCTTTCAGTGTTAATCCTGCAGGTACATTAAAGCACGTCTGACCCCTGATAGAGCTATACAGAGCAAAGATTCTAAACAACATGTCCTCCCCCTGATAGAGCTATACAGAGCAAAGATTCTAAACAACATGTCCTCCCCCTGATAGAGCTATACAGAGCAAAGATTCTAAACAACATGTCTGACCCCTGATAGAGCTATACAGAGCAAAGATTCTAAACAACATGTCTGACCCCTGATAGAGCTATACAGAGCAAAGATTCTAAACAACATGTCTGACCCCTGATAGAGCTATACAGAGCAAAGATTCTAAACAACATGTCTGACCCCTGATAGAGCTATACAGAGCAAAGATTCTAAACAACATGTCCGCCCCCTGATAGAGCTATACAGAGCAAAGATTCTAAACAACATGTCCTCCCCCTGATAGAGCTATACAGAGCAAAGATTCTAAACAACATGTCTGACCCCTGATAGAGCTATACAGAGCAAAGATTCTAAACAACATGTCTGACCCCTGATAGAGCTATACAGAGCAAAGATTCTAACCAACATGTCCATCCCTGGTAGAGCTATACAGAGCAAAGATTCTAACCAACATGTCCGCCCCTGATAGAGCTATACAGAGCAAAGATTCTAACCAACATGTCCGCCCCTGATAGAGCTATACAGAGCAAAGATTCTAAACAACATGTCTGACCCCTGATAGAGCTATACAGAGCAAAGATTCTAAACAACATGTCCACCCCGAGAGAGCTATACAGAGCAAAGATTCTAAACAACATGTCCGCCCCGATAGAGCTATACAGAGCAAAGATTCTAAACAACATGTCCGCCCCCCAATAGAGCAATATAAAGCAAAGATTCTAAATATGTCCACCCCGATAGAGCTATAGAGAACAAAAATTTTAAACAACGTCTGCCCTCTGATAGAGCTATACCGAGTAAAGAGGGCTCAATAACAGATGCTTTTTTTTTTTATTATTTTGTTCAACAATTGTCATTTTAACAGTTATCTGGATTGTATGCGTCATGTGACATTAAATGTTTTAAACATATCAATATTTCTATAAAACAGGCAATTCATAGTTCTCGTGACAAGGGTATGGATATGCAAATCCTTTTGTAACTCTGAAAATTCACATGTAACCACTAATTTGTAAGTGTCCTTTCTTTCCTTTTCATACTATAGTGTCCCGGTCTGTCGAGTATTGTAGCTTTTTGTATTCTTTTGTTCTGTTTACTTGTCTGTACTTGATGTAATCTGTCAAAGTAAAAACACAACCTATTGTTTTTGTTGTCCTTTAATTTGGTTATTTTGTAAAAGTCCCCAAAATAGCAGAAGGTAAACAAAATGAGGAGGAATTTTCTGCATTATATAGTATGTCAGTGGAGTATGCTCATTTATGTTTTACTGGGGGAGAGTCTTAAAGGTACAGTCTAATCCCCAAACTCACTTTGGTGCAAGATGTAGATCACTGCTTGTAGAGAGCACAGGCTTTTATCCCAGTGTGATCTGATGCAGGTATTCTGTATAAATCACGTTTAATATTTGACTCAAGCCCTCCCCAGTGATTACTCTGCATGGTTACTGCAGGTGCGGCAGAACTGATTATATAGACACTGAGGATAGAAAGTTTTGTTTTGTTTAGTCGCTTCATGTTCTCTTCCAATTAAATACATTATGTGGACACTGAGTGACCCTTCTCTTGTACACAGTAGGATCTCCTAACAGTGAAACACATTGTCTGATGACATCACTAGGGAGACGGGTTATTCCATTCATTTGGTAGATGAATTTTGGGCACCAAACAGTCCCTTTAAAGTAAAAAGGAACCACCTTCATTTAAAGCAGATACAATGTGTTTTATCCTGGAACCACAGTAACCTGTCACTTGGCCCCTGGGCTGCACATGACCTCCATGCAATCCTTCTCATGGAGTCCTGGTGCATGGCACCTCCCACACACCTTATGCCCCTCCCCATTACTTTTAACCTCTTAGTGACAACATTTCTTCTGCATTAATGTATAGTGGATATTTTCTCCTCTTATTTAATGTCCCCACACAAATTATATATATTTTTTTATCGGTATAAGAAGGGCTTTCTTTAGATACCATTATTTTCACCATATCATAATTTACTACACAAAATGAAATGAAAACAAAACACTTTATAAAACTTTTACATGCATTATTTACACATCTTAGAAACACAAAAAGCCGCTAGAGTCTAATATTTGTTCTGAGTTGAGAAATAGCTTGTGTTTACGTTTTAAATATATTTTTTGCAAGTCATAGGACGATAACTGAAAGTAGCGTTAGTTTCCCAACCATTTTCTGCTACACTTACCTCCTACCACTAACCCCAATACCAACACTAATCCAAATGCCAACACTCACCCCAACCCTACATCTAAAGGTTAACTTAGGATGACTGAAGTGACAATTCATCGCTTCTGAAGCTATTGCCCACAACATATTGGGGTAGCATGCTGCTCTTCATTATGGCGCTGGCGTTTGTTCTATGACATTACAGTACCATCACATGAATGTTGTTAGTGAACATTAACCGCTAACTCATTCTATGGTAGGACAGGCCTATGTCTATAACCACATCACCCAGATTTGCACTCAGGACCTGCACCATCACCCTGCTGCTGCCTCGTGTCACTGAGTAGCGGGATGCCACGACACCCAGCGCACAGAATGGTTTGAGGGGCAGGTGGCATGTGTCACACTCTAAAAGTGCTGCCCCTTGGAAAAATGTTGACCTTGTGCAAAATACAGTAATGCCTGTGAGTGCAGTCTGGGTGCGGAGGCAAGTCCTGTGAGTGCAGTCTGGGTGCGGAGGCAAGTCCTGTGAGTGCAGTCTGGGTGCGGAGGCAAGTCCTGTGAGTGCAGTCTGGGTGCGGAGGCAAGTCCTGTGAGTGCAGTCTGGGTGCGGAGGCAAGTCCTTTGTAAACGATCCTGGTGCTGGGATAAGTCCAGGGTACTGGGGCAAACCCCGAGTGTCATCTGGGTGCTGGGTAAGGCTAGCAAAAAAGAAGTGCACTGATATGTGCATGGTATGTATATCATGTTATGTGC
Source organism: Pelodytes ibericus (assembly GCA_036172795.1). Taxonomy (NCBI): domain Eukaryota; kingdom Metazoa; phylum Chordata; class Amphibia; order Anura; family Pelodytidae; genus Pelodytes; species Pelodytes ibericus. Next base: position 225,554,639 of record CM069859.1, read on the forward strand.
ATTTTCTGGAATATACGACATGGTGACTGGTTAATGATAATCTTTTAATTGCACACTGCTGTATTATTTAGTGCAATGTACAATTAAAAGATCACAAACAAGTCACTACAATTGTAGAAAAAGATCACTGATTTGAGTTGGACTTGCTGTGGCAATGTTAGTTAATGTATAGTGTTTGCCAACACCCTTAAACACAACTAGCAAATAGAGAGTGCATTGATGATGTGTGCATGGCATATGTGACTTACGATCATTTTCAAAGGATCTTCTAGAAGTAAATGACTAGTGACTTGTTAATGATAATCTTTTAATTGCACATACTGCTGTACTATTTATTCCAATGTGTAATTAAGAGATTATTACAAGCAAGTCACTAGTCACATCGTTCTAGTACAGATCACTGAGCTACACTGTGATTGGACTTGCTGTGGGGATTGTTGCTACAGAATTGTTTTGGCAGGGGTTATGGGGCATCAGAGCTGGCTTTGTGTCACGAACCACCGGCTCCCCAACAGGGCAGATCACGGATTTCCCCTGCCCCTTGTTGCCATTCCCTCCAGACCAAGGGGAAAAGGTAGGCGGCCATTTCATTGGCCAGGAGTTTAAAGGTCCCCACTCTAGCCTCAGCCCCGATTGGTTGCTACTTTTCTAGTGTACTCTCTCATTGGTTTCCTCTCCAGACTGGGGCCAGGTTTAATTGTATTATCCATTGTGTATTGTTCAATCTCCCGTTCTCAAGATGTTACTGTATAAATGTGCGGTCATGAAGGAGGCCGCGGCAGACACTTCCAGGTCGCAGGGAATGACGTCACGCCTACTTCTGGATTAGAGGTCACGTTTAAATAAAGTCCGACATGACAGACCCTGCTTACAAGCCAAATAAATATGGTGAATATGTGATGGGCAACGGATGTTTGAAAAGAAACATTTGGCTTTGATTAAATAGTCATAATGAGTGGTGTAGTGGACTCTCGCATACGGATGATACACCTGACCAAGCCACCATTTATAAGTGAAACGCGTGGTTTTATTGGATTCCACATACCAGGACTATATGTTCCTGGATGGTACCATTTTGCCCGTACTGTCTTTTTACACTCTGTCTATACGTAATAAAGTGCCTACTGATTTTATATCTCCAGATTCCCTGGCCAGAGGAGCGTTCTACTCCTTCAAGGAGTGAGCCTTATATACAGGGAGCAGGTGTTAAGCTCTGTGAAGAGTGGGTGGATTTCCTTCACGTATACTGCTACATATTGTCGTACTGAACATACTGCACTATATTGTGTTTCTGTTTTGTGTTCTCTTGTTTACCATGTTACGGATGTACGCTTGGAAGACTATATAACTATCATTTAATACCATTACACCTTTTACTCAGGGTCACAGAGGTTTCTGTAATATTGCTTGATTATCAGGCAGATCTTAGATTCAAGCTATATTAAGATTACTACCAGAGATAATTCAAGGTAGTGTTCTTTTACACACTCATATTCAAACATGCCACGCCAATTCTATTTACCCCAAACCACAAGTTTTCCAAAATGCCCCCCTGCAGTAACTTCCAGATTCCGAAATAGAGAGGCAGGAAAATCAGAAAATACTCTGTAAATGTGGGGATTTCTCACGTTAAGACGACATTTTATTTTGTCATTTTGTGTCTATTCTAAATAAGAAATAAACTAGAAAACCGCACAAAACCCCTTCTGAACGGTGCTCCTCGGGGGATTAAAGACTCCCAGTCAGTCTAACCTCACGGCACTGCTGCGTCAGTACCTTCTCCTCCCACGGAGGGGTGCGTTTGGCTTCCAAAAAGGTCATCTCTTTACAACAACATGTTGCACGCAGACTGCTTTGTTTGCAGCACAGCGCTGACACACTAACATGAGTTTCTGTTATTTCAAAATAAATAACTGCCTAAGTAAGGTTAGTACCAAACGTGTGAGGTGACATTATGTAAGGACACTCCATTGTAAGGACACTCCATTGTAAGGACACTCCATTGTAAGGACACTCCATTGTAAGGACACTCCATTGTAAGGACACTCCATTGTAAGGACACTCCATTGTAAGGACACTCCATTGTAAGGACACTCCATTGTAAGGACACTCCATTGTTTCCCGTTATGGATCAATTTGGATTAAAGTAAAAATTTGCATTTTTATTATCTTTTTGTTTTTTATTTTAAAAAGCATTTTAGTGAGGGATAACCAATAGTGGAATCTGAGCGGAAAATACGCAGGTTACGCCAAATGGCGCTCGACAAGGGAGAAGCGCAAGAGTCTCAATGAATGGCTCCCAAATGGCACCACATGGGTTGAATGGACGTAATACCACATTAGCGCCCCTTAAAGAAAGCTATTATAGAATATTTTCCAAAGGAAATTTACCTCCACCGAAGTACAATGATGATCAAATGTAAACAAACAAAACTATTAACTGAAAATTATTGTTTTTCATGATGAGTTCATAAAACCAAAAGTGAAAAACAAAAATGTGTGTTCTCTTAAGTAATATTGGTAAAGATAATCCATCCGCCATATTGAAAAGTGTAAACACGTGATAATAAATACAAGGTAATGGGATATTAGGCGTTACAGTGCTGGACCCTCTCCAACAGAGTCCTATAAATAAAGTAACGTTTAATTACTTGTGATAAAGACACTAAAATCATCATAATCAATAGCTACAAATCTCATATCAGTCCTTTATATTAGACTCATCAGACTCAAAGGGCTACATATAAACTGGGTCATTATATACACACATACACATATAGATATTAGATTCAGATATATCTTGTCACAGGGACCCCCGCACAATACCAGCCCCCCCTCTCCTCAGTCACAGGGACCCCCGCACAATACCAGCCTCCCCCCCTCCTCTCCCCAGTCACAGGGACCCCCGCACAATACCAGCCCCCCCTCCTCCCCCAGTCACAGGGACCCCCGCACAATACCAGCCCCCCCTCTCCTCTCCCCAGTCACAGGGACCCCCGCACAATACCAGCCTCCCCCCCTCCCCCAGTCACAGGGACCCCCGCACAATACCAGCCCCCTCTCCTCTCCCCAGTCACAGGGACCCCCGCACTATACCAGCCCCCCCTCTCCTCTCCCCAGTCACAGGGACCCCCGCACTATACCAGCCCCCCCTCTCCTCTCCCCAGTCACAGGGACCCCCGCACAATACCAGCCCCCCCTCTCCTCTCCCCAGTCACAGGGACCCCCGCACAATACCAGCCCCCCCTCTCCTCTCCCCAGTCACAGGGACCCCCGCACAATACCAGCCCCCCCTCTCCTCTCCCCAGTCACAGGGACCCCCGCACAATACCAGCCCCCCCTCTCCTCTCCCCAGTCACAGGGACCCCCGCACAATACCAGCCCCCCCTCTCCTCTCCCCAGTCACAGGGACCCCCGCACAATACCAGCCCCCCCTCTCCTCTCCCCAGTCACAGGGACCCCCGCACAATACCAGCCCCCCCTCTCCTCTCCCCAGTCACAGGGACCCCCGCACAATACCAGCCCCCCCTCTCCTCTCCCCAGTCACAGGGACCCCCCGCACAATACCAGCCCCCCCTCCTCCCCCGTGGTTCAGGCCGCCGGTCCCCCCCTCTCTCCCCCGTCGTGGTACAGGCGGCCGGTCCCCCCCTCTCTCCCCCGTCGTGGTACAGGCGGCCGGTCCCCCCTCTCTCCCCCGTCGTGGTACAGGCCGCAGGTCCCCCCGCTGTAGTGAGCTCTCTTACCTGTGTCAGGTCCATGCTGCTCGGTCTCCGGCCCGCAATCTCAGCTCTCCCCGAGCGGCAGCAACCGTAACCTGGGCGGGAGGCGTGGCCGACGGAGAGGCGGGGCCAGCGGGCGCGAGGGGGAGGAGGTGAGGAAGTGGGAGGCGCGTGGAACGGAATCAAGGAGGTGGAGCCTCTAAAAGGAAAGGAGCCAATAGCGACAGGCGAGAGAATATACTAACAGTGACGTCACCGGACGATACCAACTCTGAAGGGGGAAATAACTATACACTGTGTGTGTGATATGATAGAGCTGTGTGTGTGATATGATAGAGCTGTGTGTGTGATATGATAGAGCTGTGTGTGTGATATTAATACACTGTGTGTGTGATATGATAGAGCTGTGTGTGTGATAACTATACACTGTGTGTGTGATATGATAGAGCTGTGTGTGATATGATAGAGCTGTGTGTGTGATAATTATACACTGTGTGTGATATGATAGAGCTGTGTGTGATAATTATACACTGTGTGTGTGATATGATAGAGCTGTGTGTGATATGATAGAGCTGTGTGTGTGATAATTATACACTGTGTGTGTGATATGATAGAGCTGTGTGTGATATTATAGAGCTGTGTGTGATAATTATACACTGTGTGTGTGATATGATAGAGCTGTGTGTGATTATTATACACTGTGTGTGTGATATGATAGAGCTGTGTGTGATTATTATACACTGTGTGTGTGATAATTATACACTGTGTGTGTGATTATTATACACTGTGTGTGTGATATGATAGAGCTGTGTGTGATTATTATACACTGTGTGTGTGATATGATAGAGCTGTGTGTGATTATTATACACTGTGTGTGTGATAATTATACACTGTGTGTGTGATATTATAGAGCTGTGTGTGATAATTATACACTGTGTGTGTGATATGATAGAGCTGTGTGTGATTATTATACACTGTGTGTGTGATATGATAGAGCTGTGTGTGTGATATGATAGAGCTGTGTGTGATATGATAGAGCTGTGTGTGATAATTATACACTGTGTGTGATATTATAGAGCTGTGTGTGATAATTATACACTGTGTGTGTGATATGATAGAGCTGTGTGTGATTATTATACACTGTGTGTGTGATATGATAGAGCTTTGTGTGATTATTATACACTGTGTGTGTGATATGATAGAGCTGTGTGTGTGATAATTATACACTGTGTGTGTGATATGATAGAGCTGTGTGTGTGATATGATAGAGCTGTGTGTGTGATATGATAGAGCTGTGTGTGTGATAATTATACACTGTGTGTGATATGATAGAGCTGTGTGTGTGATATGATAGAGCTGTGTGTGTGATAATTATACACTGTGTGTGTGATATGATAGAGCTGTGTGTGTGATAATTATACACTGTGTGTGTGATAATTATACACTGTGTGTGTGATATGATAGAGCTGTGTGTGTGCTAATTATACACTGTGTGTGTGATATGATAGAGCTGTGTGTGTGATAATTATACACTGTGTGTGTGATATGATAGAGCTGTGTGTGTGATTATTAAACACTGTGTGTGTGATATGATTGAGCTGTGTGTGTAATAATTATACACTATGTGTGTGATATGATTGAGCTGTGTGTGTGATAATTATACACTATGTGTGTGATATGATAGAGCTGTGTGTGTAATAATTATACACTATGTGTGTGATATGATTGAGCTGTGTGTGTAATAATTATACACTATGTGTGTGATATGATTGAGCTGTGTGTGTGATAATTATACACTATGTGTGTGATATGATAGAGCTGTGTGTGTAATAATTATACACTGTGTGATATGATTGAGCTGTGTGTGTAATAATTATACACTATGTGTGTGATATGATAGAGCTGTGCATGTGATATGATAGAAGATCTTCAGAGAAACATAAAAGTTTATATGGAATAATAAAAAAAAACATGCATTTCACAAGACTCTAGATTTTTTTTTAAGGATAAAAAGCATGGTGGGCAGAACCTACGTGATATCTATAATTACTACATAGCATGTCAAGCAGAAAACCTAGTGCATTTGTATCATATAGATAATAATGATATAACTACTCACTCCAGAATGGGCAGAACATAACTATAGTTCTTGTAATGGTAACAGTTTTAGTTATTTAATGTGGCTTCCAAGAGTTACTCTCTTACCCCGGAGCACATGCCACAGTTTAAAAATCGGATATTATAAAAAATGTATATCTCTAAGAAGTAAATCATCATCCCTTTTAGCATTTAGACCTGCAAATAGTAAGATACTGTTTGACACCAGTAAAGTTCTGACTGATAAAGGCTTTTATAAAATTGAAGTTTTTATTGCAAATAATAATATCTTGGCAGACCGTGAATTTATAACAAAACTTAATGTTAGAAACGACATTACAGAGGAAAAATATAATAATTTATCAAACTTCTTATCCAGATCTGTAGGATATCTAATTACTGATAAGGACACAGATTTTGAAAGATATCTATGGACTCAGAGATGTGTCATACTTATATACAATGTCCGATAGAAGCAATAAGGAAGGTTTGTGCAGGTATAGATGGCAGGCAGATATAGGTGAACCGATAGATGATAAGTGGTCAGAAATATTACAAGAGACAGTAATGTTCTGTGTCAGTCGCCTTCAATGAACAAGTATATAAACTGTTACACAGGACATATCTAGTGACAACATTATTATACAATGAACATTGCTTTAGAGGCTGTGTAGAACGAGGAGGCAACATCCAGATATGGGGGAAATGCCCCAAAATAAAAAGAATATGGAGCAAATTCCATCATTAATGTGATCATACCCATCCCAGTGACATTAACACCTTGGAATGTGCTACTCAATCTAAACAAATAACCTAACAAAATATACAAATATATTAATTAGATCATTATGTATGGGTGTAAGAATATATACAGCTAGTAGATTAATTAGACCTATCCTGGTATGATGTGATCACAAGAATAAATACAATGTGTGTGAATGAAAAGATATTGAGTATTGTGAACGACAAATATAAGAGATTTCTCAAAATATGGGCACCGTGTTTTCAACCCCTTTGGTAGATCTGTTAATACTAATATCTTCCAAATCTTGATTAAGCTAAGTAATTACAAACCTCTATTTTGTTTCTCTGAGGTTTTTTTTTTTTCCTTTTATTAATATTAAGTTGTATATCTGATATCATAAACTTTGTAAATTCTACAATTCTGATCAATTCTATAATCTGTTAGACAATTTGATATGTGACTGATATAAGAGGTGATTTTTGTTTTAGCTCTGCTTCAACACAGACACGGATTCATTATTATCTGAAGAATTCTCAGCCGTGAGATGGTACCAGGAGGAGAGCATTTGGCTAAAGGCCTAGAAGAGTCCCGAGTATCTCAGCTTGTTCCAGCACATGTGTATAATGTTTGGGGTGGGTTATGGGTCTATGTATCGGCATAATATTAATTTCTTTGTGTTTCTGTAAGTTTGGTTTCTTTGTTCTGATGAATTGCCAACTAATGCAAATGACGACTGTATTACACCGGGTATTACAGCAAAGTATATAGCAAAAGAACACAATGCCTGAAGGACATCCACCTTATGGGTGAGATGCAGGTTTTATTCCCCCAGGTCTTTTGCCCTCTGCCAATTATTAATACACCGAAGTTTAACCCCAGATGAGACTGGATCACAGGAACCGAGCAAGGAACAAACAATGGCAAGGGTACACCAGGAAAAGGCAAAACGAATGGTCAGGCAGGCAAGGGTCAAGGCTGGCAGCAATCAAACAAAGTCAAGGCAGAAATAGGTCAGGACGGGCAGCAAACAAGAGTGGTCAGGACTGGCAAGATTTGGCAACGGTAATCAAATAGGAAAAATCAGGACAAGCTAGTAAGAGGCTCAAAAGGGTCTTGGCTGACTGGTAGCCAACGGGGAGGAGTACCGGAAGCACGCGTATCGTGAATGGAGCTGCAATAGAGACGGGAGGCCCCCATGGAGGACAGAGGCTCATGGCTCTGGAGAGTCCTGAGCAGGTAAGTATGGGGACAGGGCTTGAGAGTCCTGTCACGGTGCTGCTGTAACACTATCCCCCTCATGACGGGCCTAATACAGGCCCCCAGGACCAGGTTTGCCAGGAAAACAACATTGAAAAGAGTGTACCCAAACAGGGGCATGAACATCGTAAGGCCCAAGACCTCTCTTCAGGACCATAGCCCTGCCAGTAGATGAAATACTGAAGATGACCCTTGACGTCTGGAATCAAGGATAGATTGGACCCAATACGCTTCCTGGTCTTGTACCAAGGCAGGGTCAGGAACACGGGAATATTTATTGGTCAGGCTTTGGCAGGGAAACCTGAAAGGTATTACGAATGCGCATGGAGGATGGTAAAGCCAGAGAGTAAGAAACATTGTTAATACGGGAAAAGGATTTTTTAAGTCCCAAGATACTTTGGACAAAGAGTTTGGGAAGCTTGTTGAAGACAAAGATTTTTAGTCGACAACCTCACTCTATCACCTTGTTTCAAAGGAGGAATGTCAGACCTTCTGACATCCGCATAGGACTTTCCGTTTCACAGCAATAACTGGTCTGGACAGTGAATTCCAATGAAGATTTAGATTGGAGACCCTATGATCATATCTAGGGATATCTCCAAGGGCAGAGGGAAGGTTCGAAACCATACATCGCACAAAAAGGGGACATTTTTAAGGAACTATAATAGGCACAATTACTAAGCTCAGAAAGATACAAAAAAGAAAGAAAGGAAGAGTTCTGTTTAAATCCACTTGTTTTATATACCAAGTTAGCTCCGTTCGTCAGTTTCTGCATTGCTAATGGCCTGCTGGTTTTGAGATGGCTCCAGGGTGTCTCAGGATGGATCCCAGAGACAATAGGACAATGGGCTATAGCCTGAGACATCCGGGCAAGTTATGGATTAAAAGTAATTAGTTTAAGAGTTCAAGGGAGGGGATCTTAATTAGGGTCAGGAAGGTTATCAGTTAGGGCTATTTCAATGTAATTATAATTCTAATGTTTGTTGTCATTGGGAGTTGATACTGTATTTGGTGTGCTGGGGTGGGATTATACTGTAATCCATTTATCTCTCCAGATGTGGGGAGGAGTTCTGGCAGAGCATAAAAATAATGATTTGAACGCTGATTAAACACACTGATTTTACCCCTTCATGAAGTCTCGGCTCATGTTTGGGGAACTGGGATTTTATATTCACTTTGCAACGTATTTTGGCTGTTTATTCGGGAGTAAGCTGCACAGGGCTCATTTATTATATATGGGTTCCTTTACAGCCCAGTAGGCTGAAGAAAGTCGGAGGTAAATACCTGTGATGACAGACAATTTTTAAAAAACTAGAAACAAATGAAGTTCCCCGATCAGATACAATAGACCGAGGCACCCCATGAACAGGAACAATATCTGAGTGAGGGTTAACCCCCGAAAGTAACTTTTTCAAAGTGATGAAATTAGCTAGTTTAGAAAAAATGGTCAACGACTACAAGTATGGTGGGATGACCCTGGGATAGAGGAAGGCCATAGCGATGGGAGACCATGGTCTGCTAGGAACAGGTAAGGGACAAAGAAGCTCACAGGGTTTCTTTCTGGGTACTTTGAACCGCGCACAATGAGCACAGGCTGCAGAGTAATCATGAGCATCTCGAAAGAGGCTAGCCCACCAGAAATATTCTGCAACGGGGGAGTCGTGAGCCCATGAAAACATGGATCTCCTATACTTGGGTTGAACAAAATAGCGAGGGGATTTCAGACCTTTGGGTCAAGGATAATTGATCCTGGAAATCTGTTGAATGAGAAGTGGAGATACTAACACCACGGACAAAAGTGGGGCTTGGGGCTGGATCCATTGAGACGGTATTGCCTTCTTAGATGTAGTGTAAACAAGTAATAATAAGGTTTTTCACTTTAGATGGAAGTCTGTGATCTGATCTGAGGATAGCATGTTAAATAAAGCCCATTATTTAGATAAATTAAATGTTATTTTCAGTTTGTGGGCTACAAATGAACTCCTTTCCAGAAAGTCTGAATATAAGCACAGCAGAAGAGACAATGCACATTTTCGAGACAATCAGAGTTTTTCCCTAACCCTATAACTTACTAGCACAATAGAGCGCTATCTCCATCCCCAAACATCACAGCAGGCTCCAGCTCCAGCTTTCATGGGACAGTCCTGTTTTTTTGCACAGGGGGATTAGCTCCCTTTCACTCTGATTAAATGATCCTCTGGAGTTGTCGGTTCCTCTTTAATATTGAGGGGGTGAGACTAGCTCCTCTTTCTATGCTTCATGGATGTTACCTTTCGATTTCAGTTGCTTTGACCTACTTACAAAAGTACCATAGTTTCAACGCTGACACTTCCTTCCTCCACGACATGTTCTTGGTCTGTCCGCGTCTGCCACTAGCTCCGAAAGATGCTTAATTCCCGTCGAGATGCTGTGTGGGCCCTGCTGTCTGTCTGTCTGCTGGGTGAGTGCTCTATGACATTACACCATCGAACAGGGTCAAATCATTCAAACCTTACATCAAAATGCTCTAATATAATAATATCCGTGCATACCTCCCAGCACCGGAGAATAGTGATGCCAGGCAACGGAGCGCTCTGCACTGAGCCTGGCTGCGCGGCTGTGCATGCGCAATAGGGATTAGTGTTTATTTCGTCTACTAAACATTTTCGTTATAGTTTTCAACTGCATGTTTTCAGTGATTGAAACGAAATAAAAACGAAGTTACTAGCACTAACATTATGACTAAGATCCATTGAAATGTCCGTCAACCGACTAATATGTTAGGGAGGGATCATTACATTTATCTATTTGGACGTCTGGTTACTAAGGTGCAAACAAGACATAAACTATAATAAATATGTTTCTATTTATGTATTTATTTTATATTTAGAAAGTGTTTTACCAGGAATAATACATTGAGATTTCTCTCGTTTTCAAGTATGTCCTGGGGACCCAGTGCAGAATGGAGTTACAGAGTTACACATTTAACAGTAGATTAAAACAGCATTAAACAGTCAGGTCTGGAAGTAGAGGATGGTGAGGATGGATGTGGTTCCAGGTAGAGTCTGGGAGAGAAAGAGAGGGGAAGAGGAATTAAAAGCAATAAAACACATGGATGAATGTGGGAGAAGATTGAAATCAACTGGGGAGTGAGAGTGTGTAATTAGAGTGAAAACAGATCAATAGAAAATACAAAGTTGCACTATCTATATATATCTATATATATATAAACTATCCCCAGTTTGATTTCCCACTTCATCCCCTGATTTCCCATGTTATACCCCGATTTCCCACTCTATCTCCTCATTTCTCACTCTATGCCCCGATTTCCGACTCTATCCGCTGATTTCTCACTCTATCTCCTCATTTTCCACTCTATCCCCTGATTTCCCATGCTTTCCCCTGATTTCCCACTCTATCCCCTGATTTCCCACTCTATCCCCTAATTTCCCATGCTATCCCCTGATTTCCCATGCTATCCCCTGATTTCCCACTCTATCCCCTGATTTCCCATGCTATCCCCTGATTTCCCATGCTATCCCCTGATTTCCCACTCTATCCCCTGATTTCCCATGCTACCCACTGATTTCCCACTCTATCCCCTGATTTCCCACTCTATCCCCTGATTTCCCATGCTACCCTCTGATTTCCCACTCTATCCCCTGATTTCCCACTCTATCCTCTGATTTCCCATGCTATCCCCTGATTTCCCATGCTATCCCCTGATTTCCAACTATATCCCCTGATTTCCCACTCTGTCCCCTGATTTCCCACTCTTTGCCCTGATTTCCCACTCTATCTCCTGATTTCCCACTCTATCCCCTGATTTCCCACGCTATCTCCTGATTTCCCACTCTATCCCCTGATTTCCCATGCTATCCCCTGATTTCCCATGTTATCCCCTGATTTCCCATGCTATCCCCTGATTTCCCATGCTATCCCCTGATTTCCCACTCTACACCCTGATTTCCCATGCTATTCCCTGATTTCCCACTCTATCCCCTGATTTCCCATGCTATCCCCTGATTTCCCATGCTATCCCCTGATTTCCCACTCTATACCCTGATTTCCCATGCTATCCCCTGATTTCCCACTCTATCCCCTGATTTCCCATGCTATCCCCTGATTTCCCATGCTATCCCCTGATTTCCCACTCTATACCCTGATTTCCCATGCTATCCCCTGATTTCCCACTCTATCCCCTGATTTCCCATGCTATCCCCTGATTTCCCATGCTATCCCCTGATTTCCCATGCTATCCCCTGATTTCCCATGCTATCCCCTAATTTCCCACTCTATCCCCTGATTTCCCATGCTATCCCCTGATTTCCAACTCTATCCCCTGATTTCTCACTCTATCTCCTCATTTCCCACTCTATCACCTGATTTCCCACTCTATCTCCTCATTTCCCACTCTATCCCCTGATTTCCCACTCTATCCCATGATTTCCCATGCTATCCCCTGATTTCCCATGCTATCCCCTGATTTCCAACTCTATCCCCTGATTTCTCACTCTATCCCCTGATTTCCCACTCTATCCCCTGATTTCCCACTCTGTCCCCTGATTTCCCACTCTATCCTCTGATTTCCCATGCTATCCCCTGATTTCCCATGCTTTTCCCCTGATTTCCCACTCTATCCCCTGATTTCCCACTCTATCCCCTAATTTCCCATGCTATCCCCTGATTTCCCATGCTTTCCCCTGATTTCCCACTCTATCCCCTGATTTCCCATGCTACCCACTGATTTCGTTTCGTTCATTATTATTCGTTCGTTTTATAGAATACAATGTAATACTATTGGCTTTCTACAAATCGAACGAGAGCCCCATTCATAAGAAATTCTTATGAATGGGGCTCTCGTTCGGTTCATAGAAAGGCAATAGTATTACTTGTATTCTATAAGCCGAAAGTCTATAAACCGAACGACTTTCGGTTTATAGACTTTCGGCTTATGGAATACATGTAATCCTATTGCTATTCTATAAACCGAACGACTTTCGTTTTTTTTAGAATAGCCATAGGTTTACATGTATTACATAAGCCGAAAGTCTATAAACCGAAAGTCGTAATAATAAAATTATGAATGGAGACTTTGTCTCCGTGTAGTAAAATGCCGACAGCCTATAAACCGAACGTTCGGTTTATAGGCTGTCGGCTTATGGAATACATGTATTCCTATTGCTATTCTATAAACCGAACGACTTTCGGTTTATAGAATAGCCATAGGATTACATGTATTACATAAGCCGAAAGTCTATAAACCGAAAGTCGTTCGGTTTATAGGCTGTCGGCATTTAACTATACAGAGACAGAGTCTCCATTCATAAAATTATGAATGGAGACTTTGTCTCCGTGTAGTAAAATGCCGAAAGCTTATAAACCGAACGATCGGTTTATAGACTTTCGGCTTATGTAATACATGTAATCAGAGGCGGCTCTCTAATTAGGCGAGTTAGGCAGTCGCCTAAGGCCTCGCACTCACGGGGGCCTCGCACTCACGGGGGCCTCGCACTCACGGGGGCCTCGCACTCACGGGGGCCTCGCACTCACGGGGGCCTCGCGGCTGCCTAACTCACCTTATTGCCTTTGATGTAACGCTGCCGTTAAGCTCCCTGTTACACTAACCTGGGACGTTTCCTCCGTGCATCTTCTCTCCTGCACGGAGGAAGGAAGCTCCGATCGCGGTTTTTTTTTTTTTCTTAAACTTTATTGAACCCGCGCAGCTTCAATAAAGTTTAAAAAAAAAAAAAAACGCGACCGGAACTTCCATCCTCCGTGCAGGAGAGAAGATGCATGGAGGAAACAGCGGAGAGCAGCATGGAGGTAAGTACTAGGGAAGGGGGAGGAGGGTGGTACAAACGAGCAAAGACTGGCATAATGAGTGGCTAAATATTGGCACAGTGTGGGGCAAAATCCTGGCATAATGAGGTGAGGGGCAAAATCCTGGCATAGTGAGAGGCAATATCCTGGCATTGTGAGGGGCAATATCCTGGCATTGTGAGGGCCAAATTCTGGCATTGTGAGGGGCAAAATTCTGGCATTGTGAGGGGCAAAATTCTGGCATAATGAGGGGCAAAATCCTGGCATAGTGAGAGGCAAAATTCTGGCATTGTGAGGGGCAAAATCCTGGCATTGTGAGGGGCAAAATTCTGGCATTGTGAGGGGCAAAATTCTGGCATAATGAGGGGCAAAATCCTGGCATTGTGAGGGGCAAAATTCTGGCATTGTGAGGGGCAAAATTCTGGCATAATGAGGGGCAAAATCCTGGCATAGTGAGAGGCTAAATCCTGGCATTGTGAGGGGCAATATCCTGGCATATTGAGAGGCAAAATTCTGGCATTGTGAGGGGCAAAATTCTGGCATAATGAGAGGCAAAATCCTGGCATAGTGAAGGGCAAAATTCTGGCATAATGAGGGGCAAAATTCTGGCACAGAGTGACAAAATCCTGGCATAGTGAGAGGCTAAATCCTGGCATTGTGAGGGGCAATATCCTGGCATACAGTGGCAAAATCCTGGCATATTGAGAGGCAAAATTATGGCATTGTGAGGGGCAAAATTCTGGCATAATGAGGGCAAAATCCTGGCATAGTGAGAGGCAAAATTCTGGCATTGTGAGGGGCAAAATTCTGGCATAATGAGGGGCAAAATCCTGGCATAGTGAGAGGCAAAATTCTGTCATTGTGCGGGGCAAAATTCTGGCATAATGAGGGGCAAAATCCTGGCATAGTGAGAGGCTAAATCCTGGCATTGTGAGGGGCAAAATTCTGGCATAATGAGGGGCAAAATTCTGGCATAGTGAGGGGCAAAATCCTGGCATTGTGAGGGGCAAAATTCTGGCATTGTGAGGGGCAAAATTCTGGCATAATGAGGGGCAAAATCCTGGCATAGTGAGAGGCTAAATCCTGGCATTGTGAGGGGCAATATCCTGGCATATTGAGAGGCAAAATTCTGGCATTGTGAGGGGCAAAATTCTGGCATAATGAGAGGCAAAATCCTGGCATAGTGAAGGGCAAAATTCTGGCATAATGAGGGGCAAAATTCTGGCACAGAGTGACAAAATCCTGGCATAGTGAGAGGCTAAATCCTGGCATTGTGAGGGTCAATATCCTGGCATACAGTGGCAAAATCCTGGCATATTGAGAGGCAAAATTATGGCATTGTGAGGGGCAAAATTCTGGCATAATGAGGGGCAAAATCCTGGCATAGTGAGAGGCAAAATTCTGGCATTGTGAGGGGCAAAATTCTGGCATAATGAGGGGCAAAATCCTGGCATAGTGTGAGGCAAAATTCTGTCATTGTGCGGGGCAAAATTCTGGCATAATGAGGGGCAAAATCCTGGCATAGTGAGAGGCTAAATCCTGGCATTGTGAGGGGCAAAATTCTGGCATAATGAGGGGCAAAATCCTGGCATAGTGAGAGGCTAAATCCTGGCATAATGAGAGGCAAAATCCTGGCATAGTGAGGGGCAAAAGTCTGGCATTGTGAGGGGCAAAATTCTGGCATAATGAGGGGCAAAATCCTGGCACAGAGTGACAAAATCCTGGCATAGTGAGAGGCTAAATCCTGGCATTGTGAGGGGCAAAATTCTGGCATAATGAGGGGCAAAATCCTGGCATAGTGAGAGGCAAAATTCTGGCATTGTGAGGGGCAAAATTCTGGCAAATGAGGGGCAAAATCCTGGCATAGTGAGAGGCAAAATTCTGGCATTGTGAGGGGCAAAATTCTGGCATAATGAGGGGCAAAATCCTGGCATAGTGAGAGGCTAAATCCTGGCATTGTGAGGGGCAATATCCTGGCATATTGAGAGGCAAAATTCTGGCATTGTGAGGGGCAAAATTCTGGCATAATGAGAGGCAAAATCCTGGCATAGTGAGAGGAAAAATTCTGGCATTGTGAGTGGCAAAATTCAGGCAAATGAGGGGCAAAATCCTGGCATAGTGAGGGGCAAAATTCTGGCATTGTGAGGGGCAAAATTCTGGCATAATGAGGGGCAAAATCCTGGCATAGTGAGAGGCAAAATTCTGGCATTGTGAGGGGCAAAATTCTGGCAAATGAGGGGCAAAATCCTGGCATAGTGAGAGGCAAAATTCTGGCATTGTGAGGGGCAAAATTCTGGCATAATGAGGGGCAAAATCCTGGCATAGTGAGAGGCTAAATCCTGGCATTGTGAGGGGCAATATCCTGGCATATTGAGAGGCAAAATTCTGGCATTGTGAGGGGCAAAATTCTGGCATAATGAGAGGCAAAATCCTGGCATAGTGAAGGGCAAAATTCTGGCATAATGAGGGGCAAAATTCTGGCACAGAGTGACAAAATCCTGGCATAGTGAGAGGCTAAATCCTGGCATTGTGAGGGGCAATATCCTGGCATACAGTGGCAAAATCCTGGCATATTGAGAGGCAAAATTATGGCATTGTGAGGGGCAAAATTCTGGCATAATGAGGGGCAAAATCCTGGCATAGTGAGAGGCAAAATTCTGGCATTGTGAGGGGCAAAATTCTGGCATAATGAGGGGCAAAATCCTGGCATAGTGAGAGGCAAAATTCTGTCATTGTGCGGGGCAAAATTCTGGCATAATGAGGGGCAAAATCCTGGCATAGTGAGAGGCTAAATCCTGGCATTGTGAGGGGCAAAATTCTGGCATAATGAGGGGCAAAATTCTGGCATAGTGAGGGGCAAAATCCTGGCATTGTGAGGGGCAAAATTCTGGCATTGTGAGGGGCAAAATTCTGGCATAATGAGGGGCAAAATCCTGGCATAGTGAGAGGCTAAATCCTGGCATTGTGAGGGGCAATATCCTGGCATATTGAGAGGCAAAATTCTGGCATTGTGAGGGGCAAAATTCTGGCATAATGAGAGGCAAAATCCTGGCATAGTGAAGGGCAAAATTCTGGCATAACGAGGGGCAAAATTCTGGCACAGAGTGACAAAATCCTGGCATAGTGAGAGGCTAAATCCTGGCATTGTGAGGGTCAATATCCTGGCATACAGTGGCAAAATCCTGGCATATTGAGAGGCAAAATTCTGGCATTGTGAGGGGCAAAATTCTGGCATAATGAGGGGCAAAATCCTGGCATAGTGAGAGGCAAAATTCTGGCATTGTGAGGGGCAAAATTCTGGCATAATGAGGGGCAAAATCCTGGCATAGTGTGAGGCAAAATTCTGTCATTGTGCGGGGCAAAATTCTGGCATAATGAGGGGCAAAATCCTGGCATAGTGAGAGGCTAAATCCTGGCATTGTGAGAGGCAAAATTCTGGCATAATGAGGGGCAAAATCCTGGCATAGTGAGAGGCTAAATCCTGGCATAATGAGAGGCAAAATCCTGGCATAGTGAGGGGCAAAATTCTGGCATTGTGAGGGGCAAAATTCTGGCATAATGAGGGGCAAAATCCTGGCACAGAGTGACAAAATCCTGGCATAGTGAGAGGCTAAATCCTGGCATTGTGAGGGGCAAAATTCTGGCATAAT
Organism: Pelodytes ibericus; assembly: GCA_036172795.1. Lineage (NCBI taxonomy): Eukaryota > Metazoa > Chordata > Amphibia > Anura > Pelodytidae > Pelodytes > Pelodytes ibericus. The sequence continues at coordinate 225,571,909 of CM069859.1, forward strand.
GAGGGGCAAAATCCTGGCATAGTGAGAGGCAAAATTCTGGCATTGTGAGGGGCAAAATTCTGGCAAATGAGGGGCAAAATCCTGGCATAGTGAGAGGCAAAATTCTGGCATTGTGAGGGGCAAAATTCTGGCATAATGAGGGGCAAAATCCTGGCATAGTGAGAGGCAAAATTCTGGCATTGTGAGGGGCAAAATTCTGGCATAATGAGGGGCAAAATCCTGGCATAGTGAGAGGCTAAATCCTGGCATTGTGAGGGGCAATATCCTGGCATATTGAGAGGCAAAATTCTGCCATTGTGAGGGGCAAAATTCTGGCATAATGAGAGGCAAAATCCTGGCATAGTGAGAGGAAAAATTCTGGCATTGTGAGGGGCAAAATTCTGGCAAATGAGGGGCAAAATCCTGGCATAGTGAGGGGCAAAATTCTGGCATTGTGAGGGGCAAAATTCTGGCATAATGAGGGGCAAAATCCTGGCATAGTGAGAGGCAAAATTCTGGCATTGTGAGGGGCAAAATTCTGGCAAATGAGGGGCAAAATCCTGGCATAGTGAGAGGCAAAATTCTGGCATTGTGAGGGGCAAAATTCTGGCAAATGAGGGGCAAAATCCTGGCATAGTGAGAGGCAAAATTCTGGCATTGTGAGGGGCAAAATTCTGGCATAATGAGGGGCAAAATCCTGGCATAGTGAGAGGCAAAATTCTGGCATTGTGAGGGGCAAAATTCTGGCATAATGAGGGGCAAAATCCTGGCATAGTGAGAGGCAAAATTCTGGCATTGTGAGGGGCAAAATTCTGGCATAATGAGGGGCAAAATCCTGGCATAGTGAGAGGCTAAATCCTGGCATTGTGAGGGGCAATATCCTGGCATATTGAGAGGCAAAATTCTGGCACTGTGAGGGGCAAAATTATGGCATTGTGAGGGGCAAAATTCTGGCATAATGAGGGGCAAAATCCTGGCACAGAGTGGCAAAATCCTGGCATAGTGAGAGGCTAAATCCTGGCATTGTGAGGGGCAATATCCTGGCATATTGAGAGGCAAAATTCTGGCATTGTGAGGGGCAAAATTCTGGCATAATGAGGGGCAAAATCCTGGCATAGTGAGAGGCTAAATCCTGGCATTGTGAGGGGCAATATCCTGGCATATTGAGAGGCAAAATTCTGGCATTGTGAGGGGCAAAATTCTGGCATAATGAGAGGCAAAATCCTGGCATAGTGAAGTGCAAAATTCTGGCATAATGAGGGGCAAAATTCTGGCACAGAGTGACAAAATCCTGGCATAGTGAGAGGCTAAATCCTGGCATTGTGAGGGGCAATATCCTGGCATACAGTGGCAAAATCCTGGCATATTGAGAGGCAAAATTCTGGCATTGTGAGGGGCAAAATTCTGGCATAATGAGAGGCAAAATCCTGGCATAGTGAGGGGCAAAATTCTGGCATTGTGAGGGGCAAAATTCTGGCATAATGAGGGGCAAAATCCTGGCACAGAGTGACAAAATCCTGGCATAGTGAGAGGCTAAATCCTGGCATTGTGAGGGGCAAAATTCTGGCATAATGAGGGGCAAAAGCCTGGCATAGTGAGAGGCAAAATTCTGGCATTGTGAGGGGCAAAATTCTGGCATTGTGAGGGGCAAAATTCTGGCATAATGAGTGGCAAAATCCTGGCACAGAGTGGCAAAACCCTGGCATAGTGAGAGGCTAAATCCTGGCATTGTGAGGGGCAATATCCTGGCATATTGAGAGGCAAAATTCTGGCATTGTGAGGGGCAAAATTCTGGCATAATGAGAGGCAAAATCCTGGCATAGTGAGGGGCAAAATTCTGGCATTGTGAGGGGCAAAATTCTGGCATAATGAGGGGCAAAATCCTGGCATAGTGAGAGGCAAAATTCTGGCATTGTGAGGGGCAAAATTCTGGCAAATGAGGGGCAAAATTCTGGCATTGTGAGGGGCAAAATTCTGGCATAATGAGGGGCAAAATCCTGGCATAGTGAGAGGCAAAATTCTGGCATTGTGAGGGGCAAAATTCTGGCATAATGAGGGGCAAAATCCTGGCATAGTGAGAGGCTAAATCCTGGCATTGTGAGGGGCAATATCCTGGCATATTGAGAGGCAAAATTCTGGCATTGTGAGGGGCAAAATTCTGGCATAATAAGGGGCAAAATCCTGGCATAGTGAGAGGCAAAATTCTGGCATTGCGAGGGGCAAAATCCTGGCATAGTGAGAGGCTAAATCCTGCCATAGTGAGGGGCAAAATTCTGGCATTGTGAGGGGCAAAATCCTGGCATAATGAGAGGCAAAATCCTGCCATAGTGAGGGGCAAAATTCTGGCATTGTGAGGGGCAAAATTCTGGCATAATGAGGGGCAAAATCCTGGCATAGTGAGAGGCAAAATTCTGGCATTGTGAGGGGCAAAATTCTGGCATAATGAGGGGCAAAATCCTGGCATAGTGAGAGGCAAAATTCTGGCATTGTGAGGGGCAAAATTCTGGCATAATGAGGGGCAAAATCCTGGCATAGTGAGAGGCAAAATTCTGGCATTGTGAGGGGCAAAATTCTGGCAAATGAGGGGCAAAATCCTGGCATAGTGAGAGGCAAAATTCTGGCATTGTGAGGGGCAAAATTCTGGCATAATGAGGGGCAAAATCCTGGCATAGTGAGAGGCAAAATTCTGGCATTGTGAGGGGCAAAATTCTGGCATAATGAGGGGCAAAATCCTGGCATAGTGAGAGGCTAAATCCTGGCATTGTGAGGGGCAATATCCTGGCATATTGAGAGGCAAAATTCTGGCATTGTGAGGGGCAAAATTCTGGCATAATGAGAGGCAAAATCCTGGCATAGTGAGAGGCAAAATTCTGGCATTGTGAGGGGCAAAATTCTGGCAAATGAGGGGCAAAATCCTGGCATAGTGAGGGGCAAAATTCTGGCATTGTGAGGGGCAAAATCCTGGCATAGTGAGAGGCAAAATTCTGGCATTGTGAGGGGCAAAATTCTGGCAAATGAGGGGCAAAATCCTGGCATAGTGAGAGGCAAAATTCTGGCATTGTGAGGGGCAAAATTCTGGCATAATGAGGGGCAAAATCCTGGCATAGTGAGAGGCAAAATTCTGGCATTGTGAGGGGCAAAATTCTGGCATAATGAGGGGCAAAATCCTGGCATAGTGAGAGGCAAAATTCTGGCATTGTGAGGGGCAAAATTCTGGCATTGTGAGGGGCAAAATCCTGGCATAGTGAGAGGCTAAATCCTGGCATTGTGAGGGGCAATATCCTGGCATATTGAGAGGCAAAATTCTGGCATTGTGAGGGGCAAAATTCTGGCATTGTGAGGGGCAAAATTCTGGCATAATGAGGGGCAAAATCCTGGCACAGAGTGGCAAAATCCTGGCATAGTGAGAGGCTAAATCCTGGCATTGTGAGGGGCAATATCCTGGCATATTGAGAGGCAAAATTCTGGCATTGTGAGGGGCAAAATTCTGGCATAATGAGGGGCAAAATCCTGGCATAGTGAGAGGCTAAATCCTGGCATTGTGAGGGGCAATATCCTGGCATATTGAGAGGCAAAATTCTGGCATTGTGAGGGGCAAAATTCTGGCATAATGAGAGGCAAAATCCTGGCATAGTGAAGGGCAAAATTCTGGCATAATGAGGGGCAAAATTCTGGCACAGAGTGACAAAATCCTGGCATAGTGAGAGGCTAAATCCTGGCATTGTGAGGGGCAATATCCTGGCATACAGTGGCAAAATCCTGGCATATTGAGAGGCAAAATTATGGCATTGTGAGGGGCAAAATTCTGGCATAATGAGGGGCAAAATCCTGGCATAGTGAGAGGCAAAATTCTGTCATTGTGCGGGGCAAAATTCTGGCATAATGAGGGGCAAAATCCTGGCATAGTGAGAGGCTAAATCCTGGCATTGTGAGGGGCAAAATTCTGGCATAATGAGGGGCAAAATCCTGGCATAGTGAGAGGCTAAATCCTGGCATATTGAGAGGCAAAATTCTGGCATTGTGAGGGGCAAAATTCTGGCATAATGAGAGGCAAAATCCTGGCATAGTGAGGGGCAAAATTCTGGCATTGTGAGAGGCAAAATTCTGGCATAATGAGGGGCAAAATCCTGGCACAGAGTGACAAAATCCTGGCATAGTGAGAGGCTAAATCCTGGCATTGTGAGGGGCAAAATTCTGGCATAATGAGGGGCAAAAGCCTGGCATAGTGAGAGGCAAAATTCTGTCATTGTGAGGGGCAAAATTCTGGCATTGTGAGGGGCAAAATTCTGGCATAATGAGTGGCAAAATCCTGGCACAGAGTGGCAAAACCCTGGCATAGTGAGAGGCTAAATCCTGGCATTGTGAGGGGCAATATCCTGGCATATTGAGAGGCAAAATTCTGGCATTGTGAGGGGCAAAATTCTGGCATAATGAGAGGCAAAATCCTGGCATAGTGAGGGGCAAAATTCTGGCATTGTGAGGGGCAAAATTCTGGCATAATGAGGGGCAAAATCCTGGCATAGTGAGAGGCAAAATTCTGGCAATGTGAGGGGCAAAATTCTGGCATAATGAGGGGCAAAATCCTGGCATAGTGAGAGGCAAAATTCTGGCATTGTGAGGGGCAAAATTCTGGCATAATGAGGGGCAAAATCCTGGCATAGTGAGAGGCTAAATCCTGGCATTGTGAGGGGCAATATCCTGGCATATTGAGAGGCAAAATTCTGGCATTGTGAGGGGCAAAATTCTGGCATAATGAGGGGCAAAATCCTGGCATAGTGAGAGGCAAAATTCTGGCATTGCGAGGGGCAAAATCCTGGCATAGTGAGAGGCTAAATCCTGCCATAGTGAGGGGCAAAATTCTGGCATTGTGAGGGGCAAAATTCTGGCATAATGAGAGGCAAAATCCTGCCATAGTGAGGGGCAAAATTCTGGCATTGTGAGGGGCAAAATTCTGGCATAATGAGGGGCAAAATCCTGGCATAGTGAGAGGCAAAATTCTGGCATTGTGAGGGGCAAAATTCTGGCATAATGAGGGGCAAAATCCTGGCATAGTGAGAGGCAAAATTCTGGCATTGTGAGGGGCAAAATTCTGGCATAATGAGGGGCAAAATCCTGGCATAGTGAGAGGCAAAATTCTGGCATTGTGAGGGGCAAAATTCTGGCATAATGAGGGGCAAAATCCTGGCATAGTGAGAGGCTAAATCCTGGCATTGTGAGGGGCAAAATTCTGGCATAATGAGGGGCAAAATCCTGGCATAGTGAGAGGCTAAATCCTGGCATAATGAGAGGCAAAATCCTGGCATAGTGAGGGGCAAAATTCTGGCATTGTGAGGGGCAAAATTCTGGCATAATGAGGGGCAAAATCCTGGCACAGAGTGACAAAATCCTGGCATAGTGAGAGGCTAAATCCTGGCATTGTGAGGGGCAAAATTCTGGCATAATGAGGGGCAAAATCCTGGCATAGTGAGAGGCAAAATTCTGGCATTGTGAGGGGCAAAATTCTGGCAAATGAGGGGCAAAATCCTGGCATAGTGAGAGGCAAAATTCTGGCATTGTGAGGGGCAAAATTCTGGCATAATGAGGGGCAAAATCCTGGCATAGTGAGAGGCAAAATTCTGGCATTGTGAGGGGCAAAATTCTGGCATAATGAGGGGCAAAATCCTGGCATAGTGAGAGGCTAAATCCTGGCATTGTGAGGGGCAATATCCTGGCATATTGAGAGGCAAAATTCTGGCATTGTGAGGGGCAAAATTCTGGCATAATGAGAGGCAAAATCCTGGCATAGTGAGAGGAAAAATTCTGGCATTGTGAGGGGCAAAATTCTGGCAAATGAGGGGCAAAATCCTGGCATAGTGAGGGGCAAAATTCTGGCATTGTGAGGGGCAAAATTCTGGCATAATGAGGGGCAAAATCCTGGCATAGTGAGAGGCAAAATTCTGGCATTGTGAGGGGCAAAATTCTGGCAAATGAGGGGCAAAATCCTGGCATAGTGAGAGGCAAAATTCTGGCATTGTGAGGGGCAAAATTCTGGCATAATGAGGGGCAAAATCCTGGCATAGTGAGAGGCAAAATTCTGGCATTGTGAGGGGCAAAATTCTGGCATAATGAGGGGCAAAATCCTGGCATAGTGAGAGGCAAAATTCTGTCATTGTGCGGGGCAAAATTCTGGCATAATGAGGGGCAAAATCCTGGCATAGTGAGAGGCTAAATCCTGGCATATTGAGAGGCAAAATTCTGGCATTGTGAGGGGCAAAATTCTGGCATAATGAGAGGCAAAATCCTGGCATAGTGAGGGGCAAAATTCTGGCATTGTGAGAGGCAAAATTCTGGCATAATGAGGGGCAAAATCCTGGCACAGAGTGACAAAATCCTGGCATAGTGAGAGGCTAAATCCTGGCATTGTGAGGGGCAAAATTCTGGCATAATGAGGGGCAAAAGCCTGGCATAGTGAGAGGCAAAATTCTGGCATTGTGAGGGGCAAAATTCTGGCATTGTGAGGGGCAAAATTCTGGCATAATGAGTGGCAAAATCCTGGCACAGAGTGGCAAAACCCTGGCATAGTGAGAGGCTAAATCCTGGCATTGTGAGGGGCAATATCCTGGCATATTGAGAGGCAAAATTCGGGCATTGTGAGGGGCAAAATTCTGGCATAATGAGAGGCAAAATCCTGGCATAGTGAGGGGCAAAATTCTGGCATTGTGAGGGGCAAAATTCTGGCATAATGAGGGGCAAAATCCTGGCAGAGTGAGAGGCAAAATTCTGGCAATGTGAGGGGCAAAATTCTGGCATAATGAGGGGCAAAATCCTGGCATAGTGAGAGGCAAAATTCTGGCATTGTGAGGGGCAAAATTCTGGCATAATGAGGGGCAAAATCCTGGCATAGTGAGAGGCTAAATCCTGGCATTGTGAGGGGCAATATCCTGGCATATTGAGAGGCAAAATTCTGGCATTGTGAGGGGCAAAATTCTGGCATAATGAGGGGCAAAATCCTGGCATAGTGAGAGGCAAAATTCTGGCATTGCGAGGGGCAAAATCCTGGCATAGTGAGAGGCTAAATCCTGCCATAGTGAGGGGCAAAATTCTGGCATTGTGAGGGGCAAAATTCTGGCATAATGAGAGGCAAAATCCTGCCATAGTGAGGGGCAAAATTCTGGCATTGTGAGGGGCAAAATTCTGGCATAATGAGGGGCAAAATCCTGGCATAGTGAGAGGCAAAATTCTGGCATTGTGAGGGGCAAAATTCTGGCATAATGAGGGGCAAAATCCTGGCATAGTGAGAGGCAAAATTCTGGCATTGTGAGGGGCAAAATTCTGGCATAATGAGGGGCAAAATCCTGGCATAGTGAGAGGCAAAATTCTGGCATTGTGAGGGGCAAAATTCTGGCATAATGAGGGGCAAAATCCTGGCATAGTGAGAGGCTAAATCCTGGCATTGTGAGGGGCAAAATTCTGGCATAATGAGGGGCAAAATCCTGGCATAGTGAGAGGCTAAATCCTGGCATAATGAGAGGCAAAATCCTGGCATAGTGAGGGGCAAAATTCTGGCATTGTGAGGGGCAAAATTCTGGCATAATGAGGGGCAAAATCCTGGCACAGAGTGACAAAATCCTGGCATAGTGAGAGGCTAAATCCTGGCATTGTGAGGGGCAAAATTCTGGCATAATGAGGGGCAAAATCCTGGCATAGTGAGAGGCAAAATTCTGGCATTGTGAGGGGCAAAATTCTGGCAAATGAGGGGCAAAATCCTGGCATAGTGAGAGGCAAAATTCTGGCATTGTGAGGGGCAAAATTCTGGCATAATGAGGGGCAAAATCCTGGCATAGTGAGAGGCAAAATTCTGGCATTGTAAGGGGCAAAATTCTGGCATAATGAGGGGCAAAATCCTGGCATAGTGAGAGGCTAAATCCTGGCATTGTGAGGGGCAATATCCTGGCATATTGAGAGGCAAAATTCTGGCATTGTGAGGGGCAAAATTCTGGCATAATGAGAGGCAAAATCCTGGCATAGTGAGAGGAAAAATTCTGGCATTGTGAGGGGCAAAATTCTGGCAAATGAGGGGCAAAATCCTGGCATAGTGAGGGGCAAAATTCTGGCATTGTGAGGGGCAAAATTCTGGCATAATGAGGGGCAAAATCCTGGCATAGTGAGAGGCAAAATTATGGCATTGTGAGGGGCAAAATTCTGGCAAATGAGGGGCAAAATCCTGGCATAGTGAGAGGCAAAATTCTGGCATTGTGAGGGGCAAAATTCTGGCATAATGAGGGGCAAAATCCTGGCATAGTGAGAGGCAAAATTCTGGCATTGTGAGGGGCAAAATTCTGGCACAGAGTGGCAAAATCCTGGCATAGTGAGAGGCTAAATCCTGGCATTGTGAGGGGCAATATCCTGGCATATTGAGAGGCAAAATTCTGGCATTGTGAGGGGCAAAATTCTGGCATAATGAGGGGCAAAATCCTGGCATAGTGAGAGGCTAAATCCTGGCATTGTGAGGGGCAATATCCTGGCATATTGAGAGGCAAAATTCTGGCATTGTGAGGGGCAAAATTCTGCCATAATGAGAGGCAAAATCCTGGCATAGTGAAGGGCAAAATTCTGGCATAATGAGGGGCAAAATTCTGGCACAGAGTGACAAAATCCTGGCATAGTGAGAGGCTAAATCCTGGCATTGTGAGGGGCAATATCCTGGCATACAGTGGCAAAATCCTGGCATATTGAGAGGCAAAATTATGGCATTGTGAGGGGCAAAATTCTGGCATAATGAGGGGCAAAATCCTGGCATAGTGAGAGGCAAAATTCTGTCATTGTGCGGGGCAAAATTCTGGCATAATGAGGGGCAAAATCCTGGCATAGTGAGAGGCTAAATCCTGGCATTGTGAGGGGCAAAATTCTGGCATAATGAGGGGCAAAATCCTGGCATAGTGAGAGGCTAAATCCTGGCATATTGAGAGGCAAAATTCTGGCATTGTGAGGGGCAAAATTCTGGCATAATGAGAGGCAAAATCCTGGCATAGTGAGGGGCAAAATTCTGGCATTGTGAGAGGCAAAATTCTGGCATAATGAGGGGCAAAATCCTGGCACAGAGTGACAAAATCCTGGCATAGTGAGAGGCAAAATTCTGGCAATGTGAGGGGCAAAATTCTGGCATAATGAGGGGCAAAATCCTGGCATAGTGAGAGGCAAAATTCTGGCATTGTGAGGGGCAAAATTCTGGCATAATGAGGGGCAAAATCCTGGCATAGTGAGAGGCTAAATCCTGGCATTGTGAGGGGCAATATCCTGGCATATTGAGAGGCAAAATTCTGGCATTGTGAGGGGCAAAATTCTGGCATAATGAGGGGCAAAATCCTGGCATAGTGAGAGGCAAAATTCTGGCATTGCGAGGGGCAAAATCCTGGCATAGTGAGAGGCTAAATCCTGCCATAGTGAGGGGCAAAATTCTGGCATTGTGAGGGGCAAAATTCTGGCATAATGAGAGGCAAAATCCTGCCATAGTGAGGGGCAAAATTCTGGCATTGTGAGGGGCAAAATTCTGGCATTGTGAGGGGCAAAATTCTGGCATAATGAGGGGCAAAATCCTGGCATAGTGAGAGGCAAAATTCTGGCATTGTGAGGGGCAAAATTCTGGCATAATGAGGGGCAAAATCCTGGCATAGTGAGAGGCAAAATTCTGGCATTGTGAGGGGCAAAATTCTGGCATAATGAGGGGCAAAATCCTGGCATAGTGAGAGGCAAAATTCTGGCATTGTGAGGGGCAAAATTCTGGCATAATGAGGGGCAAAATCCTGGCATAGTGAGAGGCTAAATCCTGCCATTGTGAGGGGCAAAATTCTGGCATAATGAGGGGCAAAATCCTGGCATAGTGAGAGGCTAAATCCTGGCATAATGAGAGGCAAAATCCTGGCATAGTGAGGGGCAAAATTCTGGCATAATGAGGGGCAAAATCCTGGCACAGAGTGACAAAATCCTGGCATAGTGAGAGGCTAAATCATGGCATTGTGAGGGGCAAAATTCTGGCATAATGAGGGGCAAAATCCTGGCATAGTGAGAGGCAAAATTCTGGCATTGTGAGGGGCAAAATTCTGGCAAATGAGGGGCAAAATCCTGGCATAGTGAGAGGCAAAATTCTGGCATTGTGAGGGGCAAAATTCTGGCATAATGAGGGGCAAAATCCTGGCATAGTGAGAGGCAAAATTCTGGCATTGTGAGGGGCAAAATTCTGGCATAATGAGGGGCAAAATCCTGGCATAGTGAGAGGCTAAATCCTGGCATTGTGAGGGGCAATATCCTGGCATATTGAGAGGCAAAATTCTGGCATTGTGAGGGGCAAAATTCTGGCATAATGAGAGGCAAAATCCTGGCATAGTGAGAGGAAAAATTCTGGCATTGTGAGGGGCAAAATTCTGGCAAATGAGGGGCAAAATCCTGGCATAGTGAGGGGCAAAATTCTGGCATTGTGAGGGGCAAAATTCTGGCATAATGAGGGGCAAAATCCTGGCATAGTGAGAGGCAAAATTCTGGCATTGTGAGGGGCAAAATTCTGGCAAATGAGGGGCAAAATCCTGGCATAGTGAGAGGCAAAATTCTGGCATTGTGAGGGGCAAAATTCTGGCATAATGAGGGGCAAAATCCTGGCATAGTGAGAGGCAAAATTCTGGCATTGTGAGGGGCAAAATTCTGGCATAATGAGGGGCAAAATCCTGGCATAGTGAGAGGCAAAATTCTGGCATTGTGAGGGGCAAAATTCTGGCATAATGAGGGGCAAAATCCTGGCATAGTGAGAGGCTAAATCCTGGCATTGTGAGGGGCAATATCCTGGCATATTGAGAGGCAAAATTCTGGCACTGTGAGGGGCAAAATTATGGCATTGTGAGGGGCAAAATTCTGGCATAATGAGGGGCAAAATCCTGGCACAGAGTGGCAAAATCCTGGCATAGTGAGAGGCTAAATCCTGGCATTGTGAGGGGCAATATCCTGGCATATTGAGAGGCAAAATTCTGGCATTGTGAGGGGCAAAATTCTGGCATAATGAGGGGCAAAATCCTGGCATAGTGAGAGGCTAAATCCTGGCATTGTGAGGGGCAATATCCTGGCATATTGAGAGGCAAAATTCTGGCATTGTGAGGGGCAAAATTCTGGCATAATGAGAGGCAAAATCCTGGCATAGTGAAGGGCAAAATTCTGGCATAATGAGGGGCAAAATTCTGGCACAGAGTGACAAAATCCTGGCATAGTGAGAGGCTAAATCCTGGCATTGTGAGGGGCAATATCCTGGCATACAGTGGCAAAATCCTGGCATATTGAGAGGCAAAATTCTGGCATTGTGAGGGGCAAAATTCTGGCATAATGAGAGGCAAAATCCTGGCATAGTGAGGGGCAAAATTCTGGCATTGTGAGGGGCAAAATTCTGGCATAATGAGGGGCAAAATCCTGGCACAGAGTGACAAAATCCTGGCATTGTGAGAGGCTAAATCCTGGCATTGTGAGGGGCAAAATTCTGGCATAATGAGGGGCAAAAGCCTGGCATAGTGAGAGGCAAAATTCTGGCATTGTGAGGGGCAAAATTCTGGCATTGTGAGGGGCAAAATTCTGGCATAATGAGTGGCAAAATCCTGGCACAGAGTGGCAAAACCCTGGCATAGTGAGAGGCTAAATCCTGGCATTGTGAGGGGCAATATCCTGGCATATTGAGAGGCAAAATTCTGGCATTGTGAGGGGCAAAATTCTGGCATAATGAGAGGCAAAATCCTGGCATAGTGAGGGGCAAAATTCTGGCATTGTGAGGGGCAAAATTCTGGCATAATGAGGGGCAAAATCCTGGCATAGTGAGATGCAAAATTCTGGCATTGTGAGGGGCAAAATTCTGGCAAATGAGGGGCAAAATCCTGGCATAGTGAGAGGCAAAATTCTGGCATTGTGAGGGGCAAAATTCTGGCATAATGAGGGGCAAAATCCTGGCATAGTGAGAGGCAAAATTCTGGCATTGTGAGGGGCAAAATTCTGGCATAATGAGGGGCAAAATCCTGGCATAGTGAGAGGCTAAATCCTGGCATTGTGAGGGGCAATATCCTGGCATATTGAGAGGCAAAATTCTGGCATTGTGAGGGGCAAAATTCTGGCATAATGAGGGGCAAAATCCTGGCATAGTGAGAGGCAAAATTCTGGCATTGCGAGGGGCAAAATCCTGGCATAGTGAGAGGCTAAATCCTGCCATAGTGAGGGGCAAAATTCTGGCATTGTGAGGGGCAAAATCCTGGCATAATGAGAGGCAAAATCCTGCCATAGTGAGGGGCAAAATTCTGGCATTGTGAGGGGCAAAATTCTGGCATAATGAGGGGCAAAATCCTGGCATAGTGAGAGGCAAAATTCTGGCATTGTGAGGGGCAAAATTCTGGCATAATGAGGGGCAAAATCCTGGCATAGTGAGAGGCAAAATTCTGGCATTGTGAGGGGCAAAATTCTGGCATAATGAGGGGCAAAATCCTGGCATAGTGAGAGGCAAAATTCTGGCATTGTGAGGGGCAAAATTCTGGCAAATGAGGGGCAAAATCCTGGCATAGTGAGAGGCAAAATTCTGGCATTGTGAGGGGCAAAATTCTGGCATAATGAGGGGCAAAATCCTGGCATAGTGAGAGGCAAAATTCTGGCATTGTGAGGGGCAAAATTCTGGCATAATGAGGGGCAAAATCCTGGCATAGTGAGAGGCTAAATCCTGGCATTGTGAGGGGCAATATCCTGGCATATTGAGAGGCAAAATTCTGGCATTGTGAGGGGCAAAATTCTGGCATAATGAGAGGCAAAATCCTGGCATAGTGAGAGGCAAAATTCTGGCATTGTGAGGGGCAAAATTCTGGCAAATGAGGGGCAAAATCCTGGCATAGTGAGGGGCAAAATTCTGGCATTGTGAGGGGCAAAATTCTGGCATAATGAGGGGCAAAATCCTGGCATAGTGAGAGGCAAAATTCTGGCATTGTGAGGGGCAAAATTCTGGCAAATGAGGGGCAAAATCCTGGCATAGTGAGAGGCAAAATTCTGGCATTGTGAGGGGCAAAATTCTGGCATAATGAGGGGCAAAATCCTGGCATAGTGAGAGGCAAAATTCTGGCATTGTGAGGGGCAAAATTCTGGCATAATGAGGGGCAAAATCCTGGCATAGTGAGAGGCAAAATTCTGGCATTGTGAGGGGCAAAATTCTGGCATAATGAGGGGCAAAATCCTGGCATAGTGAGAGGCTAAATCCTGGCATTGTGAGGGGCAATATCCTGGCATATTGAGAGGCAAAATTCTGGCATTGTGAGGGGCAAAATTCTGGCATTGTGAGGGGCAAAATTCTGGCATAATGAGGGGCAAAATCCTGGCACAGAGTGGCAAAATCCTGGCATAGTGAGAGGCTAAATCCTGGCATTGTGAGGGGCAAAATTCTGGCATAATGAGGGGCAAAATCCTGGCATAGTGAGAGGCTAAATCCTGGCATATTGAGAGGCAAAATTCTGGCATTGTGAGGGGCAAAATTCTGGCATAATGAGAGGCAAAATCCTGGCATAGTGAGGGGCAAAATTCTGGCATTGTGAGAGGCAAAATTCTGGCATAATGAGGGGCAAAATCCTGGCACAGAGTGACAAAATCCTGGCATAGTGAGAGGCAAAATTCTGGCAATGTGAGGGGCAAAATTCTGGCATAATGAGGGGCAAAATCCTGGCATAGTGAGAGGCAAAATTCTGGCATTGTGAGGGGCAAAATTCTGGCATAATGAGGGGCAAAATCCTGGCATAGTGAGAGGCTAAATCCTGGCATTGTGAGGGGCAATATCCTCGCATATTGAGAGGCAAAATTCTGGCATTGTGAGGGGCAAAATTCTGGCATAATGAGGGGCAAAATCCTGGCATAGTGAGAGGCAAAATTCTGGCATTGCGAGGGGCAAAATCCTGGCATAGTGAGAGGCTAAATCCTGCCATAGTGAGGGGCAAAATTCTGGCATTGTGAGGGGCAAAATTCTGGCATAATGAGAGGCAAAATCCTGCCATAGTGAGGGGCAAAATTCTGGCATTGTGAGGGGCAAAATTCTGGCATAATGAGGGGCAAAATCCTGGCATAGTGAGAGGCAAAATTCTGGCATTGTGAGGGGCAAAATTCTGGCATAATGAGGGGCAAAATCCTGGCATAGTGAGAGGCAAAATTCTGGCATTGTGAGGGGCAAAATTCTGGCATAATGAGGGGCAAAATCCTGGCATAGTGAGAGGCAAAATTCTGGCATTGTGAGGGGCAAAATTCTGGCATAATGAGGGGCAAAATCCTGGCATAGTGAGAGGCTAAATCCTGGCATTGTGAGGGGCAAAATTCTGGCATAATGAGGGGTAAAATCCTGGCATAGTGAGAGGCTAAATCCTGGCATAATGAGAGGCAAAATCCTGGCATAGTGAGGGGCAAAATTCTGGCATTGTGAGGGGCAAAATTCTGGCATAATGAGGGGCAAAATCCTGGCACAGAGTGACAAAATCCTGGCATAGTGAGAGGCTAAATCCTGGCATTGTGAGGGGCAAAATTCTGGCATAATGAGGGGCAAAATCCTGGCATAGTGAGAGGCAAAATTCTGGCATTGTGAGGGGCAAAATTCTGGCAAATGAGGGGCAAAATCCTGGCATAGTGAGAGGCAAAATTCTGGCATTGTGAGGGGCAAAATTCTGGCATAATGAGGGGCAAAATCCTGGCATAGTGAGAGGCAAAATTCTGGCATTGTGAGGGGCAAAATTCTGGCATAATGAGGGGCAAAATCCTGGCATAGTGAGAGGCTAAATCCTGGCATTGTGAGGGGCAATATCCTGGCATATTGAGAGGCAAAATTCTGGCATTGTGAGGGGCAAAATTCTGGCATAATGAGAGGCAAAATCCTGGCATAGTGAGAGGAAAAATTCTGGCATTGTGAGGGGCAAAATTCTGGCAAATGAGGGGCAAAATCCTGGCATAGTGAGGGGCAAAATTCTGGCATTGTGAGGGGCAAAATTCTGGCATAATGAGGGGCAAAATCCTGGCATAGTGAGAGGCAAAATTCTGGCATTGTGAGGGGCAAAATTCTGGCAAATGAGGGGCAAAATCCTGGCATAGTGAGAGGCAAAATTCTGGCATTGTGAGGGGCAAAATTCTGGCATAATGAGGGGCAAAATCCTGGCATAGTGAGAGGCAAAATTCTGGCATTGTGAGGGGCAAAATTCTGGCATAATGAGGGGCAAAATCCTGGCATAGTGAGAGGCAAAATTCTGGCATTGTGAGGGGCAAAATTCTGGCATAATGAGGGGCAAAATCCTGGCATAGTGAGAGGCTAAATCCTGGCATTGTGAGGGGCAATATCCTGGCATATTGAGAGGCAAAATTCTGGCACTGTGAGGGGCAAAATTATGGCATTGTGAGGGGCAAAATTCTGGCATAATGAGGGGCAAAATCCTGGCACAGAGTGGCAAAATCCTGGCATAGTGAG
The DNA here is from genome assembly GCA_036172795.1 of Pelodytes ibericus. Lineage (NCBI taxonomy): Eukaryota > Metazoa > Chordata > Amphibia > Anura > Pelodytidae > Pelodytes > Pelodytes ibericus. Next base: position 225,587,357 of record CM069859.1, read on the forward strand.
AGGCTAAATCCTGGCATTGTGAGGGGCAATATCCTGGCATATTGAGAGGCAAAATTCTGGCATTGTGAGGGGCAAAATTCTGGCATAATGAGGGGCAAAATCCTGGCATAGTGAGAGGCTAAATCCTGGCATTGTGAGGGGCAATATCCTGGCATATTGAGAGGCAAAATTCTGGCATTGTGAGGGGCAAAATTCTGGCATAATGAGAGGCAAAATCCTGGCATAGTGAAGGGCAAAATTCTGGCATAATGAGGGGCAAAATTCTGGCACAGAGTGACAAAATCCTGGCATAGTGAGAGGCTAAATCCTGGCATTGTGAGGGGCAATATCCTGGCATACAGTGGCAAAATCCTGGCATATTGAGAGGCAAAATTCTGGCATTGTGAGGGGCAAAATTCTGGCATAATGAGAGGCAAAATCCTGGCATAGTGAGGGGCAAAATTCTGGCATTGTGAGGGGCAAAATTCTGGCATAATGAGGGGCAAAATCCTGGCACAGAGTGACAAAATCCTGGCATTGTGAGAGGCTAAATCCTGGCATTGTGAGGGGCAAAATTCTGGCATAATGAGGGGCAAAAGCCTGGCATAGTGAGAGGCAAAATTCTGGCATTGTGAGGGGCAAAATTCTGGCATTGTGAGGGGCAAAATTCTGGCATAATGAGTGGCAAAATCCTGGCACAGAGTGGCAAAACCCTGGCATAGTGAGAGGCTAAATCCTGGCATTGTGAGGGGCAATATCCTGGCATATTGAGAGGCAAAATTCTGGCATTGTGAGGGGCAAAATTCTGGCATAATGAGAGGCAAAATCCTGGCATAGTGAGGGGCAAAATTCTGGCATTGTGAGGGGCAAAATTCTGGCATAATGAGGGGCAAAATCCTGGCATAGTGTGAGGCAAAATTCTGGCATTGTGAGGGGCAAAATTCTGGCAAATGAGGGGCAAAATCCTGGCATAGTGAGAGGCAAAATTCTGGCATTGTGAGGGGCAAAATTCTGGCATAATGAGGGGCAAAATCCTGGCATAGTGAGAGGCAAAATTCTGGCATTGTGAGGGGCAAAATTCTGGCATAATGAGGGGCAAAATCCTGGCATAGTGAGAGGCTAAATCCTGGCATTGTGAGGGGCAATATCCTGGCATATTGAGAGGCAAAATTCTGGCATTGTGAGGGGCAAAATTCTGGCATAATGAGGGGCAAAATCCTGGCATAGTGAGAGGCAAAATTCTGGCATTGCGAGGGGCAAAATCCTGGCATAGTGAGAGGCTAAATCCTGCCATAGTGAGGGGCAAAATTCTGGCATTGTGAGGGGCAAAATCCTGGCATAATGAGAGGCAAAATCCTGCCATAGTGAGGGGCAAAATTCTGGCATTGTGAGGGTCAAAATTCTGGCATAATGAGGGGCAAAATCCTGGCATAGTGAGAGGCAAAATTCTGGCATTGTGAGGGGCAAAATTCTGGCATAATGAGGGGCAAAATCCTGGCATAGTGAGAGGCAAAATTCTGGCATTGTGAGGGGCAAAATTCTGGCATAATGAGGGGCAAAATCCTGGCATAGTGAGAGGCAAAATTCTGGCATTGTGAGGGGCAAAATTCTGGCAAATGAGGGGCAAAATCCTGGCATAGTGAGAGGCAAAATTCTGGCATTGTGAGGGGCAAAATTCTGGCATAATGAGGGGCAAAATCCTGGCATAGTGAGAGGCAAAATTCTGGCATTGTGAGGGGCAAAATTCTGGCATAATGAGGGGCAAAATCCTGGCATAGTGAGAGGCTAAATCCTGGCATTGTGAGGGGCAATATCCTGGCATATTGAGAGGCAAAATTCTGGCATTGTGAGGGGCAAAATGCTGGCATAATGAGAGGCAAAATCCTGGCATAGTGAGAGGCAAAATTCTGGCATTGTGAGGGGCAAAATTCTGGCAAATGAGGGGCAAAATCCTGGCATAGTGAGGGGCAAAATTCTGGCATTGTGAGGGGCAAAATTCTGGCATAATGAGGGGCAAAATCCTGGCATAGTGAGAGGCAAAATTCTGGCATTGTGAGGGGCAAAATTCTGGCAAATGAGGGGCAAAATCCTGGCATAGTGAGAGGCAAAATTCTGGCATTGTGAGGGGCAAAATTCTGGCATAATGAGGGGCAAAATCCTGGCATAGTGAGAGGCAAAATTCTGGCATTGTGAGGGGCAAAATTCTTGCATAATGAGGGGCAAAATCCTGGCATAGTGAGAGGCAAAATTCTGGCATTGTGAGGGGCAAAATTCTGGCATAATGAGGGGCAAAATCCTGGCATAGTGAGAGGCTAAATCCTGGCATTGTGAGGGGCAATATCCTGGCATATTGAGAGGCAAAATTCTGGCATTGTGAGGGGCAAAATTCTGGCATTGTGAGGGGCAAAATTCTGGCATAATGAGGGGCAAAATCCTGGCACAGAGTGGCAAAATCCTGGCATAGTGAGAGGCTAAATCCTGGCATTGTGAGGGGCAATATCCTGGCATATTGAGAGGCAAAATTCTGGCATTGTGAGGGGCAAAATTCTGGCATAATGAGGGGCAAAATCCTGGCATAGTGAGAGGCTAAATCCTGGCATTGTGAGGGGCAATATCCTGGCATATTGAGAGGCAAAATTCTGGCATTGTGAGGGGCAAAATTCTGGCATAATGAGAGGCAAAATCCTGGCATAGTGAAGGGCAAAATTCTGGCATAATGAGGGGCAAAATTCTGGCACAGAGTGACAAAATCCTGGCATAGTGAGAGGCTAAATCCTGGCATTGTGAGGGGCAATATCCTGGCATACAGTGGCAAAATCCTGGCATATTGAGAGGCAAAATTATGGCATTGTGAGGGGCAAAATTCTGGCATAATGAGGGGCAAAATCCTGGCATAGTGAGAGGCAAAATTCTGTCATTGTGCGGGGCAAAATTCTGGCATAATGAGGGGCAAAATCCTGGCATAGTGAGAGGCTAAATCCTGGCATTGTGAGGGGCAAAATTCTGGCATAATGAGGGGCAAAATCCTGGCATAGTGAGAGGCTAAATCCTGGCATATTGAGAGGCAAAATTCTGGCATTGTGAGGGGCAAAATTCTGGCATAATGAGAGGCAAAATCCTGGCATAGTGAGGGGCAAAATTCTTGCATTGTGAGAGGCAAAATTCTGGCATAATGAGGGGCAAAATCCTGGCACAGAGTGACAAAATCCTGGCATAGTGAGAGGCTAAATCCTGGCATTGTGAGGGGCAAAATTCTGGCATAATGAGGGGCAAAAGCCTGGCATAGTGAGAGGCAAAATTCTGGCATTGTGAGGGGCAAAATTCTGGCATTGTGAGGGGCAAAATTCTGGCATAATGAGTGGCAAAATCCTGGCACAGAGTGGCAAAACCCTGGCATAGTGAGAGGCTAAATCCTGGCATTGTGAGGGGCAATATCCTGGCATATTGAGAGGCAAAATTCTGGCATTGTGAGGGGCAAAATTCTGGCATAATGAGAGGCAAAATCCTGGCATAGTGAGGGCAAAATTCTGGCATTGTGAGGGGCAAAATTCTGGCATAATGAGGGGCAAAATCCTGGCATAGTGAGAGGCAAAATTCTGGCATTGTGAGGGGCAAAATTCTGGCATAGTGAGGGGCAAAATCCTGGCATAGTGAGAGGCAAAATTCTGGCATTGTGAGGGGCAAAATTCTGGCATAATGAGGGGCAAAATCCTGGCATAGTGAGAGGCTAAATCCTGGCATTGTGAGGGGCAATATCCTTGCATATTGAGAGGCAAAATTCTGGCATTGTGAGGGGCAAAATTCTGGCATAATGAGGGGCAAAATCCTGGCATAGTGAGTGGCAAAATTCTGGCATTGCGAGGGGCAAAATCCTGGCATAGTGAGAGGCTAAATCCTGCCATAGTGAGGGGCAAAATTCTGGCATTGTGAGGGGCAAAATTCTGGCATAATGAGAGGCAAAATCCTGCCATAGTGAGGGGCAAAATTCTGGCATTGTGAGGGGCAAAATTCTGGCATAATGAGGGGCAAAATCCTGGCATAGTGAGGGGCAAAATTCTGGCATTGTGAGGGGCAAAATTCTGGCATAATGAGGGGCAAAATCCTGGCATAGTGAGAGGCAAAATTCTGGCATTGTGAGGGGCAAAATTCTGGCATAATGAGGGGCAAAATCCTGGCATAGTGAGAGGCAAAATTCTGGCATTGTGAGGGGCAAAATTCTGGCATAATGAGGGGCAAAATCCTGGCATAGTGAGAGGCTAAATCCTGGCATTGTGAGGGGCAATATCCTGGCATTTTGAGAGGCAAAATTCTGGCATTGTGAGGGGCAAAATTCTGGCATAATGAGGGGCAAAATCCTGGCATAGTGAGAGGCAAAATTCTGGCATTGCGAGGGGCAAAATTCTGGCATAATGAGGGGCAAAATCCTGGCACAGAGTGGCAAAATCCTGGCATAGTGAGAGGCTAAATCCTGGCATTGTGAGGGGCAATATCCTGGCATACAGTGGCAAAATCCTGGCATATTGAGAGTCAAAATTCTGGCATTGTGAGGGGCAAAATTCTGGCATAATGAGGGGCAAAATCCTGGCATAGTGAGAGGCAAAATTCTGGCATTGTGAGGGGCAAAATTCGGGCATTGTGAGGGGCAAAATTCTGGCATAATGAGTGGCAAAATCCTGGCACAGAGTGGCAAAATCCTGGCATAGTGAGAGGCTAAATCCTGGCATTGTGAGGGGCAATATCCTGGCATATTGAGAGGCAAAACTCTGGCATTGTGAGGGGCAAAATTCTGGCATAATGAGGGGCAAAATCCTGGCATAGTGATAGGCAAAATTCTGGCATTGTGAGGGGCAAAATTCTGGCATAATGAGGGGCAAAATCCTGGCATAGTGAGAGGCTAAATCCTGGCATTGTGAGGGGCAATATCCTGGCATATTTAGAGGCAAAATTCTGGCATAATGAGGGGCAAAATCCTGGCATAGTGAGAGGCAAAATTCTGGCATTGTGAGGGGCAAAATTCTGGCATAATGAGGGGCAAAATCCTGGCACAGAGTGACAAAATCCTGGCATAGTGAGAGGCTAAATCCTGGCATTGTGAGGGGCAATATCCTGGCATATTGAGAGGCAAAATTCTGGCATTGTGAGGGGCAAAATTCTGGCATAAAGAGGGGCAAAATCCTGGCATATTGAGAGGCAAAATTCTGGCATTGTGAGGGGCAAAATTCTGGCATTGTGAGGGGCAAAATTCTGGCATAATGAGGGGCAAAATCCTGGCACAGAGTGACAAAATCCTGGCATAGTGAGAGGCTAAATCCTGGCATTGTGAGGGGCAATATCCTGGCATATTGAGAGGCAAAATTCTGGCATTGTGAGGGGCAAAATTCTGTCATAATGAGGGGCAAAATCCTGGCATAGTGATAGGCAAAATTCTGGCATTGTGAGGGGCAAAATTCTGGCATAATGAGGGGCAAAATCCTGGCATAGTGAGAGGCAAAATTCTGGCATTGTGAGGGGCAAAATTCTGGCATAAAGAGGGGCAAAATCCTGGCATAGTGAGAGGCTAAATCCTGGCATTGTGAGGGGCAATATCCTGGCATATTGAGAGGCAAAATTCTGGCATTGTGAGGGGCAAAATTCTGGCATTGTGAGGGGCAAAATTCTGGCATAATGAGGGGCAAAATCCTGGCACAGAGTGACAAAATCCTGGCATAGTGAGAGGCTAAATCCTGGCATTGTGAGGAGCAATATCCTGGCATACAGTGGCAAAATCCTGGCATATTGAGAGGCAAAATTCTAGGATTTGTGAGGGGCAAAATTGTGGCATAATGAGGGGCAAAATCCTGTCACAGAGTGGCAAAATCCTGGCATATTAAGGGGCAAAATCCTGGCATATTGAGGGGCAAAATCCTGGCAGATTGAGTGGCACAATCCTGGCATATTGAGGGGCAAAATCCTGGCATATTGAATGGCTAAATCACAGTGCATCCGGTGCTGTGAGGAAGAACAAAGTGCCAATCTTCTAGCACAACGTGGTCTGTGAGACCACTTTCAACATGAGCACCTTTCCTTCTGGCTGAGTGTTTCTGTTAGTGTGTGATTGTGTGCTTTCTGAGTGTGTCTGTGAGTCAGTGTGTGCTTTCTGAGTGTATCTGTGAGTGTGTGCTGGCTGAGTGTGATTGTGTGCTGACTGAGTGTGTCTGTGAGTCAGTGTGTGCCCACTGAGTGTGTCTATGAATGACTGTGTGATATGTGTTAGTGTTCACATTTAGGACACAGCAATAACAATGTCAGCCGCACACAATTTTATCTATACCAAATGTTTATAGATGTTTGTAGAATAATTATGAGACAAATAAAATTCTAGGAGCTGTTCATTTCTAGAAGCTGGGATTTGAGTCTGATCTTGAAATATGCTATTTCTACAGTTCATTTTTATTATCACTTGCATATATTTTATTTAATAATGTGTGTCCATGAGGGCTTCATGTTCGACTTTCGCCTAAGGCCTCACAAAGTCTAGAGCCGCCTCTGCATGTAATCCTATGGCTATTCTATAAACCGAATGTTCGGTTTATAGAATAGCAATAGGAATACATGTATTCCATAAGCCGACAGCCTATAAACCGAACGTTCGGTTTATAGGCTGTGGGCATTTAACTATACGGAGACAAAGTCTCCATTTTTAATTTTATGAATGGAGACTCTGTCTCCGTATAGTTAAATGCCCACAGCCTATAAACCGAACGTTCGGTTTATAGGCTGTCGGCTTTTAACTATACGTTTGTCTCCATTCATAATTTTATGAATGGAGACTCTGTCTCCGTATAGTTAAATGCTATTGTATTCTATAAACCGACTCTATTTCGGCTTATAGAATGCAATAGTACTACGAATGGACGAATGAACGAATGATTTTCGTTTATTAACCATTCGTTCATTCGGCTTTAGTTAGCTTAGCATTTTCGTTTTTCGGGCGAATGGACGAAAATGCAATTTTCGGACGAAAATGCATTCGTCCGAAAACGAATGCACATGTCTAGTATATATTCACATGTAAATTTCTTTTTTAATAAAAAATTATGATATAAAAAAAATCTTGTTTTTATTTCCTTTTATGTGACAATGCTGCCTCTCTCTTTCCCTTGCCCCCAGATTTGTTGCTCTCCCCCCCTTAGTGTTGTCTCTCTCTCACCCTCCCTTTGGCTCCCCCCTCGCTCCCCTTGTGTCTGTCTCTTCCCCCCTTCCCTCCCCTTGTTTCTCTCTGCCCCCCCCCCCCCTTGTTATTCTGTCCCCCCCTCACCTGTTTCTTGCTCCCTTGTGGCTAGTGGGGGCAGCCGGGGGATGTATGCACTATACATAATAGACGGAAGTGTCGGGCAGCATGGAGGTTGTCTGCACGATTCGTGCAGACATCCCCCAGCTGCCCGATTCTCCCTGGTGGCTAGCGAGGCAGCGGAGGATGTCTGCGCGATGAGCGAGACCTCCCCTGCTGCCGCCCAGAACGACCGCCAGGACTTTTATGAGGAAGCTGGAAGTACCCAGCTTCATCATAGAAGTCCCGGCGGTCATGCCGGGCGGCAGCAGGGGAGATCTGCGCTCATCGCGCAGACATCCCCTGCTGTTAGAGAGGGGGATCCAGGTCCCCTGCAGCTCTGCTGGGGACCTGGATCCCAGTCTTATAGTCTGACCTCAATTTGAGGTCAGATTATAAGACGACCTCGATTATAAAAGGGGTATTAACACTTCCCTTGCTGATCACAGTTTCTTTTTACTGTGATCCGTTTCCTTCCAAGTTTATGGACCTCATTTAGTTTTTTCAAAATAAATTTTATTTTGTAAATTTTTACTATATTACTTATATTCTTTTCATGTATTAATGTAATTACAGTTAACTCCTACAAGCCTGTGCTGTGATTATGACCAGAGCAAACGTTAACCCATTCGTGACGTTGGGACGTTCTATGCCGTCCTGATTTTAAGTCCCTTAAAGTCGTTAGGACGGCATAGTACGTCCTGTGTTAAACAGCTCATATCGCGGCTCGGATCATGCTGCAGGCACTTGCAGCGGGATCCCACCTGTCAGATGAGGCCATTTTAAATGGCCTCAGTCTGACAGGGGAAATTTAGCTGGTGCTCAAAACGAGCACCAGCTACATTTCTCTAAATCGTGCGTGACGTCCGAAGGGCTTGCAATTTTTGGGCAGGGACCCACAGGGTCTATTAAGACCCTGATTGGGTCTCTGCCATAGTGTTCCTGGCTAACGATCACCTTGTGATCAGTGGCCAGGAACAAATCGTGACGTTTTGGTGCTTACGTCATTTGGGACGCAAGCACCATGCGTCACAAAGGGGTTAAAACTCTCCACTTTTTTCAATTTATTTTTTAATACTAAATTCAAATCATTTCATGCTATTGGCAATTCTATAAACCGAAATAGAGTCGGTTTATGGAATACCAATAGCAAAATAGCCATTACAAAATGCCTCGCTAGTCACCAGGGAGAATCGGGCAGCTGGGGGATGTCTGCACGAATCGTGCAGACAACCTCCATGCTGCCCGACACTTCCGTCTATTATGTATAGTGCATACATCCCCCGGCTGCCCCCACTAGCCACCAGGGAGCAAGAAACAGGTGAGGGGGGGACAGAATAACAAGGGGGGGGGGGGGCAGAGAGAAACAAGGGGAGGGAAGGGGGGAAGAGACAGAAACAAGGGGAGGGGGGCAGAGAGAAACAAGGGGAGGGAAGGGGGGAAGAGACAGACACAAGGGGAGCGAGGGGGGAGCCAAAGGTAGGGTGAGAGAGAGACAACACTAAGGGGGGGAGAGCAACAAATCTGGGGGCAAGGGAAAGAGAGAGGCAGCATTGTCACATAAAAGGAAATAAAAACAAGATTTTTTTTATATCATAATTTTTTATTAAAAAAGCAATTTACATGTGAATATATACTAGACATGTGCATTCGTTTTCGGACGAATGCATTTTCGTCCGAAAATAGCATTTTCGTCCATTCGCCCTAAAAACGAAGAACGAAAATGCTAAGCTAACGAAAGCCGAATGAACGAATGGTTAATAAACGAAAATCATTCGTTCATTCGTCCATTCGTAGTACTATTGCATTCTATAAGCCGAAATAGAGTCGGTTTATAGAATACAATAGCATTTAACTATACGGAGACAGAGTCTCCATTCATAAAATTATGAATGGAGACTTTGCCTCCGTATAGTTAAATGCCCACAGCCTATAAACCGAACGTTCGGTTTATAGGCTGTCGGCTTATGGAATACATGTATTCCTATTGCTATTCTATAAACCAAACTTTCGGTTTATAGAATAGCCATAGGATTACATGTATTACATAAGCCGAAAGTCTATAAACCGATCGTTCGGTTTATAAGCTTTCGGCATTTTACTACACGGAGACAAAGTCTCCATTCATAATTTTATGAATGGAGACTCTGTCTCTGTATAGTTAAATGCCGACAGCCTATAAACCGAACGACTTTCGGTTTATAGACTTTCGGCTTATGTAATACATGTAATCCTATGGCTATTCTATAAACCGAAAGTCGTTCGGTTTATAGAATAGCAATAGCATTACATGTATTCTATAAACCGAACGTCGTTCGTTTTAAAGACTTTCGGCTTATAGAATACTATTGGCTTTCTATAAACCGAACTAGAGTCGAGTCCCCATTCATAAGAAATTCTTATGAATGAGGAGGGACTCTAGTTAGGTTTCTAGAATGCCAATAGTATTCTATAAGCCGAAAGTCTTTAAAACGAACGACGTTCGGTTTATAGAATACATGTAATGCTATTGCTGTTCTATAAGCCGAAAGTCTTTCGGCTTATAGAACAGCAATAGCATTACTTGTATTCTATAAACCGAACGTCGTTTGTTTTAAAGACTTTCGGCTTATAGAATACATGCTGCTATTGGCTTTCTATAAACCGAAAGAGTCCCCATTCATAAGAATAGGTCAATTGACCTATTCGTATGAATGGGAACTCAATTTCGGTTTATAGGAACCTAATAGCATTACATGCATTCCATAAACCGAAAGTCATTCATGTCGGTTTATGGAATGTAGTACAATGCTATTGGTATTGTATAAACCGACTCTATTTCGGTTTAGAATGCCAATAGCACGAATGGACGAATGGACGAATGAACTAATGATTTTCGTTTATTAACCATTCGTTCATTCGGATTTTGTTAGTTATAATTTTCGTTATTTGTTTTTCGGACGAATGGACGAAAATGCTATTTTCGTCCGAAAATGCATTCGTCCGAAAACGAATGCACATGTCTACTGATTTCCCACTCTATCCCCTGATTTCCCACTCTATCCCCTGATTTCCCATGCTACACTCTGATTTCCCACTCTATCCCCTGATTTCCCACTCTATCCTCTGATTTCCCATGCTATCCCCTGATTTCCAACTATATCCCCTGATTTCCCACTCTGTCCCCTGATTTCCCATGCTATCCCCTGATTTACCATGCTATCCCCTGATTTCCCACTCTATCCCCTGATTTCCCACTCTACACCCTGATTTCCCATGCTATTCCCTGATTTCCCACTCTATCCCCTGATTTCCCATGCTATCCCCTGATTTCCCATGCTATCCCCTGATTTCCCACTCTATACCCTGATTTCCCATGCTATCCCCTGATTTCCCACTCTATCCCCTGATTTCCCATGCTATCCCCTGATTTCCCATTCTATCCCCTGATTTCCCACTCTATCCCCTGATTTCCCATGCAATCCCCTGATTTCCCATGCTATCCCCTGATTTCCCACTCTACACCCTGATTTCCCATGCTATTCCATGATTTCCCACTCTATCCCATGATTTCCCATGCTATCCCCTGATTTCCCATGCTATCCCCTGATTTCCCACTCTATCCCCTGATTTCCCATGCTATCCCCTGATTTCCCACTCTATCCCCTGATTTCCCATGCTATCCCCTGATCTCACGCATTGTCTCTGTTTGGTTCCAGGTGTCTCCAATGCGTTCCTGATTGAAGTTCCTCAGAAGGATGTCTGGGGGTTTGTTGGTGGGTCAGTTCTCCTGCCAGTTTATTACCATTTGCCAGACCCTCCTCCCACCCTCCGTATCACTTGGGTTCATGAAAAATCCATTGTCCTTTTCTCTGAAATGACAATCTGCCCCCCTGACCCGGCTGCACTCGCCCTGCCACACACAATGTGCCACAAGTATCACATTGCTTTGGGAGGGTACAAACAGCGGGCACATTTTTTTCCTAAAAATGGCTCCCTGCTTCTCCATAACCTGCGTCTGAAGGACAGCGGCCATTACTGGGTGACCTTCAGTGAACTGAATCAAACCAGATCCCTAACTCTCCACCTCCAGAACCCAGGAACCAACAGCCCAGGTACCAGGAGCATCCCTTATCAGGAAGTATTACATTACTGAGAGAGTAGTGGATGCATGGAATAGTCTTCCAGTAGAAGTGGTAGAGGTTAATACAGTGAAGGAGTTTAAGCATGCATGGGATAGGTATAAGGCTATCCTAGATATAAGATAAGGCCAGGGACTAATGAAAGTATTAGATTACTGAGAGGGTAGTGGATACATGGAATAGCCTTCCAGTAGAAGTGGTAGAGGTTAATACAGTGAAGGAGTATAAGCATGCGTGGGATAGGTATAAGGCTATCCTAGATATAACATAAGGCCAGGGACTAATTAAAGTATTACATTACTGAGAGGGTAGTGGATGTATGGAATAGTCTTCCAGTAGAAGTGGTAGAGGTTAATACAGTGAAGGAGTTTAAGCATGCATGTGATGGGTATAAGGCTATCCTAGATGTAAGATAAGGCCAGGGACTAATGAAAGTATTACATTACTGAGAGGGTAGTGGATGTATGGAATAGCCTTCCAGTAGAAGTGGTAGAGGTTAATACAGTGAAGGAGTTTAAGTATGCATGGGATAGGTATAAGGCTATCCTATATATAAGATAAGGTCAGGGACTAATGAAAGTATTACATTACTGAAAGGGTAGTGGATGCATGGAATAGTCTTCCAGTAGAAGTGGTAGAGGTTAATACAGTGAAGGAGTTTAAGCATGCGTGGGATAGGTATAAGGCCATCTTAGATATAAGATTAGACCAGGGACTAATGAAAGTATTACTTTACTGAGAGGGTAGTGGATGTATGGAATAGTCTTCCAGTAGAAGTGGTAGAGGTTAATACAGTGAAAGAGTTTAAGCATGCATGGGATAGGTATAAGGCTATCCTAGATATAAGATAAGGTCAGGGACTAATGAAAGTATTACATTACTGAGAGGGTAGTGGATGTATGGAATAGTCTTCCAGTAGAAGGGGTAGAGGTTAATACAGTGAAGGAGTTTAAGCATGCGTGGGATAGGTATAAGGCTATCCTAGATATAAGATAAGGTCAGGGACTAATGAAAGTATTACATTACTGAGAGGGTAGTGGATGTATGGAATAGTCTTCCAGTAGAAGTGGTAGAGGTTAATACAGTGAAGGAGTTTAAGCATGCGTGGGATAGGTATAAGGCTATCCTAGATATAAGATAAGGTCAGGGACTAATGAAAGTATTACATTACTGAGAGGGTAGTGGATGTATGGAATAGTCTTCCAGTAGAAGTGGTAGAGGTTAATACAGTGAAGGAGTTTAAGCATGCATGGGATAGGTATAAGGCTATCCTAGATATAAGATAAGGTCAGGGACTAATGAAAGTATTACATTACTGAGAGGGTAGTGGATACATGGAATAGTCTTCTAGCTGGATTTTATTAGAATTCTGTATGTATATATATATATATAAAGCTATATCTGGAACACTGGAAAGTACAGATGGGAAGACATCTGTTTAAAGCATGTGCCTATTTCCCTGCACAGCTCTGCACAGCACCTCCTCTGGTATGATGCCTTCCGTGGTAGACATGGTGCAGCAGGAGCAGACAGCACTGAGTGAAGGAGGCTTTTCCCTGAAGTCGTTGGTGATCAGATGCGTTTGTCTTGTCTTCTTCCTGTTGGTCGTGCTGGGGCTGCACTGCGAGTGGTGGAGAAAGGTCAATAAATGTAATAATTAGATGGGGGACTCAGGATCTCTGCGGGGGCTTTGTGTTCATGAGATCGTCTGTATTAGTGCAAAATGGGCTGGAATAGAATTAGAAAATCACAAAATAGTGTAATATTTGAAAATGAGAAGATGAGAGTAGATAGAAGTGTATACACTCAGAGACGCTGGTGTCAAGCGAGTCTGGATGATACAATAGTGTCTATTCATCCATTCATGGTCTCGCTAATGCTAAAACAGAAGAAATAAAACAAATGGTGCAGTATCGTAAAGTTATTTTATTAAAGCATTAACCAGACCACGAATGGATGAATAGTTCCTAAGTCTATTGTTTTATTCGCGCTCGATTGACACCAGTGTCTTTGAGTGTATACACTTCCTTCTAAACCCATCTGCTGGTTTTGATATATTTTGATATATTACACTATTGTGTGATTTTCTTCTTCTATTCCCATGTACCAGTCCCATCCTCAGATTTGGGTTTCATTAGTTTTGGCACTCGGGTGTGGAGTTTGGAGGCTGCATTACACTGGGAGAGTATTGTATTTATCTTGATATAGCCACTGATTCACAGAGTGTGCATGCTTTCTATATTTTGTACACTATATAGACAAAAGTATTGGTACATTACACCAACAGGGACTTTTATACCATCGCATTCTAAATACATAGACATGTTGCCCATTCGTCCAGTAGATCATTTGTGAGGTCAGTCACTGATGTTGGATGAGAAGGTCTAATGGGGTTGGTGTTTGATGGGGATGAAATCAGAGCTGTTCTTCCAAACTCATCCAATCATGTCTTTATGGACCTTGTATTGGATAGAGTCCATGTCATCATGCGCAGAGCCTGGACTCTAACTCCTATCATTTGTCATTAATCTACTTCTATTGACAGGACGTCTGATAACCCTTCTCAACGCTGAGGTCTGGACTCCGAACAGAACCGAAAATTGCAGCGCTCCGGTATATGTGAGCAGGGCTGGCCTTAGGGGTGTGCGTCTGACCGCTCGAAAAAATGGTAGAGGTACCGGATGGGGGAGATCAAAAGATCCCCCCTCACCTGCCCTCTGCTCGGCAATCTCTGCTGGGTCCAGGGAGGGGGGCGGAGCTAACCGGCTGAGAGGTGTAGCTCCGCCCCCACCCTGTGAAGCATGATTCATCTGCTTGATGGCTTGGTTCATTTGTCACAGAATGTGTTACAATGTACAATTCTTTTTTATTAAACTTTTTTTTAAAGTTAAATGAAATTATTCTCTTTGTTTCTATTGTATAAAAGATTTCATGCACTGAGGAGCTCTATGTGCTCTATAATATCATCTTGTTTAGAATCTTTGCTCTGTTTAGCTCTATCAGCGGGAGGACATGTTTAGAATCTTTGCTCTGTATAGCTCTATCAGGGGGCGGACATGTTGTTTAGAATCTTTGCTCTGTATAGCTCTATCAGGGGGCAGACATGTTATTTAGAATCTTTGCTCTGTAACGCTCTATCAGGGGGCAGACATATTGTTTAGAATCTTTGCTCTGTATAGCTCTATCAGGGGAGGACATGTTGTTTAGAATCTTTGCTCTGTATAGCTCTATCAGGGGTGGACATGTTATTTAGAATCTTTGCTCTGTATTGCTCTATCAGGGGGTGGACATGTTGTTTAGAATCTTTGCTCTGTATAGCTCTATCAGGGGGCAGACATGTTGGTTAGAATCTTTGCTCTGTATAGCTCTATCAGGGGGCAGACATGTTATTTAGAATCTTTGCTCTGTATAGCTCTATCAGGGGTGGACATGCTATTTAGAATCTTTGCTCTGTATAGCTCTATCAGGGGAGGACATGTTGTTTAGAATCTTTGCTCTGTATAGCTCTATCAGGGGAGGACATGTTGTATAGAATCTTTGCTCTGTATAGCTCTATCAGGTGTGGACATGTTGTTTAGAATCTTTGCTCTGTATAGCTCTATCAGGGGGCAGACATGTTGATTAGAATCTTTGCTCTGTATAGCTCTATCAGGGGAGGACATGTTGTTTAGAATCTTTGCTCTGTATAGCTCTATCAGGGGGCAGACATGTTGTTTAGAATTTTTGCTCTGTATAGCTCTATCAGGGGAAGACATGTTGTTTAGAATCTTTGCTCTGTATAGCTCTATCAGGGGGCGGACATGTTGTTTAGAATTTTTGCTCTGTATAGCTCTATCAGGGGAAGACATGTTGTTTAGAATCTTTGCTCTGTATTGCTCTATCAGAGGGAGGACATGTTGTTTAGAATCTTTGCTCTGTATAGCTCTATCAGGGGGAGGACATGTTGTTTAGAATCTTTGCTCTGTATAGCTCTATCAGGGGGCGGACATGTTGTTTAGAATTTTTGCTCTGTATAGCTCTATCAGGCGGCGGACATGGTGTTTAGAATCTTTGCTCTGTATAGCTCTATCAGGGGAAGACATGTTGTTTAGAATCTTTGCTCTGTATAGGTCTATCAGGACATGTTGTTTAGAATCTTTGCTCTGTATAGCTCTATCAGGGGAGGACATGTTGTTTAGAATCTTTGCTCTGTATAGGTCTATCAGGACATGTTGTTTAGAATCTTTGCTCTGTATAGCTCTATCAGGGGGAGGACATGTTGTTTAGAATCTTTGCTCTGTATAGCTCTATCAGGGGGCAGACATGTTGTTTAGAATCTTTGCTCTGTATAGCTCTATCAGGGGTCGGACATGTTGTTTAGAATCTTTGCTCTGTATAGCTCTATCAGGACATGTTGTTTAGAATCTTTGCTCTGTATAGCTCTATCACTGATGGGATCTGACTGAAGAGATGGATACATTGTAATTACTATTGTTCACTTGTATGATGTGTGGAATGTTTTGAATAGTTTTTCTGATACATGTGTTTCACTAGTTTGGGCCATCAAGCTCCCTCCCTCATTGCTCACTGTGTATGTTGGCCACTTTTGACTGAATGGGTCATTTTTCCAACTCGGCTTCTTTGTCCTTAAGTTTGAAATTCCCTTGTCAGTTCCTTACAATTCTGTCTCATCAAAAAATCCCAGAATCTCTAGCACCACCTGGTGTAATACAGTGTGTATGACATGCAGCCCCTGGGACCATTGCAGCTGGTCTGATGGGATAGTTATTGTTGCATGGCATGAGATGTGCATTATTCATAACACAGTGATGTGCTGCATGAAGACTGCCGATCTGCTAAATTCCCATTGGCTGCTGGGTGTTCAGACATCCATAAAAGGTCAAATGGGAAGCAAGGAATGGCAGCCCCCTTGTGCGCTTTAAAAGAGAGCAATGAAATCCCAGTCTGTAATGTTTAAATATTGATTTGAATTAAATGAGCCTTTTTATATCAGTGGAATGAAAACTTAAACATAACATTATCTTTAAAGGAACTTGTCACCTAAACACTGCTTATTACCGTGTGGCTTAATATACAAATTACACATTTCCCATTGAAAATATATTAATTTGCATATAAATTACTACAAATTATGTCATAACCAGGAGATGGCACAGACATGTTTAAATCATATAGTTCTATTGACGGAGTCACAGTATGAGCAGTGTTTAGGATGTCAGTGTCCCTTTAACTATTGGTCAAATTCTCATTCCACACATACAGCTCTATGATCGGCTACCTGAATAGATCTGACATTAACTCATCCTACTTCTCATTCCACGCATACAGCTGTATGATCAGCTACCTGAATAGATCTGACATTAACTCCTCCTACTTCTCATTCCACGCATACAGCTGTATGATCAGTTACCTGAATAGATCTGACATTAACTCCTCCTACTTCTCATTCCACGCATACAGCTGTATGATCAGTTACCTGAATAGATCTGACATTAACTCCTCCTACTTCTCATTCCACGCATACAGCTGTATGATCAGCTACCTGAATAGATCTGACACTAACTCCTCCTACTTCTCATTCCACGCATACAGCTGTATGATCAGCTACCTGAATAGATCTGACATTAACTCCTCCTACTTCTCATTCCACGCATACAGCTGTATGATCAGTTACCTGAATAGATCTGACATTAACTCCTCCTACTTCTCATTCCACGCATACAGCTGTATGATCAGCTACCTGAATAGATCTGACATTAACTCATCCTACTTCTCATTCCACGCATACAGCTGTATGATCGGCTACCTGAATAGATCTGACATTAACTCCTCCTACTTCTCATTCCACGCATACAGCTGTATGATCGGCTACCTGAATAGATCTGACATTAACTCCTCCTACTTCTCATTCCACGCATACAGCTGTATGATCGGCTACCTGAATAGATCTGACATTAACTCCTCCTACTTCTCATTCCACGCATACAGCTGTATGATCAGCTACCTGAATATATCTGACAGTAACTCCTCCTACTTCTCATTCCACGCATACAGCTGTATGATCAGCTACCTGAATAGATCTGACATTAACTCCTCCTACTTCTCATTCCTCGCATACAGCTGTATGATCTGCTACCTGAATAGATCTGACATTAACTCCTCCTACTTCTCATTCCTCGCATACAGCTGTATGATCAGCTACCTGAAGAGATCTGACATTAACTCCTCCTACTTCTCATTCCTCGCATACAGCTGTATGATCTGCTACCTGAATAGATCTGACATTAACTCCTCCTACTTCTCATTCCAAGCATACAGCTGTATGATCGGCTACCTGAATAGATCTGACATTAACTCCTCCTACTTCTCATTCCACGCATACAGCCGTATGATCGGCTACCTGAATATATCTAACATTAACTCCTCCTACTTCTCATTCCACGCATACAGCTGTATGATCAGCTACCTGAATAGATCTGACATTAACTCCTCCTACTTCTCATTCCACGCATACAGCTGTATGATCAGCTACCTGAATAGATCTGACATTAACTCCTCCTACTTCTCATTCCACGCGTACAGCTGTATGATCAGCTACCTGAATAGATCTGACATTAACTCCTCCTACTTCTCATTCCACGCATACAGCTGTATGATCGGCTACCTGAATAGATCTGACATTAACTCCTCCTACTTCTCATTCCACGCATACAGCTGTATGATCAGCTACCTTAATAGATCTGACATTAACTCCTCCTACTTCTCATTCCACATGTACAGCTGTATGATCGGCTACCTGAATAGATCTGACATTAACTCCTCCTACTTCTCATACCACGCATACAGCTGTATGATCGGCTACCTGAATAGATCTGACATTAACTCCTCCTACTTCTCATTCCACGCATACGTATGATCGGCTACCTGAATAGATCTGACATTAACTCCTCCTACTTCTCATTCCACACATACAGCTGTATGATCGGCTACCTGAATAGATCTGACATTAACTCCTCCTACTTCTCATTCCACGCATACAGCTGTATGATCAGCTACCTGAATAGATCTGACATTAACTCCTCCTACGTCTCATTCCACGCATACAGCTGTATGATCAGCTACCTGAATAGATCTGACATTAACTCCTCCTACTTCTCATTCCACGCATACAGCTGTATGATCAGCTACCTGAATAGATCTGACATTAACTCCTCCTACTTCTCATTCCACGCATACAGCTGTATGATCAGCTACTTGAATAGATCTGACATTAACTCCTCCTACTTCTCATTCCACGCATACAGCTGTATGATCAGCTACCTGAATAGATCTGACATTAACTCCTCCTACTTCTCATTCCACGCATACAGCTGTATGATCGGCTACCTGAATAGATCTGACATTAACTCCTCCTACTTCTCATTCCACGCATACAGCTGTATGATCAGCTACCTGAATAGATCTGACATTAACTCCTCCTACTTCTCATTCCACGCATACAGCTGTATGATCAGCTACCTGAATAGATCTGACATTAACTCCTCCTACTTCTCATTCCACGCATACAGCTGTATGATCAGCTACCTGAATACATCTGACATTAACTCCTCCTACTTCTCATTCCACGCATACAGCTGTATGATCAGCTACCTGAATAGATCTGACATTAACTCCTCCTACTTCTCATTCCACGCATACAGCTGTATGATCAGCTACCTGAATAGATCTGACATTAACTCCTCCTACTTCTCATTCCACACATACAGCTGTATGATCAGCTACCTGAATAGATCTGACATTAACTCCTCCTACTTCTCATTCCACGCATACAGCTGTATGATCAGCTACCTGAATAGATCTGACATTAACTCCTCCTACTTCTCATTCCACACACACAGCTGTATGATCAGCTACCTGAAAAGATCTGGCATTAACTCCTCCTACTTCTCATTCCACGCATACAGCTGTATGATCGGCTACCTGAATAGATCTGACAGTAACTCCTCCTACTTCTCATTCCAAGCATACAGCTGTTTGATCAGCTACCTGAACAGATCTGACATTAACTCCTCCTACTTCTCATTCCACGCATACAGCTGTATGATCAGCTACCTGAATAGATCTGACATTAACTCCTCCTACTTCTCATTCCACGCATACAGCTGTATGATCGGCTACCTGAATAGATCTGACAGTAACTCCTCCTACTTCTCATTCCACGCATACAGCTGTATGATCAGCTACCTGAATAGATCTGACATTAACTCCTCCTACTTCTCATTCCACACGTACAGCTGTATGATCAGCTACCTGAATAGATCTGACATTAACTCCTCCTACTTCTCATTCCACGCATACAGCTGTATGATCAGCTACCTGAATAGATCTGACATTAACTCCTCCTACGTCTCATTCCACGCATACAGCTGTATGATCGGCTACCTGAATAGATCTGACATTAACTCCTCCTACTTCTCATTCCACGCATACAGCTGTATGATCAGCTACCTGAATAGATCTGACATTAACTCCTCCTACTTCTCATTCCATGCATACAGCTGTATGATCAGCTACCTGAATAGATCTGACATTAACTCCTCCTACTTCTCATTCCACGCATACAGCTGTATGATCGGCTACCTGAATAGATCTGACATTAACTCCTCCTACTTCTCATTCCACACATACAGCCGTATGATCAGCTACCTGAATAGATCTGACATTAACTCCTCCTACTTCTCATTCCACACATACAGCTGTATGATCAGCTACCTGAATAGATCTGACACTAACTCCTCCTACTTCTCATTCCACGCATACAGCTGTATGATCAGCTACCTGAATAGATCTGACATTAACTCCTCCTACTTCTCATTCCACGCGTACAGCTGTATGATCAGCTACCTGAATAGATCTGACATTAACACCTCCTACTTCTCATTCCACGCATACAGCTGTATGATCAGCTACCTGAATAGATCTGACATTAACTCCTCCTACTTCTCATTCCACGCATACAGCTGTATGATCAGCTACCTGAATAGATCTGACATTAACTCCTCCTACTTCTCATTCCACGCATACAGCTGTATGATCGGCTACCTGAATAGATCTGACATTAACTCCTCCTACTTCTCATTCCACGCGTACAGCTGTATGATCAGCTACCTGAATAGATCTGACATTAACTCCTCCTACTTCTCATTCCACGCATACAGCTGTATGATCAGCTACCTTAATAGATCTGACTGTAACTCCTCCTACTTCTCATTCCACGCATACAGCTGTATGATCAGCTACCTGAATAGATCTGACATTAACTCCTCCTACTTCTCATTCCACGCATACAGCTGTATGATCAGCTACCTGAATAGATCTGACATTAACTCCTCCTACTTCTCATTCCACGCATACAGCTGTATGATCAGCTACCTGAATAGATCTGACATTAACTCCTCCTACTTCTCATTCCACGCATACAGCTGTATGATCAGCTACCTGAATAGATCTGACATTAACTCCTCCTACTTCTCATTCCACGCATACAGCTGTATGATCGGCTACCTGAATAGATCTGACATTAACTCCTCCTACTTCTCATTCCACGCATACATCTGTATGATCGGCTACCTGAATAGATCTGACATTAACTCCTCCTACTTCTCATTCCACGCATACAGCTGTATGATCGGCTACCTGAATAGATCTGACATTAACTCCTCCTACTTCTCATTCCACGCATACATCTGTATGATCGGCTACCTGAATAGATCTGACAGTAACTCCTCCTACTTCTCATTCCACGCATACAGCTCTATGATCGGCTACCTGAATAGATCTGACAGTAACTCCTCCTACTTCTCATTCCACGCATACAGCTGTATGATCAGCTACCTGAATAGATCTGACATTAACTCCTCCTACTTCTCATTCCATGCATACAGCTGTATGATCAGCTACCTGAATATATCTGACATTAACTCCTCCTACTTCTCATTCCACGCATACAGCTGTATGATCAGCTACCTGAATAGATCTGACATTAACTCCTCCTACTTCTCATTCCATGCATACAGCTGTATGATCAGCTACCTGAATAGATCTGACATTAACTCCTCCTACTTCTCATTCCACGCATACAGCTGTATGATCGGCTACCTGAATAGATCTGACATTAACTCCTCCTACTTCTCATTCCACGCATACAGCTGTATGATCAGCTACCTGAATAGATCTGACATTAACTCCTCCTACTTCTCATTCCACACATACAGCTGTATGATCAGCTACCTGAATAGATCTGACATTAACTCCTCCTACTTCTCATTCCACGCATACAGCTGTATGATCGGCTACCTGAATAGATCTGACATTAACTCCTCCTACTTATCATTCAGAATTACCTTGATTAATGGACTGGTTCCCCCTGGACACACTTGCATTTTATATTCTGCAGGGAAGTAATTAAAAGTGATATGTTCCCAAGAGTGACCCCCACGCAGGTCCTGATCTTGAGTTAGCAATGTCTCCCTGGAATCTCCCCCCGCAGTGGCCACCACACCAGCCCGTCAGTGACGGGGATCTTTCTGCAGCCACATCGTCCATGGTCCACGCTCCGTGGCTTCTGAAGTAACAGCCCAGTCTCTCCATGGTAATTGCCAGCTATCGCGGTCTATTGGATATGCGGATTCAGGAAACGCAGGAGATAAAGAAGGTCTGGAGCCGCAGGAGACGGTGGTGAATACGAGTTTTTTATTTTCGAAGCTGATCTTGTAACACTATAAGACAGGACATCTTCAAATTGCACAAATATAAAATAAAATCTTTTTAAAAAAAAAATGTATAGTACCCAATATTCTCTCTTTATTTCCCGTACCAATACTGAATGAAACATACAATACTGTCATTCCACGCAGGCAGCCATGTTGTGCAATCACGGCCACGCCCACAGAACATCGTATTGGCCACTGAAAGGCATCACTACGTGTGTCATTCCTTTCCACGCCAAAGGGCTATGCGCACACCTCGGACAGGCAAACAACAAACGCATTTAGACATACAGAGCGGTGTCCGACACTGGACAATATACATATATATATATACAGAAATGCACACCTATATCGTCACAGACGGTGTCTTGTGGGC
Organism: Pelodytes ibericus; assembly: GCA_036172795.1. NCBI lineage: Eukaryota > Metazoa > Chordata > Amphibia > Anura > Pelodytidae > Pelodytes > Pelodytes ibericus. The sequence continues at coordinate 225,609,911 of CM069859.1, forward strand.
CAAGAAAGAGAGATTTCGTCCAATAAGTGCCAGACCGTCACCTAAACATTGTATATGGAAAGAATGAAAAGTGCATAAAATTAAATGTGTTTGACCTGATTATGACATCATCACCTGCGGCTTTATAACCGAATGAACTACTTTCAGTGGAAAAAATGTGTAATTTGCATATCAGTCCGCAGGTGATGTCATAGATAGGAGACGCCACAGATGCATTGTATGCTTGTTAGCACAGAATAACTCATGTTTAGGTAACAGAGACTCTTTATTTAATGCTTTATGGCCCCCCAGCTGTTACTTAATGTAAGTAATTGGTTCTCCTTTCTCTGCTTTGGGGGCTGTAACTTGACACTGGGGGTCACTGAACGCGTGTGAGGAATATGGCGGATCTCAAGGGTTCAGTATAATCAGTGCTATCAAACGGACTCACTGGTTATACTGGGACTAACGGGGCAAAAAAGGATGAAAAATCATCCATATATTACTATATTCTGAGCAGACTGACAAGGCAAGTGCTTTAAAAGGTGCAGGTTTCAAATATAGAGGAATCAGGACCCTCATTATACGGGGGGATCAGGAGCCTCAGGGACCGAGGCCATCACACATAGCAATGATAGTCCAGATGCACACCTCCCAACTGTCTCTATGTGCATGGGACAGTCCCACTGACCCATCTTTACCTGCGGGTCGGGACACACATTGTTGGGAGATATGCAACTGAAATACTCAGCCAGCCAAGCATTCTGTCCTCCCCTTTTCCCAATAAAAATACTGACCTAATGAGGGTCCCTGGCCCTGAATCTTTACAAGGACCCTTAATGGTCTAGTGCTGCAGGGACCCCCTCCTTATCACAGAGTGGGGAGAAGCATAGAATGTGTCACCAGCAGAGAAGAACCAGTCAGTCATCTAGTCTGCCCAATCATCTGAATACTTTCATTAGTCCCTGACCTTATCTTATATCTAGGATAGCCTTTTACCTATCCCATGCATGCTTATACTCCTTCACTGTATTAACCTCTACCACTTCTACTGGAAGACTATTCCATACATCCACTACCCTCTCAGTAATGTAATACTTTTATTAGTCTCCAGCCTTATCTTATATCTAGGATAGCCTTATACCTATCCCATGCATGCTTAAACTCCTTCACTGTAATAACCTCTACCACTTCTACTGGAAGACTATTCCATACATCCACTACTCTCTCATTAAAGTAATACTTTTATTAGTCTCCGACCTTATCTTATATCTAGGATAACCTTATACCTATCCCATGCATGCTTAAACTCCTTCACTGTATTAACCTCTACCACTTCTACTGGAAGACTATTCCATACATCCACTACCCTCTCAGTAAAGTAATACTTTCATTAGTCCCTGACCTTATCTTATATCTAGGATAGCCTTATACCTATCCCATGCATGCTTATACTCCTTCACTGTAATAACCTCTACCACTTCTACTGGAAGACTATTCCATACATCCACTACCCTCTCAGTAATGTAATACTTTCATTAGTCCCTGGCCTTATCTTATATCTAGGATAGCCTTATACCTATCCCATGCATGCTTAAACTCCTTCACTGTATTAACCTCTACCACTTTTACTGGAAGACTATTCCATACATCCACTACCCTCTCAGTAAAGTAATACTTTCATTAGTCCCTGACCTTATCTTATATCTAGGATAGCCTTATACCTATCCCATGCATGCTTAAACTCCTTCACTGTAATAACCTCTACCACTTCTACTGGAAGACTATTCCATACATCCACTACTCTCTCAGTAAAGTAATACTTTTATTAGTCTCCAGCCTTATCTTATATCTAGGATAGCCTTATACCTATCCCATGCATGCTTAAACTCCTTCACTGTATTAACCTCTACCACTTCTTCTGGAAGACTATTCCATACATCCACTACCCTCTCAGTAATGTAATACTTACATTAGTCCCTGGCCTTATCTTATATCTAGGATAGCCTTATACCTATCCCATGCATGCTTAAACTCCTTCACTGTAATAACCTCTACCACTTCTACTGGAAGACTATTCCATACATCCACTACTCTCTCAGTAAAGTAATACTTTTATTAGTCTCCAGCCTTATCTTATATCTAGGATAGCCTTATACCTATCCCATGCATGCTTAAACTCCTTCACTGTATTAACCTCTACCACTTCTTCTGGAAGACTATTACATACATCCACTACCCTCTCAGTAATGTAATACTTACATTAGTCCCTGGCCTTATCTTATATCTAGGATAGCCTTATACCTATCCCATGCATGCTTAAACTCCTTCACTGTATTAACCTCTACCACTTCTACTGGAAGACTATTCCATACATCCACTACCCTCTCAGTAAAGTAATACTTTTATTAGTCTCGAGCCTTATCTTATATCTAGGATAGCCTTATACCTATCCCATGCAAGCTTAAACTCCTTCACTGTATTAACCTCTACCACTTCTACTGGAAGACTATTCCATACATCCACTACCCTCTCAGTAAAGTAATACTTTCATTAGTCCCTGGCCTTATCTTATATCTAGGATAGCCTTATACCTATCCCACGCATGCTTAAACTCCTTCACTGTATAAACCTCTACCACTTCTACTGGAAGACTATTCCATACATCCACTACCCTCTCAGTAATGTAAATACTTTCATTAGTCCCTGGCCTTATCTTATATCTAGGATAGCCTTATACCTATCCCATGCATGCTTAAACTCCTTCACTGTATAAACCTCTACCACTTCTACTGGAAGACTATTCCATGTATTCACTACCCTCTCAGTAAAGTAATACTTTCATTAGTCCCTGGTCTTATCTTATATCTAGGATAGCCTTATACCTATCCCATGCATGCTTAAACTCCTTCACTGTATTAACCTCTACCACTTCTACTGGAAGACTATTCCATGCATCCACTAAACTCTCAGTAAAGTAATACTTTCATTAGTTCCTGACCTTATCTTATATCTAGAATAGCCTTATTCCTATCCCTTGCATGCTTAAACTCCTTCACTGTATTAACCTCTACCACTTCTACTGGCAGACTATTCCATGCATCCACTACCCTCTCAGTAAAGTAATACTTTCATTAGTTCCTGATCTTATCTTATATCTAGAATAGCCTTATTCCTATCCCTTGCATGCTTAAACTCCTTCACTGTATTAACCTCTACCACTTCTACTGGCAGACTATTCCATGAATCCACTACCCTCTCAGTAAAGTAATACTTTCATTAGTCCCTGACCTTATCTTATATCTAGGATAGCCTTATACCTATCCCATGCATGCTTAAACTCCTTCACTGTATTAACCTCTACCACTTCTACTGGAAGACTATTCCATACATCCACTACCCTCTCAGTAATGTAATACTTTCATTAGTCCCTGGCCTTATCTTATATCTAGGATAGCCTTATACCTATCCCACGCATGCTTAAACTTCTTCACTGTATTAACCTCTACCACTTCTACTGGAAGACTATTCCATACATCCACTACCCTCTCAGTAATGTAATACTTTCATTAGTCCCTGGCCTTATCTTATATCTAGGATAGCCTTATACCTATCCCACGCATGCTTAAACTTCTTCACTGTATTAACCTCTACCACTTCTACTGGAAGACTATTCCATACACCCACTACCCTCTCAGTAATGTAATACTTTCGTTAGTCCCTGGCCTTATCTTATATCTAGGATAGCCTTATACCTATCCTATGCATGCTTAAACTCCTTCACTGTATTAACCTCTACCACTTCTACTGGAAGACTATTCCATACACCCACTACCCTCTCAGTAATGTAATACTTTCGTTAGTCCCTGGCCTTATCTTATATCTAGGATAGCCTTATACCTATCCCACGCATGCTTAAACTCCTTCACTGTATTAACCTCTACCACTTCTACTGGAAGACTATTCCATACACCCACTACCCTCTCAGTAATGTAATACTTTCGTTAGTCCCTGGCCTTATCTTATATCTAGGATAGCCTTTATATATATATATATATACTCTCCTCCTTACTGTGTTGATTTCTATAGGAATGAGTACACAGCAGAGATTTTCTCTAGCCAGGGATTACTTTATCATATAGAGCGACACATAAAACATGTGATTTGCACGCGTGTCAGTCACGCACATACTCCAAGGGCAAGTTCTTGCAATGTGTTCTATTTACCCAGTTATGTGTACGTCTGGGATCACATGACTCGATCAGCTGACCCCACTACCTGTAGAGTTACTGGCCCTGCGGGATGCTGGGTAATTTGCGTGGAAGGGTAGTCACAGTGTAAGGGACGCTGACAGCATTTCCCGTTGCTTGGTCCCCTGTCTCTTTTTAGGGCTACCTGATCATACATTGGGATTTATTCATGAAATAGGGAATTGAGAAGGGAACTGCAAAATTAAGGCCAAAATAGCCTAATTTTTTCAACTTGACTACTGTGGCCTTGAGTCTGCGATTCCCTCTTTCATGAATGAAGCCCTAATAAAAAAATAAAACCAAGGGTGAGTTTTAGATCTGTCCCTGATGAAGGCCCAAAATATGGAAACGTTGAACTGGGATTTTAATCAAGGGGTGAGAATGATATGTTTTATTGCTCAGTCCAAGCTTTCTTCACGTTACATCCCATTAATTAACCTGATTTAGAGTCTTACGGGTTCCTATTTTATGTGTATTGAATGACAAGCTGAGAAGTATTAATAACCAGCAGAGGGCGCTGGAAAGAAATACGGCTAATTAAAAATGGCAGAGCCACAGAGAGAATCACAGTCAGGTGGCGCCATCTTTAAATGGAGACCAAGGACCGCTAGTCAGAATAAAATACAAAATAATTAGTCATATAAATAGAGCACTTTCTGCCTTCCTACGTCACTACTGAATGGAGCCCAAGAAAAGGATTTTAAATACCTCTTTAATTAGCTTTTGACCTTTCCTCTGGCATTTGAGGCTGGGATTTTGGATTATTGCCTTAAAAAAAAGTCTGTAATATACCAGTTTCTCAAATCCCAGACAAACGTAAAGAATAAAATAAAATGAAACTTGGTAAGTGCATAGCTTGCGTGGAAGCAGAATGATGGGTAGGCTTTCATTCTGCCCTGTGCACTTGTGCCCTGGCTGTGCGTCGATGCCCAATACCATTCGTTTTGGGTCTGACCCTGTTTGCTTTGTATAAACAGACTCACCCCTAGATTTGAGTCGGTAACTTTCCAGAAGCCCAATCCTAACAGAATATCTGTCCTTAAAAATGGTGGCAGAGGTGGGATTCAGCACATGTTAAATAAAAAGCAAAAGCGTCCATAGTACAAGAGGAAGAATATTAAGACATTTTTTAAAAGTTCAGTTTAACTCTTGGCACTGAGTTTGTTGTGTTTTCTATTCCTCTTTTAACCTTTGTTCTGCCACCTCCACCAATTAAAATCGCTTCTCTGTTAAAGTATGAAGATAGCCAGGCAAACTGGCTTCATTACGACCCCAAGATTTGTAACAAAGATCGTAAAAAAGACACAGATCCATCCAAATCCGACAATTTGGACAAATTGCAGTTTTCGATTGACTGTGACTTACGGCTTTATAGGAAGCCAAGGATCAACGCCACTCATCCTTTAACAGAATGCAATAAATATTAACCTACAGATCATAGATGGTCTCAGAACAAGGAACAGAGCGAGGTGATGATATCCAGAAAGGACAAGCAGTATCAATCAAGCCGTTCTAATTCCAGGCCCAGCTTTAGTGAGCTTAGACCACTGCAAGCCAATTCGGTGGTTCTCTCGGACCCTTACAAGCCAATTAAACGGTTCTCTTAGACTGATAAAAGAAAATTCCACGAGTCTCTCCAACCCTTACAAGCCAATTCCGTGGGTCTTTTGATGGGTGGTCAGGTTCTGCTTGTGCCTGAAGGTTTTGCCGCAGTCGTTGCATTGGTAAGGTCTCTCTCCCGTGTGGGTCCGTAGATGTGCAATGAGATGGTGCTTCTGGATGAAGCTTTTGCCACACTCCGAGCAGGTGAACGGCCGCTCTCCAGTGTGCGTCTGCTGGTGGCATTTCAAGTACTCCCTCTTGCGGAAGCTCTGGCCACAGTCGTTGCATTTATAGGGTTTTTCGCCGGTGTGGGTGCGGCCATGTATCTTCAGGTGTTCGCAGGTGCTGAATGTCTTTCCGCACTCGCTGCAGATGTAGGGTCGCTCGCCGGTGTGTGTCCGCTGGTGCCTCACCAGGTGCTGCTTCTGGATGAAACCCTTGCCGCAGTCAGCACAGGTGAAGGGCCGCTCCCCCGTGTGTATCTGCTGGTGCCTCTTCAAGCAATCTCGCTTGCGGAATGTCTTTTGACAAGACTCGCACTTGAAGGGTCTCTCGCCGGTGTGGGTGTGCAGATGGAACTTCAGGTGTTTCAGGAAGCGAAATGTCTTGCCGCATTCCTCGCACTCAAACGGCTTGTCGCCAGGCCCCACCCGCTGGCTCTCACTGTTCTCGCTGTCTTCGTCTCGGCACAGGCCCGTTTCCTCATCCTGGGCCTGTTTATGAGCCTTTAAAAGCTTCTGGGACTTGAATGTTCGTCCGCAGTCAGCACACTTGTTGGGACGCTCCCCGGTGTGGATCCGGTTGTGCCGCTTTAAGTGCTCGTAGGTGGTGAAGCTCTTCCCGCATTCGCTGCAGATGTGAGGGCTCCCCCGGCATGAGCCCGAAGATGAGTTGGAGTAGGGAAAGCCCTCCACGATGACAACCGTAAAGGGTCTTTCCCCGGTGTGAGTTCTCTGGTGCCTTACCAGGTGGTGCTTCTGAATGAATCCTTTGCCGCACTCCTCACAGGAAAAGGGTCGCTCGCCAGTGTGGATCTGCTGGTGGCGCCGCAGGTGCTCCCTTTTGCGGAACCCTTTACCGCAGTCCTCGCATTCGTGCGGCTTTTCCCCGCGGTGCAGCTTCTGGTGAAACTTGAGGTGCTTGAAAGTCCTGAAGCTCTCTCCGCACTCGTTGCAGCGGTAGGTGGTCTCTCCAGTGTGGCTCCGCTGGTGAGCCAAGAGAGTCTGCTTGTGGCGGAAACGCTTGCCGCACTCCTCGCACTTGTGAATCCTCTCCCCCGTGTGCGTCTGCTGGTGGACTTTTAGCACCCGGTGAGCCCGGAAGCTTTTGCCGCAATCTTCGCACTTGTAGGGTCTCTCCCCTGTGTGGATCCTCTGGTGGATTTTTAGCCGCTCGTTGGTGCTCAAGCTCTTGCCACACTCGTCACATTTGTAAGGTCTCTCCCCGGTGTGGGTCCGCAGGTGGGTCACCAGATGCTGCTTCTGGATGAAGCTCTTGCCGCACTCTATGCAGTTGTAAGGTCGCTCTCCAGTGTGTGTCTGCTGGTGACGTTTCAGACTGTCCCTCTTCCGGAAGGTCTTCCCACATTCTGTGCATTGGTAAGGCTTCTCCCCCTCGTCCTTGGAGGAGTCGGCAGGGTTATTGGCGGGACTGAAGCCTTCTGGGAAGGGAGAGACATCACCAGATTTGCTCCCCGACTTGCTCCTCTCTGATCTGCTGGGAGTTGCCTCGTTTCTGCAGCCATTTTCCAGGTCAGGGCAGCCTGACTCCAGTATGGGCAGCGATGGGGCATCTGTGCTATCCAGTTTATCATTGTACTTTGCGTTTTGCTTTTCCTTTTCATTCCCAGGACCGTCCTCTAGAAAAAGAAAGAAAAGGTCACTTATCATTGCACTCGACCACTTGGCTCGTCCAGTGAAACACCAGATCAGTCATAGGCACCACTGGAGGCCTGTTTAGAAATATACTGATAAAGCCAAATTTTTAAAGCTTATAAGGACAACTGTTGACAAAACTTATGTTTAATTGAAAGATTGCATTAAACAGATATGTGTTAATGAAAGAAGATAAATAAGGCATTTTATTGAACCGTCTTTGCTAAAACTAAACAGGGCAGATCATTTAAAACATATGTCAGAATCACAGGGTCAGATACAGAATTAAAGGCAAAACGTACTTGTGTTTAACTGAAAGATTGTATCAGGTGTAGGCTTTTTGTATAGAAAGGATTCAATGAAAGAATACAAATAAAGTTACATATTGTCTCTTCCTTACTCCATATAGCTCTCCCAGGAGGCAGACATGTTGGTTAGAATCATTACTCCATATAGCTCTCTCAGGGGGCAGACATGTTTAGAATCTTTACTCCATATAGCTCTCTCAGGGGGCAGACATGTTGGTTAGAATCTTTACTCCATATAGCTCTCTCAGGGGGCAGACATGTTGGTTAGAATCTTTACTCCATATAGCTCTCTCAGGCATGTTGGTTAGAATCTTTACTCCATATAGTTCTCTCAGGGGGCAGACATGTTTAGAATCTTTACTCCATATAGCTCTCTCAGGAGGCAGACATGTTTAGAATCTTTACTCCATATAGCTCTCTCAGGGGGCAGACATGTTTAGAATCTTTACTCCATATAGCTCTATCAGGGGCAGATATGTTTAGAATCTTTACTCCATATAGCTCTCTCAGGGGACAGACATGTTGGTTAGAATCTTTACCCCATATAGCTCTCTCAGGGGACAGACATGTTGGTTAGAATCTTTACCCCATATAGCTCTCTCAGGGGACAGACATGTTGGTTAGAATCTTTACTCCATATAGCTCTCTCAAGGGGCAGACATGTTTAGAATCTTTACTCCATATAGCTCTCTCAGGGGGCAGACATGTTGGTTAGAATCTTTACTCCATATAGCTCTCTCAGGGGGCAGACATGTTGGTTAGAATCTTTACTCCATATAGCTCTCTCAGGAGGCAGACATGTTGGTTAGAATCTTTACTCCATATAGCTCTCTCAGGAGGCAGACATGTTTAGAATCTTTACTCCATATAGCTCTCTCAGGGGGCAGACATGTTTAGAATCTTTACTCCATATAGCTCTCTCAGGGGGCAGACATGTTTAGAATCTTTCCTCCATATAGCTCTCTCAGGGGGCAGACATGTTTAGAATCTTTACTCCATATAGCTCTCTCAGGAGGCAGACATGTTTAGAATCTTTACTCCATATAGCTCTCTCAGGAGGCAGACATGTTTAGAATCTTTACTCCATATAGCTCTCTCAGGGGGCAGACATGTTTAGAATCTTTACTCCATATAGCTCTATCAGGGGCAGATATGTTTAGAATCTTTACTCCATATAGCTCTCTCAGGGGACAGACATGTTGGTTAGAATCTTTACCCCATATTGCTCTCTTAGGGGACAGACATGTTGGTTAGAATCTTTACCCCATATAGCTCTCTCAGGGGGCAGACATGTTGTTTAGAATCTTTACTCCATATAGCTCTCTCAGGGGGCAGACATGTTGGTTAGAATCTTTACCCCATATAGCTCTCTCAGAGGGGAGACATGTTGTTTAGAATCTTTACCCCATATAGCTCTCTCAGGGGGCAGACATGTTGTTTAGAATCATTACTCCATATAGCTCTCTCAGGGGGCAGACATGTTGGTTAGAATCTTTACTCCATATAGCTCTCTCAGGGGGCAGACATGTTGGTTAGAATCTTTACTCCTTATAGCTCTCTCAGGAGGCAGACATGTTTAGAATCTTTACTCCATATAGCTCTCTCAGGGGGCAGACATGTTGGTTAGAATCTTTACTCCTTATAGCTCTCTCAGGAGGCAGACATGTTTAGAATCATTACTCCATATAGCTCTCTCAGGGGGCAGACATGTTTAGAATCTTTACTCCATATAGCTCTCTCAGGGGGCAGAAATGTTTAGAATCTTTACTCCATATAGCTCTCTCAGAGGGCAGACATGTTTAGAATCTTTACTCCATATAGTTCTCTCAGGGGGCAGACATGTTGGTTAGAATCTTTACTCCATATAGCTCTCTCAGGGGGCAGACATGTTGGTTAGAATCTTTACTCCATATAGCTCTCTCAGGGGGCAGACATGTTTAGAATCTTTACTTCATATAGTTCTCTCAGGGGGCAGACATGTTGGTTAGAATCTTTACTCCATATAGCTCTCTCAGGGGGCAGACATGTTGGTTAGAATCTTTACTCCATATAGCTCTCTCAGGGGGCAGACATGTTGGTTAGAATCTTTACACCATATAGCGCTCTCAGGAGGCAGACATGTTTAGAATCATTACTCCATATAGTTCTCTCAGAGGGCAGACATGTTTAGAATCTTGGGTCAGATCTTCACTCACCTTGGTTCAGATGAAGACAGATCTGACCAAAGATTCTAAACAACATGTCTTCCTCCTGAGAGAGCTATATGGGGTAAAGATTCTAACCAACATGTCTGCCTCCTGGGAGAGCTATATGGAGTAAAGATTCTAACCAACATGTCTGCCTCCTGAGAGAGCTATATGGAGTAAAGATTCTAACCAACATGTCTGCCTCCTGGGAGAGCTATATGGAGTAAAGATTCTAACCAACATGTCTGCCCCCTGAGAGAGCTATATGGAGTAAAGATTCTAACCAACATGTCTGCCCCCTGAGAGAGCGATATGGAGTAAAGATTCTAACCAACATGTCTGCCTCCTGGGAGAGCTATATGGAGTAAAGATTCTAACCAACATGTCTGCCCCCTGAGAGAGCTATATGGAGTAAAGATTCTAACCAACATGTCTGCCTCCTGGGAGAGCTATATGGAGTAAAGATGGCTCAATAAGGTACTTTATTTGTATTCTGTCATTAAAGCATGTCTATATAAAATGCCTGCACCTGATACAATACTTTAATTAAACACAACTTTGTGTTTTGCTAGTTGTCCTTTAAAGCTGCTTTTAAACAATTCAGATATTCTTAACAGGTAATCTTCCGATTACATTTCCCAGCATGCACCTCACCTCCCACTCCTGATTGGCTGCTAGGATAAGAAGTGCTAGGGGCTCAATGTGAAAAAAACTCCAACTTGCCTACTTTGATCTTAAGTTTGCAATTTCCTTCTCAATTCCCTCTTAAAGTCCATAGTGTAAAACTACAGGGTTAACGAAATCACTTTATTGAGAGGAAGTATTAATCCCTAATGCATGGAACAGCCAATAGCCTTCCAGCAGGAATGGTAGCCATTACTGGAGTAAGTGGATTTAGACATGTCTAGCCTATCCTGGATTATTATTTTACTGAGAGGGTGGTGTGTGCATGGAATTGCCTTCCAGCAGAAGAGATGGAGGTTAACCCCTTCACGACCGGACGGTTTTTGAAATATTGTACATTGTGGGCCGTGGCTGTTTTAAAACTTCCGCGGTGTTTGTGTTTAGCTGTAATTTTCTTCTTTGTCATTTGCTGTTACCATACAAATTATATATTGGGGTTTTTTTCAGGACAAGAAGGCTTTTCTTTTTACCAATTTTTTGTTCCCATCATTTAATGCATTATAAAAAAAATCAAATATATTGAAGATTTTTTTTTAAAGAAAACAACACTTTTCTTTGTAAAATCTTTTACTAAGCTACAAAAGCTAATGAAAAACCTGCTAAATAGATGCTAATATTGGTCCTGAGTTTAGAAACACCCAATGTTTATATGTTTTTTGGCATGTTATAGGGCAATAAATACAAGCAGCTGTAACACTGATAACGGTCATGAATCCCTGAATCAATCTAAGGTTATGTGGCAGGTACAGGGCCAAATTTAGGATACGGTCAATGCTTTAAAACGTGTATTTATTATGTCATTCTTGTGACTACATTTCCTATCATTCTCAGCCAGCCAAACGTGACCGTAGCATCATAGGGAATGTAGTCTATAGTAGGAAGCACAGATTGCTGCTATTCTTGCAATCCTGCGGCTGCATGGCCAGCTGCTGTGAGACCCTATCTACTGCTGGGGGGCCAATCCAAGGCACTGACAAACCTAACATGTCACTGGTCCTTTACGAAATAACTTCTTATTTTTCTATAATTCATTTTAAAAAAAAATATTGTCGCTAACCCTAACCCAGGTTTTTTATTTTATTAAAAGACTGGAAAGGGGAGACTGCTACCTCTATACTTCGTCTCTCCCGCTGTGGAGTCAGGCACTTGCTTTAACAGCTATACTCATCCGGACGCTATGACTGACTGCCAGTCTGGGGAGTATGCGGTATGCCAGTCTGGGGAGTATGCGGTATGCCAGCCTGGGGAGTATGCGGTATGCCAGCCTGGGGAGTAAGCGGTATGCCAGCCTGGGGAGTATGTGGTATGCCAGCCTGGGGAGTATGCGGTATGCCAGCCTGGGGAGTAAGCGGTATGCCAGTCTGGGGAGTATGCGGTGTGCCAGCCTGGGGAGTATGCGGTGTGCCAGCCTGGGGAGTATGCGGTATGCCAGTCTGGGGAGTAAGCGGTATGCCAGCCTGGGGAGTATGCGGTATGCCAGCCTGGGGAGTATGCGGTGTGCCAGCCTGGGGAGTAAGCGGTATGCCAGCCTGGGGAGTATGCGGTATGCCAGTATGGGGAGTATGCGGTGTGCCAGCCTGGGGAGTATGCGGTGTGCCAGTCTGGGGAGTATGCAGTATGCCAGTCTGGGGAGTATGCGGTATGCCAGTCTGGGGAGTATGCGGTATGCCAGCCTGGCGAGTATGCGGTATGCCAGTATGGGGAGTATGCGGTGTGCCAGCCTGGGGAGTATGCAGTGTGCCAGTCTGGGGAGTATGCGGTATGCCAGCCTGGGGAGTATGCGGTATGCCAGTCTGGGGAGTATGCGGTATGCCAGCCTGGGGAGTATGCGGTATGCCAGTCTGGGGAGTATGCGGTATGCCAGTCTGGGGAGTATGCGGTATGCCAGTCTGGGGAGTATGCGGTGTGCCAGCCTGGGGAGTATGCAGTATGCCAGTCTGGGGAGTATGCGGTGTGCCAGTCTGGGGAGTATGCAGTATGCCAGCCTGGGGAGTATGCGCTATGCCAGCCTGGGGAGTATGCGCTATGCCAGTATGGGGAGTATGCGCTATGCCAGTATGGGGAGTATGTGGTATGCCAGCCTGGGGAGTATGCGGTGTGCCAGCCTGGGGAGTATGCGCTATGCCAGGTTAGTATTAGGATGTAAGGGTTAGTATAAGGGTGCTGGGTTAGTATTAGAGTGTTAGTATTAGGGTGCTAGGGTTAGTATTAGGGTGTTAGGGTTAGTATAAGGGTGTTAGGGTTAGTATAAGGGTGCTAGGGTTAGTATAAGGGTGTAAGGGTTAGTATAAGGGTGCTGGGTTAGTATTAGAGTGTTAGGGTTAGTATTAGGGTGCTAGGGTTAGTATTAGGGTTAGTATTAGGGTGTTAGGGTTAGTATAAGGGTGTTAGGGTTAGTATTAGGATGTAAGGGTTAGTATAAGGGTGCTAGGGTTAGTATTAGGATGTAAGGGTTAGTATAAGGGTGCTAGGGTTAGTATTAGGATGTAAGGGTTAGTATTAGGGTGCTGGGTTAGTATTAGGGTGCTAGGGTTAGTATTAGGGTGTTAGGGTTAGTGTAAGGGTGCTAGGGTTAGTATTAGGGTGTTAGGGTTAGTATAAGTGTGCTAGGGTTAGTATTAGGGTATTAGGGTTAGTATAAGGGTGCTAGAGTTAGTATAAGGGTGCTAGGGTTAGTATTAGGGTATTAGGGTTAGTATAAGGGTGCTAGGGTTAGTATAAGGGTGCTAGGGTTAGTATAAGGGTGCTAGGGTTAGTATAAGGGTGCTGGGTTAGTATTAGGGTGTTAGGGTTAGTATAAGGGTGCTAGGGTTAGCATAAGGGTGCTAGGGTTAGTATTAGGGTATTAGGGTTAGTATTAGGGTATTAGGGTTAGTATAAGGGTGCTAGGGTTAGTATTAGGGTGCTGGGTTAGTATTAGAGTGTTAGGGTTAGTATTAGGGTGCTAGGGTTAGTATTAGGGTTAGTATTAGGGTGTTAGGGTTAGTATAAGGGTGCTAGGGTTAGTATAAGGGTATTAGGGTTAGTATAAGGGTGCTAGGGTTAGTATTAGGATGTAAGGGTTAGTATTAGGGTGTTAGGGTTAGTATAAGGGTGCTAGGGTTAGTATTAGGATGTAAGGGTTAGTATTAGGGTGTTAGGGTTAGTATAAGGGTTCTAGGGTTAGTATTAGGATGTAAGGGTTAGTATTAGGGTGCTGGGTTAGTATTAGAGTGTTAGGGTTAGTATTAGAGTGTTAGGGTTAGTGTAAGGGTGCTAGGGTTAGTATAAGGGTGCTAGGGTTAGTATAAGGGTGCTAGGGTTAGTATAAGGGTGCTAGGGTTAGTATTAGGGTGCTGGGTTAGTATTAGAGTGTTAGGGTTAGTATTAGGGTGCTAGGGTTAGTATTAGGGTTAGTATTAGGGTGTTAGGGTTAGTATAAGGGTGCTAGGGTTAGTATAAGGGTATTAGGGTTAGTATAAGGGTGCTAGGGTTAGTATTAGGATGTAAGGGTTAGTATTAGGGTGTTAGGGTTAGTATAAGGGTTCTAGGGTTAGTATTAGGATGTAAGGGTTAGTATTAGGGTGCTGGGTTAGTATTAGAGTGTTAGGGTTAGTATTAGGGTGCTAGGGTTAGTATTAGGGTTAGTATTAGGGTGTTAGGGTTAGTATAAGGGTGCTAGGGTTAGTATAAGGGTATTAGGGTTAGTATAAGGGTGCTAGGGTTAGTATTAGGATGTAAGGGTTAGTATTAGGGTGTTAGGGTTAGTATAAGGGTTCTAGGGTTAGTATTAGGATGTAAGGGTTAGTATTAGGGTGCTGGGTTAGTATTAGAGTGTTAGGGTTAGTATTAGAGTGTTAGGGTTAGTGTAAGGGTGCTAGGGTTAGTATAAGGGTGCTAGGGTTAGTATAAGGGTGCTAGGGTTAGTATAAGGGTGCTAGGGTTAGTATTAGGGTGCTAGGGTTAGTATTAGGGTGTTAGGGTTAGTATAAGGGTGCTAGGGTTAGTATAAGGGTGCTGGGTTAGTATAAGGGTTCTAGGGTTAGTATTAGGGTGTTAGGGTTAGTATAAGGGTGCTAGGGTTAGTATAAGGGTGCTGGGTTAGTATAAGGGTTCTAGGGTTAGTATTAGGGTGCTAGGGTTAGTATAAGGGTGCTAGGGTTAGTATAAGGGTGCTAGGGTTAGTATTAGGGTGCTAGGGTTAGTATTAGGGTGTTAGGGTTAGTATAAGGGTGCTAGGGTTAGTATAAGGGTGCTGGGTTAGTATAAGGGTTCTAGGGTTAGTATTAGGGTGTTAGGGTTAGTATAAGGGTGCTAGGGTTAGTATAAGGGTGCTGGGTTACTATTAGGGGTTAGTTTTAGGGTTCATTAGGATGTAGTATTAGGAGTTAGTTTTAGGGTTAATATTGGGGATAGGGCTTCGTATTACTGTTAGTTTGAGAGTTAGGTATTAGGGGGTAGTTTTAGGGTTAATATTGGGGATAGGGCTTCGTATTACTGTTAGTTTGAGAGTTAGGTATTAGGAGTTAGTTTTAGGGTTAATATTGGGGATAGGGCTTCGTATTACTGTTAGTTTGAGAGTTAGGTATTAGGGGGTAGCTTTAGGGTTAATATTGGGGATAGGGCTTCGTATTACTGTTAGTTTGAGAGTTAGGTATTAGGGGTAGTTTTAGGGTTAATATTGGGGATAGGGCTTCGTATTACTGTTAGTTTGAGAGTTAGGTATTAGGGGGTAGCTTTAGGGAAAGAGGGGGTTATTTTATTGGGGGGGGGGGGGGGGGACAGTTCTGCACCGAAACAGCCGCAGTGAACTGTCAGCACTCACACTGAAATGACCACAAGCAAGTGATCTAGACCCGATCAAACTGTCCGTCTGCACAGAAAGAAAAGCCTTTACCACCTCCACTGGAAGGCTAGTCCACGTCTCAACAATGGTTCCTGTAAAATAGGATTTTCTCCTCAACCTTCCCCACCTCTAACATGAGATTGCGCCATCCAGTAAGAGGTGTTAGGGTAGAAATCCAGGTACATATCAGGTGTGAGGATTTACCCATAGAGATGAGAACTTCGTAATTGTCTTTCATCATGTCTGTGTACAGCTCCTTCTGACATTCTTCCAAATCTTTCCATTCCTCCTCCGAAAAATAGGCAGCCACATCGTCAAAGGTCACAGGAACCTGGGAGGAGAAGTAACACTAGGTCAGACCTCTCTGTAACACCTTATACACACTGTATGACGCAGCCTGAATCCAAACACAGACCATCATCCCAATGTCCCTGAGATCCCCTGCATGAATAAAGCTCTGTATCTATGGCTGACAAATGTTATATCCTTTCTTTAATGGTTTATAGAGTCTGTAATGAAGGACTTTCCTTTCAAACCATTATTAGACACTTAACCCTTTGTTTACTCTGATTTAAAAAAGGATGACAAATAATCGTTTTTATTGCTTTTTATGCCACTTTTGGACACAGTATCTCTCTTTCTGACGCAAGATCAAAGGGACAGCACACAGGAAGGATAGTGACAGCACAGAGGAAGGATAGTGACAGCACACAGGAAGGATAGTGACAGCACAGAGGAAGGATAGTGACAGCACAGAGGAAGGGTAGTGACAGCACAAAGGAAGGATAGTGACAGCACAGAGGAAGGATAGTGACAGCACAAAGGAAGGATAGTGACAGCACACAGGAAGGATAGTGACAGCACAGAGGAAGGATAGTGACAGCACACAGGAAGGATAGTGACAGCACAGAGGAAGGATAGTGACAGCACAAAGGAAGGATAGTGACAGCACACAGGAAGGATAGTGACAGCACACAGGAAGGATAGTGACAGCACAGAGGAAGGATAGTGACAGCACAAAGGAAGGATAGTGACAGCACAAAGGAAGGATAGTGACAGCACAGAGGAAGGATAGTGACAGCACAAAGGAAGGATAGTGACAGCACAGAGGAAGGATAGTGACAGCACAGAGGAAGGATAGTGACAGCACAGAGGAAGGATAGTGACAGCACAAAGGAAGGATAGTGACAACGCAGAGGAAGGATAGTGACAGCACAAAGGAAGGATAGTGACAGCACAGAGGAAGGATAGTGACAGCACAGAGGAAGGATAGTGACAGCACAAAGTAAGGATAGTGACAACGCAGAGGAAGGATAGTGACAGCACAGATAAAGGATAGTGACAGCACAGAGAAAGGATAGTGACAGCACAGAGAAAGGATAGTGACAGCACAATGAAAGGATAGTGACAACACAGAGGAAGGATAGTGACAACACAGAGGAAGGATAGTGACAGCACAATGAAAGGATAGTGACAGCACAGAGAAAGGATAGTGACAGCACAGAGAAAGGATAGTGACAGCACAGAGGAAGGATAGTGAAAGCACAATGGAAGAATAGTGACAGCACGGTGGAAGGATAGTGACAGCACAATGGAAGAATAGTGACAGCACGGTGGAAGGATAGTGACAGCAGGGTGGAAGCACAGTGACAGCACGGTGGAAGCACAGTGACAGCACAGAGGAAGGATAGTGACTGCACGGTGGAAGGATAGTGACAGCACGGTGGAAGGATAGGGACAGCACGGTGGAAGGATAGGGACAGCACGGTGGAAGGATAGGGACAGCACGGTGGAAGGATAGGGACAGCACGGTGGAAGGATAGCGACAGCACGGTGGAAGGATAGCGACAGCACGGTGGAAGGATAGCGACAGCACGGTGGAAGGATAGCGACAGCACGGTGGAAGGATAGTGATAGCAGGGTGGAAGCACAGTGACAGCACGGTGGAAGCATTGTGACAGCACAGAGGAAGGATAGTGACTGCACGGTGGAAGGATAGTGACAGCACGGTGGAAGGATAGGGACAGCACGGTGGAAGGATAGGGACAGCACGGTGGAAGGATAGCGACAGCACGGTGGAAGGATAGCGACAGCACGGTGGAAGGATAGCGACAGCACGGTGGAAGGATAGCGACAGCACGGTGGAAGGATAGCGACAGCACGGTGGAAGGATAGCGACAGCACGGTGGAAGGATAGCGACAGCACGGTGGAAGGATAGCGACAGCACGGTGGAAGGATAGCGACAGCACGGTGGAAGGATAGCGACAGCACGGTGGAAGGATAGCGACAGCACGGTGGAAGGATAGCGACAGCACGGTGGAAGGATAGCGACAGCACGGTGGAAGGATAGTGACAGCACGGTGTTCACTGAACACGCTTTACTGAATAGCTGCTAGTGTCTCAGGATGATGGGCATTATAGTCCAGCTATAACAGACCCCTCTCTGATACGTATACCGGCAGGCCACCTCCTGTGCTCTGTAATAACAGATGGGAAGTGGTCGGTGGTTGGGTTTTTAGTGACACTTGAACAGGTAAGGCCAAGATAGCCGAGCTGGATAGACTCCTTCATGCATGGGAATCAGTAACGATCAATTGCCAAGGATTTCTGAAACTAAATGGATCCTGTTATTGGACACTGTGACTGCCACTTTTGCTGCGGTGTTTCCAGGTATCTATTCTCCAGGAAAGTCTGGTACAAACCCAGAATCTGAGTAAATAACATGATTCCTGGGCTGCAACAACGAACAGGGGTTAGAAAAACGCTGGAAGTGTTGGGAGTTTCAGTTTAATACTGGCTGGTAGTTGTGAGGGACGGGTGGGCAGGACTGTGAGACCCCCAGTATGGGGATAATTCTGAATTATTAATAAGCACTGAGATAATGGCTGCACCAGCGAGAAGAGAACACACGCCAGTAAACATGGATATACACGCCAGTAAACACGGATACATGCGCCAGTAAACACGGATACAAGCACCAGTAAACATGGATCCAAGCACCAGTAAAAACGGATTCACGCGCCAGTAAACATGATACAAGCGCCAATAAAGACGTATACACATGCCACTAAACAAGGATACACACGTCAATAAACATGGATACACACGCCAATAAACATGGATACACACGCCAATAAACATGGATACACGCATGCAGAGAGCCTGTTTAACAACTTTATCACCCATGAGCCAGCTGGACACAGTAGTCTCTGCAGGTATAACACTAACATGTGGTACACATATATCCTATACACATCAATACCTACATACACGTTACTGATAACATACACATGTTAACCTGGACACAGAACATACATACAGACATGAGTAGTGGTTAAAGTACACACAATAATTTATATACAAAAAAAAAAACGTACAGACACACGTTGTCCGTAACATGCAAACATGCAGGTCATCATACACATATATACACGCAGTGTGCATGCATATAAACATGTAGACGCACGGTATCCTTAACATGCAATCACGCGGATGATCATACACATAAATAAACGCAGTGTGCATAAAAAAACATACAAACATGGCATGAATGTACACGCTCTGACTCATGCAAGTCTACATACAAGTGTCCTCAATGTACATGTCAGTCTGCACACGTATGTGATCACAGGATAAAGGGCCAGATCCTGGTCTGTCCCGTGTCTTACCTGTGCTGTATCCCCCTCTGGCTTCTCCAAGTCCCTCCGGGCAGACGACAGACTCAGTCTGTCTCCAGCTGTCACCGAGCAGATCATTAGGGGGCTGGACGGGGGCTGCTCTGCCTAAAACAAACAGCCTGCAGCCTCTTCCATGGGCAGCTCATCAAACCTCCAATGCAGCAGGAGACGCAGGGCTGTAGGCCCAAGAAAAAGCCTTTTTAGGTGGCTGGAGACTGAGAGGAAGCAGGAAGTTCCTCCCTCACTCTGACATCAGCCTTGTCTGCTGCCTCCCCTACACTCAGTGCCAGCCTGCTCTGCTGCCTCCCCTCCACTCAGTGCCAGCCTGCTCTGCTGCCTCCCCTCCGCTCAGTGCCAGCCTGCTCTGCTGCCTTACACTCCCCTCCGCTCAGTGCCAGCCTGCTCTGCTGCCTCCCCTCCGCTCAGTGCCAGCCTGCTCTGCTGCCTTACACTCCCCTCCGCTCAGTGCCAGCCTGCTCTGCTGCCTCCCCTCCGCACAGTGCCAGCCTGCTCTGCTGCCTCCCCTCCGCTCAGTGCCAGCCTGCTCTGCTGCCTTACACTCCCCTCCGCTCAGTGCCAGCCTGCTCTGCTGCCTCCCCTCCGCTCAGTGCCAGCCTGCTCTGCTGCCTCCCCTCCGCTCAGTGCCAGCCTGCTCTGCTGCCTTACACTCCCCTCCGCTCAGTGCCAGCCTGCTCTGCTGCCTCCCCTCCGCTCAGTGCCAGCCTGCTCTGCTGCCTCCCCTCCGCTCAGTGCCAGCCTGCTCTGCTGCCTCCCCTCCGCTCAGTGCCAGCCTGCTCTGCTGCCTCCCCTCCACTCAGTGCCAGCCTGCTCTGCTGCCTCCCCTCCGCTTAGTGCCAGCCTGCTCTGCTGCCTCCCCTCCACTCAGTGCCAGCCTGCTCTGCTGCCTCCCCTCCACTCAGTGCCAGCCTGCTCTGCTGCCTCCCCTCCGCTCAGTGCCAGCCTGCTCTGCTGCCTCCCCTCCGCACAGTGCCAGCCTGCTCTGCTGCCTCCCCTCCACTCAGTGCCAGCCTTGTCTGCTGCCTCCCCTCCGCTCAGTGCCAGCCTGCTCTGCTGCCTCCCCTCCGCTCAGTGCCAGCCTGCTCTGCTGCCTCCCCTCCGCTCAGTGCCAGCCTGCTCTGCTGCCTCCCCTCCGCACAGTGCCAGCCTGCTCTGCTGCCTCCCCTCCGCTCAGTGCCAGCCTGCTCTGCTGCCTCCCCTCCGCTTAGTGCCAGCCTGCTCTGCTGCCTCCCCTCCGCTCAGTGCCAGCCTGCTCTGCTGCCTTACACTCCCCTCCGCTCAGTGCCAGCCTGCTCTGCTGCCTCCCCTCCGCTCAGTGCCAGCCTGCTCTGCTGCCTCCCCTCCACTCAGTGCCAGCCTGCTCTGCTGCCTCCCCTCCGCTTAGTGCCAGCCTGCTCTGCTGCCTCCCCTCCACTCAGTGCCAGCCTGCTCTGCTGCCTCCCCTCCGCTCAGTGCCAGCCTGCTCTGCTGCCTCCCCTCCACTCAGTGCCAGCCTGCTCTGCTACCTTACACTCCCCTCCGCTCAGTGCCAGCCTGCTCTGCTGCTTCCCCTCCGCTCAGTGCCAGCCTGCTCTGCTGCCTCCCCTCCGCCCAGTGCCAGCCTGCTCTGCTGCCTCCCCTCCGCACAGTGCCAGCCTGCTCTGCTGCCTCCCCTCCACTCAGTGCCAGCCTGCTCTGCTGCCTCCCCTCCGCACAGTGCCAGCCTGCTCTGCTGCCTCCCCTCCACTCAGTGCCAGCCTGCTCTGCTGCCTCCCCTCCGCACAGTGCCAGCCTGCTCTGCTGCCTCCCCTCCACTCAGTGCCAGCCTGCTCTGCTGCCTCCCCTCCGCACAGTGCCAGCCTGCTCTGCTGCCTCCCCTCCGCTCAGTGCCAGCCTGCTCTGCTGCCTTACACTCCCCTCCGCTCAGTGCCAGCCTGCTCTGCTGCCTCCCCTCCACTCAGTGACAGCCTGCTCTGCTGCCTCCCCTCCACTCAGTGCCAGCCTGCTCTGCTGCCTCCCCTCCACTCAGTGCCAGCCTGCTCTGCTGCCTCCCCTCCACTCAGTGCCAGCCTGCTCTGCTGCCTCCCCTCAGCTCAGTGCCAGCCTGCTCTGCTGCCTCCCCTCCGCACAGTGCCAGCCTGCTCTGCTGCCTTACACTCCCCTCCGCTCAGTGCCAGCCTGCTCTGCTGCCTCCCCTCTGCTCAGTGCCAGCCTGCTCTGCTGCCTTACACTCCCCTCCGCTCAGTGCCAGCCTGCTCTGCTGCCTCCCCTCCGCTCAGTGCCAGCCTGCTCTGCTGCCTCCCCTCCGCCCAGTGCCAGCCTGCTCTGCTGCCTCCCCTCCGCTCAGTGCCAGCCTGCTCTGCTGCCTCCCCTCCGCTCAGTGCCAGCCTGCTCTGCTGCCTTACACTCCCCTCCGCTCAGTGCCAGCCTGCTCTGCTGCTTCCCATCCGCTCAGTGCCAGCCTGCTCTGCTGCCTCCCCTCCACTCAGTGCCAGCCTGCTCTGCTGCCTCCCCTCCACTCAGTGCCAGCCTGCTCTGCTGCCTTACACTCCCCTCCGCTCAGTGCCAGCCTGCTCTGCTGCCTCCCCTCCGCTCAGTGCCAGCCTGCTCTGCTGCCTCCCCTCCGCTCAGTGCCAGCCTGCTCTGCTGCCTTACACTCCCCTCCGCTCAGTGCCAGCCTGATCTGCTGCCTCCCCTCCGCTCAGTGCCAGCCTGCTCTGCTGCCTCCCCTCCGCTCAGTGCCAGCCTGCTCTGCTGCCTCCCCTCCGCTCAGTGCCAGCCTGCTCTGCTGCCTTACACTCCCCTCCGCTCAGTGCCAGCCTGCTCTGCTGCTTCCCCTCCGCTCAGTGCCAGCCTGCTCTGCTGCCTCCCCTCCACTCAGTGCCAGCCTGCTCTGCTGCCTTACACTCCCCTCCGCCCAGTGCCAGCCTGCTCTGCTGCCTTACACTCCCCTCCGCTCAGTGCCAGCCTGCTCTGCTGCTTCCCCTCCGCTCAGTGCCAGCCTGCTCTGCTGCCTCCCCTCCGCCCAGTGCCAGCCTGCTCTGCTGCCTCCCCTCCGCACAGTGCCAGCCTGCTCTGCTGCCTCCCCTCAGCTCAGTGCCAGCCTGCTCTGCTGCCTCCCCTCCGCCCAGTGCCAGCCTGCTCTGCTGCCTTACACTCCCCTCCGCTCAGTGCAGCCTGCTCTGCTGCCTTACACTCCCCTCCGCTCAGTGCCAGCCTGCTCTGCTGCCTCCCCTCCGCTCAGTGCCAGCCTGCTCTGCTGCCTCCCCTCCGCTCAGTGCCAGCCTGCTCTGCTGCCTCCCCTCCGCTCAGTGCCAGCCTGCTCTGCTGCCTTACACTCCCCTCCGCTCAGTGCCAGCCTGCTCTGCTGCTTCCCATCCGCTCAGTGCCAGCCTGCTCTGCTGCCTCCCCTCCACTCAGTGCCAGCCTGCTCTGCTGCCTCCCCTCCACTCAGTGCCAGCCTGCTCTGCTGCCTCCCCTCCGCTCAGTGCCAGCCTGCTCTGCTGCCTCCCCTCCGCTCAGTGCCAGCCTGCTCTGCTGCCTTACACTCCCCTCCGCTCAGTGCCAGCCTGCTCTGCTGCCTCCCCTCCGCTCAGTGCCAGCCTGCTCTGCTGCCTCCCCTCCGCTCAGTGCCAGCCTGCTCTGCTGCCTCCCCTCCGCTCAGTGCCAGCCTGCTCTGCTGCCTTACACTCCCCTCCGCTCAGTGCCAGCCTGCTCTGCTGCTTCCCCTCCGCTCAGTGCCAGCCTGCTCTGCTGCCTTACACTCCCCTCCACTCAGTGCCAGCCAGCTCTGCTGCCTTACACTCCCCTCCGCCCAGTGCCAGCCTGCTCTGCTGCCTCCCCTCCCCACTGTGCCAGCCTGCCTGATTAACCTTCCAATGGAAGCAGTAAAGGCTGACACTGTAAAGAGTAGTAGATACCTGGAATAACCTTCCAGCAGAAGCAGTAAAGGCTGACACTGTAAAGAGTAGTAGATACCTGGAATAACCTTCCAACGAAAGCAGTAAAGGCTGACACTGTAAAGAGTAGTAGATACCTGGAATAACCTTCCAGCGGAAGCAGTAAAGGGCTGACACTGTAAAGAGTAGTAGATACCTGGAATAACCTTCCAGCGGAAGCAGTAATCGCTGACACTGTAAAGAGTAGTAGATACCTGGAATAACCTCCCAGTGGAGGCAGTAAAGAGTAGTAGATACCTGGAATAACCTCCCAGGGGAAGCAGTAAAGGCTGACACTGTAAGGAGTAGTAGATACCTGGAATAACCTTCCAGTGGAGGCGGTAAATGCTGACGCTGTAAAGAGTAGTAGATACCTGGAATAACCGCCCAGAGGAAGCAGTAAAGGCTGACACTGTATAGAGTAGTAGATACCAGGTATAGCCTTCCAGTGGAGGCAGTAAAGGCTGACACTGTAAGGAGTAGTAGATACCTGGAATAACCTTCCAGCGGAAGCAGTAAAGGCTGACACTGTAAAAAGTAGTAGATACATGGAATAACCTTCCAGCGGAAGCAGTAATCGCCGACACTGTAAAGAGTAGTAGATACCTGGAATAACCTCCCAGTGGAGGCAGTAAAGAGTAGTAGATACCTGGAATAACCTCCCAGGGGAAGCAGTAAAGGCTGACACTGCAAGGAGTAGTAGATACCTGGAATAACATTCCAGTGGAAGCAATAAAGGCTGACACTGTAAAGAGTAGTAGATACCTGGAATAACCTTACAGAGGAAGCAGTAAAGGCTGACACTATAATGAGTAATAGATACCTGGAATAACTTTCCAGTGGAAGTAGTAAAGGCTGACACTGTACAGAGTAGTAGATACCTGGAATAGCCTTCCAGCGGAAGCAGTAAAGGCTGACGCTGTAAAGAGTACTAGATACCTGGAATAACCTTCCAGCGGAAGCAGTAAAGGCTGACACTGTAAAGAGTACTAGATACCTGGAATAACCTTCCAGTGGAAGCAGTAAAGGCTGACACTGTAAGGAGTAGTAGATACCTGGAATAACCTTCCAGCGGAAGCAGTAAAGGCTGACACTGTAAAGAGTAGTAGATACCTGGAATAACCTTCCAGCGGAAGCAGTAAAGGCTGACACTGTAAAGAGTAGTAGATACCTGGAATAACCTTCCAGCGGAGGCAGTAAAGGCCGACACTGTAATGAGTAGTAGATACCTGGAATAACCTCCCAGTGGAGGCAGTAAAGGCTGACGATGTAAAGAGTAGTAGATACCTGGAATAAACTTCCAGCGGAAGCAGTAAAGGCTGACACTGTACAGAGTAGTAGATACCTGGAATAACCTCCCAGAGGAAGCAGTAAAGGCTGACGCTGTAAGGAGTAGTAGATACCCGGAATAACCTTACAGCGGAAGCAGTAAAGGCTGACACTGTAATGAGTAGTAGATACCTGGAATAACCTTCCAGTGGAAGCAGTGAAGGCTGATACTGTAAAGAGTAGTAGATACCTGGAATAACTTCCCAGAGGATGCAGTAAAGGCTGACACTGTACGGAGTAGTAGATACCTGGAATAACCTTCCAATGGAAGCAGTAAAGGCCGACACTGTAAAGAGTAGTAGATACCCGGAATATCCTCCCAGCGGAAGCAGTATTGGCCAACACTGTAAAGAGTAGTAGATACCTGGAATAACCTCCCAGTGGAGGCAGTAAAGGCTGACTATGTAAAGAGTAGTAAATACCTGGAATAACCTTCCAGGCGGAAGCAGTAATGGCTGACACTGTAAGGAGTAGTAGATACCTGGAATAACCTTCCAGCGGAAGCAGTAAAGGATGACACTGTAAAGAGTAGTAGATACCTGGAATAACCTTCCAGTGGAAGCAGTAAAGGCCGACACTGTAATGAGTAGTAGATACCTGGAATAACTTCCCAGAGGAAGCAGAAAAGGCTGACACTGTAATGAGTAGTAGATACCCGGAATATCCTCCCAGAGGAAGCAGTAAAGGCTGACGCTGTACAGAGTAGTAGATACCTGGAATAACCTTCCAATGGAAGCACTAAAGGCTGACACTGTAAGGAGTAGTAGATACCCGGAATAACCGCCCAGAGGAAGCAGTAATGGCTGACACTGTAAAGAGTAGTAGATACCTGGAATAACCTTCCAGCGGAAGCAGTAAAGGCTGACACTGTAAAGAGTAGTAGATACCTGGAATAACCTTCCAGCAGAAGCAGTAAAGGCTGACACTGTAAGGAGTAGTAGATACCTGTAATAACCTTACAGCGGAAGCAGTAAAGGCCGACACTGTAAAGAGTAGTAGATACCTGGAATAACCTTCCAGCGGAAGCAGTAAAGGCTGACACTGTAAAGAGTAGTAGATACCTGGAATAACCTTCCAGTGGAAGCAGTAAAGGCTGACACTGTAAAGAGTAGTAGATACCTGGAATAACCTTCCAGTGGAAGCAGTAAAGGCTGACACTGTAAAGATTAGTAGATACCTGGGATAACCTTCCAGCGGAAGCAGTAAAGGCTGACGCTGTAAAGAGTACTAGATACCTGGAATAACCTTCCAGCGGAGGCAGTAGAGGCTGACACTGTAATGAGTAGTAGATACCTGGAATATCCTCCCAGAGGAAGCAGTAAAGGCTGACGCTGTAAAGAGTAGTAGATACCTGGAATAACCTTCCAGCGGAAGCAGTAAAGGCTGACGCTGTAAAGAGTACTAGATATCTGGAATAACCTTCCAGCGGAGGCAGTAGAGGCTGACACTGTAATGAGTAGTAGATACCTGGAATATCCTCCCAGTGGAAGCAGTAAAGGCTGGCACTGTAAGGAGTAGTAGATACCTGGGATAACCTTCCAGTGGAAGCAGTAAAGGCTGACACTGTAAAGAGTAGTAGATACCTGGAATAACCTTCCAGTGGAAGTAGTAAAGGCTGACACTGTAAGGAGTAGTAGATACCTGGAATAACCTTCCAGTGGAAGCAGTAAAGGCTGACACTGTACAGAGTAGTAGAAACCTGGAATAACCTTCCAGTGGAAGCAGTAAAGGCTGACACTGTACAGAGTAGTAGATACCTGGAATAACCTTCCAGCGGAAGCAGTAAAGGCCGACACTGTAAAGAGTAGTAGATACCTGGAATAACTTCCCAGAGGAAGCAGTAAAGGCTGACACTGTAAAGAGTAGTAGATACCTGGAATAACTTACCAGAGGAAGCAGTAAAGGCTGACACTGTAAAGAGTAGTAGATACCTGGAATAACCTTACAGCGGAAGCAGTAAAGGCTGACACTGTAATGAGTAGTAGATACCTGGAATAACCTCCCAGAGGAAGCAGTAAAGGCTGACGCTGTAGAGAGTAGTAGATACCTGGAATAACCTTACAGCGGAAGCAGTAAAGGCTGACACTGTAATGAGTAGTAGATACCTGGAATAACCTCCCAGAGGAAGCAGTAAAGGCTGACGCTGTAAGGAGTAGTAGATACCCGGAATAACCTTACAGCGGAAGCAGTAAAGGCTGACACTGTAATGAGTAGTAGATACCTGGAATAACCTTCCAGTGG
The DNA here is from genome assembly GCA_036172795.1 of Pelodytes ibericus. Classification (NCBI taxonomy): domain Eukaryota; kingdom Metazoa; phylum Chordata; class Amphibia; order Anura; family Pelodytidae; genus Pelodytes; species Pelodytes ibericus. The sequence continues at coordinate 225,636,802 of CM069859.1, forward strand.
AAGCAGTGAAGGCTGATACTGTAAAGAGTAGTAGATACCTGGAATAACTTCCCAGAGGATGCAGTAAAGGCTGACACTGTACGGAGTAGTAGATACCTGGAATAACCTTCCAATGGAAGCAGTAAAGGCCGACACTGTAAAGAGTAGTAGATACCCGGAATATCATCCCAGCGGAAGCAGTATTGGCCAACACTGTAAAGAGTAGTAGATACCTGGAATAACCTCCCAGTGGAGGCAGTAAAGGCTGACTATGTAAAGAGTAGTAAATACCTGGAATAACCTTCCAGGCGGAAGCAGTAATGGCTGACACTGTAAGGAGTAGTAGATACCTGGAATAACCTTCCAGCGGAAGCAGTAAAGGATGACACTGTAAAGAGTAGTAGATACCTGGAATAACCTTCCAGTGGAAGCAGTAAAGGCCGACACTGTAGAGAGTAGTAGATACCTGGAATAACCTTCCAGGCGGAAGCAGTAAAGGCCGACGCTGTAAAGAGTAGTAGATACCAGGAATATCCTCCCAGCGGAAGCAGTATTGGCCAACACTGTAAAGAGTAGTAGATACCTGGAATAACCTCCCAGTGGAGGCAGTAAAGGCTGACTATGTAAAGAGTAGTAAATACCTGGAATAACCTTCCAGGCGGAAGCAGTAATGGCTGACACTGTAAGGAGTAGTAGATACCTGGAATAACCTTCCAGCGGAGGCAGTAAGGGCTGACACTGTAAAGAGTAGTAGATACCTGGAATAACCTCCCAGAGGAAGCAGTAAAGGCTGACACTGTAAGGAGTAGTAGATCCCTGGAATAACTTCCCAGAGGAAGCAGTAAAGGCTGACACTGTACAGAGTAGTAGATACCTGGAATAACGTTCCAGCGGAAGCAGTAAAGGCCGACACTGTAATGAGTAGTAGATACCCGGAATAACCTTCCAGAGGAAGCAGTAAAGGCTGACACTGTACAGAGTAGTAGATACCTGGAATAACCTTACAGCGGAAGCAGTAAAGGCTGACACTGTAAAGAGTAGTAGATACCCGGAATAACCTTCCAGCGGAGGCAGTAAAGGCTGACACTGTACAGAGTAGTAGATACCCGGAATAACCTTCCAGGCGGAAGCAGTAAAGGCTGACACTGTAAAGAGTAGTAGATACCTGGAATAACCTTCCAGCGGAAGCAGTAAAGACTGACACTGTAAAGAGTAGTAGATACCTGGAATAACCTTCCAGTGGAAGCAGTAAAGGCTGACACTGTAAAGAGTAGTAGATACCTGGAATAACCTTCCAATGGAAGCAGTAAAGGCTGACACTGTAAAGAGTAGTAGATACCAGGAATAACCTTCCAGCGGAAGCAGTAAAGGCTGACACTGTAAGGAGTAGTAGATACCTGGAATAGCGTTCCAGCGGAGGCAGTAAAGGCCGACACTGTAAAGAGTAGTAGATACCTGGAATAACCTTCCAGCGGAAGCAGTAAAGGCTGACACTGTAAAGTGTAGTAGATACCTGGAATAACCTTCCAGCGGAAGCAGTAAAGGCTGACGCTGTAATGAGTAGTAGATACCTGGAATAACCTTCCAGCGGAGGCAGTAAAGGCTGACACTGTAGAGAGTAGTAGATACCTGGAATAACTTCCCAGAGGAAGCAGTAAAGGCTGACACTGTAAAGAGTAGTAGATACCTGGGATAACCTTCCAGCGGAGGCAGTAAAGGCTGACACTGTAGAGAGTAGTAGATACCTGGAATAACTTCCCAGCGGAAGCAGTAAAGGCTGACACTGTAAAGAGTAGTAGACACCTGGAATATCCTTCCAGCGGAAGCAGTAAAGGCTGACACTGTAGAGAGTAGTAGATACCTGGAATAACCTTACAGCGGAAGCAGTAAAGGCTGACACTGTAATGAGTAGTAGATACCTGGAATAACCTTCCAGCGGAAGCAGTAAAGGCTGACACTGTAGAGAGTAGTAGATACCTGGAATAACCTTACAGCGGAAGCAGTAAAGGCTGACACTGTAATGAGTAGTAGATACCTGGAATAACCTCCCAGAGGAAGCAGTAAAGGCTGACGCTGTAAGGAGTAGTAGATACCTGGAATAACCTTACAGCGGAAGCAGTAAAGGCTGACACTGTAATGAGTAGTAGATACCTGGAATAACCTTCCAGCGGAAGCAGTAAAGGCTGACACTGTAAGGAGTAGTAGATACCTGGAATAACTTCCCAGAGGATGCAGTAAAGGCTGACACTGTACGGAGTAGTAGATACCTGGAATAACCTTCCAATGGAAGCAGTAAAGGCCGACACTGTAAAGAGTAGTAGATACCCGGAATATCCTCCCAGCGGAAGCAGTATTGGCCAACACTGTAAAGAGTAGTAGATACCTGGAATAACCTCCCAGTGGAGGCAGTAAAGGCTGACTATGTAAAGAGTAGTAAATACCTGGAATAACCTTCCAGCGGAAGCAGTAAAGGCTGACACTGTAAAGAGTAGTAGATACCTGGAATAACCTTCCAGCGGAAGCAGTAAAGGCTGACACTGTAAGGAGTAGTAGATACCTGGAATAACCTTCCAGCGGAAGCAGTAAAGGCTGACACTGTAATGAGTAGTAGATACCTGGAATAACCTTCCAGCGGAAGCAGTAAAGGTTGACACTGTAATGAGTAGTAGATACCTGGGATAACCTTCCAGCGGAAGCAGTAAAGGCTGACACTGTAATGAGTAGTAGATACCTGGGATAACCTTCCAGTGGAAGCAGTAAAGGCTGACACTGTAAAGAGTAGTAGATACCTGGAATAACCTCCCAGAGGAAGCAGTAAAGGCTGACGCTGTAAGGAGTAGTAGATACCTGGAATAACCTCCCAGAGGAAGAAGTAAAGGCTGACACTGTAAGGAGTAGTAGATACCTGGAATAACCTTACAGCGGAAGCAGTAAAGGCTGACACTGTAATGAGTAGTAGATACCTGGGATAACCTTCCAGTGGAAGCAGTAAAGGCTGACACTGTAAAGAGTAGTAGATACCTGGAATAACCTTCCAGTGGAAGAAGTAAAGGCTGACACTGTAATGAGTAGTAGATACCTGGAATAACCTCCCAGAGGAAGAAGTAAAGGCTGACGCTGTAAGGAGTAGTAGATACCTGGAATAACCTTACAGCGGAAGCAGTAAAGGCTGACACTGTAAAGAGTAGTAGATACCTGGAATAACCTTACAGCGGAAGCAGTAAAGGCTGACACTGTAATGAGTAGTAGATACCTGGAATAACCTTCCAGCGGAAGCAGTAAAGGCTGACACTGTAAAGAGTAGTAGATACCTGGAATAACCTTACAGCGGAAGCAGTAAAGGCTGACACGGTAATGAGTAGTAGATACCTGGAATAACCTCCCAGAGGAAGCAGTAAAGGCTGACACTGTAATGAGTAGTAGATACCTGGAATAACCTTCCAGTGGAAGCAGTAAAGGCTGAACCTGTAATGAGTAGTAGATACCTGGAATAACCTCCCAGAGGAAGAAGTAAAGGCTGACGCTGTAAGGAGTAGTAGATACCTGGAATAACCTTACAGCGGAAGCAGTAAAGGCTGACACTGTAATGAGTAGTAGATACCTGGGATAACCTTCCAGTGGAAGCAGTAAAGGCTGACACTGTAAAGAGTAGTAGATACCTGGAATAACCGCCCAGAGGAAGCAGTAAAGGCTGACACTGTAGAGAGTAGTAGATACCTGGAATAACCTTCCAGTGGAAGCAGTAAAGGCTGACACTGTAATGAGTAGTAGATACCTGGAATAACCTCCCAGAGGAAGAAGTAAAGGCTGACGCTGTAAGGAGTAGTAGATACCTGGGATAACCTTCCAGCGGAAGTAGTAAAGGCTGACACTGTAAAGAGTAGTAGATACCTGGAATAACCTTACAGCGGAAGTAGTAAAGGCTGACACTGTAATGAGTAGTAGATACCTGGAATAACCTCCCAGAGGAAGCAGTAAAGGCTGACGATGTAAAGAGTATTAGATACCTGGAATAACCTTCCAGTGGAAGCAGTAAAGGCTGACACTGTAAAGAGTAGTAGATACCTGGAATAACCTTACAGCGGAAGCAGTAAAGGCTGACACTGTAATGAGTAGTAGATACCTGGAATAACCTCCCAGAGGAAGCAGTAAAGGCTGACACTGTAATGAGTAGTAGATACCTGGAATAACCTTCCAGTGGAAGCAGTAAAGGCTGACACTGTAATGAGTAGTAGATACCTGGAATAACCTTCCAGTGGAAGCAGTAAAGGCTGACACTGTAATGAGTAGTAGATACCTGGAATAACTGTGTTAAGAAATTGCAGGATTACTGGGATTTGAGTGACGCTATCCTGGAGATCAGTTATAATGTGGATGGGCCTGTTGGTTATTGCTGCTGACGCAATCTGTCATGGTTTGAATGCGCCCCGGGGCATTATGGGAAAAGTCCGGCATATGATCGGCCTTCTGGAATGGAAAGCTGCCCATTTATCTCCAAGTCTCCCCCCATGTATACTCCCCCATGTATAGACATGATACTCACCGACCCAGTGATCCCTGCTCGGCGCGGATTCTACACCAATAAGAACCACTGTCTCTTCTTCTCTAAAGATAAGGAAACAAAAAAAAAACCATTAACTGTTATTAACCCCCTGATGGGATTATTTTTAAAATGTTGTGTCCTTCGTGACAATGGCTGTCTGCGGTGTTTGTGATTAGCTGTAAGTTTCCTCTGTCATTTAATATAAGCACACATATTATATATTGATTTTATCGGTGTACGAAGGGCTTTCTTAAAGGGCCTGTATCACCAAAATATTGCTTTTACTGTGAACGTAGAGAAAAAAAATATTGAAAATGACCAATTCAGGAGAAAAACATGCAAATTACACATTTCCCATTGAAACGCTGTTCATTTGCATATTAGGCCACAGGTGATGTCATAAGCTGGAGACGCCACGGACACATTTTTCTCCTAATTTAGGCATTTTCTTGCAATTTTGCTAACAAAATATATGGATCATTTTCAATCCTTTTTTATTCTCTACATTCACAATGTTTAGGTGATACAGGTCTTTAAAGGTTATTAATAATGATCATGTATATTATTTTCATCATATATAAATTTACTATAAAACAATCATAAAATATTATGAAAAAGTTTAAAAAATGACCTTTGACCTGCAAAATCTTTTACACAATTACAAACGTTAAAAAGGACCCCGTGTACATTGTTTGTAATGTTTGTCCAGAGTTTAGAAATGGGCCGTTTACATGTTATTTGCAAGTCATAGGGCAATAACCGAATGTAGTGCGGACTTTCTGCGTTGATTCCCTTTATGTATATAAATGTTTCCATGTGAAGACCCCTTAATACCTCCCCCTGGCACCCAGAGCGTGCGTTCCCATGGTAACGTCGCCTGGCACCCAGAGCACGCGTTTCCATGGTAACGTCGCCTGGTACGCAGAGCGCGCGTTCCCATGGTAACGTCGCCTGGTACGCAGAGCGTGCGTTCCCATGGTAACATCGCCTGGCACCCAGAGCGCGCTTTTACATGGTAACGTCGCCTGGCACGCAGAGCACGCGTTCCCATGGTAACGTCGCCTGGTACGCAGAGCGTGCGTTCCCATGGTAACATCGCCTGGCACCCAGAGCGCGCGTTTACATGGTAACGTCGCCTGGCACGCAGAGTGCGCGTTCCCATGGTAACGTCGCCTGGCACGCAGAGCCCATGATTAAAACACATAAATAAAGTGAATTCCATGGCTTGTATTTGCACCCTTCCGTCCCTGGCACTCTGTATGAAGCTAGGGTTGATGACTGTAAGCTCTTGGGATCATTCTCAGGGAGGTATGGCTGAGGGTGGGTCAGTGACAGACACAGAGCAGCTCTCCTGCTTCTACAGGAACCTCCAGGGTGTGCAGGACGCGGGATCCGGCCCTGATTGGCGGCCGCTGGTCATGTGATTCTCCGTGCGCGCGGAGGATTCTGGAACGTGAAGTTCACAGTTCACTGAATGGCCGAGGCATTCATACGAAGCTAAACTACAAGTACCAGAATGCTCGCGGGGACGGCGCTTGTACGCCACATTCACCCCGCCTGCTCTCCCATGGAGGAGGATTCGTGCTCCGCAGAGCGAGGTTAGTGCATCGCTATGTACTACGCCAGGGCTGGGCGATAGGCTGCCCTCCAACAACTCACAGAATGCTTGGCAAGCCTGAGACATGGCTCGGCATGATGGGAGTTGTAGTTCGGCTGCACTGACGTCACACTACATTAGATCAGGGAGCAGTGATTGCACAATCCTGTGTATACACGTCTTATTAATCACTAATTATTCACTAATTACACACTAATCACTAATTATACACTATACACTAATCACTAATTATACACTCACTAATCACTAATTATACACTACACTAATCACTAATTATACACTTATCACTAATTATACACTAATCACTAATTATACACTAATCACTAATTATACACTAATCACTAATTATACACTAATTATACACTAAACACTAATCACTAATTATACACTATACACTAATCACTAATTATACACTATACACTCACTAATCACTAATTATACACTATACACTCACTAATCACTAATTATACACTCACTAATCACTAATTATACACTAATCACTAATTATACACTAATCACTAATTATACACTAATTATACACTAATCACTAATTATTCACTAATTACACACTATACACTAATCACTAATTACACACTATACACTAATCACTAATTACACACTATACACTAATTACACACTATACACTAATCACTAATTATACACTAATCACTAATTATACACTAATCACTAATTACACACTATACACTAATTACACACTATACACTAATCACTAATTATACACTAATCACTAATTATACACTAATCACTAATTACACACTAATCACTAATTACACACTAATTATACACTAATCACTAATTATACACTAATTACACACTAATCACTAATTACACACTAATTATACACTAATCACTAATTACACAGTAATTATACACTAATCACTAATTACACACTAATTGCTAATTACACACTAATTATACACTAATCGCTAATTATACATTACTAATTACACTCTAACCACTAATTACATACTAAATACTAAATACACAATGCTCAGCCGGCATTCACACAGTGAAGTGCTGGCTCTACTTTGTCCACATTGCTGTTTTTTAACAAGAGATACTTGTGCATGTGTCTGGGCAGCATGTGCTAACATGAAGTTTACACATAGTGCTGAAGGGTTAAAACAAAGGGAATTTCAAACTGAAATGGTCTCTGTCACCTAAACACTGCTTATACTATGACTGTGTCACCTAAACACTGCTCATCCTGTGACTGTATCACCTAAACACTGCTTATACTGTGACTGTATCACCCAAACACTGCTTATACTGTGACTGTATCAGCTAAACACTGCTTATACTATGACTGTATCACCCAAACACTGCTCATCCTGTGACTGTATCACCTAAACACTGCTTATACTGTGACTGTATCACCTAAACACTGCTTATACTGTGACTGTGTCACCTAAACACTGCTTATACTGTGACTGTATCACCTAAACACTGCTTATACTGTGACTGTATCACCTAAACACTGCTTATACTGTGACTGTATCACCCAAACACTGCTTATACTGTGACTGTATTACCCAAACACTGCTTATACTATGACTGTATCACCCAAACACTGCTCATCCTGTGACTGTATCACCTAAACACTGCTTATACTGTGACTGTATCACCCAAACACTGCTTATACTGTGACTGTGTCACCTAAACACTGCTTATACTGTGACTGTGTCACCCAAACACTGCTCATACTGTGACTGTATCACCTAAACACTGCTTATACTGTGACTGTATCACTTAAACACTGCTTATACTGTGACTGTATCACCCAAACGCTGCTTATACTGTGACTGTGTCACCTAAACACTGCTTATACTGTGACTGTATCACCCACACACTGCTTATACTATGACTGTGTCACCTAAACACTGCTTAGACTGTGTCACCTAAACGCTGCTTATACTGTGACTGTATCACCCAAACGCTGCTTATACTGTGACTGTGTCACCTCAACACTGCTTATACTGTGACTGTGTCACCTCAACACTGCTTATACTGTGACTGTGTCACCTCAACACTGCTTATACTGTGACTGTGTCACCTCAACACTGCTTATACTGTGACTGTATCACCTAAACATTGCTTATACCAGGGCTCGACAAACCCCAGGCGCCAGGTCGCCATGGCGACCAGGAAATTAGACCTGGCGCCTGGGTGCTGTCAGCCTGATGGTCCCCTTGCCGCTGCCATCCGATTTTTCCGCAGTGCGAGGGGGTAAAGCCGATGGCACAGACTGCAAGCTCCGCCCCCTCGCGCAACGCGTGTCTGAGTGCCGGGTGTCGTCACGTGACATCCTGGCACTCAGCCCGCCGACCAACGGAGATCAGCAGCAGCACGAATGTCCCCCTCCCCTGCAGTGAGGTAAAGCACCAGGGAGGGGGACACATCAAGAAGAAACCCCCAAGAAAAGACTGTGTGAGGTGGGTGTGTGTTTGTATGTATTGTAAAGTAGGTGTGTGTGAGGTGTTTGTATATATGTGAAGTAGGCGTGTGTGTTTATGAATTGTGTTTATGTTTGCGTGATTGGCTCCTAAAAAAAAATTCTGGCTCCTAAAATCAAATTAAATTTGTCAAGCCCTGGCTTATACTGTGACTGTATCACCTAAACGCTGCTTATACTGTGACTGTATCACCTAAACACTGCTTATACTGTGACTGTGTCACCTAAACACTGCTTATACTGTGACTGTATCACATAAACACTGCTTATACTGTGACTGTATCACCTAATCACTGCTTATACTGTGACTGTATCAGCTAAACACTGCTTATACTGTGACTGTATCACCCAAACACTGCTTATACTGTGACTGTATCACCTAAACACTGCTTATACTGTGACTGTATCACCTAAACACTGCTTATACTGTGACTGTATCACCTAAACACTGCTTATACTGTGACTGTATCACCCAAACACTGCTTATACTGTGACTGTATCACCTAAACACTGCTTATACTGTGACTGTATCACCTAAACACTGCTTATACTGTGACTGTATCACCTAAACACTGCTTATACTGTGACTGTGTCACCCAAACACTGCTTATACTGTGACTGTATCACCCAAACACTGCTTATACTGTGACTGTGTCACCCAAACATCTTATACTGTGACTGTATCACCTAAACACTGCTTATACTGTGACTGTGTCACCCAAACACTGCTTATACTGTGACTGTGTCACCCAAACACTGCTTATACTGTGACTGTGTCACCCAAACACTGCTTATACTGTGACTGTATCACCTAAACACTGCTTATACTGTGACTGTATCACCTAAACACTGCTTATACTGTGACTGTATCACCTAAACACTGCATTTACTGTGACTGTGTCACCTAAACACTGCTTATACTGTGACTGTATCACCTAAACACTGCTTATACTGTGACTGTATCACCCAAACACTGCTCATACTGTGACTGTATCACCCAAACACTGCTCATACTGTGACTGTATCACCCAAACACTGCTTATACTGTGACTGTATCACCCAAACACTGCTTATACTGTGACTGTATCACCCAAACACTGCTTATACTGTGACTGTATCACCTAAACACTGCTTATACTGTGACTGTATCACCCAAACACTGCTTATACTGTGACTGTATCACCCAAACACTGCTTATACTGTGACTGTATCACCCAAACACTGCTTATACTGTGACTATATCCCCTTAACACTGCTTATACTGTGACTGTATCACCCAAACACTGCTTATACTGTGACTGTATCACCCAAACACTGCTTATACTGTGACTGTATCACCTAAACACTGCTTATACTGTGACTGTATCACCTAAACACTGCTTATACTGTGACTGTATCACCTAAACACTGCTTATACTGTGACTGTATCACCCAAACACTGCTTATACTGTGACTGTATCACCCAAACACTGCTTATACTGTGACTGTATCACCTAAACACTGCTTATACTGTGACTGTATCACCTAAACACTGCTTATACTGTGACTGTATCACCCAAACACTGCTTATACTGTGACTGTATCACCCAAACACTGCTTATACTGTGACTGTATCACCCAAACACTGCTTATACTGTGACTGTATCACCCAAACACTGCTTATACTGTGACTGTATCAGCTAAACACTGCTTATACTGTGACTGTATCACCCAAACACTGCTTATACTGTGACTGTATCACCTAAACACTGCTTATACTGTGACTGTATCACCTAAACACTGGGAGTGCTGCATTGTCTGGGCGGGCCAGCAGGGGGAGCGCTGCATTCTCTGGGCGGGCCAGCAGGGGGAGCGCTGCATTGTCTGGGCGGGCCAGCAGGGGGAGCGCTGCATTCTCTGGGCGGGCCAGCAGGGGAAGCGCTTCCTGTGAGTGCTCGGTGGTGGAGCGGAAGTGACGCAGTGAGTTCCGTGGGATTAGCCATTAGCGGAGAGGTTGCATGGTTACATGAAATGTCCTGCGAGGCCTAGTTCTGATTCCCAGCCCGGCCTCAGCGCCATCTTGGAGGCTTGTGTGATCGGGCGGGTGCTGAACCGGGAGACCCAAGCGGCACGGGCAGGTGAGTGTGAACAAAAGTGAGCTGGGCCATGTGGGGGAACACGGGACCCCTTCCCACGGACTGTGTGCGGGACTCGCCTCCCCCTGAACCCCACTCAGCTGGCGTGCAGGACCCCCTAAACTTCCCTCCCCTAACCCCACCACTGACTCCTCCCTCCCCTAACCCCACCACTGACTCCTCCCTCCCCTAACCCCACCACTGACTCCTCCCTCCCCTAACCCCACCACTGACTCCTCCCTCCCCTAACCCCACCACTGACTCCTCCCTCCCCTAACCCCACCACTGACTCCTCCCTCCCCTAACCCCACCACTGACTCCTCCCTCCCCTAACCCCACCACTGACTCCTCCCTCCCCTAACCCCACCACTGACTCCTCTCTCCCCTAACCCCACCACTGACTCCTCCCTCCCCTAACCCCACCACTGACTCCTCCCTCCCCTAACCCCACCACTGACTCCTCCCTCCCCTAACCCCACCACTGACTCCTCCCTCCCCTAACCCCACCACTGACTCCTCCCTCCCCTAACCCCACCACTGACTCCTCCCTCCCCTAACCCCACCACTGACTCCTCTCTCCCCTAACCCCACCACTGACTCCTCTCTCCCCTAACCCCACCACTGACTCCTCTCTCCCCTAACCCCACCACTGACTCCTCTCTCCCCTAACCCCACCACTGACTCCTCTCTCCCCTAACCCCACCACTGACTCCTCTCTCCCCTAACCCCACCACTGACTCCTCTCTCCCCTAACCCCACCACTGACTCCTCCCTCCCCTAACCCCACCACTGACTCCTCCCACCACTGACTCCTCCCTCCCCTAACCCCACCACTGACTCCTCCCTCCCCTAACCCCACCACTGACTCCTCCCTCCCCTAACCCCACCACTGACTCCTCCCTCCCCTAACCCCACCACTGACTCCTCCCTCCCCTAACCCCACCACTGACTCCTCCCTCCCCTAACCCCACCACTGACTCCTCTCTCCCCTAACCCCACCACTGACTCCTCTCTCCCCTAACCCCACCACTGACTCCTCTCTCCCCTAACCCCACCACTGACTCCTCTCTCCCCTAACCCCACCACTGACTCCTCCCTCCCCTAACCCCACCACTGACTCCTCCCTCCCCTAACCCCACCACTGACTCCTCCCTCCCCTAACCCCACCACTAAAGTAGACATCCCAGGCTATTCATCTTGGGGTATTTTTGATGGCTGATACTTGATTTGACAAGTTTTGGTGTAGTAAGAATTATGAATTTAAATTTAGAGTTTAACAATCCCCCACATGTATAGGTTTGCTAGGGTTACGTGGCAGGTAAAGGGCCAAATTTAGGAAACGGTCAGCTTTAAAATGTGTATATTTTATATATTACTTGCGGACTGCATTTTCTATAATACTCAGCCAGCCAAAAGCGACCTTCGCATCATAGGGAATGTAGTCTATAGTAGGAGGCACAGATTGTTGCTATTCTTGCGATCCTGAGGCTGCATGGATGATATATCCAGCTGCTGTGGGCCCCCTTTCTACTGCTGGGGGCAATGCAAAGCTCTGGCCCCACTAGCAGACTTTTAAAGAAAATAAATAAATATCCTTAGAGGACCGCCAACAGACTAACATAGTTTCGAGACACTTAGCCATGTCGTTTTTATTGCGATCGCAGTATGCAAGCACGCATACCGCAAGCCGATCTGCATGACGCTCCTGGACCGTCATCAGTCACAAAGGGGTTAAAACACCAAATGAAAAAACAATGAATAATACAAACCCTTTGGAGTAAGTGCGTACGATTCCTATAATAATAATAATCATATCATAATATATGAAGAATGTTATTTATTATTAGTTATTAATGTATTAAGAAACAACAATGGAAATACAGATGCATAACTATGACAAAAGTAGGTATACAACAAAGAAATGAAAATAAAGATAAAAAATCAAAAAGTGAAGGAATAGAACTACAAAACATGCACATATATTTCATGAAAGAGAAACATTAACATCTGGGAAATATATATATATATATATTATATACACACAAACACACACACACACTGTATACAGACACACTATCTGGAATATATATATATATATACAGACACACACACACACACACACACACACACACTGTATACAGAAACACTATCTGGAATATATATATATATATATATACAGACACACACACACACACACTGTATACAGACACACTATCTGGAATATATATATATACACACACACACACACACACTGTATACAGACACACTATCTGGAATATATATATATACAGACACACACTGTATACAGACACACTATCTGGAATATATATATATATATATATATATATATATATATATATACACACACACACACACACACACACACTGTATACAGACACACTATCTGGAATATATATATATATATACAGACACACACTGTATACAGACACACTATCTGGAATATATATATATATATGTATATTTATTAACCAATTTTCCCTAAGAACAAATAGGAATTATATGCTCTGCAGAGCAACATGAAAAAAGTTATGTCTCTTGTAAAGCTGTATGCGTGGAATGAGAAGTAGCAGGAGTTACTGTCAGATCTATTCAGGTAGCCGATCATACAGCTGTATGTGTGGAATGAGAAGTAGGAGAAGTTAATGTCAGATCTATTCAGGTAGCTGATCATACAGCTGTATGCGTGGAATGAGAAGTAGGAGGAGTTAATGTCAGATCTATTCAGGTAGCCGATCATACAGCTGTATGCGTGGAATGAGAAGTAGGAGGAGTTACAGTCAGATCTATTAAGGTAGCTGATCATACAGCTGTATGCGTGGAATGAGAAGTAGGAGGAGTTAATGTCAGATCTATTCAGGTAGCCGATCATACAGCTGTATGCGTGGAATGAGAAATAGGAGGAGTTAATGTCAGATCTATTCAGGTAGCCGATCATACAGCTGTATGCGTGGAATGAGAAGTAGGAGGAGTTAATGTCAGATCTATTCAGGTAGCTGATCATACAGCTGTATGCGTGGAATGAGAAGATGAAGGAGTTAATGTCAGATCTATTCAGGTAGCCGATCATACAGCTGTATGCGTGGAATGAGAAGTAGGAGGAGTTAATGTCAGATCTATTCAGGTAGCCGATCATACAGCTGTATGCGTGGAATGAGAAGTAGGAGGAGTTAATGTCAGATCTATTCAGGTAGCTGATCATACAGCTGTATGCTTGGAATGAGAAGTAGGAGGAGTTAATGTCAGATCTATTCAGGTAGCCGATCATACAGCTGTATGTGTGGAATGAGAAGTAGGAGGAGTTAATGTCAGATATATTCAGGTAGCCGATCATACAGCTGTATGCGTGGAATGATAAGAAGGAGGAGTTAATGTCAGATCTATTCAGGTAGCTGATCATACAGCTGTATGCGTGGAATGAGAAGTAGGAGGAGTTAATGTCAGATCTATTCAGGTAGCCGATCATACAGCTGTATGCGTGGAATGAGAAGTAGGAGGAGTTAATGTCAGATCTATTCAGGTAGCTGATCATACAGCTGTATGGGTGGAATGAGAAGTAGGAGGAGTTAATGTCAGATCTATTCAGGTAGCCGATCATACAGCTGTATGCGTGGAATGAGAAGTAGGAGGAGTTAATGTCAGATCTATTCAGGTAGCCGATCATACAGCTGTATGCGTGGAATGAGATGTAGGAGGAGTTAATGTCAGATCTATTCAGGTAGCTGATCATGCAGCTGTATGGGTGGAATGAGAAGTAGGAGGAGTTAATGTCAGATCTATTCAGGTAGCCGATCATACAGCTGTATGCGTGGAATGAGAAGTAGGAGGAGTTAATGTCAGATCTATTCAGGTAGCCGATCATACAGCTGTATGGGTGGAATGAGAAGTAGGAGGAGTTAATGTCAGATCTATTCAGGTAGCTGATCATACAGCTGTATGGGTGGAATGAGAAGTAGGAGGAGTTAATGTCAGATCTTCTTGTGATTATGATCTGTACTGTTGCGTTGCTGACTCTCTGTTCTATTTCCCCCCTGTAGATTGCAATGCTACTGATCTGAAACCAGCCGCCCTTATGTCAAGCGAAAGCCTTCCTCACTGGAGGACCAGCACCAGATCAGCTCATCGACTGAGCCAGGAGAACGCCAGCATGCCTGATTCCGACACATCTTCCTCAGACGCCTCCCCATCCAGCTCTGTGAAAACCAACCCATCGCCATCTCCAAAGATAGAACCCAAGCTGGAACCCAAAGAAGAGCCCAGTGATAGCGAGCAGCCATCTTCCTCCGCAAGCTCCGATCCCCAGCTCTCCTCTGCTGTAACACAGATCACCATCCAGGTCAAGGACACTCTAGGCCTTCCACCATTGGGGCCCAGCCCATTCACAGGAAGGAAGAGGAAGGCCAACTTCTCCAATGAGGAGACAGAGACTTTGGTGAGGGATGTTGTCAAGCACTTTAGCGCCCTCTATGGTTCAGAGGCCCTGAGAACAGAATCCACCCGCAGGAACCAACGTAGGAGCCAACTATGGACTGAGATCCAGAAAAATGTCAATGATTTGGGCTACACCCCTCGTACCATCGATGACCTGAAACACAAGTGGCGGGATCTGCGATTGGACGTGAAGAGAAAGATCACCCATAAAAGGACATCCACCAAGGGCCCTCCTGCCCCTGGGGTCACCCCCATTATAGATACCAAGCTCACCCCTCTAGAAGACCTTGTGGCCTCCACTATTGGACACCACTGTACCCTGGATGGTGAGCAGGAAGGGATGTATATGGAGCCAGGTGAGTCCTGACATGCAATGTGTCTTTAAACACAAACTAGAGCGCTGCGTGTAGTTGGTTATTGGCATAAAGTCATAAAAGCTGCTGGACTGTTCCAGCGGTCAGTCACCATGGAAGCTGCTGGACTGTTCCAGCGGTCAGTCACCATGGAAGCTGCTGGACTGTTCCAGCGGTCAGTCACCATGGAAGCTGCTGGACTGTTCCAGCGGTCAGTCACCATGGAAGCTGCTGGACTGTTCCAGCGGTCAGTCACCATGGAAGCTGCTGGACTGTTCCAGCGGTCAGTCACCATGGAAGCTGCTGGACTGTTCCAGCGGTCAGTCACCATGGAAGCTGCTGGACTGTTCCAGCGGTCAGTCACCATGGAAGCTGCTGGACTGTTCCAGCGGTCAGTCACCATGGAAGCTGCTGGACTGTTCCAGCGGTCAGTCACCATGGAAGCTGCTGGACTGTTCCAGCGGTCAGTCACCATGGAAGCTGCTGGACTGTTCTGCGCTGTCTGCTGTGTCTAATTCCCTGCTTGAATCATTCTGTCCGGCGTCCAGGATCCCCCTTCCCTCACCCTGTTTTTGTATTTTTGGGTGGAAATAATTCTAATGCCATTCCTCGTCCTGTGCACGGCCGATGTATATTACTCACTGTGTAAGCAGGCGAGGCAGCCCTCATAGTTTCTTTTCTGTGTGTGATTTGGCGCCAAACATTATAACGCCAATAAACTGATTGGAGAAGAGGGAATCTGAGCCATATCTGTCAGTGTCGCCCTCAGACGGGGTGGCAGTGTTAGTACATTTTATTCTCTGCTATTAATCAGGCAAGCCTTTGGGGTTTAATAATATGTTCTGTAAATATATCTATATTTAATATAATTTTGCAGCAGGAATTCACAGAATAGAAATGCCAATATCTGCCTGAAATCTGCCACAGTGTGAATCCTCATTTGTTTTTGTGTCTATTTATTTTATGGATTGCTAATTAAACATGTATATTTATACCTGTATCTGGTCATTAATGGAGCGCTGTCTCTTGTATTATTAAACCTAACAAGCTATTGTTTGACGTTTGTAATTGTCTTTTTTGTAACCAAAAACTCATTTAATTTGTTCCTTTGTAGGCGTCCCTAGACAGTCTATCTTCTTTGCGTGCAGAGGTCCCACCCCCACCCTGCCTGACATCGGTAATGAGCGGATTAGTATGACGGGTGAGTGGTGTAACCTGCTGGGTGATCAGCTCTGATTCTGTACTGTACATTGGACTCTGTTATACCGGCTGATGGTTACATGAGCCAAAGCTGCCCATGCCAGAGGATTATGGGTGATACGTTTCAGGAACTCCTGATGGGGAAACGGAGCTGGTATTTTACGGTTCTGTACAAGATGGTTATTGAAATGGGAAAGCATTTTTGGGAGACGCCGTGGTAACCTTGGTTCTGCCCCTTTTCCTGGACAAGTCACACCCCTAGCAGACGTTAAGGGTGACTGGTCCAGCAGCTTGTCTCTCAGATTATTTGTTTTATGCTCCTAACCAGCTCATGTATCTGATAAGTTCTAGTCCTACTTATTACTCTAGATTTAACACTGTGCTTTTTTTTTTCCTCTTCTTGACCACAGCAAGTCCACGACCAACTACTGAGATCTCCCTCATGTCTCCTCTGCTCAGCACTTCCCCCGCCCAGCTGTCTTTTGTTCACATATCCGATGATGGTGAGAATGAAGAACAAGAGATGGATGTCACAAAGACAGTCACCATCAAACCTTTCCCCGAGACGTGGACGGCGGTTAACGAGGTCTGCACCCTGGTGACAACTCAGGCTGACCCGCTGATGGCACAGCTCAACCTTCCTCCTGCACCAAAGAAGCTGATAATCTCCCAGCCTGAGCTCTTTACCATAAAGCAAGAGGTCATCCCGATAAAACCCAACTTGGGGGTGGGTCGCTGCGATTCCCAAGGTTCCACCAGCTCCTCCCCTGAGGATTCCCTCGGTCCCTCTACCGGGCAGGGAGAATGGAATGCGAACAGTAATGGAGAGAATCCAGAAGCTTTGGGGGTGCCTGCAGATACCATACAGCTTAAGGTAGAAGATGAGGTAGAAAGCCAAAAAACAGATGATGACTCTCCGGAACCAGCTCAGTCCAACTGGCCGGAGAACCAAGAGGAATGGGAGAGGCATTCCACATCCCCCCACCCTAGTGAGACTGCCCAAGAAGACTCTATGCGTTCTTCCTCTTCCCAGGAGGGCGAGCCCTCTTCCGGGGGAGAGCCTGCTACTAATGGAGACATTTCCTGCATGCCAGAAGAGCCTAAGGGGCCCTGGAGGACTAACATGCACCGGCTTCTAGAGCTAGAGGAGCAGTGGGATCGCATGTACCACCAGGAGCTTGGCATTTGGGAGGAGGAGAGGAATCAACAGAGGGAGCAGCGGGCCCAAGACCGCGAGCTCCAGCAGCAGTTGCTCGGCGTCCTCACAGACATTCGTGATGAGCTGCGGCAGATTAGAGAAGAGCGGGTGGCTGCGAGACAGAACCAGACATCCCAGGCCTCCAATGGTTCCCGATTGGTGGTCAGCCCGCCCCCTCCCACACGATCGTTTAGCTCCATAGCCAACCCAAAGCAAACTACAGATACCCCAGCCCCCAAATCCCCTGTACTGAAACCGCTGGGCACTCCACCAACTGGGACGGTGAGGCGTCGGGGCCGCCCCCGCCTCATCCGACCTGCCCCAAGCCCCTCCAGCCAGAGCTGAACTTGACTCTCCTTGATAACCTGTTTGGCTGCCTCGCTGACCTCCCAGGTGGCCCCTTTCTCTGGCGCAGTAGATCCTGCCATAGCAGGGAGTTTTTTAGTCCACACTGGAAGTGACCAGCTTAAACCGGGGTGGGTGGGGGAGGGGGGTGTGTGTGTGGAACTGTGCTCGGCCACGGCTCCCCATTTTAATGAGGACAAGACTGATCCACCATGTCTATTAGCCTAAATCTCCTGGCGCAGTTACAGTCAGTGAGTCATGAGTTCAAGTCCCCTGAATTAATGGAAGAATCATCAATATCTTTATTTTTTGTTTTAATGAGAAGGGAATTAGTGTCAGGACCGGATTACTAGATTTTATATAATTTTTTTCCCTTAGCTTTATTTGTCCTTTAGATCAGTAGAGATGTCGCCTCCAACCCCGTATCATCTATTATATTGGAAGCTTTGTGCTTCTGGTGCGCATCCTGCGTAATATGTGTTTGCAATGAATTCAAACGTTTTTGGGTTTCAGAAACCTCGACACTCAGGCCTTACTAATGTTTAGAGGAATAGATTTCCCTTTTTTTTTTTTTTTTTGTGCCTGGTATAAAAGTAATAGTTGACTTTTCGTTTTTCTTGTAATACAGTAGACGAGGAGACTACAGGAAATTCTGCATTTTACAGAAAACACAGGAAAAATGTAATATCTGAGCCGTACTGACCACGGCTTCCTGGGCATCAGCCACTCGGGTCACGGCTAATGTTCAAATCGTGATCCCTGACCCTAGAAGGTCAAAATGGCTGCCTCTGCTGTAAAACGAAGAACCCTATGCCATACACTGGGTATATCTCTGTATGTGCTCTTACCTACGAACAATGTTTAAAGGTTACTGCCATGTTAAATAAACCAATCGCAAATGGTTCCCACCCTAACCCTGCCATGTATTTTTATTTTAGTCTGTCCCATGGGGGAAAAAACATGTTTTTAATGAATTCATAGTTATCTTTTTGGTCATAAAACACCATGTATTGTTTTTTTTTTTTTTTTTTTGCCCCTCATTTTAGTGAAAGCCCCTTTGTTGGTGGTATAAATTGTTAGAAAGTCAGCTTGGTTTTTTTTTCTTTCTCCCTTTTTTCTTATTTTTAAGAATATATTTCTAGTTTTGTACGATGTATTTCAGGTTCCAACTGAGATCTAAAGGCTCCTTAGTGAATGCTGCAGATTGGATCTGGATCTCTCTCTAAATGGGGGATAGTGACGGTTATTCGGAGGGTCTCCGTACTGGCTGGTGCCCCTTGGGTGGGACGGCGTGGGGGGAGTGGAGAGCAAGGAGGGAATTATGTCTGAGGGTTTTGGATGTAGCACGGCAAACCGCTTCTATACCCCCGATGGCTGAACCTTTTCATGCAATAAAGGATCCGTTTTTATGACTCGAGTGCTTCCGTTGGTTTTGGGCTCTGACTGGGAAATTGTAATATAATATGAGGGGTTTTCACAATACAAGGATTAATTCATGGCTGTCACGTTGGCAGGATTTCCTAAACATAATACGAATGTAGAGCTGAAACAAGACAATGATCGATAGTCAGACTTCCAGTAAATGTATAAAATAAGATCCAAATGTGTCTGTGTCGCCTGCTTATGACATCACTGTGCATTGAGAGTAGAAAAATGTGTCATTTGCATATCAAGGCGCCGGTGATGTCATAAGCCGGAGACACCACAGACACATGGAAAACATTCTGCTTCTAGATCATTTACAGAATAAGCAGTAATTGGGGTGAAGTAGGCCCCAGAAAATATCTGTCTTTAAATCTTTGGGGTTGGGATGGAGGAGGGAGAGATACTTTGCGGTGGGTCCAGTAAACATGTTTTCCTGGGAGAAGATGTTCTGTATAATTCATGTAGTATTATCACCCTGGGTGACACGTGTGTAAACCTTTCCTGGGACGGCCCCTTCCATCTGCGGAAGGTGCGGTCTACAATGAAGGCTGGGCTTTAAGAGTGTATGGCTTTTAACAGTGACCCTCGATGTTTGGGAAGTACATTTCCCATGATGTTCTGTCTGCAGTGCCAAGGTCAGCCATCACTGGTCTATAAAGTATCCTGAATGGACACTGCTTTCTAATCTAATAATACTCAGCGGTTTAACACGAATCGGGTGCAGATCTTAACCGATATGGCGCCCGGCCAGTGTCCGTTTGCTCTTGCTGCTAGTCCATTGGATATTACTTTTCCAGTATAAATGGTGTTTCGGTGACAGAGCACGTATTCATTCTTACAGGCTGGCGCACATATAAAATGATCATTACTGGTTTGGCTCTCCAGAGAGTGTCGGCAGTGAAGCGCTAATTCCCACTACATCCTGCAGCGAGAGCACATTGACGTCCACACTCCTGAGACCCACTACCATCCGTGGAGAATGGCCACAGTCACGTGACAGATACATGTACAAATATTAGATATCCCACCAGGGCACAGGATAGCTACATTGATATATATCCAAGATCAGGTCATACATATATCCACTTGGAGGGGTGGGCTGTACCTCACAAGTTCCTGGGGGTGTTTGCAGATAGAGGAAGTATTAAAGGCATGCTCCCACCAAAGAATGAAAAGGGTTTATTTGGTTTGTTGTGCATTGCTGATTTCAGATATGGTTTTTGTTATGTGAGTTTATTTTATGAAATATTTTACTAAACAAGTGTGACGGCGCCGCCATTTTGTGAAATATAGCATTTGTTGATGCCACCCCCCAGTGACTTTACAGCACTAGTATGTCACTTTGGGGCTGGGGACACAGAATGCTTTCTATAAGTCATTGCATTGAATGGGAGGATAATGTAACTATGACATCACTGGGGGCGGAGTTATAATCCTATTTGATCATGTCAATCTCCTCTCTTTGTGTTGGACACAGCCACCTAGTCCTGCCCACTATGAGACACAGGAGCCAATTAGAGAGCAGGGAAGTATCTTATGACATCATTATGCAGGCTTTGGCCACAGTTTTAAAGTGAGACTGGCTGGAAGATTTTGGAGAATATTGCATCATGGGTAACATTCTCAAAATGGAGCCAGGAGATAAACACCTAATTTTATTTTTACTTTTATGTGTTATTAAATTTCCTATTGCCTGAATAAAGGCCATTGATAAAGTCAGTAGATGGGATCTCTCTACAGGTGAAATTATAAGAGGGACCTAATGGAGTATCTTCCAGAAGCTACCTGAAGGGGCTTTCCATAGGAGAACCCAGAACTCCCTGAGCCAGGGTACATATATTTCCTTTATTTAAAGGGCCGACTGTTTATCTCGTATAAGAATAAATAACTAAGGCAGTGCATAATGTTATACAATGTCTATCATAGGAGATCTAGTCCTGTAGTATACAGTCCCCAGCGAGCGCAGCGGAATAGTCCAGTGCTAGCTGCTTGAAAGTTACGCCAGTAAAATAAGTGTACGACTGAGCAGCCTCGTCAGTATGGGAATTATTTACCCCTTAAGGACACATGACGGATCAAGGACGTCATGAAGGGTGAGGCCACTGAAATATAAATGTTGAATTCTGACCACTAGGGGCGGAGTTATGATCCTGTTTGATCAGGTCAATCTCCTCTCCTTGTGTTGTATACTGCCACCTAGTCCTGCCCACTATGATACACAGGAACCGGTAAGAGAGCAGGGGAGTATCTTATGACATCATCATGCAGGATTTTGCAACAGTTGTAAAGTGAGACTTGCTGGAAGGTTTTGGAGAATGTTGCATCATGGGTAAAATTCTCATAATGGATGCTGGAGATAAACAT
Organism: Pelodytes ibericus; assembly: GCA_036172795.1. Lineage (NCBI taxonomy): Eukaryota > Metazoa > Chordata > Amphibia > Anura > Pelodytidae > Pelodytes > Pelodytes ibericus. The sequence goes on from CM069859.1 coordinate 225,658,863, forward strand.
TTTTTTTTTACTTTTCTATGCAATTAATTCAAACATAGAAGAAATAAACCCAGTGGAATATGTTGTATATATGTTTGCTTTAAATGCACAGTTAATCTAGTTATATGTCGTATAAGTGGGTAGTGTTCTGTTATCACCCTCCGTATAATAACTGCAGTTGGCCGCTCACTCCCAATGAGAAGAGCACGTCCTCCCTTACGTGGCATGAAGACGGCTATATGGGTTGATCTGAATTCATAAAGTGCTCGAAGTATCAAAGTCCAAACCCATGGAGACAGAACAACCAGTCCGGGGTCAAGAACCAGAGAATGTGAAAGGGGCAAACCAGACTAATGGCCTGAGTGAAAAGCATGTTCATTGGACAAACCCATGAGGCCTACCCATAGCTCCGTGGTGTCCAGGCCTCTTCTATAAATGGAACACTGGCACCGGGAGATGGAGTCCCCTTTCTTGCAACAGAAGGTCCATCCCTTTGTCCAGGATCTATGTCAGTGTCCGAGGGTCCCACAGCATTAACTTGAGAGTGTAAGCCAAGTCTGTGTCACCGTCAAGGCACCGCTGGTGAAAATGAATCTGGTGGTTTAAAGAGCCTGTGATTGGATAAAGACTACTATCATGATAACTGCAATGCGCTGGGGGCCTGCCTTATGGGCTCTGGCTTTGGAAGGGGTTCTGGTTTTTGGGAGATGGATCCATGTCATGGAAGCCTCTGTGCCTATGCTCCTGGGGGTCCTGGCTTTGGAAGGGGTTTTGGAGTGGTGGGTCCATGTCATGGAAGCCTCTGGGATCCTCGAGATGCCTGGCGGCCAGCCTTCACCCTACAAACTATGGGCCTGGGCCTGTCCTTATCCCTATTCCTCCAGTTGAGGATAGATGACCCCTTACCCAGCTTACTGGGGTCACTCAGATTACTGAATGCCTCCCATGCTATCTGCGCCTGGCTGGAGTATAGCAGGATTTCCCTGAGACTCTCGGATGGATCTTGGATCTGTTGTGATCAATGCGTGGGAGGAGGGACCCAGCTGAGTACAGGGATCTGTAACATCTACCCTGCCAAATCGCGGCACAGGGATGAAAAGCTGGTTTATCATTAGTGCTGCGGAGAGTGGCAATCACAGGCAGCAGCTTTGCCCCAGTGTCCTTTACTGCCCCCCAGTGTCTATCTGTGGCTCCCCCCCAGTGTCTATCTGTGACTCCCCCCTGTGTCTATCTGCGACTCCCCCCCCCCAGTGTCTATCTGGGACTCCCCCTCAGTGTCTATCTGGGACTCCCCCTCAGTGTCTATCTGTGACTCCCCCCCAGTGTCTATCTGTGACTCCCCCCAGTGTCTGTGACTCCCCCCAGTGTCTATCTGTGACTCCCCCCAGTGTCTATCTGTGACTCCCCCCAGTGTCTATCTGTGACTCCCCCCAGTGTCTATCTGTGACTCCCCCCAGTGTCTATCTGTTTCTCCCCCCCCAGTGTTTATCTGTGACTCCCCCCAGTGTTTATCTGTGACTCCTCCAGTGTCTGTCTGTGACTCCCCCCCCAGTGTCTATCTGGGACTCCCCCCCAGTGTCTATCTGGGACTCCCCCCAGTGTCTACCTGTGACTCCCCCCCCCCCGTGTTTATCTGTGACTCCCCCCCAGTGTCTATCTGTGACTCCCCCCAGTGTCTATCTGTGACTCCCCCCCAGTGTTTATCTGTGACTCCCCCCAGTGTCTATCTGTGACTCCCCCCAGTGTTGATCTGTGACCCCCCCCCCGCAGTGTCTGTGACTTCCCCAGTGTCTATCTGTGACTCCCCCCAGTGTCTATCTGTGACTCCCCCAGTGTCTATCTGTGACTCCCCCCAGTGTTTATCTGTGACTCCCCCCAGTGTCTATCTGTGACTCCCCCCAGTGTTTATCTGTGACTCCCCCCAGTGTTTATCTGTGACTCCCCCCAGTGTTTATCTGTGACTCCCCCCAGTGTTTATCTGTGACTCCCCCCCAGTGTCTGTGACTCCCCCCAGTGTCTGTGACTCCCCCCAGTGTCTATCTGTGACTCCCCCAGTGTTAATCTGTGACTCCCCCCCAGTGTCTATCTGTGACTCCCCCCCAGTGTTTATCTGTGACTCCCCCCAGTGTCTATCTGTGACTCCCCCCAGTGTTTATCTGTGACTCCCCCCAGTGTTTATCTGTGACTCCCCCCCAGTGTTTATCTGTGACTCCCCCCCAGTGTCTGTGACTCCCCCCAGTGTCTGTGACTCCCCCCAGTGTCTGTGACTCCCCCCAGTGTCTATCTGTGACTCCCCCCAGTGTCTATCTCTGACTCCCCCCAGTGTCTATCTGTGACTCCCCCAGTGTTTATCTGTGACTCCCCCCCAGTGTCTGTGACTCCCCCCAGTGTCTGTGACTCCCCCCAGTGTCTATCTGTGACTCCCCCCAGTGTCTATCTCTGACTCCCCCCAGTGTCTATCTGTGACTCCCCCAGTGTTAATCTGTGACTCCCCCCAGTGTCTATCTGTGACTCCCCCCCAGTGTCTATCTGTGACTCCCCCCAGTGTCTATCTGTGACTCCCCCCCAGTGTCTATCTGTGACTCCCCCCAGTGTCTATCTGTGACTCCCCCCAGTGTCTATTTGTGACTCCCCCCAGTGTCTATCTGTGACTCCCCCCAGTGTCTATCTGTGACTCCCCCCAGTGTCTATCTGTGACTCCCCCCAGTGTCTATCTCTGACTACCCGCAGTGTTTTTTTGTTTGAAATGTTTTTATTCGGTTTTCAAAGCAAATTCAACAATAAGGAGGGATGAGGAGAGGGAGGCGGGGAAAAAGGGAAACAGAAGGGGGGGGGGGGGGACACAGTGAATACACATCATCATTCTTAGTACAGTATTACATTATTGCAGCATTACATAGAATCAGTTACAGGAGACTGGCGAGGGGGGAGGGGTTGGTCCCGTTTCTTCTATCTCCCATATCTATACCCCCCACCAACATAGCTGGATTACCCATATAAAATGAAAATACGAGGAATACATCATACCACTTTCAACGTATTGGACATCCTAAAAATGCACAAAAATCAATATGATCACATTATGTCCATGAGGCGACGACTCCCTCCTCACATTCTTCTGTTTCTAAGAAGAGGAGCCAAGGGAACCAATAATTCTGATGCTCGAGTCCCGGCTCGTTTGTATTAAGCTCCTCCATTTGTCTTGATCCCTCGACCGCATTCTCCTGCATTCTGACAGATGGTGAACATTTATGGGCAAGGAAGGTTAATTGTTCCCATTGTGGGTCCGTAAAGGTGACTCCACAGTCATTCTCCCAGGACCTAATAAAGTGTGGTTTGTGGAGGGACGGCATGCCTATAAGGAGGGAGTATAGGGTAGATATTAGTCTAACTGGGGCAGACTTGGACATGCAAAGGGCTTCGAACCCCGTGATAGATGGTCCATCACCAGAAGGAGAAGGAAGCTTTTGGAAGAAATGTTTTAGTTGGGTATATGTCCATATGGGTCCCTGTGGCTTTCCTGGTGTGTGCAGGTCCTTGTATGATATCAGGGATTTATCGTCTTTCAAAAAATGCCCTAATCTCGGAAAAAGGGGTATATTGTGGCAGGAAACGGTCAAAGAGCCTCCCCGTTAGCCCTGGAAGGAAATCTATGTTGTGTGATAGAGAAATCAGCGGGGAGGGGTTAGTTAGTAGTCCCGGTCTAAGTGACAGCTGTCTCCACATCGAGAGGGTAGGGGTGACTGGGGTGTCTTGTGTCATATGTTTGGGATGGGACCCAAGCAGATATCGGTATAGGCACTGCCATCGTACTATTCATTCGTCGGTCCATTCCACTATTCTGGCGAGCATCGTGGCTCGGTAGTATGTTTCTATGTCTGGTAGCCCCAGTCCTCCCTTGTCCTTAGATCTCGTCAAGTAGTCATATTTTAAACGTGACGATTTGGAGCTCCAAAGGAACCGGATTATTAGTGATTTGAGTTCTTTGAAAAAATCTTAGGAATCGTGATGGGGAGAGTCTGTATCACATACAAAAGTCTAGGTAGTATGTTCATTTTTATGGACGCAACTCGCCCAAACCAGGAGATGTGTTTCGCAGTCCATTTGTGGAGGTCTTCTTTAATGGTGTGCAATATCACCTGGTGGTTAATTTGAAACAAAGTATCAAGTCGCGAGGTTAGGTAGATCCCTAAATATCTAAGTTTGGTTGCCGCCCATTGAAATGGGAAGGATCGGTGGAGAGTCAGGAGGTCTTGGTGTGGGATAGATATATTTAAAGCTTCTGATTTGGATGTATTGACTTTGAAATAGGATAGGTCACTGTAGGTTTCGAATTCTGTCAGTACATTAGGTAAGGAAACGGTAGGTTGCGTTAGGGTAAGGAGCAGATCATCTGCAAAAGCAGCTACTTTATGGTGGTGGGGGCCTAAAATTAGGCCATGTATAGAGGGGTTTGCCCTTATTGCATTAAGGAGCCATTCGAGGACCATGACAAACAAGAGGGGGGAAAGTGGGCAGCCCTGTCGCGTTCCATTCGACAGGGTGAGCCGGTCAGACAGCATTCCGTTAACTCTGACCCGTGCCGACGGGGCATGGTAGGGAGAGTTGACCCAGTTGTACATGGCGTCTCCCAAGCCTATGTGTTAAAGAACAGCTCGCATAAAATCCCAGCTCACCCCGTTGAAGGCTTTTTCCGCATGTGTGGATAGTAGCATCATGGGTAGATTGTGTGAGGTAGCGTGGTGAATGAGACCTATCAATGTTACCGTATTGTCTATAGCTTCCCTGTTTGGTATAAACCCTACCTGGTCCCTGTGGATAATCTGAGGTAATATAGATCTGAGTCTGTTGCTGAGCACCTTAGCCAGGAGCTTGACATCCAAGTTAAAGAGAGATATAGGTCTGTAATTACTGCATAGGCCTGGATCTCTCCCGTTTGTGGATGAGTGTGAAATGAGCTTCTTGTGCGGGGCAGGGCATTACATGTTTTAGTTAGGGGTTTTAAAAGGATCTCCTGAAATGTTTTATAATATAGTGTGGTCAGGCCGTCTGGCCCTGGGCTCTTCCCCACAGGGGAGTCTTTGAGGGTTTCTTCCAGTTCCTCTGTTGGTATAGGCGTATCTAAAGACCTTGATAGCTCCTCTGTAATTGAGCAGGGTAAGTGTTTATCCAGGTAGGATGTGATGGCCTCATGTGAGGATGGGGGAAGTGGGACCCCGTTCGGTTCCCTGATGTTATATAGGTCCCTGTAGTATTCTTTAAAGACTTCCGCAATGTCAGGGGTTGTATGTTTAACAATATTTTTAGAGTTTCTAATCTGGGGAATATATGTGGCTGCATATTTATGGCTAAGGGCTCTAGCTAGATGTCTGCCAGGTTTGTCCCTGTATAAGTGGGCTGAGGTTTTTAGTTTCTTCATGGTATGTTGTACCTTTTGATTACATAAGGAATTTAATTCTGCTCTCCATTTCGTCCGTTCTAGGTATTCTGTAGCTGACAGTGAAGCTTAGTGTTGAGTCTCTAATTTATGGATCTGCTCCAATATAGTAGTCAGTGTTTGGGTATATAATTTCTTTAGGTGTGCCCCATGTTTGATGAAGTGGCCCCGTATTACTGATTTGTGAGCTTCCCATATCATTTGGGGGGGAGATGTCTGGAGTTGTGTTTTCCTCAAAATAGTGAGTCAAGGTTTCTTTGAGGTCTGTAACGTGTGTTTGGTTGTGGAGCACGGATTCATTGATTTTCCAGGGGTGAGATTTCTGAAATAGAGATGGGTGCGTGATAGTGATGGAGACTGGGGCGTGGTTGCTGCAGGTTATGCTATATATGTTGGAGTCGTGTAGCAGATTTAAGGGTCTATGGGAGATAAAGAGGTGGTCTATTCTTGTATATTTCTTGTGTAGGTGTGAATAAAATGTGTAGTCTCTAGTCATAGGGTGTTGTATCCTCCACCCATATGCAAGTTGTGAGCTTATGCTTGTTCAGTGAGGATGCTCCGGTCGAGGAATCAAGTTTGGGGTCCATGACCAGGTTGAAATCCCCACCTAATATTAGCATGCCTTCTGCAAAAGTGTCCAGGTCCCTGAGGATGGAGCGTAAAAACAGATGTTGGTCAGTGTTGGGAGCATATACAGTTGCCAAGGTTACCAGATCTTGGCCAAGTTTGTCTTTTACAAAAAGAGTTCTCCCATCGTTATCCGACCATGTGTCTGACACAGAGAATGGAAAGTGCTTGGACATAAATATAGCTACCCCTTTAGATTTTTTGAATGGGGAATGAGAGTAGTAGGTCTTAGTATTCACATAGTCTTGAAATGACGCTACTTTATTACTGCAGAAGTGGGTTTCCTGTACAAATCCCACATCAGCCTTCCGGGCCTTTAGCTCCCCAAACAGGCGAGCTCGTTTTAGAGGTGAATTTAAACCCTTGGCATTAACTGTTAAGAAATTTAAATAGGGTGTACGTGTCTTATTTTGGGCTGATGTAATGGGGGGAGATTAGTGATGGGGTTAGTGTCGAATGTGCAATAAATCTGCTACAATTACAGTGTCCCAAACTGGGTGAGGTGGGAAAACATGTACAAGGGAGGGTGGAAAGGAGCATACAGTAACGCCCTGCGCAGCCTGGCGACATTGCATACAGAAGTGCCCAAGGTTGGGTGGGCAGAGCTAAGATGTCTAAGGGGTGTTTAACCACTTGGTTGTCAACCAAGAGGGGTAACCCCTGATGCACAGGGACATTGAGCTCAATGGCGATAACGATGGCCATCAGTAACGGGAGCTTCTGTTCCAACAGGTTCTCCCCCGCTGTGGCTATAAAATTTGGTGACAAGATAAGTGGTTGTGGACCACATTTCGAACAAGCAACTCAGAAACACTTAACACTAAACATAATAGACTTGAACAATAGTGAGAGGGGGCGAGAGATGCGGAGATGAGGTCAGGGTCCATATATATAAGTCCAGCAGCTTTTCCTGGACTCTCTGGAAGTCTATAAGAAAAGGGTCCAAGTTGTGAAGGCCTCTCCGGAAACTCCTATCTTAATTAGGCCACTGTAATTATGGTGAGATACATTTCTACCTTATATAGTGCGATCGACGTCAGGTAAATATAGGCCAATGAGGTGGATTTGGGTAGGACCCATAAAATATCTTCCTGCATCTAGGATCTTTGACGTCGACCGTAGCTTTGTCATTACGGTTAGGCCTCTGGGTCCTCCGCCGGTCTCTGCACCTGACCCTGGTTGCTGATCAATGGGTGGCGTCGGCGCTTCCTCTGGGGCCTAGGGAGCCAGCGGTTTCGGTCTGCACCAGGTATTGGATTTGTTCCTAGGGTATAGTGTATCCAGTCCTCCGGCTTAGGTGGTTGGATATTCAGGCCTTTGCAAAAATTCAAAGATTATTTAAAGTGACAGGCGCTAATATATGAAGAAAACACTAGCGCAGTTCCCCCAAAAGGGCACAAAATACAATGATAAAGATAAATAAGTGTTGCGCAAAAAATAAATAAAAATAAATTAGTGAATAATGTGAAATAAAAAGTATAGAATTATACTTATCAAAGCAAATAGAAGGCACTTGATCTCGTAATGCTCTTCTTGCACAAATAATATGAAAAAAAGAAACAGATATATACAATGTGTAGTATTATACTGGCAAAATTTGGGGTGTATTTCCCCTAAAAGAAAATCACTCACGAAGTGCAGAGCCTTAAGTACTGGCTCTGAGTATATTGGGCTTTGTCATTCTCTTTGGTGTAACTTAATAGAACCAGCTCCTCCTTAGGTCTCCGTAAGACACACTTTTGGGTATTTATAATATAATTTATTCGCCCCAAAGACAAGAGATGGGCTCCACATAAGCAGCAGACAAAACTCTGTTTAAAAACAAATGAACACTTCACCGATCCTCCGATTTCGTCAAACACTGAAGATCCGACGGCGTGCACTTTCCGTCAGCTGGCAGTGATGGAGGCGGTGAATAGGAGAGTACTTCCGCGTTCACAGGAGTTCCTCAGATGAACGTTACAGACAGTTGACGCGTTTCGCCCTATCAGGCTTCTTCAAGAACAGTGACGTTCCATCCGGAGAGGTGTCGGTTATAAAGGGTCCACCTCGTATTGTTCCCTTGGTGATTGTTTGTAGCAACGGGAAAGGGTCCCTAGTATCCACCCTAATAAGAAGAGAATTCTCCTTTCTTTCTAGCGCAGTTTAAAACCAGGAGGTGCAAAACGGCAAAAACTTATGGATGGCAAAAATTGAGTGACACTTATACTCTAAGCATGTATCATCCATCTACCAAATAATCACACATATAAATAAATAAAATTGTGCATATAAATACAATTTGTATCTCTCAAAAAAATGTAGTGTCTATCTGTGACTCCCCCCAGTGTCTATCTGTGACTCCCCCCCCCCCAGTGTCTATCTGTGACTCCCCCCAGTGTCTATCTGTGACTCCCCCCAGTGTCTATCTGTGACTCCCCCCAGTGTTTATCTGTGACTCCCCCCAGTGTCTATCTGTGACTCCCCCCAGTGTCTATCTGTGACTCCCCCCAGTGTCTATCTGTGACTCCCCCCAGTGTCTATCTGTGACTCCCCCCAGTGTCTATCTCTGACTCCCCCCAGTGTCTATCTCTGACTCCCCCCAGTGTCTATCTCTGACTCCCCCCAGTGTTTATCTCTGACTCCCCCCAGTGTCTATCTGTGACTCCCCCCAGTGTCTATCTGTGACTCCCCCAGTGTTTATCTGTGACTCCCCCCAGTGTCTATCTCTGACTCCCCCCAGTGTTTATCTCTGACTCCCCCCAGTGTCTATCTGTGACTCCCCCCAGTGTCTATCTGTGACTCCCCCCAGTGTCTATCTGTGACTCCCCCCAGTGTCTATCTCTGACTCCCCCCAGTGTCTATCTCTGACTCCCCCCAGTGTTTATCTCTGACTCCCCCCAGTGTCTATCTGTGACTCCCCCCAGTGTCTATCTGTGACTCCCCCAGTGTCTATCTGTGACTCCCCCCAGTGTCTATCTCTGACTCCCCCCAGTGTCTATCTGTGACTCCCCCAGTGTTTATCTGTGACTCCCCCCAGTGTCTATCTGTGACTCCCCCCAGTCTCTATCTGTGACTCCCCCCAGTGTCTATCTGTGACTCCCCCCAGTCTCTATCTGTGACTCCCCCAGTGTTTATCTGTGACTCCCCCCAGTGTCTATCTGTGACTCCCCCCAGTCTCTATCTGTGACTCCCCCCAGTGTCTATCTGTGACTCCCCCCAGTCTCTATCTGTGACTCCCCCAGTGTCTATCTGTGACTCCCCCCCAGTGTCTATCTGTGACTCCCCCCAGTGTCTATCTGTGACTCCCCCCAGTGTCTATCTGTGACTCCCCCCAGTGTCTATCTCTGACTCCCCCCAGTGTCTATCTCTGACTCCCCCCAGTGTCTATCTCTGACTCCCCCCAGTGTCTATCTGTGACTCCCCCCAGTGTCTATCTGTGACTCCCCCAGTGTCTATCTGTGACTCCCCCCAGTGTCTATCTGTGACTCCCCCCAGTGTCTATCTGTGACTCCCCCCAGTGTCTATCTGTGACTCCCCCCAGTGTCTATCTCTGACTCCCCCCAGTGTCTATCTCTGACTCCCCCCAGTGTCTATCTGTGACTCCCCCCAGTGTCTATCTGTGACTCCCCCCAGTGTCTATCTGTGACTCCCCCCAGTGTTTATCTGTGACTCCCCCCAGTGTCTATCTGTGACTCCCCCAGTGTCTGTGACTCCCCCCAGTGTCTATCTGTGACTCCCCCCAGTGTCTATCTGTGACTCCCCCCCCAGTCTCTATCTGTGACTCCCCCCAGTGTCTATCTGTGACTCCCCCCAGTGTCTATCTGTGACTCCCCCCCAGTGTCTATCTGTGACTCTCCCCAGTGTCTATCTGTGACTCCCCCCAGTGTCTATCTGTGACTCCCCCCCAGTGTTTATCTGTGACTCCCCCCCAGTGTCTATCTGTGACTCCCCCCCAGTGTTTATCTGTGACTCCCCCCAGTGTCTATCTGTGACCCCCCCCCCCCAGTGTCTATCTTTGACTCCCCCCAGTCTCTATCTGTGACTCCCCCCAGTGTCTATCTGTGACTCCCCCCAGTGTCTATCTGTGACTCCCCCCAGTGTCTATCTGTGACTCCCCCCAGTGTCTATCTGTGACTCCCCCAGGGTCTATCTGTGACTCCCCCCAGTGTCTATCTGTGACTCCCCCCAGTGTTTATCTCTGACTCCCCCCAGTGTCTATCTCTGACTCCCCCCAGTGTCTATCTCTGACTCCCCCCAGTGTCTATCTCTGACTCCCCCCAGTGTCTATCTGTGACTCCCCCCAGTGTCTATCTGTGACTCCCCCCAGTGTCTATCTGTGACTCCCCCCAGTGTCTATCTCTGACTCCCCCCAGTGTCTATCTCTGACTCACCCCAGTGTCTATCTCTGACTCCCCCCAGTGTCTATCTGTGACTCCCCCCAGTGTCTATCTGTGACTCCCCCCCCAGTGTCTATCTCTGACTCCCCCCAGTGTCTATCTCTGACTCCCCCCAGTGTCTATCTCTGACTCCCCCCAGTGTCTATCTCTGACTCCCCCCAGTGTCTATCTCTGACTCCCCCCAGTGTCTATCTGTGACTCCCCCCAGTGTCTATCTGTGACTCCCCCCAGTGTCTATCTGTGACCCCCCCCCCCAGTGTCTATCTGTGACTCCCCCCAGTGTTTATCTGTGACTCCCCCCAGTGTCTATCTCTGACTCCCCCCAGTGTCTATCTGTGACTCCCCCTAGTGTCTATCTGTGACTCCCCCCCCAGTGTCTATCTGTGACTCCCCCCAGTGTCTATCTGTGACCCCCCCCAGTGTCTATCTGTGACTCCCCCCAGTGTCTATCTCTGACTCCCCCCAGTGTCTATCTGTGACTCCCCCCCCAGTGTCTTTCTGTGACTCCCCCCCAGTGTCTTTCTGTGACTCCCCCCCAGTGTCTATCTGTGACTCCCCCCAGTGTTTATCTCTGACTCCCCCCAGTGTCTATCTGTGACTCCCCCCAGTGTTTATCTCTGACTCCCCCCAGTGTCTATCTGTGACTCCCCCCAGTGTCTTTCTCTGACTCCCCCCAGTGTCTATCTGTGACCCCCCCAGTGTCTATCTGTGACTCCCCCCAGTGTCTATCTCTGACTCCCCCCAGTGTCTATCTGTGACTCCCCCCCCAGTGTCTATCTGTGACTCCCCCAGTGTCTATCTGTGACTCCCCCCCCCAGTGTCTATCTGTGACTCCCCCCAGTGTCTATCTGTGACTCCCCCCCCCCAGTGTTTATCTCTGACTCCCCCCAGTGTCTATCTGTGACTCCCCCCAGTGTCTATCTCTGACTCCCCCCCCCAGTGTCTATCTGTGACTCCCCCCAGTGTTTATCTGTGACTCCCCCCCCCCAGTGTCTATCTGTGACTCCCCCCAGTGTCTATCTGTGACTCCCCCCAGTGTCTATCTCTGATTCCCCCCAGTGTCTATCTGTGACTCCCCCCAGTGTCTATCTGTGACTCCCCCAGTGTCTATCTGTGACTCCCCCCCAGTGTCTATCTGTGACTCCCCCCAGTGTCTATCTGTGACTCCCCCCAGTGTCTATCTCTGACTCCCCCCAGTGTCTATCTCTGACTCCCCCCAGTGTCTATCTATGACTCCCCCCAGTGTCTGTCTGTGACTCCCCCCAGTGTCTATCTGTGACTCCCCCCCCAGTGTCTATCTGTGACTCCCCCCAGTGTCTATCTGTGACTCCCCCCAGTGTCTATCTGTGACTCCCCCCAGTGTCTATCTGTGACTCCCCCAGTGTCTATCTGTGACTCCCCCCCAGTGTCTATCTGTGACTCCCCCCCAGTGTCTATCTGTGACTCCCCCCAGTGTCTATCTCTGACTCCCCCCAGTGTCTATCTCTGACTCCCCCCAGTGTCTATCTATGACTCCCCCCAGTGTCTGTCTGTGACTCCCCCCAGTGTCTATCTGTGACTCCCCCCCCAGTGTCTATCTCTGACTCCCCCCCAGTGTCTATCTGTGACTCCCCCCAGTGTCTATCTGTGACTCCCCCCAGTGTCTATCTGTGACTCCCCCAGTGTCTATCTCTGACTCCCCCCAGTGTCTATCTGTGACTCCCCCAGTGTTTATCTGTGACTCCCCCCCAGTGTCTATCTCTGACTCCCCCCCAGTGTCTATCTGTGACTCCCCCCAGTGTCTATCTGTGACTCCCCCCAGTGTCTATCTGTGACTCCCCCAGTGTCTATCTCTGACTCCCCCCAGTGTCTATCTGTGACTCCCCCCAGTGTCTATCTGTGACTCCCCCAGTGTCTATCTGTGACTCCCCCCAGTGTCTATCTGTGACTCCCCCAGTGTCTATCTCTGACTCCCCCCAGTGTCTATCTGTGACTCCCCCCAGTGTCTATCTGTGACTCCCCCCAGTGTCTATCTGTGACTCCCCCCAGTGTCTATCTGTGACTCCCCCCCCCCCAGTGTCTATCTGTGACCCCCCCCAGTGTCTATCTGTGACTCCCCCCAGTGTCTATCTCTGACTCCCCCCAGTGTCTATCTGTGACTCCCCCCAGTGTCTATCTCTGACTCCCCCCAGTGTCTGTGACTCCCCCCCCCAGTGTCTATCTGTGACTCCCCCCAGTGTCTATCTGTGACTCCCCCCAGTGTCTATCTCTGACTCCCCCCAGTGTCTATCTATGACTCCCCCCAGTGTCTATCTGTGACTCCCCCCCCCCAGTGTCTATCTGTGACTCCCCCAGTGTCTATCTCTGACTCCCCCCAGTGTCTATCTGTGACTCCCCCCAGTGTCTATCTCTGACTCCCCCCAGTGTCTATCTCTGACTCCCCCCAGTCTCCATTACTGATTGATAAATGCATCCATACTGGCAGTGACACAGGGAGCAGAGCTGCCGTGGGGTGTTATGGGAGATGTAGTGCACGGGCTGTGCTTGCTGCATTGAGAGACAGGGCTGGGCTGGGCTGTGGACTCCATTTCCCAGGGAATGCTTGAGCCCTCTCCATACCCAGCCACGCTTCTTTTGTTTGCTCCTCCTGCAGCAGCTCTGGAAGGACCCCTTCTTCCTGCAGGACCCCCTACTCAGGAACATGGACCAGGTGGGTGTCTGCAGGAGTAGTGGATGCATTGCACTACCAACCTGGGAGTGTTGGTAACTAAATCCTGTACAGGAAAACAAATTGTCTGTCTGTCCTGCAGTCTGCGCCCCCCAGTCACTCTGTCTGTCTGTCCTGCAGTCTGCGCCCCCAGTCACTCTGTCTGTCTGTCCTGCAGTCTGCGCCCCCCAGTCACTCTGTCTGTCTGTCCTGCAGTCTGCGCCCCCCAGTCACTCTGTCTGTCCTGCAGTCTGCGCCCCCCAGTCACTCTGTCTGTCTGTCCTGCAGTCTGCGCCCCCCAGTCACTCTGTCTGTCTGTCCTGCAGTCTGCGCCCCCCAGTCACTCTGTCTGTCCTGCAGTCTGCGCCCCCCAGTCACTCTGTCTGTCTGTCCTGCAGTCTGCACCCCCCCCAGTCACTCTGTCTGTCTGTCCTGCAGTCTGCGCCCCCCAGTCACTCTGTCTGTCTGTCCTGCAGTCTGCGCCCCCCAGTCACTCTGTCTGTCTGTCCTGCAGTCTGCACCCCCCCCAGTCACTCTGTCTGTCTGTCCTGCAGTCTGCACCCCCCAGTCACTCTGTCTGTCTGTCTGTCCTGCAGTCTGCACCCCCCCAGTCACTCTGTCTGTCTGTCCTGCAGTCTGCGCCCCCCAGTCACTCTGTCTGTCTGTCCTGCAGTCTGCGCCCCCCAGTCACTCTGTCTGTCCTGCAGTCTGCACCCCCCAGTCACTCTGTCTGTCTGTCCTGCAGTCTGCACCCCCCAGTCACTCTGTCTGTCCTGCAGTCTGCACCCCCCAGTCACTCTGTCTGTCCTGCAGTCTGCACCCCCCAGTCACTGTCTGTCTGTCCTGCAGTCTGCGCCCCCCAGTCACTCTGTCTGTCTGTCCTGCAGTCTGCGCCCCCCAGTCACTCTGTCTGTCTGTCCTGCAGTCTGCGCCCCCCACTCACTCTGTCTGTCTGTCCTGCAGTCTGCGCCCCCCCCAGTCACTCTGTCTGTCTGTCCTGCAGTCTGCGCCCCCCAGTCACTCTGTCTGTCTGTCCTGCAGTCTGCACCCCCCAGTCACTCTGTCTGTCTGTCCTGCAGTCTGCGCCCCCCAGTCACTCTGTCTGTCTGTCCTGCAGTCTGCGCCCCCAGTCCCTAGGCAAAATAAAAATTGTTGCCCCCCTCCCCCACATTATCATATTATTATTCCCCTCAATATCCCATGATTATGCCCCACAATATGCCAGGACTTAGCCACCCAATATGCCAGGATTATGCCCCTCAATGTCCACGGATTATGCCCCTCAATGTCCCCGGATTATGCCCCTCAATGTCCCCGGATTATGCCCCTCAATGTCCCCGGATTATGCCCCTCAATGTCCCCGGATTATGCCCCTCAATGTCCCCGGATTATGCCCCTCAATGTCGCCGGATTATGCCCCTCAATGTCGCCGGATTATGCCCCTCAATGTCCCAGGATTATGCCCCTCAATATCCCAGGATTTTGCCCCACAATATGCCAGGATTTAGCCACCCAATATGCCAGGATTTCCCCCCACAATATGCCAGGATTATTCCCCTCAAGATTCCATGATTATGCCCCTCAATATGCCAGGATTTAGCCACACAATATGCCAGGATTATTCCCCTCAATATCCCAGGATTATGCCCCTCAATATCCCAGGATTATGCCCCTCAATATCCCAGGATTATGCCCCTCAATATGCCAGGATTATGCCCCTCAATATGCCAGGATTATGCCCCTCAATATGCCAGGATTATGCCCCTCATTATCCCAGGATTATGTCCCACAATATCCCAGGATTATGCCCCTCAATATCCCAGGATTATTCCCCTCAATATCCCAGGATTATTCCCCTCAATATCCCAGGATTATGCCCCACAATATGCCAGGATTTAGCCACTTAATATGCCAGGACTTTCCCCCACAATATGCCAGGATTTAGCCACCCAATATGCCAGGATTATTCCCCTCAAGATTCCAGGATTATGCCCCTCAATATGCCAGGATTTAGCCACACAATATGCCAGGATTATTCCCCTCAATATCCCAGGATTATGCCCCTCAATATCCCAGGATTATGCCCCTCAATAACCCAGGATTATGCCCCTAAATATCCCAGGATTATGCCCCTCAATATCCCAGGATTATGCCCCTCAATATCCCAGGATTATGCTCCTCAATATCCCAGGATTATGCCCCTCAATATCCCAGGATTATGCCCCTCAATATCCCAGGATTATGCCCCTCAATATCCCAGGATTATGCCCCTCATTATCCCAGGATTATGCCCCTCAATATACCAGGATTATGCCCCTCAATATGCCAGGATTATGCTCCTCAATATCCCAGGATTATGCCCCTCAATATCCCAGGATTATGCCCCTCAATATACCAGGATTATGCCCCTCAATATGCCAGGATTATTCCCCTCAATATGCCAGGATTATTCCCCTCAATATCCCAGGATTATTCCCCTCAATATCCCAGGATTATTCCCCTCAATATCCCAGGATTATGCCCCACAATATGCCAGGATTTAGCCACCCAATATGCCAGGATTATTCCCCTCAATATCCCAGGATTATGCCCCTCAATATGCCAGGATTTAGCCACCCAATATGCCAGGATTATTCCCCTCAATATCCCAGGATTATGCCCCTCATTATCCCAGGATTGTGCCCCTCAAAATGCCAGGATTATTCCCCTCAATATCCAAGGATTATGCCCCACAATATGCCAGGAATTAGCCACCCAATATGCCAGGAATTAGCCACCCAATATGCCAGGATTATTCCCCTCAATATCCCAGGATTATGCCCCTCAATATCCCAGGATTATGCCCCTCAATATGCCAGGATTATTCCCCTCAATATCCCAAGATTATGCCCCTCAATATCCCAGGATTATGCCCTTCAATATCCCAGGATTATGCCCTTCAATATACCAGGATTATGCCCCTCAATATCCCAGGATTATGCCCCTCAATATCCCAGGATTATGCCCCTCAATATCCCAGGATTATGCCCCTCAATATCCCAGGATTATGCCCCTCAATATCCCAGGATTATGCCCCACAATATGCCAGGATTATTCCCCTCAATATCCCAGGATTATGCCCCTCATTATCCCAGGATTATGTCCCTCATTATCCCAGGATTATGTCCCTCATTATCCCAGGATTATGCCCCTCAATATGCCAGGATTATTCCCCTCAATATCCCAGGATTATGCCCCACAATATGCCAGGATTAAGCCACCCAATATGCCAGGATTATTCCCCTCAATATCCCAGGATTATGCCCCTCAATATGCCAGGATTTAGCCACCCAATATCCCAGGATTATGCCCCTCATTATCCCACGATTATCCCCCTCATTATCCCAGGATTATGCCCCTCATTATCCCAGGATTATGCCCCTCAATATGCCAGGATTATTCCCCTCAATATCCAAGGATTATGCCCCTCATTATCCCAGGATTATGCCCCACAAAATGCCAGGATTATTCCCCTCATTATCCCAGGATTATGCCCCTCAATATCCCAGGATTATGCCCCTCAATATCCCAGGATTATGCCCCTCAATATCCCCGTATTATGCCCCTCAATATCCCCGTATTATGCCCCTCAATATGCCAGGATTATTCCCCTCAATATCCCAGGATTATGCCCCACAATATGCCAGGATTTAGCCACCCAATATGCCAGGATTATTCCCCTCAATATCCCAGGATTATGCCCCTCAATATGCCAGGATTTAGCCACCCAATATGCCAGGATTATTCCCCTCAATATCCCAGGATTATTCCCCTCAATATCCCAGGATTATGCCCCTCAATATCCCAGGATTATGCCCCTCATTATCCCAGGATTATGCCCCTCAATATGCCAGGATTATTCCCCTCAATATGCCAGGATTATGCCCCTCAATATGCCAGGATTATGCCCCTCAATATGCCAGGATTATGCCCCTCAATATGCCAGGATTATGTCCCTCAATATGCCAGGATTATGCCCCTCAATATGCCAGGATTATGCCCCTCAATATGCCAGGATTATGCCCCTCATTATCCCAGGATTATGTCCCACAATATCCCAGGATTATGCCCCTCAATATCCCAGGATTATTCCCCTCAATATCCCAGGATTATGCCCCTCAATATGCCAGGATTATGCCCCTCAATATGCCAGGATTATGCCCCTCAATATGCCAGGATTATGCCCCTCAATATGCCAGGATTATGCCCCTCAATATGCCAGGATTATGCCCCTCATTATCCCAGGATTATGTCCCACAATATCCCAGGATTATGCCCCTCAATATCCCAGGATTATTCCCCTCAATATCCCAGGATTATGCCCCACAATATGCCAGGATTTAGCCACTTAATATGCCAGGACTTTCCCCCACAATATGCCAGGATTTAGCCACCCAATATGCCAGGATTATTCCCCTCAAGATTCCAGGATTATGCCCCTCAATATGCCAGGATTTAGCCACACAATATGCCAGGATTATTCCCCTCAATATCCCAGGATTATGCCCCTCAATATCCCAGGATTATGCCCCTCAATAACCCAGGATTATGCCCCTAAATATCCCAGGATTATGCCCCTCAATATCCCAGGATTATGCCCCTCAATATCCCAGGATTATGCTCCTCAATATCCCAGGATTATGCCCCTCAATATCCCAGGATTATGCCCCTCAATATCCCAGGATTATGCCCCTCAATATCCCAGGATTATGCCCCTCATTATCCCAGGATTATGCCCCTCAATATGCCAGGATTATTCCCCTCAATATGCCAGGATTATTCCCCTCAATATCCCAGGATTATTCCCCTCAATATCCCAGGATTATTCCCCTCAATATCCCAGGATTATTCCCCTCAATATCCCAGGATTATTCCCCTCAATATCCCAGGATTATTCCCCTCAATATCCCAGGATTATGCCCCACAATATGCCAGGATTTAGCCACCCAATATGCCAGGATTATTCCCCTCAATATCCCAGGATTATGCCCCTCAATATGCCAGGATTTAGCCACCCAATATGCCAGGATTATTCCCCTCAATATCCCAGGATTATGCCCCTCATTATCCCAGGATTGTGCCCCTCAAAATGCCAGGATTATTCCCCTCAATATCCAAGGATTATGCCCCACAATATGCCAGGAATTAGCCACCCAATATGCCAGGAATTAGCCACCCAATATGCCAGGAATTAGCCACCCAATATGCCAGGATTATTCCCCTCAATATCCCAGGATTATGCCCCTCAATATCCCAGGATTATGCCCCTCAATATGCCAGGATTATTCCCCTCAATATCCCAAGATTATGCCCCTCAATATCCCAGGATTATGCCCTTCAATATACCAGGATTATGCCCCTCAATATCCCAGGATTATGCCCCTCAATATCCCAGGATTATGCCCCTCAATATCCCAGGATTATGCCCCTCAATATCCCAGGATTATGCCCCTCAATATCCCAGGATTATGCCCCACAATATGCCAGGATTATTCCCCTCAATATCCCAGGATTATGCCCCTCATTATCCCAGGATTATGTCCCTCATTATCCCAGGATTATGCCCCTCAATATGCCAGGATTATTCCCCTCAATATCCCAGGATTATGCCCCACAATATGCCAGGATTAAGCCACCCAATATGCCAGGATTATTCCCCTCAATATCCCAGGATTATGCCCCTCAATATGCCAGGATTTAGCCACCCAATATCCCAGGATTATGCCCCTCATTATCCCAGGATTATGCCCCTCATTATCCCAGGATTATGCCCCTCATTATCCCAGGATTATGCCCCTCAATATGCCAGGATTATTCCCCTCAATATCCAAGGATTATGCCCCTCATTATCCCAGGATTATGCCCCACAAAATGCCAGGAATATTCCCTTCAATATGCCAGGATTATTCCCCTCATTATCCCAGGATTATTCCCCTCAATATCCCAGGATTATGCCCCTCATTTTCCCAGGATTATGCCCCTCATTTTCCCAGGATTATGCCCCTCATTATGCCACGATTATGCCCCTCAATATCCCAGGATTATGCCCCTCAATATCCCAGGATTATGCCCCTCAATATCCCAGGATTATGCCCCTCAATATCCCCGGATTATGCCCCTCAATATCCCCGTATTATGCCCCTCAATATGCCAGGATTATTCCCCTCAATATCCCAGGATTATGCCCCACAATATGCTAGGATTTAGCCACCCAATATGCCAGGATTATTCCCCTCAATATCCCAGGATTATGCCCCTCAATATGCCAGGATTTAGCCACCCAATATGCCAGGATTATTCCCCTCAATATCCCAGGATTATTCCCCTCAATATCCCAGGATTATGCCCCTCATTATCCCAGGATTATGCCCCTCAATATCCCAGGATTATGCCCCTCAATATCCCAGTATTATGCCCCACAATATGCCAGGATTATTCCCCTCAATATCCCAGGATTATGCCCCTCATTTTCCCAGGATTATGCCCCTCATTTTCCCAGGATTATGCCCCTCATTATGCCACGATTATGCCCCTCAATATCCCAGGATTATGCCCCTCAATATCCCAGGATTATGCCCCTCAATATCCCAGGATTATGCCCCTCAATATCCCCGGATTATGCCCCTCAATATCCCCGTATTATGCCCCTCAATATCCCCGTATTATGCCCCTCAATATGCCAGGATTATTCCCCTCAATATCCCAGGATTATGCCCCACAATATGCCAGGATTTAGCCACCCAATATGCCAGGATTATTCCCCTCAATATCCCAGGATTATGCCCCTCAATATGCCAGGATTTAGCCACCCAATATGCCAGGATTATTCCCCTCAATATCCCAGGATTATTCCCCTCAATATCCCAGGATTATGCCCCTCATTATGCCCCTCAATATGCCAGGATTATTCCCCTCAATATGCCAGGATTATGCCCCTCAATATGCCAGGATTATGCCCCTCAATATGCCAGGATTATGTCCCTCAATATGCCAGGATTTAGCCACCCAATATGCCAGGATTATGCCCCTCAATATCCCAGGATTATGCCCCTCAATATCCCCGTATTATGCCCCACAATGTGCCAGGATTTAGCCACCCAATATGCCAGGATTATTCCCCTCAATATCCCAGGATTATGCCCCTCAATATCCCAGGATTATGCCCCTCAATATGCCAGGATTATGCCCCTCAATATGCCAGGATTATGCCCCTCAATATGCCAGGATTATGCCCCTCAATATGCCAGGATTATGCCCCTCATTATCCCAGGATTATGTCCCACAATATCCCAGGATTATGCCCCTCAATATCCCAGGATTATTCCCCTCAATATCCCAGGATTATGCCCCACAATATGCCAGGATTTAGCCACTTAATATGCCAGGACTTTCCCCCACAAAATGCCAGGATTTAGCCACCCAATATGCCAGGATTATTCCCCTCAAGATTCCAGGATTATGCCCCTCAATATGCCAGGATTTAGCCACACAATATGCCAGGATTATTCCCCTCAATATCCCAGGATTATGCCCCTCAATATCCCAGGATTATGCCCCTCAATAACCCAGGATTATGCCCCTAAATATCCCAGGATTATGCCCCTCAATATCCCAGGATTATGCCCCTCAATATCCCAGGATTATGCTCCTCAATATCCCAGGATTATGCTCCTCAATATCCCAGGATTATGCTCCTCAATATCCCAGGATTATGCTCCTCAATATCCCAGGATTATGCTCCTCAATATCCCAGGATTATGCTCCTCAATATCCCAGGATTATGCCCCTCAATATCCCAGGATTATGCCCCTCAATATCCCAGGATTATGCCCCTCATTATCCCAGGATTATGCCCCTCAATATGCCAGGATTATTCCCCTCAATATCCCAGGATTATTCCCCTCAATATCCCAGGATTATTCCCCTCAATATCCCAGGATTATGCCCCACAATATGCCAGGATTTAGCCACCCAATATGCCAGGATTATTCCCCTCAATATCCCAGGATTATGCCCCTCAATATGCCAGGATTTAGCCACCCAATATGCCAGGATTATTCCCCTCAATATCCCAGGATTATGCCCCTCATTATCCCAGGATTGTGCCCCTCAAAATGCCAGGATTATTCCCCTCAATATCCAAGGATTATGCCCCACAATATGCCAGGAATTAGCCACCCAATATGCCAGGAATTAGCCACCCAATATGCCAGGAATTAGCCACCCAATATGCCAGGATTATTCCCCTCAATATCCCAGGATTATGCCCCTCAATATCCCAGGATTATGCCCCTCAATATGCCAGGATTATTCCCCTCAATATCCCAAGATTATGCCCCTCAATATCCCAGGATTATGCCCTTCAATATACCAGGATTATGCCCCTCAATATCCCAGGATTATGCCCCTCAATATCCCAGGATTATGCCCCTCAATATCCCAGGATTATGCCCCTCAATATCCCAGGATTATGCCCCTCAATATCCCAGGATTATGCCCCACAATATGCCAGGATTATTCCCCTCAATATCCCAGGATTATGCCCCTCATTATCCCAGGATTATGTCCCTCATTATCCCAGGATTATGCCCCTCAATATGCCAGGATTATTCCCCTCAATATCCCAGGATTATGCCCCACAATATGCCAGGATTAAGCCACCCAATATGCCAGGATTATTCCCCTCAATATCCCAGGATTATGCCCCTCAATATGCCAGGATTTAGCCACCCAATATCCCAGGATTATGCCCCTCATTATCCCACGATTATCCCCCTCATTATCCCAGGATTATGCCCCTCATTATCCCAGGATTATGCCCCTCATTATCCCAGGATTATGCCCCTCAATATGCCAGGATTATTCCCCTCAATATCCAAGGATTATGCCCCTCATTATCCCAGGATTATGCCCCACAAAATGCCAGGAATATTCCCTTCAATATGCCAGGATTATTCCCCTCATTATCCCAGGATTATTCCCCTCAATATCCCAGGATTATGCCCCTCATTTTCCCAGGATTATGCCCCTCATTTTCCCAGGATTATGCCCCTCATTATGCCACGATTATGCCCCTCAATATCCCAGGATTATGCCCCTCAATATCCCAGGATTATGCCCCTCAATATCCCAGGATTATGCCCCTCAATATCCCCGGATTATGCCCCTCAATATCCCCGTATTATGCCCCTCAATATCCCCGTATTATGCCCCTCAATATGCCAGGATTATTCCCCTCAATATCCCAGGATTATGCCCCACAATATGCCAGGATTTAGCCACCCAATATGCCAGGATTATTCCCCTCAATATCCCAGGATTATGCCCCTCAATATGCCAGGATTTAGCCACCCAATATGCCAGGATTATTCCCCTCAATATCCCAGGATTATGCCCCTCAATATCCCAGGATTATGCCCCTCAATATCCCAGGATTATGCCCCTCATTATCCCAGGATTATGCCCCTCAATATGCCAGGATTATTCCCCTCAATATGCCAGGATTATGCCCCTCAATATGCCAGGATTATGTCCCTCAATATGCCAGGATTTAGCCACCCAATATGCCAGGATTATGCCCCTCAATATCCCAGGATTATGCCCCTCAATATCCCCGTATTATGCCCCACAATGTGCCAGGATTTAGCCACCCAATATGCCAGGATTATTCCCCTCAATATCCCAGGATTATGCCCCTCAATATGCCAGGATTTAGCCACCCAATATGCCAGGATTATTCCCCTCAATATCCCAGGATTATGCCCCTCATTATCCCAGGATTATGCCCCACAATATGCCAGGATTATGCCCCTCAATATGCCAGGATTATTCCCCTCAATATCCAAGGATTATGCCCCTCAATATCCCAGGATTATGCCCCTTATTATCCCAGGATTATGCCCCTCAATATGCCAGGATTATTCCCCTCAATATGCCAGGATTATTCCCCTCAATAATGCCAGGATTATTCCCCTCAATATCCAAGGATTATGCCCCACAATATGCCAGGATTTAGCCACCCAATATGCCAGGATTTTCCCCCACAATATGCCAGGATTTAGCCACCCAATATGCCAGGACTTTCCCCCACAATATGCCAGGATTTAGCCACCCAATATGCCAGGATTATTCCCCTCAAGATTCCAGGATTATGCCCCTCAATATGCCAGGATTTAGCCACACAATATGCCAGGATTATGCCCCTCAATATCCCAGGATTATGCCCCTCAATATCCCAGGATTATGCCCCTCAATATCCCAGGATTATGCCCCTCAATATCCCAGGATTATGCTCCTCAATATCCCAGGATTATGCTCCTCAATATCCCAGGATTATGCTCCTCAATATCCCAGGATTATGCTCCTCAATATCCCAGGATTATGCCCCTCAATATCCCAGGATTATGCCCCTCAATATCCCAGGATTAAGCCCCTCATTATCCCAGGATTATGCCCCTCAATATGCCAGGATTATGCCCCTCAATATGCCAGGATTATGCCCCTCAATATGCCAGGATTATGCCCCTCAATATGCCAGGATTATGCCCCTCAATATGCCAGGATTATGCCCCTCAATATGCCAGGATTATTCCCCTCAATATCCCAGGATTATGCCCCTCAATATACCAGGATTTAGCCACCCAATATGCCAGGATTATTCCCCTCAATATCCCAGGATTATGCCCCTCATTATCCCAGGATTATGCCCCTCAAAATGCCAGGATTATTCCCCTCAATATCCAAGGATTATGCCCCACAATATGCCAGGAATTAGCCACCCAATATGCCAGGATTATTCCCCTCAATATCCCAGCATTATGCCCCTCAATATCCCAGGATTATGCCCCTCAATATGCCAGGATTATTCCCCTCAATATCCCAAGATTATGCCCCTCAATATCCCAGGATTATGCCCTTCAATATACCAGGATTATGCACCTCAATATCCCAGGATTATGCCCCTCAATATCCCAGGATTATGCCCCTCAATATCCCAGGATTATGCCCCTCAATATGCCAGGATTATTCCCCTCAATATGCCAGGATTATTCCCCTCAATATCCCAGGATTATGCCCCTCATTATCCCAGGATTATGCCCCTCATTATCCCAGGATTATGCCCCTCAATATGCCAGGATTATTCCCCTCAATATGCCAGGATTATTCCCCTCAATATGCCAGGATTATTCCCCTCAATATGCCAGGATTATTCCCCTCAATATGCCAGGATTATGCCCCTCAATATCCCAGGATTATGCCCCTCAATATCCCAGGATTATGCCCCTCAATATCCCAGGATTATGCCCCTCATTATCCCAGGATTATGCCCCTCATTATCCCAGGATTATGCCCCTCATTATCCCAGGATTATGCCCCTCATTATCCCAGGATTATGCCCCTCATTATCCCAGGATTATGCCCCTCATTATCCCAGGATTATGCCCCTCAATATGCCAGGATTATTCCCCTCAATATCCCAGGATTATGCCCCTCATTATCCTAGGATTATGCCCCACAATATGCCAGGAATATTCCCTTCAATATGCCAGGATTATTCCCCTCATTATCCAAGGATTATACCCCTCAATATCCCAGGATTATGCCCCTCATTTTCCCAGGATTATGCCCCTCATTTTCCCAGGATTATGCCCCTCATTATGCCAGGATTATGCCCCTCAATATGCCAGGATTATGCCCCTCAATATGCCAGGATTATTCCCCTCAATATCCAAGGATTATGCCCCACAATATGCCAGGATTTAGCCACCCAATATGCCAGGATTATTCCCCTCAATATCCCAGGATTATGCCCCTCATTATCCCAGGATTATGCCCCTCAATATCCAAGGATTATGCCCCTCAATATGCCAGGATTATTCCCCTCAATATCCAAGGATTATGCCCCTCAATATGCCAGGAATTTGCCACCCAATATGCCAGGATTATTCCCCTCAATATCCCAGGATTATGCCCCTCAATATCCCAGGATTATGCCCCTCAATATCCCAGGATTATGCCCCTCAATATCCCAGGATTATGCCCCTCAATATCCCATGATTATGCCCCTCAATATGCCAGGATTATTCCCCTCAATATCCCAAGATTATGCCCCTCAATATCCCAGGATTATGCCCTTCAATATCCCAGGATTATGCCCCTCAATATCCCAGGATTATGCCCCTCAATATTCCAGGATTATGCCCCTCAATATCCCAGGATTATGCCCCTCAATATCCCAGGATTATGCCCCTCAATATCCCAGGATTATGCCCCTCAATATCCCAGGATTATGCCCCTCAATATACCAGGATTATGCCCCTCAATATCCCAGGATTATGCCCCTCAATATGCCAGGATTATGCCCCTCAATATGCCAGGATTATGCCCCACAATATGCCAGGATTTAGCCACCCAATATGCCAGGATTATTCCCCTCAATATCCCAGGATTATGCCCCTCAATATCCCAGGATTATGCCCCTCATTATCCCAGGATTATGCCCCTCAATATGCCAGGATCATTCCCCTCAATATGCCAGGATTATGCCCTTCAATATACCAGGATTATGCCTCTCAATATGCCAGGATTATGCCCCTCAATATCCCAGGATTATGCCCCTCAATATCCCAGGATTATGCCCCTCATTATCCCAGGATTATGCCCCACAATATGCCAGGAATATTCCCCTCAATATCCAAGGATTTTGGCCCACAATATGCCAGGATTTAGCCACCCAATATGCCAGGACTATGCCTCTCTGGGGCGTGGTCTCCTGTTATTTGGCGCAGTGCTTGCTTTGGCGAGCTTGTACGCAGTATGACGTTTCCTCTCTGGGGCGTGGTCTCTTGTTTGGCGCAGTGCTTGTACGCAGTATGACGTTTCCTCTCTGGGGCGTGGTCTCTTGTTTGGCGCAGTGCTTGTACGCAGTATGACGTTTCCTCTCTGGGGCGTGGTCTCTTGTTTGGCGCAGTTCTTGTACGCAGTATGACGTTTCCTCTCTGGGGCGTGGTCTCCTGTTTGGCGCAGTGCTTGTACGTAGTATGACGTTTCCTCTCTGGGGCGTGGTCTCTTGTTTGGCGCAGTTCTTGTACGCAGTATGACGTTTCCTCTCTGGGGCGTGGTCTCTTGTTTGGCGCAGTGCTTGTACGCAGTATGACGTTTCCTCTCTGGGGCGTGGTCTCTTGTTTGGCGCAGTTCTTGTACGTAGTATGACGTTTCCTCTCTGGGGCGTGGTCTCTTGTTTGGCGCAGTTCTTTTACGCAGTATGACGTTTCCTCTCTGGGGCGTGGTCTCTTGTTTGGCGCAGTGCTTGTACGCAGTGTGACGTTTCCTCTCTGGGGCGTGGTCTCTTGTTTGGCGCAGTGCTTGTACGCAGTGTGACGTTTCCTCTCTGGGGCGTGGTCTCTTGTTTGGCGCAGTGCTTGTACGCAGTGTGACGTTTCCTCTCTGGGGCGTGGTCTCCTGTTTCACGCAGTTCTTGTACGCAGTGTGACGTTTCCTCTCTGGGGCGTGGTCTCTTGTTTGGCGCAGTGCTTGTACGCAGTATGACGTTTCCTCTCTGGGGTTTGGTCTCTTGTTTGGCGCAGTGCTTGTACGCAGTATGACGTTTCCTCTCTGGGGCGTGGTCTCCTGTTTGGCGCAGTGCTTGTACGCAGTATGACGTTTCCTCTCTGGGGCGTGGTCTCTTGTTTGGCGCAGTGCTTGTACGCAGTGTGACGTTTCCTCTCTGGGGCGTGGTCTCTTGTTTGGCGCAGTGCTTGTACGCAGTGTGACGTTTCCTCTCTGGGGCGTGGTCTCTTGTTTGGCGCAGTTCTTGTACGTAGTATGACGTTTCCTCTCTGGGGCGTGGTCTCCTGTTTGGCGCAGTGCTTGTACGCAGTGTGACGTTTCCTCTCTGGGGCGTGGTCTCCTGTTTGGCGCAGTGCTTGTACGCAGTGTGACGTTTCCTCTCTGGGGCGTGGTCTCCTGTTTCGCGCAGTGCTTGTACGCAGTATGACGTTTCCTCTCTGGGGCGTGGTCTCTTGTTTGGCGCAGTGCTTGTACGCAGTGTGACGTTTCCTCTCTGGGGCGTGGTCTCCTGTTTGGCGCAGTGCTTGTACGCAGTGTGACGTTTCCTCTCTGGGGCGTGGTCTCTTGTTTGGCGCAGTGCTTGTACGCAGTATGACGTTTCCTCTCTGGGGCGTGGTCTCCTGTTTGGCGCAGTTCTTGTACGCAGTATGACGTTTCCTCTCTGGGGCGTGGTCTCTTGTTTGGCGCAGTGCTTGTACGCAGTGTGACGTTTCCTCTCTGGGGCGTGGTCTCTTGTTTGGTGCAGTTCTTGTACGCAGTGTGACGTTTCCTCTCTGGGGCGTGGTCTCTTGTTTGGCGCAGTTCTTGTACGCAGTATGACGTTTCCTCTCTGGGGCGTGGTCTGCTGTTTGGCGCAGTGCTTGTACGCAGTATGACTGTCCCAGTGATGGCTCTCGTTGATGCAGGTTGCCCCGACGTTTGATGAGGTGGCCGTGTACTTCTCTGAGCCGGAGTGGGAGAGTCTGAGCGTGCATCAGAGGGAGCTGTACAAGCGTGTAATGAAAGACAACTTCGAATGCATTAAATCCCTGGGTAATCCTTCTCTCATACTGAGTATAAAGTGATCAGCAGGAAGCTCCCAATGGTTTCCATGGTGACTGCTCTACTTTTAGAGCTTTATAATGCCCTATAAATAACGTATTTGGGGTCATTGTGAGTGTGTCTGCCTCCCCTGCAGGTTATCCCCTCGCCAAGCCAGAGCTCGTGGCTCAGATTGAGGAAGGAAAGGAGCCGTGGACCAATGATGGAGCTTGCCCAGGAGAGGACAAACCAGGTGAGAGACGCAGGATAACTGTATCTCCATCCAACACCGAGGGATCTACTCAATACAGAGAGAACTGCAGGGAACTGAAGGCCAAACTCGCCGAGCTGCAAACAATTCTCACATTGGCCTAAAGTTTGACATTCCGTCATCTCAACTGATAGAGAATAAAGAAATATAGAAAATGATGGATACATTGTGTTAGCAGATCTGCAGCAAAATGATAAAACAAGAGAAATGTATGTGTGTGTGGAGTCCCACCCGTGCCTTGATATGCAAATGAACTGCTTTTCAAGTTACATGTGATGTCATAAGCTGGAGACACATTTATAACATATATTTCTCTTTTTTATGCTGCTATAGAAGCCCAGCTATAAGGGTAAAGTGGCAGGTATTAAAGTGTATTTATTCTCATGATACTTCCCTTGGAAGCTGTCGCTGACAGTATCTCACTGGTTGGTCCCCTGTCATGGTGTCTCTCACAAGCAGTGAAGGACTTTCAGACCCCGATCAGACGGTTCGAGGTGGGTTCCTCCAGTGCAGTGACATAGGATCTTTCACTTTTTCTTCTGAAGCATAAGTTAAAAATAAAGTTTACTGTCACTTTAACGTTGGAGGCCAGACGCAAGTGATCACCGGTGTATTAATGACAAATCACCTTTATCTTTTTACAGGTAAAACTCACAAGCCGGTAGGAGCTGCCATCACAAGAATACAGACCATCAGATCCCAGACAGGTCCAGTGGGGATCCGACCATTGGAGATGGACATGGGCTCCTTGGCCAAGGTGAAAATTGAGGCGATGTCTTTGGACACTGAGATTCAACCAGCAGAGAGGCAGGAAAAGCCTGTGACCTGCAGCCAGTGTGAGAAGATTTCCAGGGCCAGGCACCTACACACCGGCACAGGGCCAACGGCCCACCACTGTCTCCACTGCGAGAAAAGCTTGACACATGGCTACGACCCTCCGGCGCAACAAAGAATCCACCCTGTAGAACGGCCATATCAATGCAC
This sequence comes from Pelodytes ibericus, assembly GCA_036172795.1. Classification (NCBI taxonomy): domain Eukaryota; kingdom Metazoa; phylum Chordata; class Amphibia; order Anura; family Pelodytidae; genus Pelodytes; species Pelodytes ibericus. The sequence goes on from CM069859.1 coordinate 225,687,854, forward strand.
TGAGTGCAAGAAGAGTTTTACCGAGAACTCCGCTCTTGTCAAGCACCGGCAGATGCACACAGGAGAGAGGCCCTACCGGTGCTCAGACTGCTCAAAGGGCTTTACCCAGCGTTCCTCCCTCACCAAGCACCGGCGGACACACACGGGGGAGCGACCATACTGCTGCGTTGTGTGTTCAAAGGGATTTATCCAGAACTCTGACCTGGTGAAGCACCGGAGGACCCATACTGGGGAAAAACCATATCCGTGTCCTGCGTGCGACAAGAGATTTGCAGAAAGCTCTGCTTTGATCAAACACAAGAGGACACACAAGGCGGACGGCAAATTCTGCCAGAATCTTCACCTCGTGACCATGCCGGCCGGAGAAGCTTTGTTACCAGGAGAAGCCGCAGCCAGTGACTCGGACCTCTTAAACTCACATAAAGAAATGATCCCGGGGGCGGGCGCTCCTTATGGCTGCGTGGCGTGCTGCAAGACGTTCAATGTGTGGCTTGCTTTCGTCAAGCATCAGAAGACTCACTGCAATGACCGGCCTTACCGGTGCTTCCAGGAGAGCTCTGACTTACATTCTCACACCGGTGAGCAACCCTGTCCCTGCAAGGCCTGTGGCAAAGGCTTCATCCAGAAACCGGATATAGTGAAGCACTCAGGGACCCACACTGTGGAGCTGCCGTTCCGGTGTATCCACTGCGAGAAGAGCTTCGTAGAAAAGTCCACACTGGCCAGCCACCAGCGGGGTCACGCCATGGCCAAGTCCTACACGTGTGCCGTGTGCGAGAAGGGTTTTACTCACAAGTCAAATCTGGTGTTACACCAGAGGATCCACACCAGAGAGCGGCCCTACAAGTGCCCCCAGTGCAGCAGAGGGTTCATCCAAAACTCTGACATGTTGAAGCACCAGAGAGTGCACGCAAGACGACAAAGCTTGGAATCCAGAGGAGTGATCGGTGCCGCACCCAGGTCTAGTCTTTATCAGTCCACCAAATGTGACGGTGAGTTTACCTACCGATCGCCTCTTGCGAACCAAAAGAACTTGCTCAGTGGAAATTCTATGACCTTCCAGTGTACAATGCGGGACCAAGAGATGTCTCTTAGCTCTGATCTTGTACAGCGTCTACGGACGGTCATGGGAGGGAAGCCCTCTCAGTGTGTGGTTTGTGAGAAGAGCTTTGCAAATAAATCTGACCTCCAAAAGCACTGGAGAACTCACATTGGAGAAAAGCCACACCTGTGCCTGACGTGCGGTAAAAGCTTCGCCCTGCGGTCAGCGTTAACAAAGCACCGCAGGACACACACGGGCGAGAGGCCGTATCAGTGCAGTATCTGCGGAAAGGGCTTCAACCAGACGTCGGCTCTGACCAAGCACATGAGGAGCCACACCGGAGAAAAGCCCTACTCCTGCGATCACTGTGGGAAGAGCTTCATCCAAAACTCCGACCTAGTCAAGCACCAGAGGATCCACACTGGGGAGAAACCCTATCACTGCACGCAATGCGATAAGAGATTCACAGAAGCCTCGTCTCTGGCGAAACATCGCCGGACGCACACCGGAGAGCAGCCGTATACATGCCCGCGCTGTGCCAAGACGTTCTCCCAAACCTCAGACCTTGTAAAACATGTCATGACCCATTCTGCAGAAAGCCCACCCTTGACTGCCTTCCATGAAGGAGGAGCGATCCAGTATTCAAGGAAGAAACAGAGCCCTTCGTATCACTGTGCTATATGTGACCAGTTCTTCATGATAAAATCTGCTCTGACCAATCACCTGAGGAGCCATGCAGCAGAGAAGCGCTACCCCTGTACCGAGTGCGATAAAAGCTTCTTTCAGACCTCGGATCTGGTGAAGCATCTCCGAACCCATACTGGGGAACGCCCCTACCACTGTTCGGAATGCGGGAAGGGCTTCATGCAGAATTCAGACCTCATCGAGCATCGTCGGACACATACGGGGGAGAGACCCTACCGGTGCACGACTTGCGATCGGGGCTTCATTCAGAGGTCGGCCTTGACAAAGCACATGAGGATGCACACCGGGGATAAGCCATACGGATGTCAGCAGTGCGGGAAGTGCTTCATTCAGAACTCGGACCTGGTGAAACATCGGAGAATCCACACAGGAGAAAAACCTTATCACTGTCCCGATTGTGACAGGAGCTTCACCGAGGGCTCCTCTCTCATCAAGCATCGGAGAACTCACAACCAACTCAGACCCTATGTGTGTACTCAGTGTAAAAAGGACTTCAGCCAAAGCTCCAACCTCATCAAACACATGAAGTGCCATATAGACCAAAAGCCACCATCACCACTTCCTGTTAGGTCACCACTCAAGCTTGATTTAGTAGCTGATCCCTCAGTCTCCAGGGATGTTGGTGGGACCTTGTGTCATAATAAGCGTGCCCCCATTTCTGGAGAGAAGGTGTTTAAATGTAACTACTGTGGTAAGAGCTTTGCACATCGGTCGGTGCTGATCAAACACGTGAGAATCCACACCGGTGAAAGACCATACAAGTGCACCCAGTGCTCCCGAACCTTCATCCAGAAATCCGACCTGGTCAAACACTATCGCACTCACACGGGGGAGAGACCCTACACATGTAGCGTATGTGGCAGGAGCTTCGTGGAGAAATCGTCTCTGTGTAAACATCAGCGAACCCACCAAAGACAGAACCAACGTGCTGAGGAGGAAAAGAGCTTCCTTCTGGAGTCTGGCTTGATACAGCAACAGATCTCGTACTGGGGTGAGTCGGAGGACGACCCCAAGAGTTTGGTACCAAAACTCCACGTTGTTAAACAGGAGGACCTGTCAGGCTGCACAACTTGACCGGCGCGTTCCAAAGCTTGTATTCTCCTTCCATGAAACACACAAGTGTCCAGTCCTACAACTGCCCGGACTGCAGCAAGTGTTTCACGCACAGGTCTGTTTTCTTGAAGCACCGGAGAGAACACGCGGGAGGGCCACCCCTCTCCTGCAATGATTGCGGAAAGAGCTTCAGCCAAAGATCTGCTCTGGTGAAGCACACGCGGACTCACACGGGGGTGAGACCCTACCAGTGCCCCACCTGTGAGAAAGGCTTTATCCAGAACTCTGACCTGGCCAAACACCTGAGAATCCACACAGGCGAGAAGTCGTTCAGGTGTGGCACGTGTGATAAGTGTTTTGTGGACCAGTCGGCCTTGATCAAGCACTTTAGGACCCACACTGGAGAACGACCATACAAGTGTATGGAGTGTACCAGGGGGTTTGTCCAAAAGTCCGACCTGGTGAAACACCAAAGAATCCACACTGGGGAAAGACCCTATTCTTGCAATTTGTGTGGCCGACCTTTTAGTACCCACTCAGCGTCCATCTGACACCAACGTATGTGCAGTTTGGTGGAGGCCAAATCCACTGGGAGCGAGTTTCAGCAATCCCAAGCACCTGGTATATCCACGACAACACAGAATTGTCCACATCCTGGGAATTCCTTCATAGCCCAATGTGGTAACACCAAACAATCTCCCACATGTGGCTGGAACAAGGGAAAACTTTCATGACAAAAAGATTTGCAGATTGGTAAACAACAGAAATTATGACCAAAAAAATAAAAATAATATAAATGTTTAAACCATGTGTGCGAGCAGTGCTAGGGGCAGGGTTAGGGGTGCGTGGGAACCTCTGCTTTGGTTACCAGTTTGGTTGCATATTTGTATAACTGAAAATTCACCTTCTACAAAGTACCGTATTTGCTCGAATATAAGACGAGGTTTTTCAAATTGAGGTCAGATTATAAAACATGGATCCAGGTCCCCAGCAGAGCTGCAGGGGACCTGGATCCCCCTCTCTAACAGCAGGGAATGTCTGCGCAATGAGCTCCGGGGCTTCTATGAAGAAGCCGGGTACTTCCGCTTTCGTCACAGAAGTCCCGGCGATCGTGCCGGGTGGCAGCAGGGGAGGTCTGCGCTCATCGTGCAGACATCCTCTGCTGCCCCACTAGCCACCAGGGAGACTCAGGCAGCTGGGGGATGTCTGCACGTATCGTGCAGACATCCTCCATGCTGCCCGACAAGGCAGTCTATTATGATGGACCAGCTGTCCGTCATAATAGACTGCCGTGTCGGGCAGCATGGAGGATGTCTGCACGATACGTGCAGACATCCCCTGGCTGCCCCCACTAGCCACCAGGGAACAAAACCAGGTAAGGGGGAGGGGGGTGCACAGAGGACACAGACAGACAAGAGGGGGGGGGGGGGGGAGAAAGAGACAAAGAGAGGGGGAAGGCACAGACAAGGGGAGGGAGGGGGACAGAGATAAAAGGGGAGGGGGGATAGAGAGACAAAGGGAGGGGGAGAGGGGAGGACACAGACAGACAAGGGGAGGGAGACAGACAAGGGGAGGGAGGGGGATAGATAGAGACAAGAGAGATAAGTTTTGGGGGGGAGAGAGAGACGACGCTGGGGGTGAAAGACAGCTGGGGGAGCGGGAGAGAGGCCGCATTGGCACATAAAAGCAAATAAAAAGAAGAAATGCATTTGTATAATATACATTTTTTATTAAATATTAAAAAGCAATTTACATATATACAAGTTTAAACTTTTTTTCCTATAGGGTAGTCTTATAATCAGGCTTTTAGTTTTTTCCCTAAAGGAATGTACAAATTTGGGGGGGTCGTCTTATAATCAGGGTCATCTTATAATCGAGCAAATACGGTAAGTATGAAAGTCTCCCGTCCGTAATGTGCCCGAAAAGTCACTAGCAGAGTGCTGTTCACACCACTTTATGTGTGACCTGCGCTGCTGCGTGCGCAAGTGATATACTGTTTACAGTAAAGAAACCTTCTCTGTCTTCAGATGGCAGTCTATTATACAATGTAACCCCCTAACAGTAAGGAAACCTTCTCTGTGTCTTCAGATGGCAGTCAATTATAAAATGTAACCCCCTAACAGTAAGGAAACCTTCTCTGTGTCTTCAGATGGCAGTCTATTATACAATGTAACCCCCTAACAGTAAGGAAACCTCTATGTCTTCAGATGGCAGTCTATTATACAATGTAACCCCCTAACAGTAAGGAAACCTTCTCTGTGTCTTCAGATGGCAGTCAATTATAAAATGTAACCACCTAACAGTAAGGAAACCTTCTCTGTGTCTTCAGATGGCAGTCTATTATACAATGTAACCCCCTAACAGTAAAGAAACCTTCTCTATGTCTTCAGATGGCAGTCTATTATACAATGTAACCCCCTAACAGTAAAGAAACCTTCTCTGTGTCTTCAGATGGCAGTCTATTATACAATGTAACCCCCTAACAGTAAGGAAACCTTCTCTGTGTCTTCAGATGGCATCTATTATACAATGTAACCCCGTAACAGTAAGGAAACCTTCTCTGTGTCTTCAGATGGCATCTATTATACAATGTAACCCCGTAACAGTAAGGAAACATTCTCTGTGTCTTCAGATGGCAGTCTATTATACAATGTAACCCCCTAACAGTAAGGAAACCTTCTCTGTGTCTTCAGATGGCATCTATTATACAATGTAACCCCCTAACAGTAAAGAAACCTTCTCTATGTCTTCAGATGGCAGTCTATTATACAATGTAACCCCCTAACAGTAAAGAAACCTTCTCTGTGTCTTCAGATGGCAGTCTATTATACAATGTAACCCCCTAACAGTAAGGAAACCTTCTCTGTGTCTTCAGATGGCATCTATTATACAATGTAACCCCCTAACAGTAAGAAAACCTTCTCTGTGTCTTCAGATGGCATCTATTATACAATGTAACCCAGTAACAGTAAGGAAACATTCTCTGTGTCTTCAGATTGCAGTCTATTATACAATGTAACCCCCTAACAGTAAGAAAACCTTCTCTGTGTCTTCAGATGGCAGTCTATTATACAATGTAACCCCCTAACAGGAAGGAAGCCTTCTCTGTGTCTTCAGATGGCAGTCTATTATACAATGTAACCCCCTAACAGTAAAGAAACCTTCTCTGTGTCTTCAGATGGCAGTCTATTATACAATGTAACCCCCTAACAGTAAAGAAACCTTCTCTGTGTCTTCAGATGGCAGTCTATTATACAATGTAACCCCCTAACAGTAAGCAAACCTTCTCTATGTCTTCAGATGGCAGTCTATTATACAATGTAACCCCCTAACAGGAAGGAAACCTTCTCTGTGTCTTCAGATGGCAGTCTATTATACAATGTAACCCCCTAACAGTAAGGAAACCTTCTCTATGTCTTCAGATGGCAGGCTATTATACAATGTAACCCCCTAACAGTAAGGAATCCTTCTCTGTGTCTTCAGATGACAGTCTATTATACAATGTAACCCCCTAACAGTAAAGAAACCTTCTCTGTGTCTTCAGATGGCAGTCTATTATACACTGTAACCCCCTAACAGTAAGGAAACCTCTATGTCTTCAGATGGCAGTCTATTATACAATGTAACCCCCTAACAGTAAAGAAACCTTCTCTATGTCTTCAGATGGCAGTCTATTATACAATGTAACCCCCTAACAGTAAAGAAACCTTCTCTGTGTCTTCAGATGGCAGTCTATTATACACTGTAACCCCCTAACAGTAAGGAAACCTTCTCTGTGTCTTCAGATGGCAGTCTATTATACAATGTAACCCCCTAACATTAAGGAAACCTTCTCTGTGTCTTCAGATGGCAGTCTATTATACAATGTAACCCCCTAACAGTAAAGAAACCTTCTCTGTGTCTTCAGATGGCAGTCTATTATACACTGTAACCCCCTAACAGTAAGGAAACCTCTATGTCTTCAGATGGCAGTCTATTATACAATGTAACCCCCTAACAGTAAAGAAACCTTCTCTATGTCTTCAGATGGCAGTCTATTATACAATGTAACCCCCTAACATTAAGGAAACCTTCTCTGTGTCTTCAGATGGCATCTATTATACAATGTAACCCCGTAACAGTAAGGAAACATTCTCTGTGTCTTCAGATGGCAGTCTATTATACAATGTAACCCCCTAACAGTAAGAAAACCTTCTCTGTGTCTTCAGATGGCAGTCTATTATACAATGTTACCCCCTAACAGTAAGGAAACCTTCTCTATGTCTTCAGATGGCAGTCTATTATACAATGTAACCCCGTAACAGTAAGGAAACATTCTCTGTGTCTTCAGATGGCAGTCTATTATACAATGTAACCCCCTAACAGTAAAGAAACCTTCTCTGTGTCTTCAGATGGCAGTCTATTATACACTGTAACCCCCTAACAGTAAGGAAACCTTCTCTGTGTCTTCAGATGGCAGTCTATTATACAATGTAACCCCCTAACATTAAGGAAACCTTCTCTGTGTCTTCAGATGGCAGTCTATTATACAATGTAACCCCCTAACAGTAAAGAAACCTTCTCTGTGTCTTCAGATGGCAGTCTATTATACACTGTAACCCCCTAACAGTAAGGAAACCTCTATGTCTTCAGATGGCAGTCTATTATACAATGTAACCCCCTAACATTAAGGAAACCTTCTCTGTGTCTTCAGATGGCATCTATTATACAATGTAACCCCGTAACAGTAAGGAAACATTCTCTGTGTCTTCAGATGGCAGTCTATTATACAATGTAACCCCCTAACAGTAAGAAAACCTTCTCTGTGTCTTCAGATGGCAGTCTATTATACAATGTTACCCCCTAACAGTAAGGAAACCTTCTCTATGTCTTCAGATGGCAGTCTATTATACAATGTAACCCCCTAACAGTAAGGAAACCTTCTCTGTGTCTTCAGATGGCAGTCTATTATACAATGTAACCCCCTAACAGTAAGGAAACCTTCTCTGTGTCTTCAGATGGCAGTCTATTATACAATGTAACCCCCTAACAGTAAGGAAACCTTCTCTGTGTCTTCAGATGGCAGTCTATTATACAATGTAACCCCTAACAGTAAGGAATCCTTCTCTGTGTCTTCAGATGGCAGTATATTATACAATGTAACCTCCTAACAGTAAGGAAACCTTCTCTGGGTCTTCAGATGGCAGTCTATTATACAATGTAACCCCCTAACAGTAAGGAAACCTTCTCTGTGTCTTCAGATGGCATCTATTATACAATGTAACCCCCTAACAGTAAAGAAACCTTCTCTATGTCTTCAGATGGCCGTCTATAATACAATGTAACCCCCTAACAGTAAAGAAACCTCTATGTCTTCAGATGGCAGTCTATTATACAATGTAACCCCCTAACATTAAGGAAACCTTCTCTGTGTCTTCAGATGGCATCTATTATACAATGTAACCCCGTAACAGTAAGGAAACATTCTCTGTGTCTTCAGATGGCAGTCTATTATACAATGTAACCCCCTAACAGTAAGAAAACCTTCTCTGTGTCTTCAGATGGCAGTCTATTATACAATGTTACCCCCTAACAGTAAAGAAACCTTCTCTGTGTCTTCAGATGGCAGTCTATTATACAATGTAACCCCCTAACAGGAAGGAAACCTTCTCTGTGTCTTCAGATGGCAGTCTGTTATACAATGTAACCCCCTAACAGTAAGGAAACCTTCTCTATGTCTTCAGATGGCCGTCTATCATGCAATGTAACTCCTTAACAGTAAATAAACCTTCTCTGTGTCTTCAGATGGCAGTCTATTATACAATGTAACCCCCTAACAGTAAATAAACCTTCTCTGTGTCTTCAGATGGCAGTCTATTATACAATGTAACCCCCTAACAGTAAAGAAACCTTCTCTGTGTCTTCAGATGGCAGTCTATTATACAATGTAACCCCATAACAGTAAACAAACCTTCTCTGTGTCTTCAGGTGGCAGTCTATTATACAATGTAACCCCCTAACAGTAAGGAAACCTTCTCTATGTCTTCAGATGGCAGTCTATTATACAATGTAACCCCCTAACAGTATAGAAACCTTCTCTGTGTCTTCAGATGGCAGTCTATTATACACTGTAACCCCCTAACAGTAAAGAAACCTCTATGTCTTCAGATGGCAGTCTATTATACAATGTAACCCCCTAACAGTAAAGAAACCTTCTCTATGTCTTCAGATGGCAGTGTATTATACAATGTAACCCCCTAACAGTAAGGAAACCTTCTCTGTGTCTTCAGATGGCAGTCTATTATACAATGTAACCCCCTAACAGTAAAGAAACCTTCTCTGTGTCTTCAGATGGCAGTCTATTATACAATGTAACCCCCTAACAGTAAAGAAACCTCTATGTCTTCAGATGGCAGTCTATTATACAATGTAACCCCCTAACAGTAAATAAACCTTCTCTATGTCTTCAGATGGCAGTCTATTATACAATGTAACCCCCTAACAGTAAAGAAACCTTCTCTGTGTCTTCATATGGCAGTCTATTATACACTGTAACCCCCTAACAGTAAGGAAACCTCTATGTCTTCAGATGGCATCTATTATACAATGTAACCCCGTAACAGTAAGGAAACATTCTCTGTGTCTTCAGATGGCAGTCTATTATACAATGTAACCCCCCAACAGTAAGAAAACCTTCTCTGTGTCTTCAGATGGCAGTCTATTATACAATGTAACCCCCTAACAGGAAGGAAACCTTCTCTGTGTCTTCAGATGGCAGTCTATCATACAATGTAACTCCTTAACAGTAAATAAACCTTCTCTGTGTCTTCAGATGGCAGTCTATTATACAGTGTAACCCCCTAACAGTAAAGAAACCACCTCTGGGTCTTCAGATGGCAGTCTATTATACAATGTAACCCCCTAACAGTAAATAAACCGTATCTATGTCTTCAGATGGCAGTGTATTATACAATGTAACCCCCTAACAGTAAGGAAACCTTCTCTGTGTCTTCAGATGGCAGTCTATTATACAATGTAACCTCCTAACAGTAAGGAAACCTTCTCTGTGTCTTCAGATGGCATCTATTATACAATGTAACCCCCTAACAGTAAAGAAACCTTCTCTATGTCTTCAGATGGCCGTCTATAATACAATGTAACCCCCTAACAGTAAAGAAACCTCTATGTCTTCAGATGGCAGTCTATTATACAATGTAACCCCCTAACATTAAGGAAACCTTCTCTGTGTCTTCAGATGGCATCTATTATACAATGTAACCCCGTAACAGTAAGGAAACATTCTCTGTGTCTTCAGATGGCAGTCTATTATACAATGTAACCCCCTAACAGTAAGAAAACCTTCTCTGTGTCTTCAGATGGCAGTCTATTATACAATGTTACCCCCTAACAGTAAGGAAACCTTCTCTATGTCTTCAGATGGCAGTCTTTTATACAATGTAACACCCTAACAGTAAGGAAACCTTCTCTGTGTTTTCAGATGGCAGTCTATTATACAATGTAACCCCCTAACAGTAAGGAAACCTTCTCTGTGTCTTCAGATGGCAGTCTATTATACAATGTAACCCCCTAACAGTAAGGAAACCTTCTCTGTGTCTTCAGATGGCAGTCTATTATACAATGTAACCCCTAACAGTAAGGAATCCTTCTCTGTGTCTTCAGATGGCAGTATATTATACAATGTAACCTCCTAACAGTAAGGAAACCTTCTCTGTGTCTTCAGATGGCAGTCTATTATACAATGTAACCTCCTAACAGTAAGGAAACCTTCTCTGTGTCTTCAGATGGCAGTCTATTATACAATGTAACCCCCTAACAGTAAGGAAACATCTGTGTCTTCAGATGGCAGTCAATTATACAATGTAACCCCCTAACAGTAAGGAAACCTTCTCTATGTCTTCAGATGGCAGTCTATTATACAATGTAACCCCCTAACAGTAAAGAAACCTTCTCTGTGTCTTCAGATGGCAGTCTATTATACAATGTAACCCCCTAACAGTAAAGAAACCTTCTCTGTGTCTTCAGATGGCAGTCTATTATACAATGTAACCCCCTAACAGGAAGGAAACCTTCTCTGTGTCTTCAGATGGCAGTCTGTTATACAATGTAACCCCCTAACAGTAAGGAAACCTTCTCTATGTCTTCAGATGGCCGTCTATCATACAATGTAACTCCTTAACAGTAAATAAACCTTCTCTGTGTCTTCAGATGGCAGTCTATTATACACTGTAACCCCCTAACAGTAAATAAACCTTCTCTGTGTCTTCAGATGGCAGTCTATTATACAATGTAACCCCCTAACAGTAAAGAAACCTTCTCTGTGTCTTCAGATGGCAGTCTATTATACAATGTAACCCCATAACAGTAAACAAACCTTCTCTGTGTCTTCAGGTGGCAGTCTATTATACAATGTAACCCCCTAACAGTAAGGAAACCTTCTCTATGTCTTCAGATGGCAGTCTATTATACAATGTAACCCCCTAACAGTATAGAAACCTTCTCTGTGTCTTCAGATGGCAGTCTATTATACACTGTAACCCCCTAACAGTAAAGAAACCTCTATGTCTTCAGATGGCAGTCTATTATACAATGTAACCCCCTAACAGTAAAGAAACCTTCTCTATGTCTTCAGATGGCAGTGTATTATACAATGTAACCCCCTAACAGTAAGGAAACCTTCTCTGTGTCTTCAGATGGCAGTCTATTATACAATGTAACCCCCTAACAGTAAAGAAACCTTCTCTGTGTCTTCAGATGGCAGTCTATTATACAATGTAACCCCCTAACAGTAAAGAAACCTCTATGTCTTCAGATGGCAGTCTATTATACAATGTAACCCCCTAACAGTAAATAAACCTTCTCTATGTCTTCAGATGGCAGTCTATTATACAATGTAACCCCCTAACAGTAAAGAAACCTTCTCTGTGTCTTCAGATGGCAGTCTATTATACACTGTAACCCCCTAACAGTAAGGAAACCTCTATGTCTTCAGATGGCATCTATTATACAATGTAACCCCGTAACAGTAAGGAAACATTCTCTGTGTCTTCAGATGGCAGTCTATTATACAATGTAACCCCCCAACAGTAAGAAAACCTTCTCTGTGTCTTCAGATGGCAGTCTATTATACAATGTAACCCCCTAACAGGAAGGAAACCTTCTCTGTGTCTTCAGATGGCAGTCTATCATACAATGTAACTCCTTAACAGTAAATAAACCTTCTCTGTGTCTTCAGATGGCAGTCTATTATACAGTGTAACCCCCTAACAGTAAAGAAACCACCTCTGGGTCTTCAGATGGCAGTCTATTATACAATGTAACCCCCTAACAGTAAATAAACCGTATCTATGTCTTCAGATGGCAGTGTATTATACAATGTAACCCCCTAACAGTAAGGAAACCTTCTCTGTGTCTTCAGATGGCAGTCTATTATACAATGTAACCTCCTAACAGTAAGGAAACCTTCTCTGTGTCTTCAGATGGCAGTCTATTATACAATGTAACCCCCTAACAGTAAGGAAACATCTGTGTCTTCAGATGGCAGTCAATTATACAATGTAACCCCCTAACAGTAAGGAAACCTTCTCTATGTCTTCAGATGGCAGTCTATTATACAATGTAACCCCCTAACAGTAAAGAAACCTTCTCTGTGTCTTCAGATGGCAGTCTATTATACAATGTAACCCCCTAACAGGAAGGAAACCTTCTCTGTGTCTTCAGATGGCAGTCTATCATACAATGTAAACCCCTAACAGTAAGGAAACCTTCTCTATGTCTTCAGATGGCAGGCTATTATACAATGTAACCCCCTAACAGTAAGGAATCCTTCTCTGTGTCTTCAGATGACAGTCTATTATACAATGTAACCCCCTAACAGTAAGGAAACCTTATCTGTGTCTTCAGATGGCAGTCTATTATACAATGTAACCCCCTAACAGTAAGGAAACCTTCTCTGTGTCTTCAAATGGCAGTCTATTATACAATGTAACCCCCTAACAGTAAATAAACCTTCTCTATGTCTTCAGATGGCAGTCTATTATACAATGTAACCCCCTAACAGTAAAGAAACCTTCTCTGTGTCTTCAGATGGCAGTCTATTATACACTGTAACCCCCTAACAGTAAGGAAACCTCTATGTCTTCAGATGGCATCTATTATACAATGTAACCCCGTAACAGTAAGGAAACATTCACTGTGTCTTCAGATGGCAGTCTATTATACAATGTAACCCCCCAACAGTAAGAAAACCTTCTCTGTGTCTTCAGATGGCAGTCTATTATACAATGTAACCCCCTAACAGGAAGGAAACCTTCTCTGTGTCTTCAGATGGCAGTCTATCATACAATGTAACTCCTTAACAGTAAATAAACCTTCTCTGTGTCTTCAGATGGCAGTCTATTATACAGTGTAACCCCCTAACAGTAAAGAAACCACCTCTGGGTCTTCAGATGGCAGTCTATTATACAATGTAACCCCCTAACAGTAAATAAACCGTATCTATGTCTTCAGATGGCAGTGTATTATACAATGTAACCCCCTAACAGTAAGGAAACCTTCTCTGTGTCTTCAGATGGCAGTCTATTATACAATGTAACCTCCTAACAGTAAGGAAACCTTCTCTGTGTCTTCAGATGGCAGTCTATTATACAATGTAACCCCCTAACAGTAAGGAAACATCTGTGTCTTCAGATGGCAGTCAATTATACAATGTAACCCCCTAACAGTAAGGAAACCTTCTCTATGTCTTCAGATGGCAGTCTATTATACAATGTAACCCCCTAACAGTAAAGAAACCTTCTCTGTGTCTTCAGATGGCAGTCTATTATACAATGTAACCCCCTAACAGGAAGGAAACCTTCTCTGTGTCTTCAGATGGCAGTCTATCATACAATGTAAACCCCTAACAGTAAGGAAACCTTCTCTATGTCTTCAGATGGCAGGCTATTATACAATGTAACCCCCTAACAGTAAGGAATCCTTCTCTGTGTCTTCAGATGACAGTCTATTATACAATGTAACCCCCTAACAGTAAGGAAACCTTATCTGTGTCTTCAGATGGCAGTCTATTATACAATGTAACCCCCTAACAGTAAGGAAACCTTCTCTGTGTCTTCAGATGGCAGTCTATTATACAATGTAACCCCCTAACAGTAAGGAAACCTTCTCTGTGTCTTCAGATGGCAGTCTGTTATACAATGTAACCCCCTAACAGTAAGGAAACCTTCTCTATGTCTTCAGATGGCAGTCTGTTATACAATGTAACCCCCTAACAGTAAGGAAACCTTCTCTGTGTCTTCAGATGGCAGTCTATTATACAATGTAACCCCCTAACAGTAAGGAAACCTTCTCTATGTCTTCAGATGGCAGTCTATTATACAATGTAACCCCCTAACCGTAAAGAAACCTTCTCTGTGTCTTCAGATGGCAGTCTATTATACAATGTAACCCCCTAACAGTAAAGAAACCTTCTCTGTGTCTTCAGATGGCAGTCTATTATACACTGTAACCCCCTAACAGTAAAGAAACCTCTATGTCTTCAGATGGCAGTCTATTATACAATGTAACCCCCTAACAGTAAAGAAACCTTCTCTATGGCTTCAGATGGCAGTCTATTATACAATGTAACCCCCTAACAGTAAAGAAACCTTCTCTGTGTCTTCAGATGGCAGTCTATTATACAATCTAACCCCCTAACAGTAAGGAAACCTTCTCTGTGTCTTCAGATTGCATCTATTATACAATGTAACCCCGTAACAGTAAGAAAACCTTCTCTGTGTCTTCAGATGGCAGTCTATTATACAATGTAACCCCCTAACAGTAAATAAACCGTATCTATGTCTTCAGATGGCAGTGTATTATACAATGTAACCCCCTAACAGTAAGGAAACCTCTGTGTCTTCAGATGGCAGTCTATTATACAATATAACCTCCTAAAAGTAAGAAACCTTCTCTGTGTATTCAGATGGCAGTCTATTATACAATGTAACCTCCTAACAGTAAGGAAACCTTCTCTGTGTCTTCAGATGGCAGTCTATTATACAATGTAACCCCCTAACAGTAAAGAAACCTTCTCTATGTCTTCAGATGGCAGTCTATTATACAATGTAACCCCCTAACAGTAAGGAAACCTTCTCTATGTCTTCAGATGGCAGGCTATTATATAATGTAACCCCCTAACAGTAAGGAATCCTTCTCTGTGTCTTCAGATGGCAGTATATTATACAATGTAACCTCCTAACAGTAAGGAAACCTTCTCTGTGTCTTCAGATGGCAGTCTATTATACAATGTAACCTCCTAACAGTAAGGAAACCTTCTCTGTGTCTTCAGATGGCAGTCTATTATACAATGTAACCCCGTAACAGTAAGGAAACATCTGTGTCTTCAGATGGCAGTCAATTATACAATGTAACCCCCTAACAGTAAGGAAACCTTCTCTATGTCTTCAGATGGCAGTCTATTATACAATGTAACCCCCTAACAGTAAAGAAACCTTCTCTGTGTCTTCAGATGGCAGTCTATTATACAATGTAACCCCCCAACAGGAAGGAAACCTTCTCTGTGTCTTCAGATGGCAGTCTATCATACAATGTAACTCCTTAACAGTAAATAAACCTTCTCTGTGTCTTCAGATGGCAGTCTATTATACAGTGTAACCCCCTAACAGTAAAGAAACCTTCTCTGGGTCTTCAGATGGCAGTCTATTATACAATGTAACCTCCTAACAGTAAGGAAACCTTCTCTATGTCTTCAGATGGCAGTCTATTATACAATGTAACCCCCTAACCGTAAAGAAACCTTCTCTGTGTCTTCAGATGGCAGTGTATTATACAATGTAACCCCCTAACAGTAAGGAAACCTTCTCTGTGTCTTCAGATGGCAGTCTATTATACAATGTAACCTCCTTAAAGTAAGGAAACCTTCTCTGTGTATTCAGATGGCAGTCTATTATACAATGTAACCCCCTAACAGTAAGGAATCCTTCTCTGTGTCTTCAGATGGCAGTATATTATACAATTTAACCTCCTAACAGTAAGGAAACCTTCTCTGTGTCTTCAGATGGCAGTCTATTATACAATGTAACCCCCTAACCGTAAAGAAACCTTCTCTGTGTCTTCAGATGGCAGTCTATTATACAATGTAACCCCCTAACAGTAAAGAAACCTTCTCTGTGTCTTCAGATGGCAGTCTATTATACACTGTAACCCCCTAACAGTAAAGAAACCTCTATGTCTTCAGATGGCAGTCTATTATACAATGTAACCCCCTAACAGTAAAGAAACCTCTATGGCTTCAGATGGCAGTCTATTATACAATGTAACCCCCTAACAGTAAAGAAACCTTCTCTGTGTCTTCAGATGGCAGTCTATTATACAATCTAACCCCCTAACAGTAAGGAAACCTTCTCTGTGTCTTCAGATTGCATCTATTATACAATGTAACCCCGTAACAGTAAGAAAACCTTCTCTGTGTCTTCAGATGGCAGTCTATTATACAATGTAACCCCCTAACAGTAAATAAACCTTCTCTGTGTCTTCAGATGGCAGTCTATTATACAGTGTAACCCCCTAACAGTAAAGAAACCTTATCTGGGTCTTCAGATGGCAGTCTATTATACAATGTAACCCCCTAACAGTAAATAAACCGTATCTATGTCTTCAGATGGCAGTGTATTATACAATGTAACCCCCTAACAGTAAGGAAACCTCTGTGTCTTCAGATGGCAGTCTATTATACAATATAACCTCCTAAAAGTAAGGAAACCTTCTCTGTGTATTCAGATGGCAGTCTATTATACAATGTAACCTCCTAACAGTAAGGAAACCTTCTCTGTGTCTTCAGATGGCAGTCTATTATACAATGTAACCCCCTAACAGTAAAGAAACCTTCTCTATGTCTTCAGATGGCAGTCTATTATACAATGTAACCCCCTAACAGTAAGGAAACCTTCTCTATGTCTTCAGATGGCAGGCTATTATATAATGTAACCCCCTAACAGTAAGGAATCCTTCTCTGTGTCTTCAGATGGCAGTATATTATACAATGTAACCTCCTAACAGTAAGGAAACCTTCTCTGTGTCTTCAGATGGCAGTCTATTATACAATGTAACCTCCTAACAGTAAGGAAACCTTCTCTGTGTCTTCAGATGGCAGTCTATTATACAATGTAACCCCGTAACAGTAAGGAAACATCTGTGTCTTCAGATGGCAGTCAATTATACAATGTAACCCCCTAACAGTAAGGAAACCTTCTCTATGTCTTCAGATGGCAGTCTATTATACAATGTAACCCCCTAACAGTAAAGAAACCTTCTCTGTGTCTTCAGATGGCAGTCTATTATACAATGTAACCCCCCAACAGGAAGGAAACCTTCTCTGTGTCTTCAGATGGCAGTCTATCATACAATGTAACTCCTTAACAGTAAATAAACCTTCTCTGTGTCTTCAGATGGCAGTCTATTATACAGTGTAACCCCCTAACAGTAAAGAAACCTTCTCTGGGTCTTCAGATGGCAGTCTATTATACAATGTAACCTCCTAACAGTAAGGAAACCTTTTCTATGTCTTCAGATGGCAGTCTATTATACAATGTAACCCCCTAACCGTAAAGAAACCTTCTCTGTGTCTTCAGATGGCAGTGTATTATACAATGTAACCCCCTAACAGTAAGGAAACCTTCTCTGTGTCTTCAGATGGCAGTCTATTATACAATGTAACCTCCTTAAAGTAAGGAAACCTTCTCTGTGTATTCAGATGGCAGTCTATTATACAATGTAACCCCCTAACAGTAAGGAATCCTTCTCTGTGTCTTCAGATGGCAGTATATTATACAATTTAACCTCCTAACAGTAAGGAAACCTTCTCTGTGTCTTCAGATGGCAGTCTATTATACAATGTAACCTCCTAACAGTAAGGAAACCTTCTCTGTGTCTTCAGATGGCAGTCTATTATACAATGTAACCCCCTAACAGTAAGGAAACATCTGTGTCTTCAGATGGCAGTCTATTATACAATGTAACCCCCTAACAGTAAGGAAACCTTCTCTATGTCTTCAGATGGCAGTCAATTATACAATGTAACCCCCTAACAGTAAGGAAACCTTCTCTATGTCTTCAGATGGCAGTCTATTATACAATGTAACCTCCTAACAGTAAGGAAACCTTCTCTATGTCTTCAGATGGCAGTCTATTATACAATGTAACCCCCTAACCGTAAAGAAACCTTCTCTGTGTCTTCAGATGGCAGTGTATTATACAATGTAACCCCCTAACAGTAAGAAAACCTTCTCTGTGTCTTCAGATGGCAGTCTATTATACAATGTAACCCCCTAACAGTAAGGAAACCTTCTCTGTGTCTTCAGATGGCATCTATTATACAATGTAACCCAGTAACAGTAAGGAAACATTCTCTGTGTCTTCAGATTGCAGTCTATTATACAATGTAACCCCCTAACAGTAAGAAAACCTTCTCTGTGTCTTCAGATGGCAGTCTATTATACAATGTAACCCCCTAACAGGAAGGAAGCCTTCTCTGTGTCTTCAGATGGCAGTCTATTATACAATGTAACCCCCTAACAGTAAAGAAACCTTCTCTGTGTCTTCAGATGGCAGTCTATTATACAATGTAACCCCCTAACAGTAAAGAAACCTTCTCTGTGTCTTCAGATGGCAGTCTATTATACAATGTAACCCCCTAACAGTAAGCAAACCTTCTCTATGTCTTCAGATGGCAGTCTATTATACAATGTAACCCCCTAACAGGAAGGAAACCTTCTCTGTGTCTTCAGATGGCAGTCTATTATACAATGTAACCCCCTAACAGTAAGGAAACCTTCTCTATGTCTTCTGATGGCAGGCTATTATACAATGTAACCCCCTAACAGTAAGGAATCCTTCTCTGTGTCTTCAGATGACAGTCTATTATACAATGTAACCCCCTAACAGTAAAGAAACCTTCTCTGTGTCTTCAGATGGCAGTCTATTATACACTGTAACCCCCTAACAGTAAGGAAACCTCTATGTCTTCAGATGGCAGTCTATTATACAATGTAACCCCCTAACAGTAAAGAAACCTTCTCTATGTCTTCAGATGGCAGTCTATTATACAATGTAACCCCCTAACAGTAAAGAAACCTTCTCTGTGTCTTCAGATGGCAGTCTATTATACACTGTAACCCCCTAACAGTAAGGAAACCTTCTCTGTGTCTTCAGATGGCAGTCTATTATACAATGTAACCCCCTAACATTAAGGAAACCTTCTCTGTGTCTTCAGATGGCAGTCTATTATACAATGTAACCCCCTAACAGTAAAGAAACCTTCTCTGTGTCTTCAGATGGCAGTCTATTATACACTGTAACCCCCTAACAGTAAGGAAACCTCTATGTCTTCAGATGGCAGTCTATTATACAATGTAACCCCCTAACAGTAAAGAAACCTTCTCTATGTCTTCAGATGGCAGTCTATTATACAATGTAACCCCCTAACATTAAGGAAACCTTCTCTGTGTCTTCAGATGGCATCTATTATACAATGTAACCCCGTAACAGTAAGGAAACATTCTCTGTGTCTTCAGATGGCAGTCTATTATACAATGTAACCCCCTAACAGTAAGAAAACCTTCTCTGTGTCTTCAGATGGCAGTCTATTATACAATGTTACCCCCTAACAGTAAGGAAACCTTCTCTATGTCTTCAGATGGCAGTCTATTATACAATGTAACCCCGTAACAGTAAGGAAACATTCTCTGTGTCTTCAGATGGCAGTCTATTATACAATGTAACCCCCTAACAGTAAAGAAACCTTCTCTGTGTCTTCAGATGGCAGTCTATTATACACTGTAACCCCCTAACAGTAAGGAAACCTTCTCTGTGTCTTCAGATGGCAGTCTATTATACAATGTAACCCCCTAACATTAAGGAAACCTTCTCTGTGTCTTCAGATGGCAGTCTATTATACAATGTAACCCCCTAACAGTAAAGAAACCTTCTCTGTGTCTTCAGATGGCAGTCTATTATACACTGTAACCCCCTAACAGTAAGGAAACCTCTATGTCTTCAGATGGCAGTCTATTATACAATGTAACCCCCTAACATTAAGGAAACCTTCTCTGTGTCTTCAGATGGCATCTATTATACAATGTAACCCCGTAACAGTAAGGAAACATTCTCTGTGTCTTCAGATGGCAGTCTATTATACAATGTAACCCCCTAACAGTAAGAAAACCTTCTCTGTGTCTTCAGATGGCAGTCTATTATACAATGTTACCCCCTAACAGTAAGGAAACCTTCTCTATGTCTTCAGATGGCAGTCTATTATACAATGTAACCCCCTAACAGTAAGGAAACCTTCTCTGTGTCTTCAGATGGCAGTCTATTATACAATGTAACCCCCTAACAGTAAGGAAACCTTCTCTGTGTCTTCAGATGGCAGTCTATTATACAATGTAACCCCCTAACAGTAAGGAAACCTTCTCTGTGTCTTCAGATGGCAGTCTATTATACAATGTAACCCCTAACAGTAAGGAATCCTTCTCTGTGTCTTCAGATGGCAGTATATTATACAATGTAACCTCCTAACAGTAAGGAAACCTTCTCTGGGTCTTCAGATGGCAGTCTATTATACAATGTAACCCCCTAACAGTAAGGAAACCTTCTCTGTGTCTTCAGATGGCATCTATTATACAATGTAACCCCCTAACAGTAAAGAAACCTTCTCTATGTCTTCAGATGGCCGTCTATAATACAATGTAACCCCCTAACAGTAAAGAAACCTCTATGTCTTCAGATGGCAGTCTATTATACAATGTAACCCCCTAACATTAAGGAAACCTTCTCTGTGTCTTCAGATGGCATCTATTATACAATGTAACCCCGTAACAGTAAGGAAACATTCTCTGTGTCTTCAGATGGCAGTCTATTATACAATGTAACCCCCTAACAGTAAGAAAACCTTCTCTGTGTCTTCAGATGGCAGTCTATTATACAATGTTACCCCCTAACAGTAAAGAAACCTTCTCTGTGTCTTCAGATGGCAGTCTATTATACAATGTAACCCCCTAACAGGAAGGAAACCTTCTCTGTGTCTTCAGATGGCAGTCTGTTATACAATGTAACCCCCTAACAGTAAGGAAACCTTCTCTATGTCTTCAGATGGCCGTCTATCATGCAATGTAACTCCTTAACAGTAAATAAACCTTCTCTGTGTCTTCAGATGGCAGTCTATTATACAATGTAACCCCCTAACAGTAAATAAACCTTCTCTGTGTCTTCAGATGGCAGTCTATTATACAATGTAACCCCCTAACAGTAAAGAAACCTTCTCTGTGTCTTCAGATGGCAGTCTATTATACAATGTAACCCCATAACAGTAAACAAACCTTCTCTGTGTCTTCAGGTGGCAGTCTATTATACACTGTAACCCCCTAACAGTAAAGAAACCTCTATGTCTTCAGATGGCAGTCTATTATACAATGTAACCCCCTAACAGTAAAGAAACCTTCTCTATGTCTTCAGATGGCAGTGTATTATACAATGTAACCCCCTAACAGTAAGGAAACCTTCTCTGTGTCTTCAGATGGCAGTCTATTATACAATGTAACCCCCTAACAGTAAAGAAACCTTCTCTGTGTCTTCAGATGGCAGTCTATTATACAATGTAACCCCCTAACAGTAAAGAAACCTCTATGTCTTCAGATGGCAGTCTATTATACAATGTAACCCCCTAACAGTAAATAAACCTTCTCTATGTCTTCAGATGGCAGTCTATTATACAATGTAACCCCCTAACAGTAAAGAAACCTTCTCTGTGTCTTCATATGGCAGTCTATTATACACTGTAACCCCCTAACAGTAAGGAAACCTCTATGTCTTCAGATGGCATCTATTATACAATGTAACCCCGTAACAGTAAGGAAACATTCTCTGTGTCTTCAGATGGCAGTCTATTATACAATGTAACCCCCCAACAGTAAGAAAACCTTCTCTGTGTCTTCAGATGGCAGTCTATTATACAATGTAACCCCCTAACAGGAAGGAAACCTTCTCTGTGTCTTCAGATGGCAGTCTATCATACAATGTAACTCCTTAACAGTAAATAAACCTTCTCTGTGTCTTCAGATGGCAGTCTATTATACAGTGTAACCCCCTAACAGTAAAGAAACCACCTCTGGGTCTTCAGATGGCAGTCTATTATACAATGTAACCCCCTAACAGTAAATAAACCGTATCTATGTCTTCAGATGGCAGTGTATTATACAATGTAACCCCCTAACAGTAAGGAAACCTTCTCTGTGTCTTCAGATGGCAGTCTATTATACAATGTAACCTCCTAACAGTAAGGAAACCTTCTCTGTGTCTTCAGATGGCATCTATTATACAATGTAACCCCCTAACAGTAAAGAAACCTTCTCTATGTCTTCAGATGGCCGTCTATAATACAATGTAACCCCCTAACAGTAAAGAAACCTCTATGTCTTCAGATGGCAGTCTATTATACAATGTAACCCCCTAACATTAAGGAAACCTTCTCTGTGTCTTCAGATGGCATCTATTATACAATGTAACCCCGTAACAGTAAGGAAACATTCTCTGTGTCTTCAGATGGCAGTCTATTATACAATGTAACCCCCTAACAGTAAGAAAACCTTCTCTGTGTCTTCAGATGGCAGTCTATTATACAATGTTACCCCCTAACAGTAAGGAAACCTTCTCTATGTCTTCAGATGGCAGTCTTTTATACAATGTAACCCCCTAACAGTAAGGAAACCTTCTCTGTGTTTTCAGATGGCAGTCTATTATACAATGTAACCCCCTAACAGTAAGGAAACCTTCTCTGTGTCTTCAGATGGCAGTCTATTATACAATGTAACCCCCTAACAGTAAGGAAACCTTCTCTGTGTCTTCAGATGGCAGTCTATTATACAATGTAACCCCTAACAGTAAGGAATCCTTCTCTGTGTCTTCAGATGGCAGTATATTATACAATGTAACCTCCTAACAGTAAGGAAACCTTCTCTGTGTCTTCAGATGGCAGTCTATTATACAATGTAACCTCCTAACAGTAAGGAAACCTTCTCTGTGTCTTCAGATGGCAGTCTATTATACAATGTAACCCCCTAACAGTAAGGAAACATCTGTGTCTTCAGATGGCAGTCAATTATACAATGTAACCCCCTAACAGTAAGGAAACCTTCTCTATGTCTTCAGATGGCAGTCTATTATACAATGTAACCCCCTAACAGTAAAGAAACCTTCTCTGTGTCTTCAGATGGCAGTCTATTATACAATGTAACCCCCTAACAGTAAAGAAACCTTCTCTGTGTCTTCAGATGGCAGTCTATTATACAATGTAACCCCCTAACAGGAAGGAAACCTTCTCTGTGTCTTCAGATGGCAGTCTGTTATACAATGTAACCCCCTAACAGTAAGGAAACCTTCTCTATGTCTTCAGATGGCCGTCTATCATACAATGTAACTCCTTAACAGTAAATAAACCTTCTCTGTGTCTTCAGATGGCAGTCTATTATACACTGTAACCCCCTAACAGTAAATAAACCTTCTCTGTGTCTTCAGATGGCAGTCTATTATACAATGTAACCCCCTAACAGTAAAGAAACCTTCTCTGTGTCTTCAGATGGCAGTCTATTATACAATGTAACCCCATAACAGTAAACAAACCTTCTCTGTGTCTTCAGGTGGCAGTCTATTATACAATGTAACCCCCTAACAGTAAGGAAACCTTCTCTATGTCTTCAGATGGCAGTCTATTATACAATGTAACCCCCTAACAGTATAGAAACCTTCTCTGTGTCTTCAGATGGCAGTCTATTATACACTGTAACCCCCTAACAGTAAAGAAACCTCTATGTCTTCAGATGGCAGTCTATTATACAATGTAACCCCCTAACAGTAAAGAAACCTTCTCTATGTCTTCAGATGGCAGTGTATTATACAATGTAACCCCCTAACAGTAAGGAAACCTTCTCTGTGTCTTCAGATGGCAGTCTATTATACAATGTAACCCCCTAACAGTAAAGAAACCTTCTCTGTGTCTTCAGATGGCAGTCTATTATACAATGTAACCCCCTAACAGTAAAGAAACCTCTATGTCTTCAGATGGCAGTCTATTATACAATGTAACCCCCTAACAGTAAATAAACCTTCTCTATGTCTTCAGATGGCAGTCTATTATACAATGTAACCCCCTAACAGTAAAGAAACCTTCTCTGTGTCTTCAGATGGCAGTCTATTATACACTGTAACCCCCTAACAGTAAGGAAACCTCTATGTCTTCAGATGGCATCTATTATACAATGTAACCCCGTAACAGTAAGGAAACATTCTCTGTGTCTTCAGATGGCAGTCTATTATACAATGTAACCCCCCAACAGTAAGAAAACCTTCTCTGTGTCTTCAGATGGCAGTCTATTATACAATGTAACCCCCTAACAGGAAGGAAACCTTCTCTGTGTCTTCAGATGGCAGTCTATCATACAATGTAACTCCTTAACAGTAAATAAACCTTCTCTGTGTCTTCAGATGGCAGTCTATTATACAGTGTAACCCCCTAACAGTAAAGAAACCACCTCTGGGTCTTCAGATGGCAGTCTATTATACAATGTAACCCCCTAACAGTAAATAAACCGTATCTATGTCTTCAGATGGCAGTGTATTATACAATGTAACCCCCTAACAGTAAGGAAACCTTCTCTGTGTCTTCAGATGGCAGTCTATTATACAATGTAACCTCCTAACAGTAAGGAAACCTTCTCTGTGTCTTCAGATGGCAGTCTATTATACAATGTAACCCCCTAACAGTAAGGAAACATCTGTGTCTTCAGATGGCAGTCAATTATACAATGTAACCCCCTAACAGTAAGGAAACCTTCTCTATGTCTTCAGATGGCAGTCTATTATACAATGTAACCCCCTAACAGTAAAGAAACCTTCTCTGTGTCTTCAGATGGCAGTCTATTATACAATGTAACCCCCTAACAGGAAGGAAACCTTCTCTGTGTCTTCAGATGGCAGTCTATCATACAATGTAAACCCCTAACAGTAAGGAAACCTTCTCTATGTCTTCAGATGGCAGGCTATTATACAATGTAACCCCCTAACAGTAAGGAATCCTTCTCTGTGTCTTCAGATGACAGTCTATTATACAATGTAACCCCCTAACAGTAAGGAAACCTTATCTGTGTCTTCAGATGGCAGTCTATTATACAATGTAACCCCCTAACAGTAAGGAAACCTTCTCTGTGTCTTCAGATGGCAGTCTATTATACAATGTAACCCCCTAACAGTAAGGAAACCTTCTCTGTGTCTTCAGATGGCAGTCTGTTATACAATGTAACCCCCTAACAGTAAGGAAACCTTCTCTATGTCTTCAGATGGCAGTCTGTTATACAATGTAACCCCCTAACAGTAAGGAAACCTTCTCTGTGTCTTCAGATGGCAGTCTATTATACAATGTAACCCCCTAACAGTAAGGAAACCTTCTCTATGTCTTCAGATGGCAGTCTATTATACAATGTAACCCCCTAACCGTAAAGAAACCTTCTCTGTGTCTTCAGATGGCAGTCTATTATACAATGTAACCCCCTAACAGTAAAGAAACCTTCTCTGTGTCTTCAGATGGCAGTCTATTATACACTGTAACCCCCTAACAGTAAAGAAACCTCTATGTCTTCAGATGGCAGTCTATTATACAATGTAACCCCCTAACAGTAAAGAAACCTTCTCTATGGCTTCAGATGGCAGTCTATTATACAATGTAACCCCCTAACAGTAAAGAAACCTTCTCTGTGTCTTCAGATGGCAGTCTATTATACAATCTAACCCCCTAACAGTAAGGAAACCTTCTCTGTGTCTTCAGATTGCATCTATTATACAATGTAACCCCGTAACAGTAAGAAAACCTTCTCTGTGTCTTCAGATGGCAGTCTATTATACAATGTAACCCCCTAACAGTAAATAAACCGTATCTATGTCTTCAGATGGCAGTGTATTATACAATGTAACCCCCTAACAGTAAGGAAACCTCTGTGTCTTCAGATGGCAGTCTATTATACAATATAACCTCCTAAAAGTAAGAAACCTTCTCTGTGTATTCAGATGGCAGTCTATTATACAATGTAACCTCCTAACAGTAAGGAAACCTTCTCTGTGTCTTCAGATGGCAGTCTATTATACAATGTAACCCCCTAACAGTAAAGAAACCTTCTCTATGTCTTCAGATGGCAGTCTATTATACAATGTAACCCCCTAACAGTAAGGAAACCTTCTCTATGTCTTCAGATGGCAGGCTATTATATAATGTAACCCCCTAACAGTAAGGAATCCTTCTCTGTGTCTTCAGATGGCAGTATATTATACAATGTAACCTCCTAACAGTAAGGAAACCTTCTCTGTGTCTTCAGATGGCAGTCTATTATACAATGTAACCTCCTAACAGTAAGGAAACCTTCTCTGTGTCTTCAGATGGCAGTCTATTATACAATGTAACCCCGTAACAGTAAGGAAACATCTGTGTCTTCAGATGGCAGTCAATTATACAATGTAACCCCCTAACAGTAAGGAAACCTTCTCTATGTCTTCAGATGGCAGTCTATTATACAATGTAACCCCCTAACAGTAAAGAAACCTTCTCTGTGTCTTCAGATGGCAGTCTATTATACAATGTAACCCCCCAACAGGAAGGAAACCTTCTCTGTGTCTTCAGATGGCAGTCTATCATACAATGTAACTCCTTAACAGTAAATAAACCTTCTCTGTGTCTTCAGATGGCAGTCTATTATACAGTGTAACCCCCTAACAGTAAAGAAACCTTCTCTGGGTCTTCAGATGGCAGTCTATTATACAATGTAACCTCCTAACAGTAAGGAAACCTTCTCTATGTCTTCAGATGGCAGTCTATTATACAATGTAACCCCCTAACCGTAAAGAAACCTTCTCTGTGTCTTCAGATGGCAGTGTATTATACAATGTAACCCCCTAACAGTAAGGAAACCTTCTCTGTGTCTTCAGATGGCAGTCTATTATACAATGTAACCTCCTTAAAGTAAGGAAACCTTCTCTGTGTATTCAGATGGCAGTCTATTATACAATGTAACCCCCTAACAGTAAGGAATCCTTCTCTGTGTCTTCAGATGGCAGTATATTATACAATTTAACCTCCTAACAGTAAGGAAACCTTCTCTGTGTCTTCAGATGGCAGTCTATTATACAATGTAACCCCCTAACCGTAAAGAAACCTTCTCTGTGTCTTCAGATGGCAGTCTATTATACAATGTAACCCCCTAACAGTAAAGAAACCTTCTCTGTGTCTTCAGATGGCAGTCTATTATACACTGTAACCCCCTAACAGTAAAGAAACCTCTATGTCTTCAGATGGCAGTCTATTATACAATGTAACCCCCTAACAGTAAAGAAACCTCTATGGCTTCAGATGGCAGTCTATTATACAATGTAACCCCCTAACAGTAAAGAAACCTTCTCTGTGTCTTCAGATGGCAGTCTATTATACAATCTAACCCCCTAACAGTAAGGAAACCTTCTCTGTGTCTTCAGATTGCATCTATTATACAATGTAACCCCGTAACAGTAAGAAAACCTTCTCTGTGTCTTCAGATGGCAGTCTATTATACAATGTAACCCCCTAACAGTAAATAAACCTTCTCTGTGTCTTCAGATGGCAGTCTATTATACAGTGTAACCCCCTAACAGTAAAGAAACCTTATCTGGGTCTTCAGATGGCAGTCTATTATACAATGTAACCCCCTAACAGTAAATAAACCGTATCTATGTCTTCAGATGGCAGTGTATTATACAATGTAACCCCCTAACAGTAAGGAAACCTCTGTGTCTTCAGATGGCAGTCTATTATACAATATAACCTCCTAAAAGTAAGGAAACCTTCTCTGTGTATTCAGATGGCAGTCTATTATACAATGTAACCTCCTAACAGTAAGGAAACCTTCTCTGTGTCTTCAGATGGCAGTCTATTATACAATGTAACCCCCTAACAGTAAAGAAACCTTCTCTATGTCTTCAGATGGCAGTCTATTATACAATGTAACCCCCTAACAGTAAGGAAACCTTCTCTATGTCTTCAGATGGCAGGCTATTATATAATGTAACCCCCTAACAGTAAGGAATCCTTCTCTGTGTCTTCAGATGGCAGTATATTATACAATGTAACCTCCTAACAGTAAGGAAACCTTCTCTGTGTCTTCAGATGGCAGTCTATTATACAATGTAACCTCCTAACAGTAAGGAAACCTTCTCTGTGTCTTCAGATGGCAGTCTATTATACAATGTAACCCCGTAACAGTAAGGAAACATCTGTGTCTTCAGATGGCAGTCAATTATACAATGTAACCCCCTAACAGTAAGGAAACCTTCTCTATGTCTTCAGATGGCAGTCTATTATACAATGTAACCCCCTAACAGTAAAGAAACCTTCTCTGTGTCTTCAGATGGCAGTCTATTATACAATGTAACCCCCCAACAGGAAGGAAACCTTCTCTGTGTCTTCAGATGGCAGTCTATCATACAATGTAACTCCTTAACAGTAAATAAACCTTCTCTGTGTCTTCAGATGGCAGTCTATTATACAGTGTAACCCCCTAACAGTAAAGAAACCTTCTCTGGGTCTTCAGATGGCAGTCTATTATACAATGTAACCTCCTAACAGTAAGGAAACCTTTTCTATGTCTTCAGATGGCAGTCTATTATACAATGTAACCCCCTAACCGTAAAGAAACCTTCTCTGTGTCTTCAGATGGCAGTGTATTATACAATGTAACCCCCTAACAGTAAGGAAACCTTCTCTGTGTCTTCAGATGGCAGTCTATTATACAATGTAACCTCCTTAAAGTAAGGAAACCTTCTCTGTGTATTCAGATGGCAGTCTATTATACAATGTAACCCCCTAACAGTAAGGAATCCTTCTCTGTGTCTTCAGATGGCAGTATATTATACAATTTAACCTCCTAACAGTAAGGAAACCTTCTCTGTGTCTTCAGATGGCAGTCTATTATACAATGTAACCTCCTAACAGTAAGGAAACCTTCTCTGTGTCTTCAGATGGCAGTCTATTATACAATGTAACCCCCTAACAGTAAGGAAACATCTGTGTCTTCAGATGGCAGTCTATTATACAATGTAACCCCCTAACAGTAAGGAAACCTTCTCTATGTCTTCAGATGGCAGTCAATTATACAATGTAACCCCCTAACAGTAAGGAAACCTTCTCTATGTCTTCAGATGGCAGTCTATTATACAATGTAACCTCCTAACAGTAAGGAAACCTTCTCTATGTCTTCAGATGGCAGTCTATTATACAATGTAACCCCCTAACCGTAAAGAAACCTTCTCTGTGTCTTCAGATGGCAGTGTATTATACAATGTAACCCCCTAACAGTAAGGAAACCTTCTCTGTGTCTTCAGATGGCAGTCTATTATACAATGTAACCTCCTTAAAGTAAGGAAACCTTCTCTGTGTATTCAGATGGCAGTCTATTATACAATGTAACCCCCTAACAGTAAGGAATCCTTCTCTGTGTCTTCAGATGGCAGTATATTATACAATTTAACCTCCTAACAGTAAGGAAACCTTCTCTGTGTCTTCAGATGGCAGTCTATTATACAATGTAACCTCCTAACAGTAAGGAAACCTTCTCTGTGTCTTCAGATGGCAGTCTATTATACAATGTAACCCCCTAACAGTAAGGAAACATCTGTGTCTTCAGATGGCAGTCTATTATACAATGTAACCCCCTAACAGTAAGGAAACCTTCTCTATGTCTTCAGATGGCAGTCAATTATACAATGTAACCCCCTAACAGTAAGGAAACCTTCTCTATGTCTTCAGATGGCAGTCTATTATACAATGTAACCCCCTAACAGTAAAGAAACCTTCTCTATGTCTTCAGATGGCAGTCTATTATACAATGTAACCCCCTAACAGTAAGGAAACCTTCTCTGTGTCTTCAGATGGCAGTCAATTATACAATGTAACCCCCTAGCAGTAAGGAAACCTTCTCTATGTCTTCAGATGGCAGTCTATTATACAATGTAACCCCCTAACAGTAAAGAAACCTTCTCTGTGTCTTCAGATGGCAGTCTGTTATACAATGTAACCCCCTAACAGGAAGGAAACCTTCTCTGTGTCTTCAGATGGCAGTCTATCATACAATGTAACTCCTTAACAGTAAATAAACCTTCTCTGTGTCTTCAGATGGCAGTCTATTATACAGTGTAACCCCCTAACAGTAAAGAAACCTTCTCTGGGTCTTCAGATGGCAGTCTATTATACAATGTAACCCCCTAACAGTAAGGAAACCTTCTCTATGTCTTCAGATGGCAGTCTATTATACAATGTAACCCCCTAACAGTAAAGAAACCTTCTCTGTGTCTTCAGATGGCAGTCTATTATACAATGTAACCCCCTAACAGGAAGGAAACCTTCTCTGTGTCTTCAGATGGCAGTCTATCATACAATGTAACTCCTTAACAGTAAATAAACCTTCTCTGTGTCTTCAGATGGCAGTCTATTATACAGTGTAACCCCCTAACAGTAAAGAAACCTTCTCTGGGTCTTCAGATGGCAGTCTATTATACAATGTAACCTCCTAACAGTAAGGAAACCTTCTCTATGTCTTCAGATGGCAGTCTATTATACAATGTAACCCCCTAACAGTAAGGAAACCTTCTCTATGTCTTCAGATGGCAGTCTATTATACAATGTAACCCCCTAACTGTAAAGAAACCTTCTCTGTGTCTTCAGATGGCAGTCTATTATACACTGTAACCCCCTAACAGTAAAGAAACCTTCTCTATGTCTTCAGATGGCAGTCTATTATACAATGTAACCCCCTAACAGTAAAGAAACCTTCTCTGTGTCTTCAGATGGCAGTCTATTATACAATGTAACCCCCTAACAGTAAGGAAACCTTCTCTGTGTCTTCAGATGGCATTTATTATACAATGTAACCCCGTAACAGTAAGAAAACCTTCTCTGTGTCTTCAGATGGCAGTCTATTATACAATGTAACCCCCTAACAGCAAATAAACCTTCTCTGTGTCTTCAGATGGCAGTCTATTATACAGTGTAACCCCCTAACAGTAAAGAAACCTTATCTGGGTCTTCAGATGGCAGTCTATTATACAATGTAACCCCCTAACAGTAAATAAACCGTATCTATGTCTTCAGATGGCAGTGTATTATACAATGTAACCCCCTAACAGTAAGGAAACCTTCTCTGTGTCTTCAGATGGCAGTCTATTATACAATGTAACCTCCTAAAAGTAAGGAAACCTTCTCTGTGTATTCAGATGGCAGTCTATTATACAATGTAACCCCCTAACAGTAAGGAATCCTTCTCTGTGTCTTCAGATGGCAGTATATTATACAATGTAACCTCCTAACAGTAAGGAAACCTTCTCTGTGTCTTCAGATGGCAGTCTATTATACAATGTAACCCCCTAACAGTAAGGAATCCTTCTCTGTGTCTTCAGATGGCAGTATATTATACAATGTAACCTCCTAACAGTAAGGAAGCCTTCTCTGTGTCTTCAGATGGCAGTCTATTATACAATGTAACCTCCTAACAGTAAGGAAACCTTCTCTGTGTCTTCAGATGGCAGTCTATTATACAATGTAACCCCCTAACAGTAAGGAAACATCTGTGTCTTCAGATGGCAGTCAATTATACAATGTAACCCCCTAACAGTAAGGAAACCTTCTCTATGTCTTCAGATGGCAGTCTATTATACAATGTAACCCCCTAACAGTAAAGAAACCTTCTCTGTGTCTTCAGATGGCAGTCTATCATACAATGTAACCCCCTAACAGGAAGGAAACCTTCTCTGTGTCTTCAGATGGCAGTCTATCATACAATGTAACTCCTTAACAGTAAATAAACCTTCTCTGTGTCTTCAGATGGCAGTCTATTATACAGTGTAACCCCCTAACAGTAAAGAAACCTTCTCTGGGTCTTCAGATGGCAGTCTATTATACAATGTAACCTCCTAACAGTAAGGAAACCTTCTCTATGTCTTCAGATGGCAGTCTATTATACAATGTAACCTCCTAACAGTAAGGAAACCTTCTCTGTGTCTTCAGATGGCAGTCTATTATACAATGTAACCCCCTAACAGTAAGGAAACCTTCTCTGTGTCTTCAGATGGCAGTCTATTATACATTGTAACCCCCTAACAGTAAGGAAACATCTGTGTCTTCAGATGGCAGTCAATTATACAATGTAACCCCCTAACAGTAAAGAAATCTCTGCGTGTTCAGATGGCAGTCTATTATACAATGTAACCCCTAACAGTAAGGAAACCTTCTCTATGTCTTCAGATGGCAGTCTATTATACAATGTAACCCCCTAACAGTAAGGAAACATCTGTGTCTTCAGATGGCAGTCTATTATACAATGTAACCCCCTAACAGTAAGGAAACCTTCTCTGTGTCTTCAGATGGCAGTCTATTATACAATGTAACCCCCTAACAGTAAACAAACCTTCTCTGTGTCTTCAGATGGCAGTCTATTATACAATGTAACCCCCTAACAGTAATCAAACCTTCTCTGTGTCTTCAGATCGCAGTCTATTATACAATGTAACCCCCTAACAGTAAGGAAACCTTCTCTGTATCTTCAGGTGGCAGTCTATTATACATTGTAACCCCCTAACAGTAAGGAAACATCTGTGTCTTCAGATGGCAGTCAATTATACAATGTAACCCCCTAACAGTAAAGAAATCTCTGCGTGTTCAGATGGCAGTCTATTATACAATGTAACCCCTAACAGTAAGGAAACCTTCTCTGTGTCTTCAGATGGCAGTCTATTATACATTGTAACCCCCTAACAGTAAGGAAACATCTGTGTCTTCAGATGGCAGTCAATTATACAATGTAACCCCCTAACAGTAAAGAAATCTCTGCGTGTTCAGATGGCAGTCTATTATACAATGTAACCCCTAACAGTAAGGAAACCTTCTCTATGTCTTCAGATGGCAGTCTATTATACAATGTAACCCCCTAACAGTAAGGAAACATCTGTGTCTTCAGATGGCAGTCTATTATACAATGTAACCCCCTAACAGTAAGGAATCCTTCTCTGTGTCTTCAGATGGCAGTCTATTATACAATGTAACCCCCTAACAGTAAACAAACCTTCTCTGTGTCTTCAGATCGCAGTCTATTATACAATGTAACCCCCTAACAGTAAGGAAACCTTCTCTGTATCTTCAGGTGGCAGTCTATTATACAATGTAACCCCCTAACAGTAAGGAAACATCTGTGTCTTCAGATGGCAGTCAATTATACAATGTAACCCCCTAACAGTAAGGAAACCTTCTCTATGTCTTCAGATGGCAGTCTATTATACAATGTAACCCCCTAACAGTAATGAAACATCTGTGTCTTCAGATGGCAGTCAATTATACAATGTAACCCCCTAACAGTAAGGAAACCTTCTCTGTGTCTTCAGATGGCAGTCTATTATACAATGTAACCCCCTAACAGTAAAGAAACCTTCTCTATATCTTCAGATGGCAGTCTATTATACAATGTAACCCCCTAACAGTAAGGAAACCTTCTCTGTGTCTTCAGATGGCAGGCAATTATACAGTGTAACCCCCTAACAGTAAAGAAACCTTATCTATGTATTTCATTGTATAGTGATTAGAACATAGCGTTTATAGACCTTAGACCTATTTACCTTTGAGTTCATGACAAAATCTTGCTTTTCTCAGCTGTAGAGATTGTGCACAGCTGCACAGTCTATTGTCAACAAGACCTAGATCTAACACCCAAATCATTTTCCATAGAGGAATTTCCGAGCACACAACCATTTAAAATATAATTAGTATTTTTGTTTTTCTTTTCCAAGTGCATCATTTTACAATTATCTATATTGAAATGCATCTGCCACTACTGGGATAACTTCTATGGGATCTCCACTCTCACCACCAGCATCCAGTACCAGAAAATATACATTCTTGTTTATACTTGTGAAAGCAGCAAGACCACACGCCGTCTGGTGCTGCATGCCGGTGGTGAGAATGGGGATCGGGTAGACGTTATGGCAGATATAGCATTGTGCTATTCCTTTTAACCTATACATTTGCTTGCAAGTCTGCTAACACAATGTATAGATCATATACCATCATTATTTATTTGCTGGAGTTACAGTTTAAATTATGTTTATGTGACTGAATCCCTTCAATCCAGAGGAAAGGGTGTGTGGGTATTACACTGCTACTAAATATTACTTTAAAAAGAGCAGCTCAGGCGATGCAGATTCCCAGGCAAGATCGGTAATGAAAGAGTCCTTTTCCAAAATAGGAAGGGTTGCTATAGGTTACTTCCTCCCGCAAGACCTTGTGTGGTGATCTCTTCTTATAATAACATCTGATTCTCCTATAATATGATTGCCACCGATAGAGGCACATCATGGGAGAGACCCAACTGAAGGGCATCTCTGACATCTGGCGCCCTCTCAGGATGATATGTGGTACTACCTCCCAGGTCCATGCTCCGCCAGTGTTACCAGAAGAGGGTAGCAAGCCTGAAGAGAACAGTCCTGGGGTAAGGTACTAAAAGTGATGTCATCAGCAGGAACATCCCGTTGGTTTCCACTGTTCCTGGACCACTTTTAGAACTTTCCCCCAATATTTATAAATAACACCCAGAGTTACCCCTGTCTTTCTTACTGTGTGACAACAATTCAGCGTTTTATTGATTATCAGGGTGTGTGAAATGTTCCACATTGAACCGCTGTCTTCCGGGGGCCCAATCCCCTCAGTGTAAGCTGGTGATTATGTTTGCACAATAAAATGTCATTAGTAAGCACTGTTTATTTATATATATAGTTTTTATAGTGTTTTTGTCATATCATGGCCCTTACCCCGATCTCAGCCAATGCAGTGAAAGTAATGATTCAAGGAATAATGCTAAGCTACAAAAAAATACCCACATTTAGCGGTAAAACGTTTTCCAGAATATAAATGAATGTTCACAAGTTTGGAGTAGTAACATCAAATGCATGAGAAATACACTGTGGACATTAGTAATGGCGGATTTCATGTTAAAAAGCTGATTGATCACTAGAAAACCTTTTTGCAAATGCACAGCTGGAAGCTGTTGTGCTGATTAAAAAAACCTATAAAACTGGCCTTCATTAGAATCGTGGAGTATAATATGTGGGTTTGATTACAGGCTCAGAATGGCCAGAAACAAAGATCTTCTGAGAAATGAAGGCAATTCCATGCGAGAAATTGCCAAGAAACTGAAGATCTTGTATAATGCCGTGTACTACTCCCTTCACAGCACAGCACAGCACAGCACAAACTGGCTGTAACCAGACTAGAAAGAGGAGTGGGAGGCTGCGGTGAACAACTTAGCAGGATGATAAGTACTAGTTGCTAGTTTGACCTCACAGATTCTCACCTGTCCGCTCCATGAAATATTACCCGAAAAACACCTGTCTCAACGTCAACAGTGAAGAGGTGACTCTGGGAGGCTGGCCTTCTAGACAGAGTTAGAAAGAGGCAGTAATATCTCAGCCTGGAAAAGATGGGGAAAAAACTACACAGACTCAGGACAGAGGAAGACTGGAAAAAAGTGTTATAGATCTAAAGCTTGCGGTGTTCGGATCACAAAGAACTAAATGAATCGTTTGTCAAGCATGGAGGAGGCAATCCTGGGGGTGCTATGGTGGTGGTAAGGTGGGAGATTTATACAGGGTAAAAGATCTGCAAGAAGGAAGGCTATCGCTCTATCTTACCAAACCCTTCAATTCCTACATATACCCTCCTGTGTGCGCCCCCCGCTTATAGCTTACCCTGCTTCAATGGAAATGTTATCGTCCTATTGTGGGGGTGTCGGTAATAAGAATACAAGGGACCCCTGTGGGCGTATCCAATTGATATTTGCATTTATGATTCACCCAGCAGCACCGCAGCTGAGGGGAAGTGTATAAAGGGCTGGGGTTAATGCATCGTGGAAAGAAACCGATCAGCTTTCCACTTAAACGCTGAAAATAAAGTGCAAACAATTAATGTTGCTATAGTAACAGTCCCGCCCCTCCCAACAAAGCCCCTCCTTATTAAAGGAACACCACTGATTGTACCCAAGGGAAAGTCAAGGTGAAAATGTCTTGTCACTAAGGGGTTAATATCCCTTTAATAAGGAGGGGCTTGGTTTTGTGCTGCCCTAGGCAGACAAATTTTGGGCACCCCCCTACCCACGATGCACACCCACGACATGACCCATAACCCACGTTGCACACCAAGGACATGCCCCATCACCCCATTGGCATGCCTCTATCACCCCATTACATACACATTGCCAATATTATTTGCCCATTATATGCCCCAGCTAATTTGCCCAATAATATGCCAGTGTTATTTGCCATTAATATGCCCCAGCTAATTTGCCCAATAATATTCCAGTGTTATTTGCCATTAATATGCCCCAGCTAATTTGCCCAATAATATGCCAGTGTTATTTGCCATTAATATGCCCCAGCTAATTTGCCCAATAATATGCCAGTGTTATTTGCCATTTAATATGCCCCCAGC
Organism: Pelodytes ibericus; assembly: GCA_036172795.1. NCBI lineage: Eukaryota > Metazoa > Chordata > Amphibia > Anura > Pelodytidae > Pelodytes > Pelodytes ibericus. Next base: position 225,724,237 of record CM069859.1, read on the forward strand.
CAATTTGCCCAATAATATGCCAGTGTTATTTGCCATTTAATATGCCCCTGACAATTTGCCCAATAATATGCCAGTGTTATTTGCCATTTAATATGCCCCTGACAATTTGCCCAACAATATGCCAGTGTTATTTGCCATTTAATATGCCCCTGACAATTTGCCCAATAATATGCCAGTGTTATTTGCCATTTAATATGCCCCTGACAATTTGCCCAACAATATGCCAGTGTTATTTGCCATTTAATATGCCCCTGACAATTTGCCCAATAATATGCCAGTGTTATTTGCCATTTAATATGCCCCTGACAATTTGCCCAACAATATGCCAGTGTTATTTGCCATTTAATAGGCACCTGCCAATTTGGCCAAATCCCCCCATTTCCCCAGCACTTACCTGTTTTCCCTGGTGGCTAGTGGCAGGCAGCATGGAGTCCTCCATGCTGCCTGTTCGGCTCCCCGGCGGTTGTGCCGACAGGTCACGTGACCCGGCGCGTGTATGACGTCAGCGCGCTGGTCACGTGACATGTTGGCACTTCCGTGTTACACTGCACTGGGAGCCGAACAGGCAGCACGGAGGTTTCTCTGTGCTTCCTGTTCGGCTCCCCGTGCAGCCTGGCAGGCAGAGCGATGGTGAGGGGGGAATCTTCCGATCCCCTCTCACCTCCGTCTCTGCCTGCAAGCGCGGTCTTTTTTTTATTTTTTTAAAGGGGCGGATTTTTTTTTATTTTTTCAGTGCTGGGGGGCGCTGCCGCCCCCCAAAATTTGCCGCCCTAGGCATCCACCTAGTTATGCCTCGCGGTAAATACAGCACTGGGTACAATGTTTGACATTTCAGTTTGTGTTTAGCTGTAATTTTCTTCTCTCACATACTGTACCCACACAAATTATATGTTGTTTTTATCATCATAAGAAGGTCTTTCATTAGATACCATTATGTATCATCATATCTTATAATTTACTACAATAAAATCATAAAATATGATGAAAATTTTTAAAAAACCCACTTTTTCTAACTTTGACCTAAAATATAATTTACACAAATACAATCATTAAAAAAAGACCCCATCTAAATAGTTTCAAAATGTTGTCCCGAGTTCATAAATATGCATGTTTCCATGTTTTTCAGTATTTTTTTGCGAGTTATGGAGCAAAAACCTATATTTCCTATATTGACCTTTTGACCCCAACCCGAAGCCTAAATTTAACCCTAACACTAAATTTAACCCCAACTCTAACCCTTATGCTATCCCTTAATATATTTTAATTTTATTTTAACCCTATCCCTGATGCTAAAAATTAACAAGTTTTAAGCTAATGACATTTTTTTTTTTTTACATTGCTATGCTGCTTGGCTACCACTAGGGGCAGTCAAGTAGCATATTACTTTCACTTCCGATGCTCAGACCTCCAGAGGGCATAGCCATATTGACGGAGTATGCAGCTCCGTCAATATGGCTCCCACGATCGCTCCATGGGGCGATCGTGGGTGCCTCAGAAAATACATTTTGGTGCTGGCTATTGCCTCGACATCGAAGCAATAGACCAGCACCTTTAAAGTGGTTAGTTGATCGCAAAAACCGATTGATTCACCGCAGGACTTGCCAGGCAAGGGGTTAATGTGGGAAATGTAACGTGCAGATGTGTCACATCTCCTGGTGTAATATGAAAAGCCGGATTTACAATAACCAAACGGAAACAAAAACAGAATAAAAACAAAAATATAGGAAAAAGCAGCAGTTTTTATAAATAGTGTTTAATATTAAAATTATTTTTTTCCCTGTGTTTTGCTTTATGTTATATATAAATTATAGAGCAGTACAATACTTCATTGTAAAATATTTGTATTTTACACAATTTTCGTCTGGTTTGCTTCGTCCCATAGAGAGGCGCAGCTTGTCGGATCTTGCTAGACGTGTTGCGCAATGGTGTACTGTATCCACTGGGTGGCGACTCGTTACTCGACGATATTTACATTTACAGATTCCCGTTATGTATAAATGTTCACAGTCTATAAATTAAAAACTATTTCCGAAAATTATTAAAAAAATATAGATCTGTGCGTAGCAGGCGTGTCCACTGAGGAGCGAGGGAGCTGTACCCATAATGCTGTTCTATACAGTCCTGTGGGTTAACCCATTCGCTTCTTATCCCACCTCTCTGGGTGTAACAGTGTCTGAGTCGGAGGACCGATCTGCTCTCATGTTCTACTGGAGGGGGTAAAATGCGTTGGAAACCAGAAGGGTTGCGATAAGTGAGCGCGGTGGTGGCAGCAGATGATTGGCTGGTGGCTTTCTGTTACAGACGTGGCAGTGAGAAGATGTTTAGATATCTTCAGGTTTGTGGCCAGCAGGCTGTGGCAGGGAGAGCCAGTGGATGCCAGCAGTGTCTCCCTGCCAGGCTGGGATGCAGATTGAGACCAGGATGTTTGGATGAATCAGGATATCTGAATGGAAAGAGAGGATAAGGATGGCCCTAAATATAAAATAGAAACATCATTCCTGTGTGACTGGCTTTTACTATCAAAGCCCCAGTCCAAGCAAAATAATTACTTTCCCCACTGTTTTATTCCTTGTCGCCTAAGTGGCTCTCAATCACACTTTCTGAATTACTATCTCCTAACTGCTACTAATCTGATATCACTCCTCCTACATCTCATTCCACGCATACAGCTGTATGATCAGCTACCTGAATAGATCTGACATTAACTCCTCCTACTTCTCATTCCACGCATGCGGCTGTATGATCAGCTACCTGAAGAGATCTGACATTAACTCCTCCTACTTCTCATTCCACGCATACAGCTGTATGATCGGCTACCTGAATAGATCTGACATTAACTCCTCCTACTTCTCATTCCACACATACAGCTGTATGATCAGCTACCTGAATAGATCTGACATTAAGTCCTCCTACTTCTCATTCCACGCATACAGCTGTATGATCAGCTACCTGAATAGATCTGACATTAACTCCTCCTACTTCTCATTCCACGCATACAGCTGTATGATCAGCTACCTGAATAGATCTGACATTAACTCCTCCTACTTCTCATTCCACGCGTACAGCTGTATGATCAGCTACCTGAATAGATCTGACATTAACTCCTCCTACTTCTCATTCCACGCATACAGCTGTATGATCATCTACCTGAATAGATCTGACATTAACTCCTCCTACTTCTCATTCCACGCATGCGGCTGTATGATCGGCTACCTGAATAGATCTGACATTAACTCCTCCTACTTCTCATTCCACGCATACAGCTGTATGATCCGCTACCTGAATAGATCTGACAGTAACTCCTCCTACTTCTCATTCCACGCATACAGCTGTATGATCAGCTACCTGAATAGATCTGACATTAACTCCTCCTACATCTCATTCCACGCATACAGCTGTATGATCAGCTACCTGAATAGATCTGACATTAACTCCTCCTACTTCTCATTCCACGCATACAGCTGTATGATCGGCTACCTGAATAGATCTGACATTAACTCCTCCTACTTCTCATTCCATGCATACAGCTGTATGATCAGGTACCTGAATAGATCTGACATTAACTCCTCCTACTTCTCATTCCACGCATACAGCTGTATGATCAGCTACCTGAATAGATCTGACATTAACTCCTCCTACTTCTCATTCCACGCATACAGCTGTATGATCAGCTACCTGAATAGATCTGACATTAACTCCTCCTACTTCTCATTCCACGCATACAGCTGTATGATCGGCTACCTGAATAGATCTGACATTAACTCCTCCTACTTCTCATTCCACGCGTACAGCTGTATGATCGGCTACCTGAATAGATCTGACATTAACTCCTCCTACTTCTCATTCCACGCATACAGCTGTATGATCGGCTACCTGAATAGATCTGACATTAACTCCTCCTACTTCTCATTCCACGCATACAGCTGTATGATCAGCTACCTGAATAGATCTGACATTAACTCCTCCTACTTCTCATTCCACACATACAGCTGTATGATCAGCTCCCTGAATAGATCTGACATTAACTCCTCCTACTTCTCATTCCACGCATACAGCTGTATGATCAGCTACCTGAATAGATCTGACATTAACTCCTCCTACTTCTCATTCCACGCATACAGCTGTATGATCAGCTACCTGAATAGATCAGACACTAACTCCTCCTACTTCTCATTCCACGCATACAGCTGTATGATCAGCTACCTGAATAGATCTGATATTAACTCCTCCTACTTCTCATTCCACGCATACAGCTGTATGATCAGCTACCTGAATAGATCTGACATTAACTCCTCCTACTTCTCATTCCACGCATACAGCTGTATGATCGGCTACCTGAATAGATCTGACATTAACTCCTCCTACTTCTCATTCCACGCGTACGGCTGTATGATCGGCTACCTGAATAGATCTGACACTAACTCCTCCTACTTCTCATTCCACGCATACAGCTGTATGATCAGCTACCTGAATAGATCTGACATTAACTCCTCCTACTTCTCATTCCACGCATACAGCTGTATGATCAGCTACCTGAAAAGATCTGGCATTAACTCCTCCTACTTCTCATTCCACGCGTACAGCTGTATGATCAGCTACCTGAATAGATCTGACATTAACTCCTCCTACGTCTCATTCCACGCATACAGCTGTATGATCAGCTACCTGAATAGATCTGACATTAACTCCTCCTACTTCTCATTCCACGCATACAGCTGTATGATCGGCTACCTGAATAGATCTGACATTAACTCCTCCTACTTCTCATTCCACGCATACAGCTGTATGATCGGCTACCTGAATAGATCTGACATTAACTCCTCCTACTTCTCATTCCACGCATACAGCTGTATGATCGGCTACCTGAATAGATCTGACATTAACTCCTCCTACTTCTCATTCCACGCATACAGCTGTATGATCAGCTACCTAAATAGATCTGACATTTACTCCTCCTACTTCTCATTCCACGCATACAGCTGTATGATCTGCTACCTGAATAGATCTGACATTAACTCCTCCTACTTCTCATTCCACGCATACAGCTGTATGATCAGCTACCTGAATAGATCTGACATTAACTCCTCCTACTTCTCATTCCACGCATACAGCTGTATGATCGGCTACCTGAATAGATCTGACATTAACTCCTCCTACTTCTCATTCCACACATACAGCTGTATGATCGGCTACCTGAATAGATCTGACATTAACTCCTCCTACTTATCATTCCACGTATACAGCTGTATGATCAGCTACCTAAATAGATCTGACATTAACTCCTCCTACTTCTCATTCCACGCATACAGCTGTATGATCAGCTACCTAAATAGATCTGACATTAACTCCTCCTACTTCTCATTCCACGCATACAGCTGTATGATCGGCTACCTGAATAGATCTGACAGTAACTCCTCCTACTTCTCATTCCACGCATACAGCTGTATGATCAGCTACCTGAATAGATCTGACATTAACTCCTCCTACTTCTCATTCCACGCATACAGCTGTATGATCAGCTACCTGAATAGATCTGACATTAACTCCTCCTACTTCTCATTCCTCGCATACAGCTGTATGATCGGCTACCTGAATAGATCTAATATAACTCCTCCTACTTCTCATTCCACACATACAGCTGTATGATCAGCTACCTGAATAGATCTGACATTAACTCCTCCTATTTCTCATTCCACGCACAAAGAAGAGCTCACCTGGCCATGGATAATGCAGAGTTACATCAGAGACATGAGATGTTTATCTCACCCTTTTAGTGAATATCTCCCAGAGAGATCATAGTTTTAAAACTTTCTTTATTGCATTTCTTTGGAAACACTGTGCATTCGGAGATGTACTTACTGGGATCCAAGTGGTCTCTTCTCCTAGTTGTCATAAGTTGTGCATGAGATCTGGACCCCTAAGACAAACAGCAGTGTCCCTATTAATTTGGTTTACCAGGAATGGATTAAATACAGATTAAATATATATATATATATATATATCAGGTCAGTTTCGTCTCCCCATTCCTGAGCTCGTTATTAGGTCAGCCTCGTTCCCCCATTCCTGAGCTCGTTATCAGGTCAGCCTCATTCCCCCATTCCTGAGCTCGTTATCAGGTTAGCCTCATTCCCCCATTCCTGAGCTCGTTATCAGGTCAGCCTCGTCCCCCATTCCTGAGCTCGTTATCAGGTCAGCCTCATTCCCCCATTCCTGAGCTCGTTATCAGGTTAGCCTCATTCCCCCATTCCTGAGCTCGTTATCAGGTTAGCCTCATTCCCCCATTCCTGAGCTCGTTATCAGGTCAGCCTCATTCCCCCATTCCTGAGCTCGTTATCAGGTCAGCCTCATTCCCCCCATTCCTGAGCTCGTTATCAGGTCAGCCTCATTCCCCCCATTCCTGAGCTCGTTATCAGGTCAGCCTCATTCCCCCCATTCCTGAGCTCGTTATCAGGTCAGCCTCATTCCCCCCATTCCTGAGCTCGTTATCAGGTCAGCCTCATTCCCCCCATTCCTTAGCTCGTTATCAGGTCAGCCTCGTCCCCCCCATTCCTGAGCTTGTCATCAGGTCAGCCTCGTCCCCCATTCCTGAGCTCGTTATCAGGTCAGCCTCGTCCCCCCCATTCCTGAGCTCGTTATCAGGTCAGCCTCATTCCTGAGCTCGTTATTAGGTCAGCCTCGTTCCCCCATTCCTGAGCTCGTTATCAGGTCAGCCTCATTCCCCCATTCCTGAGCTCGTTATCAGGTCAGCCTCATTCCCCCATTCCTGAGCTCGTTATTAGGTCAGCCTCGTTCCCCCATTCCTGAGCTCGTTATCAGGTCAGCCTCATTCCCCCATTCCTGAGCTCGTTATCAGGTCAGCCTCATTCCCCCCATTCCTGAGCTCGTTATCAGGTCAGCCTCATTCCCCCCATTCCTGAGCTCGTTATCAGGTCAGCCTCATTCCCCCCATTCCTGAGCTCGTTATCAGGTCAGCCTCATTCCCCCCATTCCTGAGCTCGTTATCAGGTCAGCCTCGTCCCCCACATTCCTGAGCTCGTTATCAGGTCAGCCTCATTCCCCCCATTCCTGAGCTCGTTATCAGGTCACCTCGTCCCCCATTCCTGAGCTCATTATCAGGTCAGCCTCGTCCCCCCCATTCCTGAGCTCGTTATCAGGTCAGCCTCATTCCCCCTATTCCTGAGCTCGTTATCAGGTCAGCCTCGTCCCCCCCATTCCTGAGCTCGTTATCAGGTCAGCCTCATTCCCCCATTCCTGAGCTCGTTATCAGGTCACCTCGTCCCCCATTCCTGAGCTCGTTATCAGGTCACCTCGTCCCCCATTCCTGAGCTCGTTATCAGGTCAGGCTCGTCCCCCCCCCATTCCTGAGCTTGTTATCAGGTCAGCCTCATTCCCCCATTCCTGAGCTCGTTATCAGGTCAGCCTCATTCCCCCATTCCTGAGCTCGTTGTCAGGTCAGCCTTGCCCCCCATTCCTGAGCTCGTTATCAGGTCAGCCTTGCCCCCCATTCCTGAGCTCGTTATCAGGTCAGCCTCATTCCCCCATTCCTGAGCTCGTTGTCAGGTCAGCCTCATTCCCCCCATTCCTGAGCTCGTTATCAGGTCAGCCTCATTCCCCCATTCCTGAGCTCGTTATCAGGTCAGCCTCATTCCCCCATTCCTGAGCTCGTTATCAGGTCAGCCTCATTCCCCCATTCCTGAGCTCGTTATCAGGTCAGCCTCATTTCCCCCCCATTCCTGAGCTCGTTATCAGGTCAGCCTCATTCCCCCCATTCCTGAGCTCGTTATCAGGTCAGCCTCATTCCCCCATTCCTGAGCTCGTTATCAGGTCAGCCTCATTCCCCCATTCCTGAGCTCGTTATCAGGTCAGCCTCATTCCCCCATTCCTGAGCTCGTTATCAGGTCAGCCTCATTTCCCCCCCATTCCTGAGCTCGTTATCAGGTCAGCCTCATTCCCCCCATTCCTGAGCTCGTTATCAGGTCAGCCTCATTCCCCCATTCCTGAGCTCGTTGTCAGGTCAGCCTCGCCACCCATTCCTGAGCTCGTTATCAGGTCACCTCGCCCCCAGTATTTACCTGTGTGGAGGGACTCCCAGCGTGTTGTTCTTCCTGTTCCTCTCCATGTCCCAGGCTGATCCACTGGTGCACAATCTGCCCTGTGTCTGTTTTGTACATTGGAATTCTTGCTTTTATAATTACCAACCCTTCTCACTCTAGTTTTGTGGTTTGAGGGGCTCGCCGGTTGTTAAAAAAAAGAAATAAAAAAAAGTGAGGTATCGAGGGTGGGACCAGCGCTGTCCACAATCCTTCACCTGTCTCTTCAAAATTCAAGTCATTTCTCCTGTATTTTTTGTGCGTTTTGATCACTACTGAAATCCTCAAGTTTCTGGTAAAAAGAAAAAAAGAACAGTCATTACAGGAAACTGTAATCCCCAATATACACGATACCGCTCATGTAATCAGATACATTTTTTAAGATCCCGTTATAGCAAAAAATAAGTTCTGTTTAACTGAAAGATTACACCAAGTGTAGACATTATGAATAGAAATGTTTTAATGAAAGAATACAAATGAAGTACCTTATTTTGAACTCTTTGCTCTGTATAGCTCTATCAGGGAGGCGGACATGTTGTTTAGAATCTTTGCTCTGTGTAGCTCTATCAGGGGGCGGACATGTTGTTTAGAATCTTTGCTCTGTATAGCTCTATCAGGGGGCGGACATGTTGTTTAGAATCTTTGCTCTGTATAGCTCTATCAGGGGGCGGACATGTTTAGAATCTTTGCTCTGTATAGCTCTATCAGGGGGCGGACATGTTGTTTAGAATCTTTGCTCTGTATAGCTCTATCAGGGGGCGGACATGTTGTTTAGAATCTTTGCTCTGTATAGCTCTATCAGGGGGCGGACATGTTGTTTAGAATCTTTGCTCTGTATAGCTCTATCAGGGGGAAGACATGTTGGTTAGAATCTTTGCTCTGTATAGCTCTATCAGGGGGAGGACATGTTGTTTAGAATCTTTGCTCTGTATAGCTCTATCAGGGGGCGGATATGTTGTTTAGAATCTTTGCTCTGTATAGCTCTATCAGGGGGCGGACATGTTGTTTAGAATCTTTGCTCTGTATAGCTCTATCAGGGGGAGGACATGTTTAGAATCTTTGCTCTGTATAGCTCTATCAGGGGGCGGACATGTTTAGAATCTTTGCTCTGTATAGCTCTATCAGGGGGCGGACATGTTTAGAATCTTTGCTCTGTATAGCTCTATCAGGGGTGGACATGTTGGTTAGAATCTTTGCTCTGTATAACTCTATCAGGGGGAAGACATGTTGGTTAGAATCTTTGCTCTGTATAGCTCTATCAGGGGGAGGACATGTTGTTTAGAATCTTTGCTCTGTATAGCTCTATCAGGGGGCAGACATGTTGGTTAGAATCTTTGCTCTGTATAGCTCTATCAGGGGGCGGACATGTTGGTTAGAATCTTTGCTCTGTATAGCTCTATCAGGGAGGCGGACATGTTGGTTAGAATCTTTGCTCTGTATAGCTCTATCAGGGGGCGGACATGTTGTTTAGAATCTTTGCTCTGTATAGCTCTATCAGGGGGCGGACATGTTGTTTAGAATCTTTGCTCTGTATAGCTCTATCAAGGGAAAGACATGTAGTTTAGAATCTTTGCTCTGTATAGCTCTATCAGGGGGCGGACATGTTGTTTAGAATCTTTGCTCTGTATAGCTCTATCAGGGGTGGAAACATAGAATGTGTCGGCAGATAAGAACCATTCGGTCCATCTAGTCTGCCCAATTTTTTTTTTTTTGAGTACTTTTATTAGTCCCCCGTTCCCGGTATCCCGGTGGACATGTTGGTTAGAATCTTTGCTCTGTATAGCTCTATCAGGGGGCGGACATGTTGGTTAGAATCTTTGCTCTGTATAGCTCTATCAGGGGGAGGACATGTAGTTTAGAATCTTTGCTCTGTATAGCTCTATCAGGGGGCAGCCATGTTGTTTAGAATCTTTGCTCTGTACAGCTCTATCAGGGGGTGGACATGTTGTTTAGAATCTTTGCTCCGTATAGCTCTATCAGGGGGCGGACATGTTGTTTAGAATCTTTGCTCTGTATAGCTCTATCAGGGGGCGGACATGTTGTTTAGAATCTTTGCTCTGTATAGCTCTATCAAGGGAAAGACATGTAGTTTAGAATCTTTGCTCTGTATAGCTCTATCAGGGGGCGGACATGTTGTTTAGAATCTTTGCTCTGTATAGCTCTATCAGGGGTGGAAACATAGAAACATAGAATGTGTCGGCAGATAAGAACCATTCGGTCCATCTAGTCTGCCCAATTTTTTTTTTTTGAGTACTTTTATTAGTCCCCCGTTCCCGGTATCCCGGTGGACATGTTGGTTAGAATCTTTGCTCTGTATAGCTCTATCAGGGGGAGGACATGTTGTTTAGAATCTTTGCTTTGTATAGCTCTATCAGGGGGCAGCCATGTTGTTTAGAATCTTTGCTCTGTATAACTATCAGGGGCAGACATGTTGGTTAGAATCTTTGCTCTGTATAGCTCTATCAGGGGCGGACATGTTGTTTAGTATCTTTGCTCTGTATAGCTCTATCAGAAGGCGGACATGTTGTTTAGAATATTTGCTCTGTATAGCTCTATCAGAAGGCGGACATGTTGTTTAGAATCTTTGCTCTGTATGGCTCTATCAGGGGGCGGACATGTTGTTTAGAATCTTTGCTCTGTATAGCTCTATCAGGGGCCGGACATGTTGTTTAGTATCTTTGCTCTGTATAGCTCTATCAGAAGGCGGACATGTTGTTTAGAATCTTTGCTCTGTATAGCTCTATCAGAAGGCGGACATGTTGTTTAGAATCTTTGCTCTGTATGGCTCTATCAGGGGGCGGACATGTTGTTTAGAATCTTTGCTCTGTATAGCTCTATCAGGGGGCGGACATGTTGTTTAGAATATTTGCTCTGTATAGCTCTATCAGGCGTCGGACATGTTGTTTAGAATCTTTGCTCTGTATAGATCTATCAGGGGGCGGACATGTTGCTTAGAATCTTTGCTCTGTATAGCTCTATCAGGGGGTGGACATGTTCTTGAGAATCTTTGCTCTGTATAGCTCTATCAGGGGGCTGACATGTTGGTTAGAATCTTTGCTCTGTATAGCTCTATCAGGGGCGGACATGTTGGTTAGAATCTTTGCAGTACTGCCCCCTGATAGAGCTATACAAGTAGAGAGGGCTCAATAAGGTTCTAGCAAATTGGGACGGGTGGGGAGGAGGGGTAGAGCACGGGAGGTCGAGTATCAGCGTGTGTGGGACAGAGGTAGAAGTCGGGAATGTCCTGCGTGATCAGTAAAGAGCAAGGTAAGCTGTATTGTATTGCCACACTCAGTTTGGGATTGTGCAGTTGGGGAACATGCTGTATTTGTATTGTCAGTAAAGCATTTCCATTTAAAATGTCTACAGTTCAGAACATTTTATTCCATTATTTTCTACAGTTAAATCACTCAGGCAAATAGCTCAGTAACATCGCACTCCAGAATGATGATAATCTGTCTTAGCCCCACAACATGTGTGTACAGTGAGAGCACACAATGTGTTTTATTCCAGCGGCCCCACTATATTATAGTATAAAACTAATCCACACTGACAGACAAACATTGCCGGACAGATGACAACATATTACCGTGAGGTGATGTGCTTTTAAACCACCAGGTGGCGCCGTGGCTGTGTGCGCTGGGATTGCTCGTCGTCTGGGGCATGTCCTTCAGGAGCTTCTCCAGGCCGCTCAGATGTTCGTTAATAGCTGGTACCCCTGCAAATGGGATGTGTTTATTGTGCCCCCCGCAGGCTTAAGTATAAAGCTCCCCGCACTGTATGTATAACGCGGATTGTGCAATATTCCAGAGAGACATCAATATCAGTAATGGCCCCTTCTGTGCCGCTACACCCCCTCCCCCGCTCTCCAGGCTCGGACTGGATGTAAAGCGCCACTCATCACCCAGGGGCGAGATAATAACATAATGCATCGGGGGGACAGATATCACAGCTTCCCATGGAACCTCACCTTCTCTCCGGACGCTTCTCTCCTGCCCGGACGGACCTGGATCCAGAGGTTTATTGTGATTCCTGCGGCTTGCTCCCGTCAGGTCAATGTACGGTCTGTGACGCTTGGCCACACCCAAGGGTACGCGGGGTCCGACTGGCAGAGATTAAACCAGGAGGGGTCACATTACAGCGGCCAGGCAGAAACCCCCCAAAATGGAGAGAGCAGTGTACTGGGGAGTCTGTATAAAGGTCAAATGTGAGGCAAAATGATCCAGTCCATTCCATGGAAACCAATAGAATGTGCAGCAGTCATCACGGAAACCAATGGAATGTGCACCAGTCACCACGGAAACCAATGGAATGTGCTGCAGTCACCATGGAAACCAATGGAATGTGCTGCAGTCACCATGGAAACCAATGGAATGTGCTGCAGTCACCATGGAAACCAATGGAATGTGCAGCAGTCACCATGGAAACCAATGGAATGTGCACCAGTCACCATGGAAACCAATGGAATGTGCAGCAGTCACCATGGAAACCAATGGAATGTGCAGCAGTCACCATGGAAACCAATGGAATGTGCACCAGTCACCATGGAAACCAATGGAATGTGCTGCAGTCACCATGGAAACCAATGGAATGTGCACCAGTCACCATGGAAACCAATGGAATGTGCTGCAGTCACCATGGAAACCAATGGAATGTGCTGCAGTCACCATGGAAACCAATGGAATGTGCTGCAGTCACCATGGAAACCAATGGAATGTGCTGCAGTCACCATGGAATGTGCTGCAGTCACCATGGAAACCAATGGAATGTGCTGCAGTCACCATGGAAACCAATGGAATGTGCTGCAGTCACCATGGAAACCAATGGAATGTGCCGCAGTCACCATGGAAACCAATGGAATGTGCTGCAGTCACCATGGAAACCAATGGAATGTGCTGCAGTCACCATGGAAACCAATGGAATGTGCTGCAGTCACCATGGAAACCAATGGAATGTGCTGCAGTCACCATGGAAACCAATGGAATGTTGCTGCCGATTACATCAATTTTAGAACTTTACCCCAGAAATGAGCTTTATACAGACCCTCCAATAAATTGCTAACTTATATGGTGTTGGTTCAGGGGGGATGGGAGGCCTGTGTGTATGTGTGGCAAGGGTAGGAGGGAGGGTGTATGTATAATGGGGGGGGGGGGGGGGGGGGTGTCTAGTGGGATGTAGGCTTCTCACTTACCACAATGCTGAGCTTTCCCTCCTCCAGGCTCCTGATCATGGGATTTGGGGTTACCCTGCGGTTCCTCTGCAGTCAGATCGATGCAGTGGCTGCCGGAGGGGACCAGGAGAGCAGGGGGGCAGGCGGATAAATAGGCTAAATAGGGAAGATCACATTGTTTCAGACATCTGATTGGCTGTGGTCGGCCCCGCCTTCTTCACACGATCGTTAAACCGTTATAAACAGAAACATACTAGGTTTATAACAATGTAATATTTCCTTGATGTCCTCATGCAGGGGGTGTTATACCTGTACACAACGACCCACCAACGAGAACCAAACTATGCACACAGGAAACACGAGGGGCATACCTGGCCTGAGTATGGCCCTCTGCGGTCTGTCTGGCTCGTCCTCTGTCAGATCGATGCACTGGCCACGGGTCGGAGGGTCTTTCCGTGGGGAGATCTGTGTCCCGCACATTTGCTTGGATTCAGGTTTGGCTGAAACTTTAAACATTTGCCCCAGTGAGAAGCAGAGGAGAGTGCTGGCCGACACGTGATGGGCCCAGACACGGCATATTCACACACGCATGTAACATGTCAACCTAAACATTACTGTACAGAATAAATAATGATCTATTTCAGTGTGTTGGAAGATGTGCAGCAAATGCAAATATTAGGAGAGAAAAATGTATTACAAAAGGCGTTGCCTGCTTATCACCTGCAGCTTGAGAAGTGTGTGATTTGCATATAAAGACACAAGGTGATGTCATAAGCAGGATACACTGACATATTTATACATATGTTTCTCTTATTATAAAGCCTTTGATGCAATTCTTCCAACATAATGTTCAGTATTTGGCTTGCCAGTGACCCTCTAATTGAGAGATTGCTTCAATATTTATTTACAGTAATTTAAAACAGATCAAGAAACTTATTGAGCTCTCTGTGCTCTATCAGGGGGCGGACATGTGGGAACATATTCCTGCTATGACATCACTTTTAGAACTTTTCCCCAGAATTGGTTTTATATAGAATCCCCAATGTGTTGATCTCCTAATTTATACATTTGCTCCCAAGACTGCTGACGCAATATATAGATCACAGATGGTGACCCTATGGCACAAGTGTGATGTCTGAGGAGGCAGTCAGCATGTTTGTACAGTATCTTCATCAATCATGTTGCACCCAGTATACATTATGATCAAAGACTGACATACGTGGATATTAGGAGCTTTAATGCACAGTTTTACCTTGAACTCATTGGTGCAAGAGAAAGAGCAGGAATGAGCAGGGTGAGGATATTATAGGAAGGGAAGGAGAGCAGGAATGAGCAGGGTGAGGATATTATAGGAAGGGAAGGAGAGCAGGAATGAGCAGGGTGAGGATATTATAGGAAGGGAAGGAGAGCAGGAATGAGCAGGGTGAGGATATTATAGGAAGGGAAGGAGAGCAGGAATGAGCAGGGTGATGATATTATAGGAAGGGAAGGAGAGCAGGAATGAGCAGGGTGAGGATATTATAGGAAGGGAAGGAGAGCAGGAATGAGCAGGGTGATGATATTATAGGAAGGGAAGGAGAGCAGGAATGAGCAGGGTGAGGATATTATAGGAAGGGAAGGAGAGCAGGAATGAGCAGGGTGAGGATATTATAGGAAAGGTAGGAGAGCAGGAATGAGCAGGGTGAGGATATTATAGGAAGGGAAGGAGAGCAGGAATGAGCAGGGTGAGGATATTATAGGAAGGGAAGGAGAGCAGGAATGAGCAGGGTGAGGATATTATAGGAAGGGAAGGAGAGCAGGAATGAGCAGGGTGAGGATATTATAGGAAGGGAAGGAGAGCAGGAATGAGCAGGGTGAGGATATTATAGGAAGGGAAGGAGAGCAGGAATGAGCAGGGTGAGGATATTATAGGAAGGGAAGGAGAGCAGGAATGAGCAGGGTGATGATATTATAGGAAGGGAAGGAGAGCAGGAATGAGCAGGGTGATGATATTATAGGAAGGGAAGGAGAGCAGGAATGAGCAGGGTGATGATATTATAGGAAGGGAAGGAGATCAGGAATGAGCAGGGTGAGGATATTATAGGAAGGGAAGGAGAGCAGGAATGAGGAGGGTGATATTATAGGAAGGGAAGGAGAGCGGGAATGAGAAGGGTGATGATATTATAGGAAGGGAAGGAGAGCAGGAATGAGCAGGGTGATATTATAGGAAGGGAAGGAGAGCAGGAATGAGCAGGGTGATGATATTATAGGAAGGGAAGGAGAGCAGGAATGAGCAGGGTGGGTGATATTATAGGAAGGGAAGGAGAGCAAGGTGATGATATTATAGGAAGGGAAGGAGAGCAGGAATGAGCAGGGTGATATTATAGGAAGGGAAGGAGGGCAGGAATGAGCAGGGTGATGATATTATAGGAAGGGAAGGAGAGCAGGGTGATATTATAGGAAGGGAAGGAGAGCAGGAATGAGCAGGGTGATATTATAGGAAGGGAAGGAGGGCAGGAATGAGCAGGGTGATGATATTATAGGAAGGGAAGGAGAGCAGGAATGAGCAGGGTGATGATATTATAGGAAGGGAAGGAGAGCAGGAATGAGCAGGGTGATGATATTATAGGAAGGGAAGGAGAGCAGGAATGAGCAGGGTGGGTGATATTATAGGAAGGGAAGGAGAGCGGGAATGAGCAGGGTGATGATATTATAGGAAGGGAAGGAGAGCAGGAATGAGCAGGGTGATGATATTATAAGAAGGGAAGGAGAGCAGGAATGAGCAGGGTGATGATATTATAGGAAGGGAAGGAGAGCAGGAATGAGCAGGGTGAGGATATTATAGGAAGGGAAGGAGAGCAGGAATGAGCAGGGTGATGATATTATAGGAAGGGAAGGAGAGCAGGAATGAGCAGGGTGATGATATTATAGGAAGGGAAGGAGAGCAGGAATGAGCAGGGTGATGATATTATAGGAAGGGAAGGAGAGCAGGAATGAGCAGGGTGAGGATATTATAGGAAGGGAAGGAGAGCAGGAATGAGGAGGGTGATATTATAGGAAGGGAAGGAGAGCGGGAATGAGAAGGGTGATGATATTATAGGAAGGGAAGGAGAGCGGGAATGAGCAGGGTGATGATATTATAGGAAGGGAAGGAGAGCAGGAATGAGCAGGGTGATATTATAGGAAGGGAAGGAGAGCAGGAATGAGCAGGGTGATATTATAGGAAGGGAAGGAGAGCAGGAATGAGCAGGGTGGGTGATATTATAGGAAGGGAAGGAGAGCAAGGTGATGATATTATAGGAAGGGAAGGAGAGCAGGAATGAGCAGGGTGATATTATAGGAAGGGAAGGAGGGCAGGAATGAGCAGGGTGATGATATTATAGGAAGGGAAGGAGAGCAGGGTGATATTATAGGAAGGGAAGGAGAGCAGGAATGAGCAGGGTGATATTATAGGAAGGGAAGGAGGGCAGGAATGAGCAGGGTGATGATATTATAGGAAGGGAAGGAGAGCAGGAATGAGCAGGGTGATGATATTATAGGAAGGGAAGGAGAGCAGGAATGAGCAGGGTGATGATATTATAGGAAGGGAAGGAGAGCAGGAATGAGCAGGGTGATGATATTATAGGAAGGGAAGGAGGGCGGGAATGAGCAGGGTGATGATATTATAGGAAGGGAAGGAGAGCAGGAATGAGCAGGGTGATGATATTATAGGAAGGGAAGGAGAGCAGGAATGAGCAGGGTGATGATATTATAGGAAGCGAAGGAGAGCAGGAATGAGCAGGGTGAGGATATTATAGGAAGGGAAGGAGAGCGGGAATGAGCAGGGTGATGATATTATAGGAAGGGAAGGAGAGCGGGAATGAGCAGGGTGATGATATTATAGGAAGGGAAGGAGAGCAGGAATGAGCAGGGTGGGTGATATTATAGGAAGGGAAGGAGAGCGGGAATGAGCAGGGTGATGATATTATAGGAAGGGAAGGAGAGCAGGAATGAGCAGGGTGATGATATTATAAGAAGGGAAGGAGAGCAGCAATGAGCAGGGTGATGATATTATAGGAAGCGAAGGAGAGCAGGAATGAGCAGGGTGGGTGATATTATAGGAAGGGAAGGAGAGCAGGAATGAGCAGGGTGATGATATTATAGGAAGGGAAGGAGAGCAGGAATGAGCAGGGTGATATTATAGGAAGGGAAGGAGAGCAGGAATGAGCAGGGTGATGATATTATAGGAAGGGAAGGAGAGCAGGAATGAGCAGGGTGATGATATTATAAGAAGGGAAGGAGAGCAGGAATGAGCAGGGTGATGATATTATAGGAAGCGAAGGAGAGCAGGAATGAGCAGGGTGAGGATATTATAGGAAGGGAAGGAGAGCAGGAATGAGCAGGGTGATGATATTATAGGAAGGGAAGGAGAGCGGGAATGAGCAGGGTGATGATATTATAGGAAGGGAAGGAGAGCGGGAATGAGCAGGGTGATGATATTATAGGAAGGGAAGGAGAGCGGGAATGAGCAGGGTGATGATATTATAGGAAGGGAAGGAGAGCAGGAATGAGCAGGGTGGGTGATATTATAGGAAGGGAAGGAGAGCGGGAATGAGCAGGGTGATGATATTATAGGAAGGGAAGGAGAGCAGGAATGAGCAGGGTGATGATATTATAAGAAGGGAAGGAGAGCAGCAATGAGCAGGGTGATAATATTATAGGAAGCGAAGGAGAGCAGGAATGAGCAGGGTGGGTGATATTATAGGAAGGGAAGGAGAGCAGGAATGAGCAGGGTGATGATATTATAGGAAGGGAAGGAGAGCAGGAATGAGCAGGGTGATATTATAGGAAGGGAAGGAGAGCAGGAATGAGCAGGGTGATGATATTATAGGAAGGGAAGGAGAGCAGGAATGAGCAGGGTGATGATATTATAAGAAGGGAAGGAGAGCAGGAATGAGCAGGGTGATGATATTATAGGAAGCGAAGGAGAGCAGGAATGAGCAGGGTGAGGATATTATAGGAAGGGAAGGAGAGCGGGAATGAGCAGGGTGATGATATTATAGGAAGGGAAGGAGAGCAGGAATGAGCAGGGTGATGATATTATAGGAAGGGAAGGAGAGCGGGAATGAGCAGGGTGATGATATTATAGGAAGGGAAGGAGAGCGGGAATGAGCAGGGTGATGATATTATAGGAAGGGAAGGAGAGCGGGAATGAGCAGGGTGATGATATTATAGGAAGGGAAGGAGAGCAGGAATGAGCAGGGTGATGATATTATAGGGAGGGAAGGAGAGCAGGAATGAGCAGGGTGATGATATTATAGGAAGGGAAGGAGAGCAGTAATGAGCAGGGTGGGTGATATTATAGGAAGGGAAGGAGAGCAGGAATGAGCAGGGTGGGTGATATTATAGGAAGGGAAGGAGAGCAGGAATGAGCAGGGTGAGGATATTATAGGAAGGGAAGGAGAGCAGGAATGAGCAGGGTGATGATATTATAGGGAGGGAAGGAGAGCAGGAATGAGCAGGGTGATGATATTATAGGAAGGGAAGGAGAGCAGGGTGATGATATTATAGGAAGGGAAGGAGAGCAGTAATGAGCAGGGTGGGTGATATTATAGGAAGGGAAGGAGAGCAGGAATGAGCAGGGTGGGTGATATTATAGGAAGGGAAGGAGAGCAGGAATGAGCAGGGTGAGGATATTATAGGAAGGGAAGGAGAGCAGGAATGAGCAGGGTGAGGATATTATAGGAAGGGAAGGAGAGCAGGAATGAGCAGGGTGAGGATATTATAGGAAGGGAAGGAGAGCAGGAATGAGCAGGGTGATGATATTATAGGAAGGGAAGGAGAGCAGGAATGAGCAGGGTGATGATATTATAGGAAGGGAAGGAGAGCAGTAATGAGCAGGGTGATCATATTGAAAGGAATAAAGTTGCTGTTGAGAAGTTCCCTATCTGAGCAGAGTTCAGACAAAGGCTGGTCTCTGAGGATGTCAGCCAGGGCCTCATGATTTACGTAAGACTAGTCTCAGGCTATGAAAAGAGGAACTAAGGATGTAGCATGTCTCCGCTGTCTTCTTTCTGCTGACTGATTATATGGAGTTTTATTTTTGTTTCCTGCCTATCGACGAAATGTATACCCATTGCCCACCCCCCTTTGTAACATATGTACGCCACCCATCACGTACATTATACTATGTTTGTGCAAAATCTATAACCAATCAATGCACAGGACGACGGCTAGTTTTGTGTATATATACTGATGTTTAATAAACTACATTCAGAGCTGAGGATAAAGTAACACGTGCCTTGCGTATTTGTTTTCCGCCTTCACAGCTCTCCAGATATCTGCTAACCTGCCACACATCAACGGCCTTAGAAGTAACTGATCAAGGAACAGAGACCGGCCGTTCCTTTCAATTTGGTGTGAGAAGTGGGATTCGGACATACAGGGTGAGTACAAGTTGTGCATGGTTGTATTTTATACTTCTATGCTGTGCTCCCTTGTCTCTCCGAATCCCGTACCTAAAAATTTAGTGGCTTAAGTAAGCCTTGGGTTGTTGTTAAACACTTGTCACTGGGACGAGATAATATTGTGTTTCTGGTACACAAATAATAGATATAGATATTAAGATTTCACTGGGAAATCGCTAAAGTGCGTGACACTGGGTCGCGGCCCAGTTTAACAAAACCTATTTAGAGATATATATGTATATATGAAGATAAATATATACAAGCGATTTGTAATTAGAAAGTGTTACTTTCTAAACTGCTGTTGGTGTGCCAAAGGTTATTATTATTATATAAGTTAAAGTATAAGATTATTTCTGTGAATATTGTTGAAAACTTATTTAAAGTATAAGATAAGAATTGCATGATAAGTGTCAACATTTTTGGTAAAAATCGTTTAAAGTATAAAAAAAAAAAAATTAAAAAAAATTGTGTATTAAGTTGTGTAAACTGTATAGAATAATCTACCTCATCTAGTCATAATGGGACAACAGCTTAGTGATTTAGCAACCCTCAGTTTTATAACAGGCAAATTGAAGGATGCCCCTTTGTATGATATTACAAAGTGGAATCCACGTTATTACATCCAACTTTACGTAACTGCTGCATTTGATTCTGGTATAGATGATGTCTCAGGATGGACACAAAAAGGATATGAGCATCCCTTTCCTGTAGAAGGGTCTTTTGATTTGTATTACAGAAATATGTTCCAAAGTTTTCTAGATAACCCCCAAAATCAAGACCAGGGCTGGGAACAGCCGATAACGACTTTGTTTTTCAAATTTTGGATTATAATGTGCGATCATGTCAGAGTAAAACAGAGAGGCAAGGTGAAGGGTGTAAAAATGAATAAGGGTAAACCAAAATATCCTAAAGAGCCAGAGAAAATCATAAGATTACACATGCCACATGTAAATGTAACAGCAAGCGCTCCCCCCGACTACGGAAGAGTGTGTGATAATCCCCAAGGAACGGCAATGTTAGCAGCCGCTCTTGAACAAATAAAGATAGATGAAAAAACAGATGTAAAAACTGTTTACCCCAGTCTAGGAATGCTGACCTGCTCCCAAGCTAGTGTCATGATGAAAAATGATTGTAAAAGTGACGGCACACACCCAGTAACTCCCGCACCAACAGAGGCCAGTAAAGCAGAGCCTGATTTGCAAATGCCATTCTTAACTGTTGGAAATCACTTGGTTTTACAATCGGTTAAACCCGAGGAAAT
Organism: Pelodytes ibericus; assembly: GCA_036172795.1. Classification (NCBI taxonomy): domain Eukaryota; kingdom Metazoa; phylum Chordata; class Amphibia; order Anura; family Pelodytidae; genus Pelodytes; species Pelodytes ibericus. The sequence goes on from CM069859.1 coordinate 225,745,183, forward strand.
AAAAAACTGGGTAAGTGGATGTCCAGACCCATTTGTCAGCCCCAAAGGTGCCATAGTATATCTCAAGCGTATGACAAAAGGCACAATGTTTACAGGAATGGACATCAGGTTTGGGTTAGACATACTTACAAAACACAAAGACATAGAATGGGGAAAGGAAGTAAAACATTTAGATGCAAAATATGACACTCCGGGAGATGTAGATTCCTATGCCCGGGCACATGAGACACACAGAGAAGAAATGTGGGATGAGTTGCAAGAATATTTTGAAAAGCAGGGACGCTCACGTATGAATATGGGTGCTGTTATGGCATTAAAACAAAAGCCAGGAGAAGCTGTTAGTGAGTTTTGTCGTAGGTTTAAGACTGAGTGGACAACCACAGCAGGTATGTCAATGCCCGAGGATAGGGACACTGAGAAATCCAGCATGTATAATCAGACATTGATGGCAGGAATAGATGCGAAGACACAGCGTGTTATAAAAATGTTGATAGATGAGTGGTGGAAGAAACCACCCACAGCATTAGAGAATGAATTGCTTATAAAGGAAGCGGCTGGAGTATTCCCTGCTGTGCAAGTAAAACAGCCAGATATGACACTATTCTCTGGCCAAGGTCCTGCAGGTGGTCAAGGATATCATTCTCGTGCTACAAGAGGTAGGGGATGTGGCCCCCCCCATAGGGGAGGCATGAGACATCAATCAGGAGGTCGTGCAGGTAAAACAGGACATTGTTTTAATTGTGGAAAGGCAGGGCATTGGGCAACAGAGTGCAGGCTCCCAAAATATGAAGATAACACATATGCAGGAACAGAACAGCGCAGGGAGCAGTACCATAACTCTCAGCCACAGCGCAGGGAGCAGTACCATAACTCTCAGCCACAGCGCAGGGAGCAATATCATGACTCTCAGCCACAGCGCAGGGAGCAATACCATGACTCTCAGCCACAGCGCAGGGAGCAATATCATGACTCTCAGCCACAGCGCAGGGAGCAATACCATAACTCTCAGCCACAGCGCAGGGAGCAATACCATGACTCTCAGCCACAACTGCCAAAATTCCCAGTTAGGTGGCAAAGCTCTGGTCCCCAATAGGGGTGCCCGAGGATATTCCTAGATGATACGGGTGTCACTAGTTCTGTATTGAATGGCTGTTCATACAGTGGACCTACACGCGAATCAGATTCATCCTCAATGGGAATAGGGGGAGTAGTCACCAAATGTTCTGATACCCCATTGTTAGCAGAAGCAATGTTAAATAATGAAAAAGAATTGAAACATCCCTTCAGGTTAATACCCAAATGTCCAGTAAATTTACTAGGCAGGGATCTGCTAGGTAAATTGCAAATGACTATTGCAATAGATAAGAAGGGTGTCTGCCCTACAGAGCACACAGATTTACACATGTTTCATGAGCCAATTGTGCATGATGAAGGTCGTTTAAATGTTCGTGCTCTGTCTCCCTGATGATGTCCGGGAGAAAATGAGAGCCTGAGCCGCATGTGAATTCATCAACCCAATCTCATGTACTGAATATGATCCTGAGAGAGAAATGCAGGAAGTAAAATCAAACAATACTGTATCAATCACCTAGTAGAGGTTATATTTGCACAGACAAACATACATATGTGTGGGTACAAGGACAAGATCTTGTTTTACAGCATACATTTTTGCCCATGGATCATGTCCATGATATTGAATATTTCATGCCATCCACAATATCACAGCTACCTGAACCACTGAGAGATATAGACCCAAAGTTGTGGGCGCAAGGATCTACAGATCCAGGTAATATTGATTGTTCCCCATATCAAGCTAATCTAAAACCCAATGTATCTCCTGTGTATATCAAACAGTACCCGTTGTCGAGTGACAAGGAGAGAGGCATAGCTCCAGTAATTGCGGATTTACTGGAAAAGGGCATTATCGAGCCTACCGTGTCACCCTACAACACTCCTATCAATCCAGTGCCAAAGCCGGGTAACAGAGGATGGAGGTTAACTCAAGACCTAAGAGCAGTCAATGCCCTAGTTCAGCCCCTTGCTCCCCTGGTCCCAGATGTCACTGCTATACTGACAGCAATTCCTCATACAGCTTGCTGTTATACAGTAATTGATTTAAACAGTGCTTTTTCCAGTATACCTGTACACCCTGATACAAAACCCCTGTTTGCATTTACTTATAGAGGGAATCAGTTTGCATGGAACAGGTTACCACAGGGGTTTTGCGATTCCCCCACTGCCTATAGTACCGTAGTCCGTGCAACCCTGTCTGATTGGCACCCTGCTCGTGGCTCTGTTCTCCTGCAGTATGTGGACGATTTGCTCCTCTGCGTGCATGGAAGACACGCACAGCCTGTTGCAGCATTTGGCAAGCACCGGACACAAGGTATCTCCTTCCAAGATGCAAATTGCCCAATCGGAGGTCAAGTACCTGGGATTTTTGCTGTCACAAGGGGAAAGACGTTTATCACCTGAACGTGTCAAAACTATTTCTATGTTCCCCAAGCCACAAAGTAAAGCAGCATTGATGTCATTCCTGGGTATGGTGACTTATTGCAGACAATGGATTCCCAACTGTTCATACTGGGATAATATTCTGAGACAGGCAGCACTGCAGGATGCCCCAAAAGACATTATATGGAGTCCAGAAAGGGAAGAAGCGTTCAAAGAACTTAAAAAAGCTTTATGTACTGCCCCAACACTGGGACTCCCGAACTATAATTCACCGTTTCATCTGTTTTGTGCAGAGACAGGGACCACAGTAGCGGGGGTGCAGGCACAGGAGCACGGATGCGGGTATAGACCAGTGGCATATTTTTCTAAAAAATTTGTTCCTATTGTACAGGGTCTACCGGCATGCCTGAGACAAGTAGCTGCATGCGCCATGATGGTGGAGAGCTCCCAGGCCCTAGTACTCTCCTACCCTTTGATTTTACATACATGTCACCAGGTAATCAAGGTGCTGACAAACCTGACCACACAACACATGACTGCCCAGCGCAGGTCAGGTTATGAGACTGTGTTGACAGCAACACAAAATCTCACTATTAAATATTACCCTTCACATACTGGCCCAGCTGCGGCACTCGCTACTATGCTGAGATATACACCTGAGGAACAGGATGACAATCACGATTGCCTCAACGCAATACAAGTCCAGACATCCGTGAGGCTTGATTTGCAAAGCACACCACTACAGGGTGAGGTAGAAACAGTATTTGTGGATGGGTCATGGATTTTCTGTTGTCACTGATGACACAGTACTAGCAGCGGGAGCGCTGCCATTTGCACAAGCTGCAGAACTTGTCGCCCTCACACAGGCATGTAAACTCTTTGAAAATAAATGTGTTAATATGTACACAGATTCCAGGTATGCATTTGGAGTAGTACATGATTTCGGAATTATCTGGCGCAATAGAGGCTTCATTGCAGCCGATGGTAAAGGTATCTCACATGCTCAATTGGTAAATGATTTGTTAGACGCATTACTTCTTCCAGAGCGAGTTGCAATTACAAAATGTAAAGGCCATAATGTTTCAAATTCCATAGAGGCAAAAGGTAATTCTTGTGCAGATCAAATTGCTAAAGAAGCTGCACAAAATCAGCAGATGTGGCCAGAATATCAAACTACAACAGACACTCAATTACATCTTGTTTCACAAATTGTCACCCCCGATTATGATCTTGGAACTTTACAGGAAGTAGCTGAACAAGCTGATATTGATTATTGGAAGTCAAAAGATTTAGAAATTGACCAATTTGGATTATGGTCAAAGAGTGGAAAGGTAGGAAAAGCTTCTAGCCCACTAATCGTGTCCACATACCATGGGTTTGGACACAAAGGTAAGAAGGTGACAGAGGATATGATTAAAGATAGATTCATAATTAGAGATTTATCAGCAGTAGTAGAAGCACAGTTATCCAGATGTTTAACATGTCTTAAAAATAACACACAGGGAACAGGAAAGGTAGGAAAAGCTGATCACCTACCACCCCCCACAGGCCCAATGCAGCAACTACAGATAGATTTCACGCATATGCCTACAGCTAGGGGTGGATTTAAATACCTATTGGTAATAATTGATCAATTCAGCAAATGGACCGAAGCATTTGCATGTGTCAATGAGAAAAGCAAAACAGTGATAAAAATACTGGCCAAAGAGTGGCTCCCACGTTGGGGTCTGCCACTTCAAATAAATAGTGACAATTACACACATTTTACATCACAAATAACGCAAGGGTTAATGCGTCACCTAAACATAGAATGGAAATTTCATATGCCTTACCATCCACATGCAGCAGGTCAGGTTGAGCGAGCAAATCGCACAATCAAGGATAAATTGAGAAAAGGTACCAATGGAACATTCCACAATTGGCCAGATTATTTGCCAGCTGTATTAGCTGAGATAAGGATGACCTCAAACAAAACAACAAAGCTGTCCCCTTATGAGATTTTAATGGGAAGACCATTCCCTACTCCATGGGCTAATGGTAAGTATTGCCCTGTGAGTAGTGAGAACATAGAGTTGGTGCAGGAGGAATATGTTAACCAATTGATACAAAAATTGAACAGTACCTATGGTGATGTATCGTTATCTCTTCCTTTGCCCTCAGAAAAACCAACTCATCCATTCAAGCCAGGACAATAAGTTTTAATCCAAAAGCTTCAACAGGACAAGCATAAAGACACAGCATACGGAGATCCAACCACCATCCTTGCCGTAACAAGGACAGCCGTGTTAACAGAGGAATCACCATCATGGATCCATGCATCCCGCATCAAACCCTTGAAGAAGTGACCCGGAAAGAAGACCCCAAAAAGAGACAATATGCTATATGGACAATAGTTCTACTAAGTACCCTTATTATTTTTGCATGGGGTATAATAGTGTTCACGAAGGATTCCAGAACCCTAAAAACAACCCCGATCTTATTAAGCGAGAGTTGAGCTCATCAATATGGGAGTCACACAACACATTTATTAAAACTGCTAAATTGTTTCATAATACATCAAGGGTTAATCAGTCATGTTGGATTTGCAGCCAGGGTGCAACCAGTTTATCTGCAGGATTCCCATATTTCGGGATTCCTTTGACTAACGAAATGCTCAATAATATGTCATTCAGTGAGAATAAAATAAATAACAGCAGAAGAGTACATTAAGCTAGACCAGTAACCAATGGCACGATATGTTATCAAAATATGAAAGAAAGGGTGCAAACGCAATGCCAACCTCAGACTGTTCCTATAATCGACTAATCTAGGAAGTATGCAATTAACACGAGTTTATTTCCCAGGTACACATGGAAATTGTTCAGCATTCTGTGAAACAAATTTTGTTTAAATACACCAATCCTCAGGGTAAAGACACATGTTTTTATAACCCAAAAGGAAACAGCCACCCCAATGGCATCAAGTGGAAATGGTGGGTTGAAATATACGAGTTTATTGTCGCCACAGTAGGTACAAATATTAAACCAACACGCCACCCAGACATGTGTCCACTCAACACAAGCCCAGTCCAGAATTTTGGTTACCCTAATTGCAGTATACCTATAGCGCAAACAATAAGGAACGATAGCTCCAACACAGTCTTAACAGCAGGCAATAATTTGTACTGGTTATGTGACACATGGGCTGTAAAAACCATTCCTTTAACACACAAAGGGCCATGTTATTTAGGCTATGTATTACCACAATTTACAATACATCTTCAGTTGCCTAAGGGAACTTTACGTCACCGTAGAGATACATAGCGTGCATATCCTATTCATACCACACAAAGTGAAGGTTTCGGGTTAGGAATTTTCCCAATGGCAGGTGTCCCTATATTGGCGCAGAAACTTAATTATTTAATAGAAGATGTAGATGCTATGGCTAATTCAACCTCCAAATCGATAGTTTTATTAACTGAAGAAATGACACAAATAAGAGATGTGGTTCTGCAGAACAGACATGCATTAGATTATCTCCTAGCTGCCAGTGGGGGAGTATGCCAATTGGTAGGATTACAATGATGTGTACACATTATCGACAAGTCAGGTAAAATCGCCCACGAGCTGGAAAAGGTTTCAGAAGAACAGGTTAGTTCTTGGTTAGGGGAAATAGGAGCAAAAATGGTCATGTTTCTTGCTCTTGCCGTGGGTGGCTTGTTGGCAATTTATATGATAATTGTATGTGCGAAGTGTATCATTGCCAAAGCCACCAAACCAGACCCAAAATTCCAACACCACGAGTATTTTATTAATTATGCTAAACCTTCTCAACAACAATATTAAGATTGTTCAGCAGGTGAACAAAAGAGTGGAACTGAAAGGAATAAAGTTGCTGTTGAGAAGTTCCCTATCTGAGCAGAGTTCAGACAAAGGCCGGTCTCTGAGAATGTCAGCCAGGGCCTCATGATTTACGTAAGACTAGTCTCAGACTATGAAAAGATGAACTAAGGATGTAGCATGTCTCCGCTGTCTTCTTTCTGCTGACTGATTATATGGAGTTTTATTTTTGTTTCCTGCCTATCGATGAAATGTGTACCCATTGCCCACCCCCCTTTGTAACATATGTACGCCACCCATCACGTACATTATACTATGTTTGTGCAAAATCTATAACCAATCAATGCACAGGACGACGCCTAGTTTTGTGTATATATACTGATGTTTAATAAACTACATTCAGAGCTGAGGATAAAGAAACACGTGCCTTTGTGTATTTGTTTTCCGCCTTCACAGCTCTCCAGATATCTGCTAACCTGCCACACATCAGCAGCCTTAGACGTAACTGATCAAGGAGCAGAGACCGGCCGTTCATTTCAGATATTATAGGAAGGGAAGGAGAGCAGGAATGAGCAGGGTGATTATATTATAGGAAGGGAAGGAGAGCGGGAATGAGCAGGGTGATGATATTATAGGAAGGGAAGGAGAGCAGGAATGAGCAGGGTGAGGATATTATAGGAAGGGAAGGAGAGCAGGAATGAGCAGGGGGATGATATTATAGGAAGGGAAGGAGAGCAGGAATGAGCAGGGTGATGATATTATAGGAAGGGAAGGAGAGCAGGAATGAGCAGGGTGATGATATTATAGGAAGGGAAGGAGAGCAGGAATGAGCAGGGAGGGTGATATTATAGGAAGGGAAGGAGAGCAGGAATGAGCAGGGTGATGATATTATAGGAAGGGAAGGAGAGCAGGAATGAGCAGGGTGATGATATTATAGAAAGGGAAGGAGAGCAGGAATGAGCAGGGTGAGGATATTATAGGAAGGGAAGGAGAGCAGAGATTAGCAGGGTGAGGATATTATAGGAAGGGAAGGAGAGCAGGAATGAGCAGGGTGATGATATTATAGGAAGGGAAGGAGAGCAGGAATGAGCAGGGTGATGATATTATAGGAAGGGAAGGAGAGCAGGAATGAGCAGGGTGATGATATTATAGGAAGGGAAGGAGAGCAGGAATGAGCAGGGTGAGGATATTATAGGAAGGGAAGGAGAGTAGGAATGAGCAGGGTGATGATATTATAGGAAGGGAAGGAGAGCAGTAATGAGCAGGGTGATGATATTATAGGAAGGGAAGGAGAGCAGGAATGAGCAGGGTGATGATATTATAGGAAGGGAAGGAGAGCAGGAATGAGAAGGGTGAGGATATTATAGGAAGGGAAGGAGAGTAGGAATGAGCAGGGTGATGATATTATAGGAAGGGAAGGAGAGCAGGAATGAGCAGGGTGATATTATAGGAAGGGAAGGAGAGCAGGAATGAGCAGGGTAATGATATAGGAAGGGAAGGAGAGCAGGAATGAGAAGGGTGATGATATTATAGGAAGGGAAGGAGAGCAGGAATGAGCAGGGTAATGATATTATAGGAAGGGAAGGAGAGCAGGAATGAGCAGGGTGATGATATTATAGGAAAGGAAGGAGAGCAGGATTGAGCAGGGTGATATTATAGGAAGGGAAGGAGAGCAGGATGATGATATTATAGGAAGAGAAGGAGAGCAGGAATGAGCAGGGTGATGATATTATAGGAAGGGAAGGAGAGCAGGAATGAGCAGGGTGATGATATTATAGGAAGGGAAGGAGAGCAGGAATGAGCAGGGTGATGATGATATAGGAAGGGAAGGAGAGCGGGAATGAGCAGGGTGATGATATTATAGGAAGGGAAGGAGAGCAGGAATGAGCAGGGTGATGATATTATAGGAAGGGAAGGAGAGCAGGAATGAGCAGGGTGATGATATTATAGGAAGGGAAGGAGAGCAGGAATGAGTAGGGTGATGATATTATAGGAAGGGAAGGAGAGCAGGAATGAGCAGGGTGATGATATTATAGGAAGGGAAGGAGAGCAGGAATGAGCAGGGTGATGATATTATAGGAAGGGAAGGAGAGCAGGAATGAGCAGGGTGATGATATTATAGGAAGGGAAGGAGAGCAGGAATGAGCAGGGTGATGATATTATAGGAAGGGAAGGAGAGCGGGAATGAGCAGGGTGATGATATTATAGGAAGGGAAGGAGAGCAGGAATGAGCAGGGTGATGATATTATAGGAAGGGAAGGAGAGCAGGAATGAGCAGGGTGATATTATAGGAAGGGAAGGAGAGCAGGATGATGATATTATAGGAAGGGAAGGAGAGCAGGAATGAGCAGGGTGATGATGATATAGGAAGGGAAGGAGAGCAGGAATGAGCAGGGTGATGATATTATAGGAAGGGAAGGAGAGCGGGAATGAGCAGGGTGATGATATTATAGGAAGGGAAGGAGAGCAGGAATGAGCAGGGTGATGATATTATAGGAAGGGAAGGAGAGCAGGAATGAGAAGGGTGATGATATTATAGGAAGGGAAGGAGAGTAGGAATGAGCAGGGTGATGATATTATAGGAAGGGAAGGAGAGCAGGAATGAGCAGGGTGATATTATAGGAAGGGAAGGAGAGCAGGAATGAGCAGGGTAATGATATAGGAAGGGAAGGAGAGCAGGAATGAGAAGGGTGATGATATTATAGGAAGGGAAGGAGAGCAGGAATGAGCAGGGTAATGATATTATAGGAAGGGAAGGAGAGCAGGAATGAGCAGGGTGATGATATTATAGGAAAGGAAGGAGAGCAGGATTGAGCAGGGTGATATTATAGGAAGGGAAGGAGAGCAGGATGATGATATTATAGGAAGGGAAGGAGAGCAGGAATGAGCAGGGTGATGATATTATAGGAAGGGAAGGAGAGCAGGAATGAGCAGGGTGATGATATTATAGGAAGGGAAGGAGAGCAGGAATGAGCAGGGTGATGATGATATAGGAAGGGAAGGAGAGCGGGAATGAGCAGGGTGATGATATTATAGGAAGGGAAGGAGAGCAGGAAGGAGCAGGGTGATGATGATATAGGAAGGGAAGGAGAGCAGGAAGGAGCAGGGTGATGATGATATAGGAAGGGAAGGAGAGCAGGAATGAGCAAGGTGATGATATTATAGGAAGGGAAGGAGAGCAAGAATGAGCAGGGTGATGATATAGGAAGGGAAGGAGAGTAGGAATGAGCAGGGTGATGATATTATAGGAAGGGAAGGAGAGCAGGAATGAGCAGGGTGATGATATTATAGGAAGGAGAGCAGGAATGAGCAGGGTGATGATATTATAGGAAGGGAAGGAGAGCAGGAATGAGCAGGGTGATGATATTATAGGAAGGGAAGGAGAGCAGGAATGAGCAGGGTGATGATATTATAGGAAGGGAAGGAGAGCAGGAATGAGCAGGGTGATGATATTATAGGAAGGGAAGGAGAGCAGGAATGAGCAGGGTGATGATATTATAGGAAGGGAAGGAGAGCAGGAATGAGCAGGGTGATATAGGAAGGGAAGGAGAGCAGGAATGAGCAGGGTGATATTATAGGAAGGGAAGGAGAGCAGGAATGAGTAGGGTGATGATATTATAGGAAGGGAAGGAGAGCGGGAATGAGCAGGGTGATGATATTATAGGAAGGGAAGGAGAGCAGGAATGAGCAGGGTGATGATATTATAGGAAGGGAAGGAAAGCAGGAATGAGCAGGGTGAGGATATTATAGGAAGGGAAGGAGAGCAGTAATGAGCAGGGTGATGATATTATAGGAAGGGAAGGAGAGTAGGAATGAGCAGGGTGATGATATTATAGGAAGGGAAGGAGAGCAGGAATGAGCAGGGTGATATTATAGGAAGGGAAGGAGAGCAGGAATGAGCAGGGTAATGATATAGGAAGGGAAGGAGAGCAGGAATGAGAAGGGTGATGATATTATAGGAAGGGAAGGAGAGCAGGAATGAGCAGGGTAATGATATTATAGGAAGGGAAGGAGAGCAGGAATGAGCAGGGTGATGATATTATAGGAAAGGAAGGAGAGCAGGAATGAGCAGGGTGATATTATAGGAAGGGAAGGAGAGCAGGAATGAGCAGGGTGATGATATAGGAAGGGAAGGAGAGCAGGAATGAGCAGGATGATGATATTATAGGAAGGGAAGGAGAGCAGGAATGAGCAGGGTGATGATATTATAGGAAGGGAAGGAGAGCAGGGTGATATTATAGGAAGGGAAGGAGAGCAGGATGATGATATTATAGGAAGGGAAGGAGAGCAGGAATGAGCAGGGTGATGATATTATAGGAAGGGAAGGAGAGCAGGAATGAGCAGGGTGATGATGATATAGGAAGGGAAGGAGAGCAGGAATGAGCAGGGTGATATTATAGGAAGGGAAGGAGAGCAGGAAGGAGCAGGGTGATGATGATATAGGAAGGGAAGGAGAGCAGGAAGGAGCAGGGTGATGATGATATAGGAAGGGAAGGAGAGCAGGAATGAGCAAGGTGATGATATTATAGGAAGGGAAGGAGAGCAAGAATGAGCAGGGTGATGATATAGGAAGGGAAGGAGAGTAGGAATGAGCAGGGTGATGATATTATAGGAAGGGAAGGAGAGCAGGAATGAGCAGGGTGATGATATTATAGGAAGGAGAGCAGGAATGAGCAGGGTGATGATATTATAGGAAGGGAAGGAGAGCAGGAATGAGCAGGGTGATGATATTATAGGAAGGGAAGGAGAGCAGGAATGAGAAGGGTGATGATATTATAGGAAGGGAAGGAGAGCAGGAATGAGCAGGGTGATGATATTATAGGAAGGGAAGGAGAGCAGGAATGAGCAGGGTGATATTATAGGAAGGGAAGGAGAGCAGGAATGAGCAGGGTGATATTATAGGAAGGGAAGGAGAGCAGGAATGAGTAGGGTGATGATATTATAGGAAGGGAAGGAGAGCGGGAATGAGCAGGGTGATGATATTATAGGAAGGGAAGGAGAGCAGGAATGAGCAGGGTGATGATATTATAGGAAGGGAAGGAAAGCAGGAATGAGCAGGGTGAGGATATTATAGGAAGGGAAGGAGAGCAGGAATGAGCAGGGTGATGATATTATAGGAAGGGAAGGAGAGCAGGAATGAGCAGGGTGATGATATAGGAAGGGAAGGAGAGCAGGAATGAGCAGGGTGATATTATAGGAAGGGAAGGAGAGCAGGAATGAGTAGGGTGATGATATTATAGGAAGGGAAGGAGAGCGGGAATGAGCAGGGTGATGATATTATAGGAAGGGAAGGAGAGCAGGAATGAGCAGGGTGATGATATTATAGGAAGGGAAGGAAAGCAGGAATGAGCAGGGTGAGGATATTATAGGAAGGGAAGGAGAGAAGTAATGAGCAGGGTGATGATATTATAGGAAGGGAAGGAGAGCAGGAATGAGCAGGGTGATTATATTATAGGAAGGGAAGGAGAGCGGGAATGAGCAGGGTGATATTATAGGAAGGGAAGGAGAGCAGGAATGAGCAGAGTGATGATATTATAGGAAGGGAAGGAGAGCGGGAATGAGCAGGGTGATTATATTATAGGAAGGGAAGGAGAGCGGGAATGAGCAGGGTGATGATATTATAGGAAGGGAAGGAGAGCAGGAATGAGCAGGGTGATGATATTATAGGAAGGGAAGGAGAGCGGGAATGAGCAGGGTGATGATATTATAGGAAGGGAAGGAGAGCAGGAATGAGCAGGGTGATGATATTATAGGAAGGGAAGGAGAGCAGGAATGAGCAGGGTGATGATGATATAGGAAGGGAAGGAGAGCGGGAATGAGCAAGGTGATGATATTATAGGAAGGGAAGGAGAGCAAGAATGAGCAGGGTGATGATATTATAGGAAGGGAAGGAGAGTAGGAATGAGCAGGGTGAGGATATTATAGGAAGGGAAGGAGAGCAGGAATGAGCAGGATGATGATATAGGAAGGGAAGGAGAGCGGGAATGAGCAGGGTGATGATATTATAGGAAGGGAAGGAGAGCAGGAATGAGCAGGGTGATGATATTATAGGAAGGGAAGGAGAGCAGGAATGAGCAGGGTGATGATATTATAGGAAGGGAAGGAGAGCAGGAATGAGCAGGGTGATGATATTATAGGAAGGGAAGGAGAGCAGGAATGAGAAGGGTGAGGATATTATAGGAAGGGAATGAGAGCGGGAATGAGCAGGGTGATATTATAGGAAGGGAAGGAGAGCAGGAATGAGCAGAGTGATGATATAGGAAGGGAAGGAGAGCAGGAATGAGCAGGGTGATGATATTATAGGAAGGGAAGGAGAGCGGGAATGAGCAGGGTGATGATATTATAGGAAGGGAAGGAGAGCAGGAATGAGCAGGGTGATGATATTATAGGAAGGGAAGGAGAGCAGGAATGAGCAGGGTGATGATATTATAGGAAGGGAAGGAGAGCAGGAATGAGCAGGGTGATGATATTATAGGAAGGGAAGGAGAGCAGGAATGAGCAGGGTGATGATGATATAGGAAGGGAAGGAGAGCGGGAATGAGCAAGGTGATGATATTATAGGAAGGGAAGGAGAGCAAGAATGAGCAGGGTGATGATATTATAGGAAGGGAAGGAGAGTAGGAATGAGCAGGGTGATGATATTCTAGGAAGGGAAGGAGAGCAGTAATAAGCAGGGTGATGATATTATAGGAAGGGAAGGAGAGCAGGAATGAGCAGGGTGATGATATAGGAAGGGAAGGAGAGCAGGAATGAGAAGTGTGATGATATTATAGGAAGGGAAGGAGAGTAGGAATGAGCAGGGTGATGATATTATAGGAAGGGAAGGAGAGCAGGAATGAGCAGGGTAATGATATAGGAAGGGAAGGAGAGCAGGAATGAGAAGGGTGATGATATTATAGGAAGGGAAGGAGAGCAGGAATGAGCAGGGTAATGATATTATAGGAAGGGAAGGAGAGCAGGAATGAGCAGGGTGATGATATTATAGGAAAGGAAGGAGAGCAGGAATGAGCAGGGTGATATTATAGGAAGGGAAGGAGAGCAGGATGATGATATTATAGGAAGGGAAGGAGAGCAGGAATGAGCAGGGTGATGATATTATAGGAAGGGAAGGAGAGCAGGAATGAGCAGGGTGATATTATAGGAAGGGAAGGAGAGCAGGATGATGATATTATAGGAAGGGAAGGAGAGCAGGAATGAGCAGGGTGATGATATTATAGGAAGGGAAGGAGAGCAGGAATGAGCAGGGTGATGATATTATAGGAAGGGAAGGAGAGCAGGAATGAGCAGGGTGATGATGATATAGGAAGGGAAGGAGAGCGGGAATGAGCAGGGTGATGATATTATAGGAAGGGAAGGAGAGCAGGAAGGAGCAGGGTGATGATGATATAGGAAGGGAAGGAGAGCAGGAATGAGCAGGGTGATGATATTATAGGAAGGGAAGGAGAGCAGGAATGAGCAGGGTGATGATATTATAGGAAGGGAAGGAGTGCAGGAATGAGCAGGGTGATGATATTATAGGAAGGGAAGGAGAGCAGGAATGAGCAGGGTGATGATATAGGAAGGGAAGGAGAGCAGGAATGAGCAGGGTGATATTATAGGAAGGGAAGGAGAGCAGGAATGAGTAGGGTGATGATATTATAGGAAGGGAAGGAGAGCGGGAATGAGCAGGGTGATGATATTATAGGAAGGGAAGGAGAGCAGGAAAGAGCAGGGTGATGATATTATAGGAAGGGAAGGAAAGCAGGAATGAGCAGGGTGAGGATATTATAGGAAGGGAAGGAGAGCAGTAATGAGCAGGGTGATGATATTATAGGAAGGGAAGGAGAGCAGGAATGAGCAGGGTGATTATATTATAGGAAGGGAAGGAGAGCGGGAATGAGCAGGGTGATATTATAGGAAGGGAAGGAGAGCAGGAATGAGCAGAGTGATGATATTATAGGAAGGGAAGGAGAGCAGGAATGAGCAGGGTGATGATATTATAGGAAGGGAAGGAGAGCAGGAATGAGCAGGGTGATGATGATATAGGAAGGGAAGGAGAGCGGGAATGAGCAGGGTGATGATATTATAGGAAGGGAAGGAGAGCAGGAAGGAGCAGGGTGATGATGATATAGGAAGGGAAGGAGAGCAGGAATGAGTAGGGTGATGATATTATAGGAAGGGAAGGAGAGCAGGAATGAGAAGGGTGATGATATTATAGGAAGGGAAGGAGAGCAGGAATGAGCAGGGTGATGATATTATAGGAAGGGAAGGAGAGCAGGAATGAGAAGGGTGATGATATTATAGGAAGGGAAGGAGAGCAGGAATGAGCAGGGTGATGATATTATAGGAAGGGAAGGAGAGCAGGAATGAGCAGGGTGATGATGATATAGGAAGGGAAGGAGAGCGGGAATGAGCAAGGTGATGATATTATAGGAAGGGAAGGAGAGCAAGAATGAGCAGGGTGAGGATATTATAGGAAGGGAAGGAGAGTAGGAATGAGCAGGGTGAGGATATTATAGGAAGGGAAGGAGAGCAGGAATGAGCAGGGTGATGATATTATAGGAAGGGAAGGAGAGCAGTAATGAGCAGGGTGATGATATAGGAAGGGAAGGAGAGCAGGAATGAGAAGGGTGATGATATTATAGGAAGGGAAGGAGAGCAGGAATGAGCAGGGTAATGATATTATAGGAAGGGAAGGAGAGCAGGAATGAGCAGGGTGATGATATTATAGGAAGGGAAGGAGAGCAGGAATGAGCAGGGTGATATTATAGGAAGGGAAGGAGAGCAGGAATGAGCAGGGTGATGATATTATAGGAAGGGAAGGAGAGCAGGGTGATGATGATATAGGAAGGGAAGGAGAGCAGGAATGAGCAAGGTGATGATATTATAGGAAGGGAAGGAGAGCAGGAATGAGCAGGGTAATGATATTATAGGAAGGGAAGGAGAGCAGGAATGAGCAGGGTGATGATATTATAGGCAGGTAAGGAGAGCAGGAATGAGCAGGGTGATGATATTATAGGAAGGGAAGGAGAGCAGGAATGAGCAGGGTGATGATATTATAGGAAGGGAAGGAGAGCAGGAATGAGCAGGGTGATGATATTATAGGAAGGGAAGGAGAGCAGGAATGAGCAGGGTGATGATATAGGAAGGGAAGGAGAGCAGGAATGAGCAGGGTGATATTATAGGAAGGGAAGGAGAGCAGGAATGAGTAGGGTGATGATATTATAGGAAGGGAAGGAGAGCAGGAATGAGAAGGGTGATGATATTATAGGAAGGGAAGGAGAGCAGGAATGAGCAGGGTGATGATATTATAGGAAGGGAAGGAGAGCAGGAATGAGAAGGGTGATGATATTATAGGAAGGGAAGGAGAGCGGGAATGAGCAGGGTGATGATATAGGAAGGGAAGGAGAGCAGGAATGAGCAGGGTGATGATATTATAGGAAGGGAAGGAGAGCAGGATGATGATATTATAGGAAGGGAAGGAGAGCAGTAATGAGCAGGGTGATGATATTATAGGAAGGGAAGGAGAGCAGTAATGAGCAGGGTGATGATATTATAGGAAGGGAAGGAGAGCAGGAATGAGCAGGGTGATGATATTATAGGAAGGGAAGGAGAGCAGGAATGAGCAGGGTGGGTGATATTATAGGAAGGGAAGGAGAGCAGGAATGAGCAGGGTGAGGATATTATAGGAAGGGAAGGAGAGCGGGAATGAGCAGGGGGATGATATTATAGGAAGGGAAGGAGAGCAGGAATGAGCAGGGTGATGATATTATAGGAAGGGAAGGAGAGCAGGAATGAGCAGGGTGAGGATATTATAGGAAGGGAAGGAGAGCAGGAATGAGCAGGGTGAGGATATTATAGGAAGGGAAGGAGAGCAGGAATGAGCAGGGTGATGATATTATAGGAAGGTAAGGAGAGCAGGAATGAGCAGGGTGATATTATATGCTATCCCCCTATATATTCACCAGTGAACAGTGTGAAGAGTTTTACTGGTGTGAAGTCTGTGATACACTCACACACTGCACGTTACTGGGAGTTTTATTGCTGTGGAGCCTGTGATACACTCACACACTGCACATTACTGTGAGTTTTATTGGTGTGGAGTCTGTGATACACTCACACACTGCACATTACTGTGAGTTTTATTGCTGTGGAGTCTGTGATACACTCACACGCTGCACATTACTGTGAGTTTTATTGGTGTGGAGTCTGTGATACACTCACACACTGCACATTACTGTGAGTTTTATTGCTGTGGAGTCTGTGATACACTCACACGCTGCACATTACTGTGAGTTTTATTGGTGTGGAGTCTGTGATACACTCACACACTGCACATTACTGAGAGTTTTATTGCTGTGGAGTCTGTGATACACTCACACACTGCACATTACTGTGAGTTTTATTGCTGTGGAGTCTGTGATACACTCACACGCTGCACATTACTGTGAGTTTTATTGGTGTGGAGTCTGTGATACACTCACACACTGCACATTACTGTGAGTTTTATTGCTGTGGAGTCTGTGATACACTCACACGCTGCACATTACTGTGAGTTTTATTGGTGTGGAGTCTGTGATACACTCACACACTGCACATTACTGAGAGTTTTATTGCTGTGGAGTCTGTGATACACTCACACACTGCACATTACTGTGAGTTTTATTGCTGTGGAGTCTGTGATACACTCACACTGCACATTACTGTGAGTTTTATTGCTGTGGAGTCTGTAATTCACACCTGGGCATGCCAGGCAGACTCCTGGGATATGAGGTTCAGCTTGGATAGGGGGCTCACCTCCTGCAGCTCTGCACGGCTGACACTGTCGCTCGGTTGAGGGTCTCGGTGACCAGGCATCTAGGGGACAGAGGAAACAGATTCTTAGGGTAAATAGTTTAACAAAATGAATTTTAACCCAAAAAAATGGACACCAGCACATTCATCAGTCTTGTGTGGATGACTCTCCACCTGTCCAGCCCCTGGAATGCAATGCTACTATACAGAGATAACCTAACGCATGACTCTGTGTGAATGGTTCCTTCAAGGCATGCTACTGACCAGAGCTTCTCTAACATCCCGGATCCCCTGCCCACAGAGAGTCTCTGGGTCCCCTGTCTGCCCCCCCCCTCCCCCACGAGAGTCTCTGGGTCCCCTGTCTGCCCCCCCCCCCGAGAGAGTCTCTGGGTCCCCTGTCTGCCCCCCCCCCCCCCCCCCCGAGAGAGTCTCTGGGTCCCCTGTCTGCCCCCCCCCCCCCACCCTCCACGAGAGTCTCTGGGTCTCGAGAAAACACTCTCCCGCGACCCACACCTTCATTGCCGCGGTCACACCTCCTCTTCAGGCCGGGCTCCTGGTCACCCTCGCTGGAAGGGGTACTGACCACGGTCATGGGGCTCAAACACCCAATGTCAGGCACTCCATTAACCACCTTCTGCAACCCAGTGAGAGCAGAGTATGAGGAGTCAGCTGCAAGAGAGGATCAAAGAGTGAGACACTCAGGGGAGTGCAGCCAATCAGATCCATGAGAGAGAGGAGGGGAGTGCAGCCACTCAGATACATGAGAGAGAGGAGGGGAGTGTAGCCAATCAGATCCATGAGAGAGAGGAGGGGAGTGTAGCCACTCAGATCCATGAGAGAGAGGAGGGGAGTGTAGCCAATCAGATCCATGAGAGAGAGGTGGAGAGTGCAGCCAATCAGATCCATGAGAGAGAGGAGGGGAGTGCAGTCACTCAGATACATGAGAGAGAGGAGGGGAGTGCAGCCAATCAGATCCATGAGAGAGAGGTGGAGAGTGCAGCTAATCAGATACATGAGAGAGAGGTGGAGAGTGCAGTCACTCAGATACATGAGAGAGAGGTGGAGAGTGCAGTCACTCAGATACATGAGAGAGAGGTGGAGAGTGCAGTCACTCAGATACATGAGAGAGAGGTGGAGAGTGCAGTCACTCAGATACATGAGAGAGAGGTGGAGAGTGCAGTCACTCAGATACATGAGAGAGAGGTGGAGAGTGCAGTCACTCAGATACATGAGAGAGAGGTGGAGAGTGCAGTCACTCAGATACATGAGAGAGAGGTGGAGAGTGCAGTCACTCAGATACATGAGAGAGAGGTGGAGAGTGCAGTCACTCAGATACATGAGAGAGAGGTGGAGAGTGCAGTCACTCAGATACATGAGAGAGAGGTGGAGAGTGCAGTCACTCAGATACATGAGAGAGAGGAGAGGAGTGCAGCCACTCAGATACATGAGAGAGAGGAGAGGAGTGCAGCCACTCAGATACATGAGAGAGAGGAGGGGAGTGCAGCCAATCAGATACATGAGAGAGAGGCGGAGAGTGCAGCCAATCAGATACATGAGAGAGAGGAGGGGAGTGCAGTCACTCAGATACATGAGAGAGAGGCGGAGAGTGCAGCCAATCAGATCCATGAGAGAGAGGAGGGGAGTGCAGTCAATCAGATACATGAGAGAGAGGAGGGGAGTGCAGCCAATCAGATACATGAGAGAGAGGAGGGGAGTGCAGTCACTCAGATAAATGAGAGAGAGGAGGGGAGTGCAGCCACTCAGATACATGAGAGAGAGGAGGGGAGTGCAGCCAATCAGATACATGAGAGAGAGGAGGGGAGTGCAGTCACTCAGATACATGAGAGAGAGGAGGGGAGTGCAGCCAATCAGATACATGAGAGAGAGGAGGGGAGTGCAGCCAATCAGATACATGAGAGAGAGGAGGGGAGTGCAGTCACTCAGATACATGAGAGAGAGGAGGGGAGTGCAGTCACTCAGATACATGAGAGAGAGGAGAGGAGTGCAGCCAATCAGATACATGAGAGGGAGGAGGGGAGTGCAGCCACTCAGATACATGAGAGAGAGGAGAGGAGTGCAGCCACTCAGATACATGAGAGAGAGGAGGGGAGTGCAGCCACTCAGATACATGAGAGAGAGGAGGGGAGTGCAGCCACTCAGATACATGAGAGAGAGGAGGGGAGTGCAGCCACTCAGATACATGAGAGGGAGGAGAGGAGTGCAGCCACTCAGATACATGAGAGGGAGGAGGGGAGTGCAGCCAATCAGATACATGAGAGAGAGGAGGGGAGTGCAGCCACTCAGATACATGAGAGGGAGGAGAGGAGTGCAGTCACTCAGATAAATGAGAGAGAGGAGGGGAGTGCAGTCACTCAGATACATGAGAGAGAGGTGGAGAGTGCAGCCAATCAGATACATGAGAGAGAGGAGGGGAGTGCAGCCACTCAGATACATGAGAGAGAGGTGGAGAGTGCAGTCACTCAGATACATGAGAGAGAGGAGGGGAGTGCAGCCACTCAGATACATGAGAGAGAGGAGGGGAGTGCAGCCACTCAGATACATGAGAGAGAGGAGGGGAGTGCAGTCAATCAGATACATGAGAGAGAGGAGGGGAGTGCAGTCACTCAGATACATGAGAGAGAGGAGGGGAGTGCAGCCAATCAGATACATGAGAGAGAGGAGGGGAGTGCAGTCACTCAGATACATGAGAGAGAGGAGGGGAGTGCAGTCACTCAGATACATGAGAGAGAGGAGGGGAGTGCAGCCACTCAGATACATGAGAGAGAGGAGGGGAGTGCAGCCAATCAGATACATGAGAGAGAGGTGGAGAGTGCAGTCACTCAGATACATGAGAGAGAGGAGGGGAGTGCAGCCACTCAGATACATGAGAGAGAGGAGGGGAGTGCAGCCAATCAGATACATGAGAGAGAGGAGGGGAGTGCAGTCACTCAGATACATGAGAGAGAGGAGGGGAGTGCAGCCACTCAGATACATGAGAGAGAGGAGGGGAGTGCAGCCAATCAGATACATGAGAGGGAGGAGGGGAGTGCAGTCACTCAGATACATGAGAGAGAGGAGGGGAGTGCAGCCACTCAGATACATGAGAGAGAGGAGGGGAGTGCAGCCAATCAGATACATGAGAGAGAGGTGGAGAGTGCAGTCACTCAGATACATGAGAGAGAGGAGGGGAGTGCAGCCACTCAGATACATGAGAGAGAGGAGGGGAGTGCAGCCAATCAGATACATGAGAGAGAGGAGGGGAGTGCAGTCACTCAGATACATGAGAGAGAGGAGGGGAGTGCAGCCACTCAGATACATGAGAGGGAGGAGAGGAGTGCAGTCACTCAGATAAATGAGAGAGAGGAGGGGAGTGCAGTCACTCAGATACATGAGAGAGAGGAGGGGAGTGCAGCCACTCAGATACATGAGAGAGAGGTGGAGAGTGCAGCCAATCAGATACATGAGAGAGAGGAGGGGAGTGCAGTCACTCAGATACATGAGAGAGAGGAGGGGAGTGCAGTCACTCAGATACATGAGAGAGAGGAGGGGAGTGCAGTCACTCAGATACATGAGAGAGAGGAGGGGAGTGCAGCCACTCAGATACATGAGAGAGAGGAGGGGAGTGCAGTCACTCAGATACATGAGAGGGAGGTGGAGAGTGCAGCCACTCAGATACATGAGAGAGAGGTGGAGAGTGCAGTCACTCAGATACATGAGAGAGAGGAGGGGAGTGCAGTCACTCAGATACATGAGAGAGAGGAGGGGAGTGCAGACACTCAGATACATGAGAGAGAGGAGGGGAGTGCAGTCACTCAGATACATGAGAGAGAGGAAGGGAGTGCAGTCACTCAGATACATGAGAGAGAGGTGGAGAGTGCAGTCACTCAGATACATGAGAGAGAGGAGGGGAGTGCAGCCACTCAGATACATGAGAGAGAGGAGGGGAGTGCAGCCACTCAGATACATGAGAGAGAGGAGGGGAGTGCAGTCACTCAGATACATGAGAGAGAGGAGGGGAGTGCAGTCACTCAGATACATGAGAGAGAGGAGGGGAGTGCAGTCACTCAGATACATGAGAGAGAGGAGGGGAGTGCAGTCACTCAGATACATGAGAGAGAGGAGGGGAGTGCAGCCACTCAGATACATGAGAGAGAGGAGGGGAGTGCAGTCACTCAGATACATGAGAGAGAGGAGGGGAGTGCAGTCACTCAGATACATGAGAGAGAGGAGGGGAGTGCAGTCACTCAGATACATGAGAGAGAGGAGGGGAGTGCAGTCACTCAGATACATGAGAGAGAGGAGGGGAGTGCAGTCACTCAGATACATGAGAGAGAGGAGGGGAGTGCAGTCACTCAGATACATGAGAGAGAGGAGGGGAGTGCAGCCACTCAGATACATGAGAGAGAGGTGGAGAGTGCAGCCACTCAGATACATGAGAGAGAGGTGGAGAGTGCAGTCACTCAGATACATGAGAGAGAGGAGGGGAGTGCAGTCACTCAGATACATGAGAGAGAGGAGGGGAGTGCAGTCACTCAGATACATGAGAGAGAGGAGGGGAGTGCAGACACTCAGATAAATGAGAGAGAGGAGGGGAGTGCAGTCACTCAGATACATGAGAGAGAGGAGGGGAGTGCAGTCACTCAGATACATGAGAGAGAGGAGGGGAGTGCAGTCACTCAGATACATGAGAGAGAGGAGGGGAGTGCAGTCACTCAGATACATGAGAGAGAGGAGGGGAGTGCAGCCAATCAGATACATGAGAGAGAGGAGGGGAGTGCAGTCACTCAGATACATGAGAGAGAGGAGGGGAGTGCAGCCAATCAGATACATGAGAGAGAGGAGGGGAGTGCAGCCAATCAGATACATGAGAGAGAGGAGGGGAGTGCAGCCAATCAGATACATGAGAGAGAGGTGGAGAGTGCAGTCACTCAGATACATGAGAGAGAGGAGGGGAGTGCAGTCACTCAGATAAATGAGAGAGAGGAGGGGAGTGCAGTCACTCAGATACATGAGAGAGAGGAGGGGAGTGCAGTCACTCAGATACATGAGAGGGCAGGGGAGTGAGTGTGCACTCAGTCTATACCTTTACTCGTGGCCCAATCCTCGTCGGTGAGGAAGCACAAGGCGGGTTTGGGTACTGGTTCCACTGCGTTGGGTCCACAGATGGAGTCTGCTGTAAGGATATAAAACACATTACATCTTGCGCTACTGATTACAGGACAATTACTGGTGGGAAGAAATATACTTATGTTTAATAGAAAGACTGCATGAAGTGGACACATTCTAAATAGAAATTGCTTAATGAAAGAATATAAATAAAGCACCGTAGCTCTATCAGGGGCGGACATGTTGTTTAGAATCTTTGCTCTGTTTAGCTCTATCAGGGGGCGGACATGTTTAGAATCTTTGCTCTGTTTAGCTCTATCAGGGGGCGGACATGATGTTTAGAATCTTTGCTCTGTATAGCTCTATCAGGGGGCAGACATGTTGTTTAGAATCTTTGCTCTGTATAGCTCTATCAGGGGGCAGACATTTTGTTTAGAATCTTTGCTCTGTATAGCTCTATCAGGGGGCGGACATGTTGTTTAGAATCTTTGCTCTGTTTAGCTCTATCAGGGGGCGGACATGATGTTTAGAATCTTTGCTCTGTATAGCTCTATCAGGGAGCAGACATGTTGTTTAGAATCTTTGCTCTGTATAGCTCTATCAGGGGGCGGATATGTTGTTTAGAATCTTTGCTCTGTATAGCTTATCAGGGGACGGACATGTTGTATAGAATCTTTGCTCTGTATAGCTCTATCAGGGGGACATGTTATTAAAATCTTTGCTCTGTATAGTTCTATCAGGGGGCGGACATGTTGTTTAGAATCTTTGCTCTGTATAGCTCTATCAGAGGGCGGACATGTTGTTTAGAATCTTTGCTCTGTATAGCTCTATCAGTGGGCGGACATGTTGTTTAGAATCTTTGCTCTGTATAGCTCTATCAGGGGGCAGACATGTTATTAGAATCTCTGCTCTGTATAGCTCTATCAGGGGTGGACATGTTATCTAGAATCTTTGCTCTGTATAGCTCTATCAGGTGGCGGACATGTTGGTTAGAGTCTTTGCTCTGTATAGCTCTATCAGGGGTGGACATGTTATCTAGAATCTTTGCTCTGTATAGCTCTATCAGGGGGTGGACATGTTGTTTAGAATCTTTGCTCTGTATAGCTCTATCAGGGGTGGACAGGTTATCTAAATCTTTGCTCTGTATAGCTCTATCAGGGGTGGACAGGTTATCTAGAATCTTAGCTCTGTATAGCTCTATCAGGGGGCAGACATGTTATCTAGAATCTTAGCTCTGTATAGCTCTATCAGGGGTGGACATGTTATCTAGAATCTTTTCTCTGTATAGCTCTATCAGGGGCAGACATGTTGTTTAGAACCTTTGCTCTGTATAGCTCTATCAGGGGGTGGACATGTTGTTTAGAATCTTTGCTCTGTATAGCTCTATCAGTGGGCGGACATGTTGGTTAGAATCTTTGCTCTGTATAGCTCTATCAGGGGGCAGACATGTTGTATAGAATCTTTGCTATGTATAGCTCTATCAGGGGCGGACATGTTGTTTAGAATCTTTGCTCTGTATAGCTCTATCAGGGGGCAGACATGTTGTTAGAATCTTTGCTCTGTATAGCTCTATCAGGGGCGGACATGTTGTTTAGAATCTTTGCTCTGTATAGCTCTATCAGGGGGCGGACATGTTGGTTAGAATCTTTGCTCTGTATAGCTCTATCAGGGGGCAGACATGTTGTTTAGAATCTTTGCTCTGTATAGCTCTATCAGGGGCGGACATGTTGTTTAGAATCTTTGCTCTGTATAGCTCTATCAGGGGGCGGACATGTTGGTTAGAATCTTTGCTCTGTATAGCTCTATCAGTGGGCGGACATGTTGTTTAGAATCTTTGCTCTGTATAGCTCTATCAGGGGTGGACATGTTGTTTAGAATCTTTGCTCTGTATAGCTCTATCAGGGGCGGACATGTTGTTTAGAATCTTTGCTCTGTATAGCTCTATCAGGGGTGGACATGTTGTTTAGAATCTTTGCTCTGTATAGCTCTATCAGGGGCGGACATGTTGTTTAGAATCTTTGCTCTGTATAGCTCTATCAGGGGCGGACATGTTGTTTAGAATCTTTGCTCTGTATAGCTCTATCAGGGGGCAGACAGGTTGTTTAGAATCTTTGCTCTGTATAGCTCTATCAGGGGAGGACATGTTGTTAGAATCTTTGCTCTGTATAGCTCTATCAGGGGAGGACATGTTGTTAGAATCTTTGCTCTGTATAGCTCTATCAGGGGAGGACATGTTGTTAGAATCTTTGCTCTGTATAGCTCTATCAGGGGTGGACATGTTGTTTAGAATCTTTGCTCTGTATAGCTCTAGCAGGGGGAGGACATGTTGTATAGAATCTTTGCTCTGTATAGCTCTATCAGGGGGCAGACATGTTGTTAGAATCTTTGCTCTGTATAGCTCCATCAGGGGGCGGACATGTTGTTAGAATCTTTGCTCTGTATAGCTCTATCAGGGGCGGACATGTTGTTAGAATCTTTGCTCTGTATAGCTCTATCAGGGGGCAGACATGTTGTTAGAATCTTTGCTCTGTATAGCTCCATCAGGGGGCGGACATGTTGTTAGAATCTTTGCTCTGTATAGCTCTATCAGGGGCGGACATGTTGTTAGAATCTTTGCTACGCTACCTTAGCGTTTAGGAGAAAGGAATATATACAGCGGGGAATAGAGGAAAGAGGCAGCTGCAGTGTAATCTCGTCAGAGTACAATATGTACCCCTACCAGTTGCAGGCAGGGTAGGGATGCTAGAGGGGGGTCTCACCCAGTGCTGGCTGCTCATTCCTCCTCCTGGATGTCTCTGCTGCCCCCTCACTAGCGGTGGTACTGACGGCAGAGAAGGGACTGATACAGCCGATCTCGGAGAAACCATTCACCACCTTCTGCAGCCCACCGAGAGCTGAATACGAGGAATCTGCCAGAGGAGAGCGTGAGAGCGTGAGAGGAAGATCCCCCCATACCGGGCTGAAGTAAGGTATGTAGCGTGGGTTACCGGTGTCCTCCTGATCGGTCAGTTTGCTCGCACTCATCTCTGGCGTACAGATGCTGGTCCGGCTCTTGATGGCAGAAAATGGGCTGACGCACTCCTGCTCTGAGAAACCATGGACCACTTTCTCCAAACCACAGAGAGATGCGTATGAAACTTTCCCTGCGGAAAACACACAGGACCCACTACAAATTACACACTGTACAGATCACCAGGAGCGAATGCAGGGGCGTCCGCCATCCAAATTCAATAGAGCGGGGTCCGCGGGGTGGCAAATGTTCCCAAATATTTAAAGGACAACTACGGCAAAAAAAATAAGTTCTGCTTAATTGAACAATCGCATCAAGTGTAAATATTTTATACAGAAATAATGTAAAGAAAGAATACACATAAAGTACCTTATTAAGTTTGGATTTCAATATTGTTGAATGGATTAGACAATAGCTGAGTGACAGGCAACAGAGGGGTGTAGTCAATGGGGTATATTCGATGCAAGGTCTTGTTACTAGTGGGGTACCTCAGGGATCTGTACTTGGACCCATTCTCTATAATATTGTTATTAGTGATATTGCAGAAGGTCTTGTTACTAGTGGGGTACCTCAGGGATCTGTACTTGGACCCATTCTCTATAATATTGTTATTAGTGATATTGCAGAAGGTCTTGTTACTAGTGGGGTACCTCAGGGATCTGTACTTGGACCCATTCTCTATAATATTGTTATTAGTGATATTGCAGAAGGTCTTGTTACTAGTGGGGTACCTCAGGGATCTGTACTTGGACCCATTCTCTATAATATTGTTATTAGTGATATTGAAGAAGGTCTTGTTACTAGTGGGGTACCTCAGGGATCTGTTCTTGGACCCATTCTCTTTAATATTTTTATTAGCGATATTGCAGAAGGTCTTGTTGGCAAAGTATGTCTTTTTGCTGATGATACAAAGATTTGCAGCAGGGTTGATATTCATGGAGGGATAAGCCAAATGGCAAATGATTTAGCTAAACTAGAAAAATGGTCAGAGCAGTGGCAACTGACATTTAATGTGGACAAGTGCAAGATAATGCACCTTGTGCGTAAAAACCCAAAAGCAGAATATAGACAATTTGGTACAGTCCTAACCTCAACATCTGAGGAAAGGGATTTAGGAGTAATAATTTCAGAGGACTTGAAGGTAGGAAGGCAATGCAATAGAGCAGCAGGAAATGCTAGCAGAATGCTTGGTTGCATAGGGAGAGGTATTAGCAGAATGCTTGGTTGTATAGGGAGAGGTATAAGCAGAATGCTTGGTTGCATAGGGAGAGGTATTAGCAGAATGCTTGGTTGTATAGAGAGAGGTATTAGCAGTAGGAAGAGGGAAGTGCTCATGCCATTGTACAGAGCACTGGTGAGACCTCACTTGGAGTATTGTACAGAGCGCTGGTGAGACCTCACTTGGAGTATTGTACAGAGCGCTGGTGAGACCTCACTTGGAGTATTGTACAGAGCACTGGTGAGACCTCACTTGGAGTATTGTACAGAGCGCTGGTGAGACCTCACTTGGAGTATTGTACAGAGCGCTGGTGAGACCTCACTTGGAGTATTGTACAGAGCACTGGTGAGACCTCACTTGGAGTATTGTACAGAGCGCTGGTGAGACCTCACTTGGAGTATTGTACACAGTACTGGAGACCGTATCTCCAGAAGGATATTGATACTTTGGAGAGGGTTCAAAGAAGGGCTACTAAACTGGTTCATGGGTTGAAGGATAAAACTTACCAGGAAAGGTTAAAGCAACTTAACATGTATAGCTTGGAGGAAAGACGTAACAGGGGGGATATGATAGAAACATTTAAATACATAAAGGGAATCAACACAGCAAAGGAAGATAATATATTTAAAAGAAGAAAAACTACCACAACTAGAGGACATAGTCTTAAATTAGAGGGGCAACGATTTAAAAGTAATATCAGGAAGTATTACTTTACTGAGAGGGTAGTGGATGTATGGAATAGCCTGCCAGCAGAAGTGGTAGAGGTAAAACACAGTCAAGGATTTTAAGCATGCATGGGATAGACACAAGGCTATCCTAGCTATAAGACCGGGAACGGGGGACTAATAAAAGTACTCAAAAAAAATTGGGCAGACTAGATGGACCGAATGGTTCTTATCTGCCGACACATTCTATGTTTCTATGTTAAGCTCTCCTTGCTCTGTATAGCTCTATCAGGGGACGGACATGTTGTTTAGAATCTTTGCTCTGTATAGCTCTATCAACGGGCGGACATGATGTTTAGAATCTTTGCTCTGTATAGCTCTATTAAGGGGCAGACATGTTGTTTAGAATCTTTGCTCTGTATAGCTCTATCAACGGGCGGACATGTTGTTTAGAATCTTTGCTCTGTATAGCTCTATCAGGGGCGGACATGTTATTTAGAATCTTTGCTCTGTACAGCTCTATCAGGGGGCGGACATGTATAGAATCTTTAATCTGTATAGCTATATCAGGGGGTGGACATGTTGTTTAGAATCTTGGCTCTGTATAGCTCTATCAGGGGACGGACATGTTAGTTTTTCTTCTGTTTGCTCTGTATAGCTCTATCAGGGGCGGACATGTTGTTTAGAATCTTTGTCCTGTATAGCTCTATCAGGGGGAGGACATGTTGTTTAGAATCTTTGCTCTGTATAGCTCTATCAGGGGGAGGACATGTTGTTTAGAATCTTTGCTCTGTATAGCTCTATCAGGGGGTGGACATGTTGTTTAGAATCTTTGCTCTGTATAGCTCTATCAGGGGCGGACATGTTGTTTAGAATCTTTGCTCTGTATAGCTCTATCAGGGGTGGACATGTTTAGAATCTTTGCTCTGTATAGCTCTATCAGGGGCGGACATGTTGATTAGAATATTTGCTTGTATAGCTCTATCAGGGGGCAGACATGTTGTTTAGAATCTTTGCTCTGCATAGCTCTATCAGGGGGTGGACATGTTGTTTAGAATCTTTGCTCTGTATAGCTCTATCAGGGGCGGACATGTTGTTTAGAATCTTTGCTCTGTATAGCTCTATCAGGGGCGGACATGTTGTTTAGAATCTTTGCTCTGTATAGCTATCAGGGGCGGACATGTTGTTTAGAATCTTTGCTCTGTATAGTTCTATCAGGGGGTGGACATGTTGTTTAGAATCTTTGCTCTGTATAGCTCTAAGGGGCAGACATGTTGTTTAGAATCTTTGCTCTGTATAGCTCTATCAACGGGCGGACATGTTGTTTAGAATCTTTGCTCTGTATAGCTCTATCAGGGGCGGACATGTTATTTAGAATCTTTGCTCTGTATAGCTCTATCAGGGGGCGGACATGTATAGAATCTTTAATCTGTATAGCTATATCAGGGGGTGGACATGTTGTTTAGAATCTTGGCTCTGTATAGCTCTATCAGGGGACAGACATGTTGTTTAGAATCTTTGCTCTGTATAGCTCTATCAGGGGGAGGACATGTTGTTTAGAATCTTTGCTCTGTATAGCTCTATCAGGTGGCGGGCATGTTGTTTAGAATCCTTGCTCTGTATAGCTCTATCAGGGGACGGATATGTTGTTTAGAATCTTTGCTCTGTATAGCTCTATCAACGGGCGGACATGTTGTTTAGAATCTTTGCTCTGTATAGCTCTATTAAGGGGCAGACATGTTGTTTAGAATCTTTGCTCTGTATAGCTCTATCAGGGGGCGGACATGTTGTTTAGAATCTTTGCTCTGTATAGCTCTATCAGGGGCGGACATGTTATTTAGAATCTTTGCTCTGTATAGCTCTATCAGGGGGCGGACATGTATAGAATCTTTGCTCTGTATAGCTCTATCAGGGGGTGGACATGTTGTTTAGAATCTTGGCTCTGTATAGCTCTATCAGGGGACGGACATGTTGTTTAGAATCTTTGTCCTGTATAGCTCTATCAGGGGGAGGACATGTTGTTTAGAATCTTTGCTCTGCATAGCTCTATCAGGGGGAGGACATGTTGTTTAGAATCTTTGCTCTGCATAGCTCTATCAACGGGCGGACATGTTGTTTAGAATCTTTGCTCTGTATAGCTCTATCAGGGGGTGGACATGTTGTTAAGAATCTTTGCTCTGTATAGTTCTATCAGGGGGAGGACATGTTGTTTAGAATCTTTGCTCTGTATAGCTCTATCAGGGGGCAGACATGTTTAGAATCTTTGCTCTGTATAGCTCTATCAGGGGGCGGACATGTTTAGAATCTTTGCTCTGTATATCTCTATCAGGGGCGGACATGTTGTTTAGAATCTTTGCTCTGTATAGCTCTATCAGGGGCGGACATGTTTAGAATCTTTGCTCTCTATAGCTCTATCAGAATCTTGAATCAGATGTTTCCTTCATCTGAACCAAAAAGTGAATGACGATCTGACCCAGGGTTCTAAGCACGATGTTTGCCCCCTTCCTGATATTAATACCGGGGAGCGAGTTAGACGCTCTCCCGCTTACCATCCTCCGCAGAGCAGCTACTCCCGTCATTATTCAGCGCGTCCCTGACAGGCACCAAACCTTTCTCGTTAACTCTAGAACAAGACGGCGTTCCTACGGGAGGAAAGGAGAAATGTATGGAATGAATGAGCCTACAATGCAGTATAACGTGCTCCTCCCCTGCGGAATCAGCCTCCCCGTTATCGCTCTGTCCCTTACCGTCACTGGATTCCTTGCTCTTTCTGCTGTCCTCGTGGAGGCCGACGAAGGCTGAGGGGGCAGCCACAGCAACCAGCGGACTGACAGACCCCAGTTCAGCGAAATCACTGACCACCTTCTGCAGGCCGTCTATGGCGGAGTAAGCGGGGTCCACTGCGGAAGAACACAGACGTGATCACTCAGTGATCTGATGGGGGATTCCTTCTCAGACCCAGCACGGGGGATTCGAGGGAGACAGAGCTTTATTCACGAATCAGGGTATTGCAGGCAATTGAGAAGGGAATTTCAGACTACTCGGCGTCGGGTGTGTGGGATTAACTGGGCTCAACACGTTAGAGTGCGAAAGGAAATACACTGTCCGGCTTCATGATGATGACCTCCCTGACCCCACTGACGCAACCTCCCAACGCTTCCGTCAGGCCTTGATATTTAATGGTGGTAGCATGGGTAAAAAATAAATCCTCAAACAATTTATTCCAAGTGATGCAGGCACTGCGACAAAAAGTGCTGCCCCACCCAGTGGATCGAACGCCTACGCATTTCCCGTCTGAACTTGGGACTTTATCACATTAGAAACAAACCTAAAACAGGAAAACAGACCGGGGCACAATAGATGGGGCATGACAGATAGGGAGGCAGTTCCGGGGGGAGTGACCGATAAGGAGGCAGGGCCAAGGGAGAGACCGATAAGG
The DNA here is from genome assembly GCA_036172795.1 of Pelodytes ibericus. Taxonomy (NCBI): domain Eukaryota; kingdom Metazoa; phylum Chordata; class Amphibia; order Anura; family Pelodytidae; genus Pelodytes; species Pelodytes ibericus. The sequence goes on from CM069859.1 coordinate 225,775,667, forward strand.
AGTCAGGGCCAAGGGAGAAACCGATAAGGAGTCAGGGCCAAGGGAGAAACCGATAAGGAGGCAGGGCCAAGGGAGTGACCGATAAGGAGGCTGGGCCAGGCGAGTGACATAAGGAGGCAGGGCCGGGGGAGTGACAGATAAGAAGGCAGGGCCAGGCGAGTGACATAAGGAGGCAGGGCCGGGGGAGTGACATAAGGAGGCAGGGCCAGGCGAGTGACATAAGGAGGCAGGGCCGGGGGAGTGACATAAGGAGGCAGGGCCGGGGGAGTGACATAAGGAGGCAGGGCCGGGGGAGTGACATAAGGAGGCAGGGCCGGGGGAGTGACATAAGGAGGCAGGGCCGAGGGGAGTGACACAAGGAGGCAGGGCCGAGGGGAGTGACACAAGGAGGCAGGGCCGAGGGGAGTGACACACAAGGAGGAAGGGCCGGGGGGAGTGACACACAAGGAGGCAGGGCCGGGGGGAGTGACACATAAGGAGGCAGGGCCGGGGGGAGTGACACATAAGGAGGCAGGGCCGAGGGGAGTGACACATAAGGAGGCAGGGCCGAGGGGAGTGACACATAAGGAGGCAGGGCCGAGGGGAGTGACACATAAGGAGGCAGGGCCAAGGGGAATGACACAGAAGGAGGCAGGGCCGGGGGGAGTGACACATAAGGAGGAAGGGCCGGGGGAGTGACACAAGGAGGCAGGGCAGCGGCACATTATCTTACCGTTCTCCGAGGACCAGCTAGTGTCATCGCTGAAGACTGAATCTACGGATGCAATGGTGTTATCATTAAACTCTGGCTGGAAACCAGTGTCGCTGTTGGAATAGGGGGTGGGATTGGTTCTCCGCAGCTCGCAGCGTCCCACCGCGATGCTGTACATGGCTCTGGATGAGCTGCTGGAGTCGGCCTTTGGGATCTCCTCCATGAGCTTCATCAGGCCACTCAGGTGGACGTTTCCAGCAGATGGAGCTAGCGAGGGAATACAAATATTAATTTGGAGCTTGGGGAGGGGGCTGAATGCAGAAATGGCTCTATCTGTACTGCTCACCTTGCTCCTCTGACTCCCCGGGACTGCCTGGCACCCACTGACTGGCCACTGGCAGGGACGGGCTCGGACTCTTCTCTTCCTTCACCTGGACTTTCATCTCTTTGGTTTTTCCTGAGGGTCAGAGAGAGTTTATTACCCGACTGGACACATCTCTGACAGTGGCCTCCTTGTTATATCTTACCCTGAGCACAGCCTCTGCCCAGGTCAGATTCGGCTCTCGTTAGGCCTCGCCTGGCAGTGGCACCTTTGGTAGAACCCTGAGCCATGGCGGGAGGGCTGGGCCGGCACGACGGGATCTTCTTCACGCAGTCCACCACCCCCATCAAATGGGACTTCCCAACTGGGCCGTCTGTAAAGAGAGGGCAGATTATACCCCATGGAGTTAATATCAAATCCGTCACCTAAACGCGGTCTATTCGGTGACTTAACAATCGTGAAAACTGCTCTGACGGTGCAGCATGCTCCTCCAATATGGCTGTGCCCTCTTGTGGGTAGCGTCGGAAGTAAAAAAAAAAAAATCACTTCCGTCGCTCTGATGCTGTTGCTTGACTGCCCCTAGAGGCAGTCCGCAACATTGCAATGACCCCCCCCCAAAAAAAAAACAACTTAATTAGCTAAAATCTTGGGTTAGGGTTAGAATAGTTGTTAGGGTTACAATTAAATTCAAATATATTGAGGGTTAGCATAAGGGTTGGAGTTGGGGTTAAATTTAGGGTTTGGGTTGGGGTCAAAAGGTCACTGTAGGAAAAACAAACAAACACTATTTTTGGTTTTTGCCCAATAACTAGCAAAAAACTACAAAAAAACATGGAAACATGCATATTTCTGAACTCGGGACAACATTTAGAAACTATTTAGATGGGGTCATTTTTAATGACTGTATTTGTGTAAATTATTCTATAGGTCAAAGTTATAATTTTTTTCTTCATTATATTTTATGGTTTTTTTGCAGTAAATTATAAGATATGACGAACATAATGTATCTAACAAAAGCCCTTCTTATGGCGATAAAAACAATATATAATTTGTGTGGGTACAGTATGTGAGAGAGAAGAAAAGTACAGCTAAACACAAACACTCCAGAAATGTGAAAACAGCCGATGTCACCAAGGGAAAAACAAGGTCTGACAAATCTGACACTAGCACTAACCTTACCCTAAATCTAACACCAGAACTAACCTACCCCTAAATCTGACACTAACCTAACCCTAAATCTAACACTAACCTAACCCTAAATCTAAAACTAGCACTAACCTAACCCTAAATCTAACACTAGCACTAACCTAACCCTAAATCTAACACTAGCACTAACCTAACCCTAAATCTAACACTAACCTAACCCTAAATCTGACACTAGCACTAACCTTACCCTAAATCTAACACCAGAACTAACCTAACCCTAAATCTGACACTAACCTAACCCTAAATCTAACACTAGCACTAACCTAACCCTAAATCTGACACTAGCACTAACCTAACCCTAAATCTGACACTAGCACTAACCTAACCCTAAATCTAATACTAGCACTAACCTAACCCTAAATCTAACACTAGCACTAACCTACCCCTAAATCTGAAACTAGCACTAACCTACCCCTAAATCTGACACTAACCTACCCCTAAATCTGACACTAGCACTAACCTACCCCTAAATCTGACACTAGCACTAACCTACCCCTAAATCTAACACTAGCACTAACCTAACCCTAAATCTGACACTAGCACTAACCTACCCCTAAATCTGACACTAGCACTAACCTTACCCTAAATCTAACACCAGAACTAACCTACCCCTAAATCTGACACTAACCTAACCCTAAATCTAAAACTAGCACTAACCTAACCCTAAATCTAACACTAGCACTAACCTAACCCTAAATCTGACACTAGCACTAACCTACCCCTAAATCTGACACTAGCGCTAACCTACCCCTAAATCTGACACTAGCGCTAACCTACCCCTTAAATCTGACACTAACACTAGCACTAACCTAACCCTAAATCTAACACTAGCACTAATCTACCCCTAAATCTGACACTAGCACTAACCTACCCCTAAATCTGACACTAGCACTAACCTAACCCTAAATCTAACACTAGCACTAACCTAACCCTAAATCTGACACTAGCACTAACCTACCCCTAAATCTGACACTAGCGCTAACCTACCCCTAAATCTGACACTAGCGCTAACCTACCCCTTAAATCTGACACTAACACTAGCACTAACCTAACCCTAAATCTAACACTAGCACTAATCTACCCCTAAATCTGACACTAGCACTAACCTACCCCTAAATCTGACACTAGCACTAACCTAACCCTAAATCTAACACTAGCACTAACCTAACCCTAAATCTGACACTAGCACTAACCTAACCCTAAATCTGACACTAGCGCTAACCTACCCCTAAATCTGACACTAGCGCTAACCTACCCCTTAAATCTGACACTAACACTAGCACTAACCTAACCCTAAATCTAACACTAGCACTAATCTACCCCTAAATCTGACACTAGCACTAACCTACCCCTAAATCTGACACTAGCACTAACCTAACCCTAAATCTAACACTAGCACTAACCTAACCCTAAATCTGACACTAGCACTAACCTAACCCTAAATCTGACACTAGCACTAACCTAACTCTACATCTAACACTAGCACTAACCTAACCCTAGATCTAAGGATAACAGCCTATTTGTTGTAGTGTAATCCTGCCGAGTGTCTAGCAGCATTAACAGAGATCACTGATCATACTGGAATGGTAATCTGGTGGTGGATTTTAAGGTATATAGAGGTATATGATATGATGGTATATAAAGGCATATAAAGGTTATATGATGGTATATAAAGGTATATGAAGGTATATAAAGGTATTTGAAGGTTATATGATGGTATATAAAGGGTATATAAAGGGTATATGAAGGTTATATGAAGGTTATATGAAGGTTATATGATGGTTATATGATGGTTATATGATGGTTATATGATGGTTATATGATGGTTATATGATGGTATATGAAGGTTATATGATGGTATATAAAGGTTATATGATGGTATATAAAGGTTATATGATGGTATATAAAGGTTATATGATGGTATATAAAAGGTTATATGATGTTATATAAAGGTTATATAAAGGTATATAAAGGTTATATGATGGTATATAAAGGTATATAAATGTATATAAGGCTATATGATGGTATATAAAGGTATATAAAGGTTATTTGATGGTATATAAAAGTATATGAAGGTATATGAAGGTTATATGATGGTATATGAAGGTATATAAAGGTATATAAGGGTTATATGATGGTATATAAAGGTTATATGATGGTATATAAAGGTATATAAAGGTTATATGATGTTATATGAAGGTATATAAAGGTATATAAAGGTTATATGATGGTATATAAAGGTATATGAAGGTATTTGAAGGTATATAAAGAGACCTTCGTTAAGCAGTGTGAACATTAATTACCGTATGTTTTATTCTCTACATTCAAATGATAACAAAGTGCCTTTAAAATCATGCGTCCATTCCTTGGTGGGTCAGAGGGTTACATAGACCCCTGACAGTAGTAGAATTACCGTCACTGCAGCCTCTTGGTAGCTCCTCTGGGGGGCGCCACATGTCGCGGTGTCTGGGAGAGCTGCTGGCCGTATCTAGGGCTGGTCTCTTCACGCTGTTCAATGCTCCCAGCATGCATTGTGGGGGGTCTGTGTGACAGAGTGAGATGCTTTGCTGACTCCTCAGGAGTATAGTAATAGGGACGACGACTGTGTGACAGAGTGAGGGGGGGGGGTGTCTGTGTGACAGAGTGAGGGGGGGGGGTCTGTGTGACAGAGTGAGGGGGGGGGGTCTGTGTGACAGAGTTAGGGGGGGGGTCCTGTGTGACAGAGTGAGGGGGGGGGGTCTGTGTGACAGAGTGAGGGGGGGGTCTGTGTGACAGAGTGAGGGGGGGGTCTGTGTGACAGAGTGAGGGGGGAGGTCTGTGTGACAGAGTGAGGGGGGGGGGTCTGTGTGACAGAGTGAGGGGGGGGGTCTGTGTGACAGAGTGAGGGGGGGATCTGTGTGACAGAGTGAGGGGGGGGGTCTGTGTGACAGAGTGAGGGGGGGGGTCCTGTGTGACAGAGTGAGGGGGGGGGTCCTGTGTGACAGAGTGAGGGGGGGGGTCTGTGTGACAGAGTGAGGGGGGGGGTCTGTGTGACAGAGTGAGGGGGGGGTCTGTGTGACAGAGTGAGGGGGGGGGTCTGTGTGACAGAGTGAGAGTGGGGGTCTGTGCGACAGAGTGAGAGGGGGGGTCTGTGCGACAGAGTGAGGGGGGGGTCTGTGTGACAGAGTGAGGGGGGGGGTCTGTTTGACAGAGTGAGAGGGGGGGTCTGTGCGACAGAGTGAGAGGGGGGGTCTGTATGACAGAGTGAGGGGGGGGTCTGTGTGACAGAGTGAGGGGGGGGGTCTGTGTGACAAAGTGACGTGCGCCCCTGGTATGAGGATAAACTGGAGCACTGGTAAAAAAAGTTTGTGCCCTCCACTCTCCCGACGTGATAAATAAGAAGGGGCTTTGATTATGCATGGTAACACGCGAAACGCGTAAGGTGGTCTTTGCTTACCCCAGTTTATAGTCCCTGGATCATCTCTCTGTTTTTATGCACTTATTAAAGCCCCTTCTTATTTGTCCCGTGTGGAGTGCACATACCAGTGCTTATTCTTCACGTCTTATCAATGAGCCTCTCCTGATTAATGGACAACGTGAGCTGACCAAGCTGATGTTTGCTCTTTGAGATAAACTGGCGCCATCTTATGACATCAGCCAGTTTATCCTGAGTGGCAGCTGCCATGTTTTTATGGGAAGCAGAGTGCGGTCTGGTTGGCGACTGATACAGTCAGTGCCCTTCCCTGCTAAGGAAGCAAAGCTTAAAATAAAACTTTAGTTTGAGCCTCTAAGTGATATTTATTATTCTTACAGGGAATTCCCCCCATACAGCTCTCTCCTCACCTTCAGCACGAGCCCTTTTCACCCCCAGTTCCGCTCGCCACGCCTCGTTCCTCTGGGCTCCGGGGACAGATACACCCTCCGGACGTTTCCCTACATCAGAGAACCGAAAATCACAGGGAGCAACAGGACAGGGAGCCGGGGAGCAACCCGACGGGGAGCAACCCGACAGGGAGCCGGGGAGCAACACGACAGGGAGCCGGGGGGCAACCCGACAGGGAGCCGGGGGGCAACCCGACAGGGAGCCGGGGGGCAACCCGACAGGGAGCCGGGGAACAACAGGACAGGGAGCCGGGGAACAACAGGACAGGGAGCCACAGGACAGAGAGCCGGGGAGCCACAGGACAGGGAGCCGGGGAGCCACAGGACAGGGAGCCGGGGAGCCACAGGACAGGGAGCCACATGACAGGGAGCAAGGAGCCGGGAAGCAATATGGAAGGGAGCAACAGGACAGGGAGCAGGAGCAACAGGCCAGGGAGCCAGGGAGCAACAGGCCAGGGAGCAACAGCGTGGGGAGCAACAGCACAGGGTGCCGGGGAACAACAAAGTTTTTAAAAAAAAATGTTTTCTTAATTAATAAAAGCCTGAGATTTTTGTTTTCACATGACACCAACAGAGGGGCACTGGTTGGGGCACTGGTTGGGGCGCTGGCTGGGGCGCTGGCTGGGGCGCTGGCTGGGGCACTGGTTGGGGCACTGGTTGGGGCACTGGTTGGGGCACCCTCTGTTGGTGGCATGTGAAAATGGAGGTCTCGCTGCACCAACAGAACTGATAGACCCCAATCCAAAGCGCGGAAACTAGAATGTATCATGGCTGCCAGTTAGAGGATAAGCTCATGTGTATCTGACTTTGTGCTACTATATCAGAAGCACACGGTAAGCACACGCCAAGCGCATCCCCGCTAAGCACACGCCAAGCGCAACCCCACCAAGCGCATCCCCGCCAAGCACACGCCAAGCGCAACCCCACCAAGCACACGCCAAGCGCATCCCCGCCAAGCGCATCCCCGCCAAGCACATGCCGAGGGCATCCCCGCCAAGCGCATGCCAAGCGCATCCCCGCCAAGCACATGCCAAGCACATCCCCGCCAAGCACACGCCAAGCGCAACCCCACCAAGCACACTCCAAGCGCAACCCCACCAAGCGCATCCCCGCCAAGCACATCCCGACCTGCACATACCGCCTCTGCTGGCCTGCGTGTTGATGGACTCTGGCGTCCGCCTGGATGCTCCATTGGTAACGGCCAAAGTGAAAGGATTGGTCTGAACCGGTGGGAGATCAGACAGGCGGCTAGAAAGGGAGCCAACGGATCGGAAACCAGCAGCATCTGCAGGCAGGGTGATAATAAACACCGCAGATTAAACACCACGGATAACCGGGCTCAGTCACCTAAACTTTGCTAATACATTCACAGTGACCGAGTAACACAGCTAGGCTGAGCTGATTAGAGAGGATCTGAATATCATCTGAACTTTCCATCCGGTAACATTAATTCATGTTCTAGATTAGATAAACAGGGGCGTTAGAAAGAGAACTGCAGGGCATTCAGAAGAGAATTTCAAGTGAGTGGGAGACTTTTTCCAAATTTGGCTAGTTCAATGCCCTGCGCTTCCTCTTTCAGGAATGAAGCCTCAGTCACGGCATGCTGATCTAGGCTGCCATCAGTGGGTACCCTACTAACGGCCCTGTCTGTTCTGGGGTCCTGCAGTGTGCTGCACACAAACATCCTCTTAAGCTGCCTGACGCTTCCAGCAGCCCGGGGTCACCTGCCCTCCTGCCGGATCCTCTGGCTGCCCCACCAGACACCAGCGAACAAAGCCAGTGGGTGCTGCAAGGGCAAGTCCAGTGGGTGATGCAGAGTGGTGAGGGGCAAGTCCAGTGGGTGATGCAGAGTGGTAAGGGGCAAGTCCAGTGGGTGATGCAGAGTGGTAAGGGGGCAAGACCAGTGGGTGATGCAGAGTGGTAAGGGGGCAAGACCAGTGGGTGATGCAGAGTGGTAAGGGGGCAAGACCAGTGGGTGATGCAGAGTGGTAAGGGGGCAAGACCAGTGGGTGATGCAGAGTGGTAAGGGGGCAAGTCCAGTGGGTGATGCAGAGTGGTAAGGGGGCAAGTCCAGTGGGTGATGCAGAGTGGTGAGGGGGCAAGTCCAGTGCTACACAGCGCTACGCGACAAGCCGCCACACACACACAGCAATACACGACTGAGTGACTGACACGGTATAAAGAGTCTCACCGGAGCCCCAGCGTGCAGGCGTTAACACGTTACTGTAAGGACGTGACCGGCCCGTCGAGATCTCCTTCAAGCAGTTCATTATGTTGTGCAGGTGAGCGCTGCCCGGGGGGATGTCTACAGGGAAACAGCTCTCATTACACAATAAATACACAGGCTACGCAACCGAAATCTATGCATTCAGCAAACATAACGCAGACTCCCACTCTCACCAGTGCTTTGTACAATACTCCAAGTGAGGTCTCACCAGCGCTCTGTACAATACTCCAAGTGAGGTCTCACCAGCGCTCTGTACAATACTCCAAGTGAAGTCTCACCAGCGCTCTGTACAATACTCCAAGTGAGGTCTCACCAGCGCTCTGTACAATGCTCCAAGTGAGGTCTCACCAGCGCTCTGTACAATACTCCAAGTGAGGTCTCACCAGCGCTCTGTACAATACTCCAAGTGAGGTCTCACCAGCGCTCTGTACAATACTCCAAGTGAGGTCTCACCAGCGCTCTGTACAATACTCCAAGTGAGGTCTCACCAGCGCTCTGTACAATACTCCAAGTGAGGTCTCACCAGCGCTCTGTACAATACTCCAAGTGAGGTCTCACCAGCGCTCTGTACAATACTCCAAGTGAGGTCTCACCAGCGCTCTGTACAATACTCCAAGTGAGGTCTCACCAGCGCTCTGTACAATACTCCAAGTGAGGTCTCACCAGCGCTCTGTACAATACTCCAAGTGAGGTCTCACCAGCGCTCTGTACAATACTCCAAGTGAGGTCTCACCAGCGCTTTGTACAATGGCATGAGCACTTCCCTCTTTATACTGCTAATACCTGTCCCTGTACAACCAAGCATTCTGCTAATACCTGTCCCTATACAACCAAGCATTCTGCTAATACCTGTCCCTATACAACCAAGCTTTCTGCTAATACCTCTCCCTATGCAACCAAGCATTCTGCTAATACCTCTCCCTATGCAACCAAGCATTCTGCTAATACCTCTCTCTATGCAACCAAGCATTCTGCCAATACCTCTCTCTATACAACCAAGCATTCTGCCAATACCTCTCTCTATACAACCAAGCATTCTGCCAATACCTCTCTCTATACAACCAAGCATTCTGCCAATACCTCTCTCTATACAACCAAGCATTCTGCCAATACCTCTCTCTATACAACCAAGCATTCTGCCAATACCTCTCTCTATACAACCAAGCATTCTGCCAATACCTCTCTCTATACAACCAAGCATTCTGCCAATACCTCTCTCTATACAACCAAGCATTCTGCCAATACCTCTCTCTATACAACCAAGCATTCTGCCAATACCTCTCTCTATACAACCAAGCATTCTGCCAATACCTCTCTCTATACAACCAAGCATTCTGCTAATACCTCTCCCTATACAACCAAGCATTCTGCTAATACCTCTCCCTATATAACCAAGCATTCTGCTAATACCTCTCCCTATTTAACCAAGCATTCTGCTAATACCTCTCCCTATATAACCAAGCCCCAGACTCGGAGAGGGGTGGTGTGGGATTGGATGATCTTACTGTTTGCAGGAGAGCGTCTAGGTGAGGCCACTGTCATTCGATGATCCCTCTCATGTGTCAGGAGAGGAGCAGGCCCAGGAGTCTGTGCAGGGGAGGGATCATCATTCCCAGGATCCTCTGAAAGGAAAGAGGGCGGAGCTGGCAAAGTGCTGCTGGACTTCTACTGGAAGACTATTCCATGCATCCACTACCCTCTCAGTAATGTAATACTTTCATTAGTCCCTGGCCTTATCTTATATCTAGGATAGCCTTATACCTATCCCACGCATGCTTAAACTCCTTCACTGTATTAACCTCTACCACTTCTACTGGAAGACTATTCCATGCATCCACTACCCTCTCAGTAATGTAATACTTTCATTAGTCCCTGGCCTTATCTTATATCTAGGATAGCCGTATACCTATCCCATGCATGCTTAAACTCCTTCACTGAATTAACCTCTACCACTTCTACTGGAAGACTATTCCATACATCCACTACCCTCTCAGTAATGTAATACTTTCATTAGTCCCTGGCCTTATCTTATATCTAGGATAGCCTTATACCTATCCCATGCATGCTTAAACTCCTTCACTGTATTAACCTCTACCACTTCTACTGGAAGACTATTCCATGCATCCACTACCCTCTCAGTAATGTAATACTTTCATTGGTCCCTGACCTTATCTTATATCTAGGATAGCCTTATACCTATCCCACGCATGCTTAAATTCCTTCACTGTATTAACCTCTACCACTTCTACTGGAAGACTATTCCATGCATCCACTACCCTCTCAGTAATGTAATACTTTCATTAGTCCCTGGCCTTATCTTATATCTAGGATAGCCTTATACCTATCCCATGCATGCTTAAACTTCTTCACTGTATTAACCTCTACCACTTCTACTGGAAGACTATTCCATACATCCACTACCCTCTCAGTAACGTAATACTTTCATTAGTCCCTGGCCTTATCTTATATCTAGGATAGCCTTATACCTATCCCATGCATGCTTAAACTCCTTCACTGTATTAACCTCTACCACTTCTGCTGGAAGACTATTCCATGCATCCACTACCCTCTCAGTAATGTAATACTTTCATTAGTCCCTGGCCTTATCTTATATCTAGGATAGCCTTATACCTATCCCACGCATGCTTAAACTCCTTCACTGTATTAACCTCTACCACTTCTACTGGAAGACTATTCCATACATCCACTACCCTCTCCGTAAAGTAATACTTCCTGATATTACGTGTAAATCTTTCCCCCTCTAATTGTAGGCTATGTCCTCCCAGGTAGCTTGGGATCAAACATTCACTGTAGATTCCCGTGGGTAACTGACCTTGTTTAATGTGGAGATCCAGATTTCTTTGCAGGATGGCGCAGCCCAGGCTGTCAGACTGGGGGGAAACGCTTTGGTTTGGAGAGAGATTGGACGGCACTGCCAGCCACGGACCCATGCAAGCTACAGGGGTAAATCACATTGTAATCCCATTAGTCCCCTACCCCATCCACAGGCAAGTTTATCTTGTAAACCCAGCAAACGAGAGATAAAATGGTGACTTGCGTCTCTCCCAGAGTTGGGGAAAAAATCTAACTCGCATATAAAAAAAAAAAACCTACATTGAGTCACCAATCCCTGCAAAACGCATCAGGTGTGTTATTGTGCACCGCGCTGGTACATGTGGCTTCTGGTTACACCTCTGCTACGGTTTTGAGAAACACGACCAATGCTTTGGGGAAGAGTTTTTCAAGTATCAACCAGTTCTATTGCGTACGTTACCCGCGTGGTCTCTATACGGAGTTTATCTCCGAGGAAGCACTGGATTACAGGCTGGATTAGCAGAGAATCATATCATTTATTTGTTCCTTATTACAGTCTGTCGGGGGCCACAGTCTCTTACAGCAAAGAGACCTTGTATTTCTAGAGTTCCCCTCTGTCACATGGCACAGACGTGGGCTTCCTAGGGAAGCCGCTCAGGGAACGGCCATCTACCTTAACAAGTACCCAGCAGTTTATCCTCTAAGTAGGGCCATTTATCTATGTTAGAAGCACAAGTGGAATAATACAAAGTTTGGTGGCTGTTTAGAGAGGGTTTAGTGTGTCCCATTCCCAAAGCGGTCTCAAGCTTTCCAGACTGTGTCTCTGGAAGCCGCCATCTTGGTGAGAAATGGCACCCACCTTCTGCGTAGGCTCGCCTGCTGGCAGGCTCTGGAGTGCGGTGACCCCAGGAAGACGGACTGCAAGATGGATTCCTCGGGGCCCGCAGGGTAGAGATTTCTCTCTGGCCAATGAAGCTGTGGGGCGGAGACGCCTCTGAGACAAAATACATGCATAATTCATTAGTCCAGTGAAGGCTTCACAAGATATTTGGGTAAACACTCACCCCCAGGTACCAGCTCACCTTGCTTAAAGGTCCGTTCCACCACTCCACATTCCCGCTTGGCAGTAGAGTTACGGGGAGATGGAGTCGTGGTATAGACAGGCCTACCGCGAGCATGACTGCAATGTTTGAAGGCTTCATCTATAGCGACCTCTGCTGGTACCAGAGTGAAACAGCGCATTACACGGGAGCCAAAGACGGAACATGTACCAAGTGAAAAAAAGGAAAATAGTCACTTACCTGCTTTAACTTCCTCCATCTTGGGCACAATCTCTACCAGACAGGGGCCTGTCCTTGGGCTCACAGGATCCATACGCGGTACATGGAGAGAGACCGGGGTGCGAGCCGGCGAACCATCTTCTGTCTTAACTGGATGGAGAGAAGAACAGAAGCAAAACCAGTCCCTGGTAATTAACAGGAGACAGCGCCAAGCTGGATGTACAGGCCTTAACCCCATCCAGCTATATAAACATACAGGAAGGTAAATCAAGAGTCTCTCCTGCTCTTAGGATAATCACCGTCCAGTACTGGATATTAAACACATTAATGTACGAGCAACCAATCAAAAACAAGGAGGTGCATGCTGGGAAATAGAATGCATCAGCGGCCGATAATCACCATTTAGTCTGCCCAATTAATATGTACACAGCCAATCATAGTGGGGGCTCGCCCCAAACACAAGGGTCTATCTCCACATTAGCAGAGTCAGTCGCAGACAGGACTGGGGAAGCATGGCTGTTACCGGTCAGAGTATAAGCTGGTATGTACTATGAAAAGCACACGTTTAATCCCACTGTAACCTTCTAAAGGGAGATGATTAATTACACCAAGAACCAAAGCCTGCTGCCCTTCACTCAGCTTCTTCCCACTCGATTAATTGAAGGTATTTTACTTATTATGTGACCCCCTACACGATCTGTTGCACTTATCCCTTTGGATAGGATGTTTGTTTCTATGGGCTCTGTGCCAATGTCAGTATGAATCTACGCAGAATGTATACGGTACTTCCATACGTTCCTTGTTACAGCTGCTCCGACAACCGATGTAACCCTTCCCCACCCTATTACCCCCACCCACCCACCTTAATTATCTGCAAAAACCAATAAAAACAGATGTAGAAAAAAAAGCTGCAACTTTATATCCGATAATAAACTATTAGTATAATCTGAAACCATATTCCAAAAAGGAATCTTTATGTAAAGTTTTGGGGTAATAAAATACTGCTTTGCTTTATTGATGTATTAATTGCCCCTCCGGAGGAATTGTCCCTTTAATAAATAGGTTTCTTACTTTCGGAATTAGGTCCCAGGTTCTCGGGATCCTCCAGGCTGCCGGCGGGAGACGAACTCCCATCAGTCCCTGAGCTGCCGAGTAGGAATCCTGGAATTTCGTTGACTAATCTCATTAAGGCACCGAGGTGACTGCTGCTCCGCACACACCCTACCAATCAATACGCGGATATTAGCAATAAATACAGCAGGGGATCAATAACCTTTAACTTAGAAGGCGACAAAGAGAGCTGAGGTAACAGGATTGCCAAGGATGATTGGATTACCCCTGTCTATGGCGCAGTGCATCTTGTGTGGATCCTCCTCCTGCGCAAACCGAATCCCGCCTGTGTTTACATCGAGGACGAACGGACGCTCCTCATCTGTGAGCACAAGGAAGCATTACCACACGCATCATCATCAAGCGCCCGGGACGCCATGAATTGTAGGACAGCATTGATGGAATAACGAGCTGCTCGCGAGTACGACGCGAATTAGGAGAGATCTAATAAATAAAAGCATTATTCCTCACCCTGGTGCTGGCAGCGACTCTGCAAAATGCGGTCCCTTCTCTCCCAGAGCTCCGGCTGCTCACCGAGAATGCGCAAAACGAGGGGAGGCTTTACCAGAGAGACCCCTAATGTGAGAGAGTCGGTGTCAACAATCACAGGTCAAGGCTAGGGGAGGGGCTAAATGCAAGGCTAGAGGAGGGGCTAAATGCAAGGCTAGGGGAGGGGCTAAATGCAAGGCTAGGGGCTAAATGCAAGGCTAGGGGAGGGGCTAATTGCAAGGCTAGGGGCTAAATGCAAGGCTAGGGGAGGGGCTAAATGCAAGGCTAGGGGCTAAATGCAAGGCTAGGGGCTAAATGCAAGGCTAGGGGAGGGGCTAAATGCAAGGCTAGGGGCTAAATGCAAGGCTAGGGGCTAAATGCAAGGCTAGGGGCTAAATGCAAGGCTAGGGGCTAAATGCAAGGCTAGGGGAGGGGCTAAATGCAAGGCTAGGGGCTAAATGCAAGGCTAGGGGAGGGGCTAAATGCAAGGCTAGGGGCTAAATGCAAGGCTAGGGGAGGGGCTAAATGCAAGGCTAGGGGCTAAATGCAAGGCTAGGGGCTAAATGCAAGGCTAGGGGAGGGGCTAAATGCAAGGCTAGGGGAGGGGCTAAATGCAAGGCTAGGGGAGGGGCTAAATGCAAGGCTAGGGGAGGGGCTAAATGCAAGGCTAGGGGCTAAATGCAAGGCTAGGGGAGGGGCTAAATGCAAGGCTAGGGGCTAAATGCAAGGCTAGGGGAGGGGCTAAATGCCCCACTGAGTGAATGGATGCGGTGTGCAGTGCTAGGAGTGATTGCACACCCTGCCAAGACTTACCTAGCTCACACAGAGTCTGATAATTATCCACCATCACCTCCCGGTACAGAGCCTTCTGATTCTCCTCCAACAACATCCACTCCTCCCTGGAGAAATACAGCGCAATGTCCTCAAACGTCACCTACAGAGAAGGAAGGGTTAAAACCTCGGGCAGACACTCCCGCCATCCCCACTGCTGCCAGAACATTAAATAAACAGGGTTACCCTGGAAAGCGGTGACCTCTGGGGGGAGCTGATGGACCGAGGCTCAGACAGACACTCACTGATCTTTCCAGGTGGCGGGGTCTCAGCTTCCTACAAAACATAATAATAAACCCTTCCATTAACAGCCACGACCCAGCATCACACAGAGGAAGAAAACAGCCGATACTGCTCACAGCTCCTGCAGTTAGTCTCCTCTCTCTGGCACAGTAATAATAACAGCTGCAGATCAGAGAATCACATCCTTCAACCCATGAACAAGTCTAGTAGCCCTTCTCTAAACTATCTCCAGAAGGATAGAGATACTTTGGAAAGGGTTCAGAGACGGGCTACTAAACTGGTTCATGGGTTGAAGGATAAAACTTACCAGGAAAGGTTAAAGCATCTTAACATGTATAGCTTGGAGGAAAGACGTAACAGGGGGGATATGATAGAAACATTTATATACATAAAGGGAATCAACACAGTAACGGAAGAGAGTATATTTAAAGGAAGAAAAACTACCACAACTAGAGGACATAGTCTGAAATTAGAGGGGCAACGATTTAAACGTAATATCAGGAAGTATTACATTACTGAGAGGGTAGTGGATGTATGGAATAGTCTTCCAGTAGAAGTGGTAGAGGTTAATACAGTGAAGGAGTTTAAGCATGCATGGGATAGGTATAAGGCTATCCTAGATATAAGATAAGGTCAGGGACTAATGAACGTATTACTTTACTGAGGGGGTAGTGGATGTATGGAATAGTCTGCCAGCAGAAGTGGTAGAGGTTAATACAATGGAGGAGTTTAAGCATGCATGGGATAGGTATAAGGCTATCCTAGATATAAGATAAGGCCAGGGACTAATGAAAGTATTACATTACTGAGAGGGTAGTGGATGCATGGAATAGTCTTCCAGTAGAAGTGGTAGAGGTTAATACAGTGAAGGAGTTTAAGCATGCATGGGATAGGTATAAGGCTATCCTAGATATAAGATAAGGCCAGGGACTAATGAAAGTATTACATTACTGAGAGGGTAGTGGATGTATGGAATAGTCTTCCAGTAGAAGTAGTAGAGGTTATTACAGTGAGGGAGTTTAAGCATGCATGGGATAGGTATAAGGCTATCCTAGATATAAGATAAGGCCAGGGACTAATGAAAGTATTACATTACTGAGAGGGTAGTGGATGTATGGAATAGTCTTCCAGTATAAGTGGTAGAGGTTAATACAGTGAAGGAGTTTAAGCATGCATGGGATAGGTATAAGGCTATCCTAGATATAAGATAAGGCCAGGGACTAATGAAAGTATTACATTACTGAGAGGGTAGTGGATGTATGGAATAGTCTTCCAGTAGAAGTAGTAGAGGTTATTACAGTGAGGGAGTTTAAGCATGCATGGGATAGGTATAAGGCCATCCTAGATATAAGATTAGGCCAGGGACTAATGAAAGTATTACATTACTGAGAGGGTAGTGGATGTATGGAATAGTCTTCCAGTAGAAGTGGTAGAGGTTAATACAGTGAAGGAGTTTAAGCATGCATGGGATAGGTATAAGGCTATCCTAGATATAAGATAAGGTCAGGGACTAATGAAAGTATTACTTTACTGAGAGGGTAGTGGATGTATGGAATAGACTTCCAGTAGAAGTGGTAGAGGTTAATACAGTGAAGGAGTTTAAGCATGCATGGGATAGGTATAAGGCTATCCTAGATATAAGATAAGGCCAGGGACTAATGAAAGTATTACATTACTGAGAGGGTAGTGGATGCATGGAATAGTCTTCCAGTAGAAGTGGTAGAGGTTAATACAGTGAAGGAGTTTAAGCATGCATGGGATAGGTATAAGGCTATCCTAGATATAAGATAAGGTCAGGGACTAATGATAGTATTACTTTACTGAGAGGGTAGTGGATGTATGGAACAGTCTTCCAGTAGAAGTGGTAGAGGTTAATACAGTGAAGGAGTTTAAGCATGCGTGGGATAGGTATAAGGCTATCCTAGATATAAGATAAGGTCAGGGACTAATGATAGTATTACTTTACTGAGAGGGTAGTGGATGTATGGAATAGTCTTCCAACTCACCTTTCAGGGAATAGACCCCAGTGAGCTCATTAACCCAGTCTATACTGAACAAGGGGGACTGGAAAAGGATTGCAAGCCTGGGGGGCTGCCGGAGATATGGGTTACAGAGATGAAGAGCTGAGCATTGAAAGTGATACACCCAGAACTGGAATGTGTTATAGGGCCAGTCACTGCTGAGACAAGAGACACTGGCCCCTTAACCCCTCCACGCCGGATGGTGCTGATCCTTAACGACCAAAGCACCAAACCGGCGTCTCTATAGACCCTGTTGGTCCCTGCCAATATCCTGTTCGGGCATGCCGGGATGCCAGAGATCTAGCAGACCACTCAAAGTGACCTCATCTGACACAAGGGATCCGCTGTAAGTCCCTGCAGTGGGATCCGCACACAAGCTCATCGCGGGGGCCATGATGAGCTGTTACATGACGGACGGTCTATGCCGCACTACAAGTCTCTGGGCAGTAAGCAGTAGGACGGCTTATAACGTCTAACAGGCAGGAAGGGGTTACAGAAACCAATAAATGACTTGGCGTCCAGGATCCCTCTTCACACAGAGCAATGGTTTCCTCACTCTGCCGGTACCTTCGGCGCAGGAGAGAGAGCAGTACCTGGATTAACGCTGGCGTCGGACGAGCATTCACTGGTGTCACAGAGGGAGGTCTCTCTGGGGGCCTTTTTGGGTGAGGCGGGGGGCTTCCTATTGTATCTGTGGGTTTCCTGAGTTTTTCGTGTAAATCTCCATCTTCAGTCTGTGAATAGAAACATCAAAATCAGATCCCAGAATCACTGACCCCAGATACAAACAAAGAACCGGCAGATAAGAATCAATCAGTCTATATCTATAGACTAAACTTATATCTAGGATCTACTGGAAGACTATTCCATGCATCCACTACCCTCTCAGTAATGTAATACTGTCATTAGTCCCTGGCCTTATCTTATATCTAGGATAGCCTTATACCTATCCCATGCATGCTTAATCTCCTTCACTGTATTAACCTCTACCACTTCTACTGGAAGACTATTCCATACATCCACTACCCTCTCAGTAATGTAATACTTTCATTAGTCCCTGGCCTTATCTTATATCTAGGATAGCCTTATACCTATCCCATACATGCTTAAACTCCTTCACTGTATTAACCTCTACCACTTCTGCTTGAAGGCTATTCCATGAATCCACTACGCCCTCAGTAATGTAATACTTTCATTAGTCCCTGGCCTTATCTTATATCTAGGATAGCCTTATACCTATCCCATGCATGCTTAAACTCCTTCACTGTATTAACCTCTACCACTTCTGCTTGAAGGCTATTCCATGCATCCACTACCCTCTCAGTAATGCAATACTTTCATTAGTCCCTGGCCTTATCTTATATCTAGGATAGCCTTATACCTATCCCATGCATGCTTAAACTCCTTCACTGTATTAACCTCTACCACTTCTACTGGAAGACTATTCCATACATCCACTACCCTCTCAGTAATGTAATACTTTCATTAGTCCCTGGCCTTATCTTATATCTAGGATAGCCTTATACCTATCCCATGCATGCTTAAACTCCTTCACTGTATTAACCTCTACCACTTCTGCTTGAAGGCTATTCCATGCATCCACTACCCTCTCAGTAATGCAATACTTTCATTAGTCCCTGGCCTTATCTTATATCTAGGATAGCCTTATACCTATCCCATGCATGCTTAAACTCCTTCACTGTATTAACCTCTACCACTTCTACTGGAAGACTATTCCATACATCCACTACCCTCTCAGTAATGTAATACTTTCATTAGTCCCTGGCCTTATCTTATATCTAGGATAGCCTTATACCTATCCCATGCATGCTTAAACTCCTTCACTGTATTAACCTCTACCACTTCTACTAAAAGACTATTCCATGCATCCACTACCCTCTCAGTAATGTAATACTATCATTAGTCCCTGACCTTATCTTATATCTAGGATAGCCTTATACCTATCCCATGCATGCTTAAACTCCTTCACTGTATTAACCTCTACCACTTCTACTGGAAGACTATCCCATACATCCACTACCCTCTCAGTAATGTAATACTTTCATTAGTCCCTGGCCTTATCTTATATCTAGGATAGCCTTATACCTATCCCATGCATGCTTAAACTCCTTCACTGTATTAACCTCTACCACTTCTACTGGAAGACTATTCCATACATCCACTACCCTCTCAGTAATGTAATACTTTCATTAGTCCCTGGCCTTATCTTATATCTAGGATAGCCTTATACCTATCCCACGCATGCTTACACTCCCTCACTGGATTAATCTATGCCACATTGCCCCCACATCCCTGACCACAGGCCCAGATTGCTCCATGGAGATGCAGTGGGGTAGCCCCCTGATGCCATCATGGTGCCGGCTCTGCTGCCGCTCAAGTTAACCTAGTCTGAAGTACAGGTCAGGCACGGGATAACGCATGCCCCCAGTCACTTCAAGGGTTAAAGGAAATGCCCTCGCGCAGGGGTGGTCTGGGGTATATAGCAGACCTGCGTGCCCACGTGTTGGTGACTGCAGCCAGCAGGGGGGGATCGGACCCTCGATACACCAGGGCTGGGAACATCCGGCTTCACTGGATTATTCTCCTGTTCCAGGATATTCAGGACGATCTGCAAATGAACATGATTATTATACCGGCTGGAGCTTCCGTGAAAACCCCCCAAACAAACCCATTTTATATTCATTTAATATCTGAAGTATCGATACAAAGGGCCACGTGCGACGAGGCAGCGTTCGGAGACCAGTGAGACGCTTAGTTAACGCTGTTACGCTCAGATCCGCCATGACGCGTAGCCTCACTCTGATAGTGCAGAGAGTTTTGGTTTGAGCAGAGCGGACCGAGCTAACGTCATACCAGCTGATCCATGTAAAGAGGAGGGGTTCTTCCCTGCGCTACCAGACATACCTGCTTAATGAACGGCTGGGTCCGGCTGCAGCTACACTGGGAGGTGGAGGATGAAATACAAGGGACAGAAACCTTGTGCTGATCCAGGAGACTCCCGATGTACTGTATGAGACAGGAGGGGGGATTATCAGCAGGTTTACCCCCCCCCCCCCCAAACACCACCACACGGAGAGATTGCCCCGACTGTCACCAGACACAATCTACACCACAATAAACTCCACAAGCGAAAAATCAGCTGTATTAATCAGCGTATGTCCGGAAAACAAACCCTCGCCCACAGAGCTTGCAGTCTTTACAACAAGCAATAGCCCAATCTGTCGCACTGTATCGCTCAGGTACCTGGTTTAACGAAGGTCCCAGGAAGCAGTTCTCACAATGTGAGTGGATCTGACAGGCAGGGGGGCTTTGTGAGAGGTGTAAGGGTCTTCCTGCTTCGTCTTTAGGTTTCCTGAGATTTGCCTGTGGATACTCTGCGCTGGCCTGTAAATACAGAGTACACGGGTGAACAACTTCCGAAAAATCTCCGGGAAATAAACTCCCAACATGAATCAAGAATACATCCCTGAAATATACGTGTGGCTGCCCAATATATCCGAAATCCCCCCAAACTGATCCAGATTGGACTGAACTAAAAAAAAAAAAATAGCGGTATATAAATATATATTTTAATAGATTTTACATTCTTTATCAATTTTAGTTCATTTACATCCAAGTTTGGGCCATTTGGGGGATTTTTGTAGTTCTATGTGACTTCCACGTTGCAGTGGATGTATATGAGGAGGGGGACTGAAGCTGCCATGCTGGCCGCAGACCTTCCTTGATATGTGCGATGGATCCAAGTACCTATAGACAGATCCTATAACTCCGGTGCTTAGATCAAGCCGCTGTGTAATGCTTGAGTATTGGATATAGAGCTTTATTCACAAGAGAATTGCAAACTTAAGGACAAAGTAGTAGAGTTGAATGAAAATTCCCTGTATTCAAATAAACTTGGTTTGATTTGTTAATGAGCATGCAGTGCCCCTGGGGATACACAGGAGAGGAGCTTATAATATACATATATCGTTCATATTAGATATACTGCTCTTTGGCATCATATATATATCCTTTATATGCCGACCCAAGAAGATCTGCGATGATCTTTTGAAGACCCAGTAACACCCCTTCTGTCCTGGCTTGCCACGGTGTAATCTGGAGTGCACAGGCATCATCGTGTTTAACATGCCCATTAGACATACACAGCATGTAAAGGCCCAATGCACTGCGCTCAATACATCCGATACCCGCTGGGTTATGGAGCACAGTCATGCGTTGTCTCATAACTCAACCCCTTTCAGCTCTGCCCCTTTGTTTCCCGGTACCTTTAATGTGCATCATGGAAAGACCTGCCTGCCTATCTGCCCGTCTGTCTGCCTGCCCGTCTGTCTGTCTGTCTGCCTGCCCGTCTGTCTGTCTGTCTGCCTGCCTGCCCGTCTGTCTGCCTGCCTGCCTGCCTGCCCGTCTGTCTGCCTGCCTGCCCGTCTGTCTGTCTGTCTGTCTGTCTGCCTGCCCGTCTGCCTGCCTGCCTGCCTGCCCGTCTGTCTGCCTGCCTGCCCGTCTGTCTGTCTGCCTGCCTGCCTGCCTGCCCGTCTGTCTGCCTGCCCGTCTGTCTGTCTGTCTGCCTGCCCGCCTGCCCGTCTGTCTGTCTGCCTGCCCGTCTGTCTGCCTGCCTATCTGCCTGCCCGTCTGTCTGTCTGCCTGCCTATCTGCCTGCCTGCCCGTCTGTCTGTCTGTCTGCCTGCCTGCCCGTCTGTCTGCCTGCCTATCTGCCTGCCCGTCTGTCTGCCTGCCCGTCTGCCCGCCTGCCTGCCTATCTGCCCGCCTGTCTGCCTGCCCGTCTGTCTGCCTGCCCGCCTGTCTGCCTGCCCGCCTGTCTGCCTGCCTATCTGCCTGCCCGTCTGTCTGTCTGCCTGCCTGCCTATCTGCCCGTCTGTCTGCCTGCCCGTCTGTCTGTCTGTCTGCCTGCCTGCCCGTCTGTCTGCCTGCCTATCTGCCTGCCCGTCTGTCTGCCTGCCCGTCTGCCCGCCTGCCTGCCTATCTGCCCGCCTGTCTGCCTGCCCGCCTGTCTGCCTGCCCGTCTGTCTGTCTGCCTGCCCGTCTGTCTGTCTGCCTGCCCGTCTGTCTGTCTGCCTGCCCGTCTGTCTGTCTGCCTGCCTGCCCGTCTGTCTGTCTGTCTGCCTGCCTGCCCGTCTGTCTGTCTGTCTGCCTGCCTGCCCGTCTGTCTGCCTATCTGCCTGCCTGCCTATCTGCCCGTCTGTCTGCCTGCCCGTCTGTCTGTCTGTCTGCCTGCCTGCCTGCCCGTCTGTCTGCCTGCCTATCTGCCTGCCCGTCTGTCTGTCTGCCTGCCTGCCTATCTGCCCGTCTGTCTGCCTGCCCGTCTGTCTGTCTGTCTGTCTGTCTGCCTGCCTGCCCGTCTGTCTGCCTGCCTATCTGCCTGCCCGTCTGTCTGCCCGCCTGCCTGCCTATCTGCCCGCCTGTCTGCCTGCCCGTCTGTCTGCCTGCCCGCCTGTCTGCCTGCCTGCCCGCCTGTCTGCCTGCCCGTCTGTCTGTCTGCCTGCCCGTCTGCCTGCCCGCCTGTCTGTCTGTCTGCCTGCCTGCCTGCCCGTCTGTCTGCCTATCTGCCTGCCTGCCTATCTGCCTGCCCGTCTGTCTGCCTGCCCGTCTGTCTGCCTGCCCGTCTGTCTGCCTGCCCGTCTGTCTGCCTGCCCGTCTGTCTGCCTGCCCGTCTGTCTGCCTGCCCGTCTGTCTGCCTGCCTGCCCGTCTGCCTGCCTATCTGCCCGCCCGTCTGTCTGCTTGTCTGCCCGCCCGTCTGTCTGCTTGTCTGCCTGCCTATCTGCATGCCCGTCCGTCTGTCTGCCTGCCCGTCCGTCTGTCTGCCTGCCCGTCCGTCTGTCTGCCTGCCCGTCCGTCTGTCTGCCTGCCCGTCCGTCTGTCTGCCCGTCTGTCTGCCTGCCCGTCTGTCTGCCTGCCCGCCTATCTGCCTGCCCGTCTGTCTGCCTGCCCGTCTGTCTGCCTGCCTATCTGCCCGCCTGTCTGCCTGCCCATCTGTCTGCCTGCCCGTCTGTCTGCCTGCCCGTCTGTCTGCCTGCCCGTCTGCCTGCCTATCTGCCCGCCCGTCTGTCTGCTTGTCTGCCTGCCTATCTGCCTGCCCGTCCGTCTGCCCGCCCGTCTGCCTATCTGCCCGCCCGTCTGTCTGCCCGCCCGTCTGCCTGCCCGCCCGTCTGCCTGCCCGCCCGTCTGCCCGCCCGTCTGTCTGCCCGCCCGTCTGCCTGCCCGCCCGTCTGCCTATCTGCCCGCCCGTCTGTCTGCTTGTCTGCCTGCCCGCCCGTCTGTCTGTCTGCCCGCCCGTCTGTCTGCCCGCCCGTCTGCCCGCCCGCCCGTCTGCCCGCCCGCCCGTCTGCCCGCCCGCCCGTCTGCCCGCCCGCCCGTCCGTCTGTCTGCCCGCCCGTCTGCCCGCCCGCCCGTCTGCCCGCCCGTCCGTCTGCCCGCCCGTCCGTCTGCCCGCCCGTCTGCCCGCCCGTCCGTCTGCCCGCCCGTCTGCCCGCCCGTCCGTCTGCCCGCCCGTCCGTCTGCCCGCCCGTCTGCCCGCCCGTCCGTCTGCCCGCCCGTCCGTCTGCCCGCCCGTCTGCCCGCCCGTCCGTCTGCCCGCCCGTCCGTCTGCCCGCCCGTCTGCCCGCCCGTCCGTCTGCCCGCCCGCCCGTCTGCCCGCCCGTCTGCCCGCCCGTCCGTCTGCCCGCCCGTCCGTCTGCCCGCCCGTCTGCCCGCCCGTCTGCCCGCCCGTCTGCCCGCCCGTCCGTCTGCCCGCCCGTCCGTCTGCCCGCCCGTCTGTCTGCCCGCCCGTCTGCCCGCCCGTCTGCCCGCCCGTCTGCCCGCCCGTCTGTCTGCCCGCCCGTCTGTCTGCCCGCCCGTCTGTCTGCCCGCCCGTCTGTCTGCCCGCCCGTCTGTCTGCCCGCCCGTCTGTCTGTCTGTCTGTCTGCCCGCCCGTCTGTCTGCCCGCCCGTCTGTCTGCCCGCCCGTCTGTCTGCCCGCCCGTCTGTCTGCCCGCCCATCTGCCCGCCCGTCTGTCTCAGTTTAGGAATCTGCCCCAGTTACCTCTGTCTGGGTCTCGGAGCTTACAGTCTGCAGGGCCGGTGGGGTGTGCTTGGCATGGTGTGGCTGCTCCTCTTTCCTCCCCGTTATCTCGGTTTGGGTGCTGGCATTGCGGGGGGCTTCCTGAGACGTGCTGGGAGGGGTTTGCTGGGTCGACTCGTGAGGATTCTCCACGAAAATGAGAACAATCTGCTGGGAGAGAAGGAAAGTCTGTGTCAGACGAACCCCCCGACACATCCCAGAACACAGCTCCCCCTTAAAGTGCAGAACCATCATCTCACTACGGAACGATGTCCCGGGGGGACACAGTGAGGGGCGGGACCCCGGGGGGACACAGTGAGGGGCGGGACCCCGGGGGGACACAGTGAGGGGCGGGACCCCGGGGGGACACAGTGAGGGGCGGGACCCCGGGGGGACACAGTGAGCGGCGGGACCCCGGGGGGACACAGTGAGCGGCGGGACCCCGGGGGGACACAGTGAGCGGCGGGACCCCGGGGGGACACAGTGAGGGGCAGGACCCCGGGGGACACAATGAGGGGCAGGACCCCGGGGGACACAATGAGGGGCAGGACCCCGGGGGACACAATGAGGGGCAGGACCCCGGGGGACACTGCTCACCTGTTTGAGCAGGCGCGGTGGCGTGCAGGATCTCTGTGACGCGCCCTGAGTAGTCACATTATCCACAGTCAGCTGTTTGTTCTGCTCCAGGATATTGAGGACGATCTGAGGGGAGGAGACCAATGAAATGAAGCAGTCGGTGCACGTGAGCTCACACTCCATTTCCTGCGCACTCACCTGATTTGTCTTTTGGTGGCAGCTGTGTACCACAGATTGCGTGATGCAGTGTGACGGACACGCACAGCCGCACACATTCTCAGGCCTGGAGGGGAGGGCAGGAGCCACGACCTGCAGGAGAAACAAAGGAAGTACAGCTTCACCCAAACTCAGGACACCACTGTCTGTACACACCTTAACCCTGCACGCCGTCACTGCTCCCCACCTCCCCCTGGACGCCGTCACTGCTCCCCACCTCCCCCTGGACGCCGTCACTGCTCCCCACGTCCCCCTGGACGCCGTCACTGCTCCCCACCTCCCCCTGCACGCCGCCACTGCTCCCCACCTCCCCCTGCACGCCGTCACTGCTCCCCACCTCCCCCTGGACGCCGTCACTGCTCCCCACCTCCCCCTGCACGCCGCCACTGCTCCCCACCTCCCCCTGCACGCCGTCACTGCTCCCCACCTCCCCCTGCACGCCGTCACTGCTCCCCACCTCCCCCTGGACGCCGTCACTGCTCCCCACCTCCCCCTGGACGCCGTCACTGCTCCCCACCTCCCCCTGGACGCCGTCACTGCTCCCCACCTCCCCCTGGACGCCGTCACTGCTCCCCACCTCCCCCTGGACGCCGTCACTGCTCCCCACCTCCCCCTGCACGCCGTCACTGCTCCCCACCTCCCCCTGCACGCCGCCACTGCTCCCCACCTTCCCCTGCACGCCGCCACTGCTCCCCACCTTCCCCTGCACGCCGCCACTGCTCCCACCTTCCCCTGCACGCCGCCACTGCTCCCCACCTCCCCCTGCACGCCGTCACTGCTCCCCACCTCCCCCTGCACGCCGTCACTGCTCCCCACCTCCCCCTGCACGCCGTCACTGCTCCCCACCACCCCCTGCACGCCGTCACTGCTCCCCACCTCCCCCTGAACGCCGTCACTGCTCCCCACCACCACCAGCACCCGTCACGGCTCCCCACCACCCCCTGCACCCAATCACTGCTCCCCACCTCCCCCTGAACGCCGTCACTGCTCCCCACCTCCCCCTGAACGCCGTCACTGCTCCCCACCTCCCCCTGCACGCCGTCACTGCTCCCCACCTCCCCTGCACGCCGTCACTGCTCCCCACCTCCCCTGCCATCACTGCTCCCCACCTCCCCCGCCATCATTGCTCCCCACCACCCCCGCCATCACTGCTCCCCACCACCCCCGCCATCACTGCTCCCCACCACCCCCGCCATCACTGCTCCCCACCACCCCCTGCACGCCGTCACTGCTCCCCACCACCCCCTGCACGCCGTCACTGCTCCCCACCACCCCCTGCATGCCGTCACTGCTCCCCACCACCCCCTGCATGCCTTCACTGCTCCCCACCCCCTGCATGCCTTCACTGCTCCCCACCTCCCCCTGCGGCCCCGTCACTGCTCCCCACACCCCCCTGCGCCCCGTCACTGCTCCCCACCTTATTTGATCCCAATAATGGCTCCTTAAGTCTATTAATGTGTAAAGAACAAGGTTTGTAACATAATCTAAACATTCTCCACACCCGACCAGCTGAAGCACCGCATCCGTCTGACCAGTCCCTGGGTTACTGGCAATGAGACGGCGGCGGCAGTCACATGTTACCTGCGCAGTAGGAGGTGCTGGGGGCACTGTGCGCTGACAGATACAAGAAGAGCATCCCAATTCCGAAGGACCGGACTGTGCATCCTGAGACTGGGCCGTGTCCCCGGGAATCTGGCAACAAAGGAATAATTATTACCATGATACCGTTACTGCCCCCCGTGACAGGAACCAGGGGGTCTCTCCCAGCGACAGCCGCGCTGCCAGTCAGTGGATAATCTGGCCTGTACAATGTACCTAGCAGTATATCCTCCCACGACACAAGTCTAATGGAGCAAGACTCGAAATACCACGGCAGACGGGTAAAAACCATTAATAAAAACCGCAGTTTCCTCTCACCTGCTTGCTGGTCCCTGGCGGGTGGTCCTGGGGTGCTGGGGGAACAGTCATGAAGAGAGTGGGCTCTGCTCCCTGGCGCAGGGAGCGTTTGGCGCCCACGAGAGATTCTCCATCAGCCAGTAACGCACTTTCCTCAAACGCGCTGTCCTCAAAGTGCAGGGAGCAGAGCTGGAAGCGACTGGCGCCGCCCTGCACCTCTAGGTCGGCGAGATCATCCGCAGAGACCCCGCAGAGGTCCGCCCAGCGCCGTGCTTCCTCCGTCTCATTAGGAAAGGCGTAGTAACTGGGGCAGGGGTCTGGATTGTCACAGCCATTAGCGATGCAGCGAGGCATCATGCACCTGCAGGGGACAAACGCACACAATGAGTGCACGCGGACTGGGGAAATGCAGGGACTGGCACCGGACAGCGAGCCTGTTGGTCACCTACACACTGCTTACACCGTGAATGTACAGAATGGAAACGGATCTATACATTGTGTTGGCAGAACTGCATCAAATAAGAGAAATATAAGTTTGAAATGGGTCTGTGGGGTCTGCTGATAATGACATCACTTTGTGGCTTGATATGCAAATTACACATTTCCCATTGAATATTACTGCATCAAAAGTCACAGTATAAGCAGTGTTTAGGTGATACAGTCACAGTATAAGCAGTGTTTAGGTGATACAGTCACAGTATAAGCAGTGTTTAGGTGATACAGTCACAGTATAAGCAGTGTTTAGGTGATACAGTCACAGTATAAGTAGTGTTTAGGTGATACAGTCACAGTATAAGCAGTGTTTAGGTGATACAGTCACAGTATAAGCAGTGTTTAGGTGATACAGTCACAGTATAAGCAGTGTTTAGGTGACACAGTCACAGTATAAGCAGCGTTTGGGTGACACAGTCACAGTATAAGCAGCGTTTGGGTGACACAGTCACAGTATAAGCAGCGTTTGGGTGACACAGTCACAGTATAAGCAGCGTTTGGGTGACACAGTCACAGTATAAGCAGTGTTTGGGTGACACAGTCACAGTATAAGCAGTGTTTGGGTGACACAGTCACAGTATAAGCAGTGTTTGGGTGACACAGTCACAGTATAAGCAGTGTTTGGGTGACACAGTCACAGTATAAGCAGTGTTTGGGTGACACAGTCACAGTATAAGCAGTGTTTGGGTGACACAGTCACAGTATAAGCAGTGTTTGGGTGACACAGTCACAGTATAAGCAGTGTTTGGGTGACACAGTCACAGTATAAGCAGTGTTTGGGTGACACAGTCACAGTATAAGCAGTGTTTGGGTGACACAGTCACAGTATAAGCAGTGTTTGGGTGACACAGTCACAGTATAAGCAGTGTTTGGGTGATACAGTCACATTATAAGCAGTGTTTGGGTGATACAGTCACAGTATAAGCAGTGTTTAGGTGACACAGTCACAGTATAAGCAGTGTTTGGGTGACACAGTCACAGTATAAGCAGTGTTTAGGTGACACAGTCACAGTATAAGCAGTGTTTGGGTGACACAGTCACAGTATAAGCAGTGTTTAGGTGATACAGTCACAGTATAAGCAGTGTTTAGGTGATACAGTCACAGTATAATCAGTGTTTAGGTGATACAGTCACAGTATAAGCAGTGTTTGGGTGATACAGTCACAGTATAAGCAGTGTTTAGGTGATATAGTCACAGTATAAGCAGTGTTTAGGTGATACAGTCACAGTATAAGCAGTGTTTAGGTGACATAGTCACAGTATAAGCAGTGTTTAGGTGACACAGTCACAGTATAAGCAGTGTTTAGGTGACACAGTCACAGTATAAGCAGTGTTTAGGTGATAAAGTCACAGTATAAGCAGTGTTTGGGTGATACAGTCACAGTATAAGCAGTGTTTGGGTGATACAGTCACAGTATAAGCAGTGTTTAGGTGATACAGTCACAGTATAAGCAGTGTTTGGGTGATACAGTCACAGTATAAGCAGTGTTTAGGTGATATAGTCACAGTATAAGCAGTGTTTAGGTGATATAGTCACAGTATAAGCAGCGTTTGGGCGATACAGTCACAGTATAAGCAGTGTTTGGGTGATACAGGCACAGTATAAGCAGTGTTTGGGTGATACAGTCCCAGTATAAGCAGTGTTTAGGTGATACAGTCACAGTATAAGCAGTGTTTAGGTGATACAGTCCCAGTATAAGCAGTGTTTGCGTGATACTGTCCCAGTATAAGCAGTGTTTGGGTGATACAGTCCCAGTATAAGCAGTGTTTTGGTAATACAGTCACAGTATAAGCAGTGTTTGGGTGATATAGTCACAGTATAAGCAGTGTTTGGGTGATACAGGCACAGTATAAGCAGTGTTTGGGTGATACAGGCACAGTATAAGCAGTGTTTAGGTGATACAGTCACAGTATAAGCAGTGGTGATGCAGTCACAGTATAAGCAGTGTTTAGGTGACACAGTCACAGTATAAACAGTGTTTAGGTGACACAGTCACAGTATAAGCAGTGTTTGGGTGACACAGTCACAGTATAAGCAGTGTTTAGGTGATACAGTCACAGTATAAGCAGTGTTTAGGTGACACAGTCACAGTATAAACAGTGTTTAGGTGACACAGTCACAGTATAAGCAGTGTTTAGGTGATACAGTCACAGTATAAGCAGTGGTGATACAGTCACAGTATAAGCAGTGTTTAGGTGACACAGTCACAGTATAAACAGTGTTTGGGTGACACAGTCACAGTATAAGCAGTGTTTGGGTGATACAGTCACAGTATAAGCAGTGTTTGGGTGACACAGTCACAGTATAAGCAGTGTTTAGGTGATACAGTCACAGTATAAGCAGTGTTTGGGTGATACAGTCACAGTATAAGCAGTGTTTGGGTGATACAGTCACAGTATAAGCAGTGTTTAGGTGATACAGTCACAGTATAAGCAGTGTTTGGGTGATACAGTCACAGTATAAGCAGTGTTTGGGTGATACAGTCACAGTATAAGCAGTGTTTGGGTGATACAGTCACAGTGTAAGCAGTGTTTGGGTGACACAGTCACAGTATAAGCAGTGTTTGGGTGACACAGTCACAGTATAAGCAGTGTTTGGGTGATACAGTCACAGTATAAGCAGTGTTTGGGTGATACAGTCACAGTATAAGCAGTGTTTGGGTGATACAGTCACAGTATAAGCAGTGTTTGGGTGACACAGTCACAGTATAAGCAGTGTTTGGGTGATACAGTCACAGTATAAGCAGTGTTTGGGTGATACAGTCACAGTATAAGCAGTGTTTGGGTGATACAGTCACAGTATAAGCAGTGTTTGGGTGACACAGTCACAGTATAAGCAGTGTTTGGGTGACACAGTCACAGTATAAGCAGTGTTTGGGTGATACAGTCACAGTATAAGCAGTGTTTAGGTGATACAGTCACAGTATGAGCAGCGTTTGGGTGACACAGTCACAGTATAAGCAGCGTTTGGGTGACACAGTCACAGTATAAGCAGTGTTTGGGTGATACAGTCACAGTATAAGCAGTGTTTGGGTGATACAGTCACAGTATAAGCAGTGTTTGGGTGATACAGTCACAGTATAAGCAGTGTTTGGGTGACACAGTCACAGTATAAGCAGTGTTTGGGTGATACAGTCACAGTATAAGCAGTGTTT
The DNA here is from genome assembly GCA_036172795.1 of Pelodytes ibericus. Classification (NCBI taxonomy): domain Eukaryota; kingdom Metazoa; phylum Chordata; class Amphibia; order Anura; family Pelodytidae; genus Pelodytes; species Pelodytes ibericus. The sequence goes on from CM069859.1 coordinate 225,806,172, forward strand.
GGGTGATACAGTCACAGTATAAGCAGTGTTTAGGTGATACAGTCACAGTATGAGCAGTGTTTGGGTGATACAGTCACAGTATAAGCAGTGTTTAGGTGATACAGTCACAGTATAAGCAGTGTTTAGGTGATACAGTCACAATATAAGCAGTGTTTAGGTGATACAGTCACAGTATAAGCAGTGTTTGGGTGATACAGTCACAGTATAAGCAGTGTTTAGGTGATACAGTCACAGTATAAGCAGTGTTTGGGTGATACAGTCACAGTATAAGCAGTGTTTGGGTGATAGTCACAGTATGAGCAGTGTTTGGGTGATACAGTCACAGTATAAGCAGTGTTTAGGTGACACAGTCACAGTATAAGCAGTGTTTGGGTGATAGTCACAGTATGAGCAGTGTTTGGGTGATACAGTCACAGTATAAGCAGTGTTTAGGTGACACAGTCACAGTATAAGCAGTGTTTGGGTGACACAGTCACAGTATAAGCAGTGTTTGGGTGATACAGTCACAGTATAAGCAGTGTTCAAGATCTGCCTAAGATCTAGGGTTAGCGTTAGTGCGAGGGTTAGAGGTTTGGGCCAACCCAAAGCTGCAGGGGCCACTGTGTAGCAAGAATGAGGTTATTACAGGGGCTGCTCCATGCTCATACACAATGGCACAAGCTGTTGCATGTCTGAGTGCTGCACTGCCTGCCTCATACAAGTTACACATACTCAGCCTACAGTCTAGTTATACAGCAGCTGCATGTCACCACACCCCCCCCCCCCCTCCTGCAGATAGAACATGCCAAACACCCTGATTTAACTCCTTCACTGCTGCTGTACTGAACCATCCCCTGCATTGTACACAGACCATTAGGCAGAATAACATGAGCCAACACAAGAGAATTCACATGAGAAGTAGGGGGTGATGAGAATTAAAGAACAATGTGTGTGTATGTATGTATGTATGTATGTATGTATGTATGTATGTGTGTGTGTTTAGGTGTGTGTGTGTATAGGTGTGTGTGTGTATAGGTGTGTGTGTGTATAGGTGTGTGTGTGTATAGGTGTGTGTGTGTATAGGTGTGTGTGTGTATAGGTGTGTGTGTGTATAGGTGTGTGTGTGTATAGGTGTGTGTGTGTGTATAGGTGTGTGTGTAGGTGTGTGTGTATAGGTGTGTTTAGGTGTGTATGTATAGGTGTGTTTAGGTGTGTATGTATAGGTGTGTATGTATAGGTGTGTATGTATAGGTGTGTTTAGGTGTGTATGTATAGGTGTGTATGTATAGGTGTGTATGTATAGGTGTGTATGTATAGGTGTGTATGTATAGGTGTGTATGTATAGGTGTGGGTGTGTGTGTGTGTTTAGGTGTGTGTGTGTTTAGGTGTGTGTGTGTTTAGGTGTGTGTGTGTTTAGGTGTGTGTGTGTTTAGGTGTGTGTGTGTGTGTGTTTAGGTGTGTGTGTGTGTGTTTAGGTGTGTGTGTGTGTGTTTAGGTGTGTGTGTGTGTGTTTAGGTGTGTGTGTGTGTGTGTTTAGGTGTGTGTGTGTGTGTGTTTAGGTGTGTGTGTGTGTGTGTTTAGGTGTGTGTGTGTGTGTGTGTGTTTAGGTGTGTGTGTGTGTTTAGGTGTGTGTGTGTGTTTAGGTGTGTGTGTGTTTAGGTTTGTGTGTGTGTGTTTAGGTTTGTGTGTGTGTGTTTAGGTTTGTGTGTGTGTGTTTAGGTTTGTGTGTGTGTGTTTAGGTTTGTGTGTGTGTGTTTAGGTTTGTGTGTGTGTGTTTAGGTTTGTGTGTGTGTGTTTAGGTTTGTGTGTGTGTTTAGGTTTGTGTGTGTGTTTAGGTTTGTGTGTGTGTTTAGGTTTGTGTGTGTGTTTAGGTGTGTGTGTGTGTTTAGGTGTGTGTGTGTGTTTAGGTGTGTGTGTGTGTTTAGGTGTGTGTGTGTGTTTAGGTGTGTGTGTGTGTTTAGGTGTGTGTGTGTGTTTAGGTGTGTGTGTGTGTTTAGGTGTGTGTGTGTGTTTAGGTGTGTGTGTGTGTTTAGGTGTGTGTTTAGGTGTGTGTGTGTGTGTGTTTAGGTGTGTGTGTGTGTGTGTTTAGGTGTGTGTGTGTGTGTTTAGGTTTGTGTGTGTGTGTTTAGGTTTGTGTGTGTGTGTTTAGGTTTGTGTGTGTGTGTTTAGGTTTGTGTGTGTGTGTTTAGGTTTGTGTGTGTGTTTAGGTTTGTGTGTGTGTTTAGGTTTGTGTGTGTGTTTAGGTTTGTGTGTGTGTTTAGGTTTGTGTGTGTGTTTAGGTTTGTGTGTGTGTTTAGGTTTGTGTGTGTGTTTAGGTTTGTGTGTGTGTTTACGTTTGTGTGTGTGTTTAGGTGTGTGTGTGTGTTTAGGTGTGTGTGTGTGTTTAGGTGTGTGTGTGTGTTTAGGTGTGTGTGTGTGTGTGTTTAGGTGTGTGTTTAGGTGTGTGTGTGTGTTTAGGTGTGTGTGTGTGTGTTTAGGTGTGTGTGTGTGTGTGTTTAGGTGTGTGTGTGTGTTTAGGTTTGTGTGTGTGTTTAGGTTTGTGTGTGTGTTTAGGTGTGTGTGTGTGTTTAGGTGTGTGTGTGTGTTTAGGTGTGTGTGTGTGTGTGTTTAGGTGTGTGTGTGTGTGTGTTTAGGTGTGTGTGTGTGTGTGTTTAGGTGTGTGTGTGTGTGTGTTTAGGTGTGTGTGTGTGTGTTTAGGTTTGTGTGTGTGTGTTTAGGTTTGTGTGTGTGTTTAGGTTTGTGTGTGTGTTTAGGTTTGTGTGTGTGTTTAGGTTTGTGTGTGTGTGTTTAGGTTTGTGTGTGTGTGTTTAGGTTTGTGTGTGTGTGTTTAGGTTTGTGTGTGTGTGTTTAGGTTTGTGTGTGTGTTTAGGTTTGTGTGTGTGTTTAGGTTTGTGTGTGTGTTTAGGTTTGTGTGTGTGTTTAGGTTTGTGTGTGTGTTTAGGTTTGTGTGTGTGTTTAGGTTTGTGTGTGTGTTTAGGTTTGTGTGTGTGTTTAGGTTTGTGTGTGTGTTTAGGTTTGTGTGTGTGTTTAGGTTTGTGTGTGTGTTTAGGTTTGTGTGTGTGTTTACGTGTGTGTGTGTGTTTAGGTGTGTGTGTGTGTTTAGGTGTGTGTGTGTGTGTGTTTAGGTGTGTGTGTGTGTGTGTGTTTAGGTGTGTGTGTGTGTGTTTAGGTGTGTGTGTGTGTGTTTAGGTGTGTGTGTGTGTGTGTGTTTAGGTGTGTGTGTGTGTGTGTTTAGGTGTGTGTGTGTGTGTGTGTGTTTAGGTGTGTGTGTGTGTGTGTGTGTTTAGGTGTGTGTGTGTGTGTGTTTAGGTGTGTGTGTGTGTGTGTTTAGGTGTGTGTGTGTGTGTGTGTGTTTAGGTGTGTGTGTGTGTGTGTGTGTGTTTAGGTGTGTGTGTGTGTTTAGGTGTGTGTGTGTGTTTAGGTTTGTGTGTGTGTTTAGGTGTGTGTGTGTGTTTAGGTGTGTGTTTAGGTGTGTGTGTGTGTGTGTGTTTAGGTGTGTGTGTGTGTGTGTTTAGGTGTGTGTGTGTGTGTGTTTAGGTGTTTAGGTGTGTGTGTGTGTGTGTTTAGGTGTGTGTGTGTGTGTGTTTAGGTGTGTGTGTGTGTGTGTGTGTTTAGGTGTGTGTGTGTGTGTGTGTGTTTAGGTGTGTGTGTGTGTGTGTTTAGGTGTGTGTGTGTGTGTGTTTAGGTGTGTGTGTGTGTGTGTGTGTTTAGGTGTGTGTGTGTGTGTGTGTGTTTAGGTGTGTGTGTGTGTTTAGGTGTGTGTGTGTGTTTAGGTTTGTGTGTGTGTTTAGGTGTGTGTGTGTGTTTAGGTGTGTGTTTAGGTGTGTGTGTGTGTGTGTGTTTAGGTGTGTGTGTGTGTGTGTTTAGGTGTGTGTGTGTGTGTGTTTAGGTGTGTGTGTGTGTGTTTAGGTTTGTGTGTGTGTGTGTTTAGGTGTGTGTGTGTGTGTTTAGGTTTGTGTGTGTGTGTTTAGGTTTGTGTGTGTGTGTTTAGGTTTGTGTGTGTGTGTTTAGGTTTGTGTGTGTGTGTTTAGGTTTGTGTGTGTGTGTTTAGGTTTGTGTGTGTGTTTAGGTGTGTGTGTGTGTGTTTAGGTTTGTGTGTGTGTGTTTAGGTTTGTGTGTGTGTGTTTAGGTTTGTGTGTGTGTTTAGGTTTGTGTGTGTGTTTAGGTTTGTGTGTGTGTGTTTAGGTTTGTGTGTGTGTTTAGGTTTGTGTGTGTGTTTAGGTTTGTGTGTGTGTTTAGGTTTGTGTGTGTGTTTAGGTTTGTGTGTGTGTTTAGGTTTGTGTGTGTGTTTAGGTTTGTGTGTGTGTTTAGGTTTGTGTGTGTGTTTAGGTTTGTGTGTGTGTTTACGTTTGTGTGTGTGTTTAGGTGTGTGTGTGTGTTTAGGTGTGTGTGTGTGTTTAGGTGTGTGTTTAGGTGTGTGTGTGTGTTTAGGTGTGTGTGTGTGTGTTTAGGTGTGTGTGTGTGTGTTTAGGTGTGTGTGTGTGTGTGTTTAGGTGTGTGTGTGTGTGTGTGTTTAGGTGTGTGTGTGTGTGTGTTTAGGTGTGTGTGTGTGTTTAGGTGTGTGTGTGTGTTTAGGTTTGTGTGTGTGTTTAGGTGTGTGTGTGTGTTTAGGTGTGTGTGTGTGTTTAGGTGTGTGTTTAGGTGTGTGTGTGTGTGTGTTTAGGTGTGTGTGTGTGTGTGTTTAGGTGTGTGTGTGTGTGTGTTTAGGTTTGTGTGTGTGTGTTTAGGTTTGTGTGTGTGTGTTTAGGTTTGTGTGTGTGTGTTTAGGTTTGTGTGTGTGTTTAGGTGTGTGTGTGTGTGTTTAGGTGTGCGTGTGTGTGTTTAGGTTTGCGTGTGTGTGTTTAGGTTTGCGTGTGTGTGTTTAGGTTTGCGTGTGTGTGTTTAGGTTTGCGTGTGTGTGTTTAGGTTTGTGTGTGTGTGTTTAGGTTTGTGTGTGTGTTTAGGTTTGTGTGTGTGTTTAGGTTTGTGTGTGTGTTTAGGTTTGTGTGTGTGTTTAGGTGTGTGTGTGTGTGTGTTTAGGTGTGTGTTTAGGTGTGTGTGTGTGTGTTTAGGTGTGTGTGTGTGTGTTTAGGTGTGTGTTTAGGTGTGTGTGTGTGTGTTTAGGTGTGTGTGTGTGTGTTTAGGTGTGTGTGTGTGTGTTTAGGTGTGTGTGTGTGTGTTTAGGTGTGTGTGTGTGTGTTTAGGTGTGTGTGTGTGTGTTTAGGTGTGTGTGTGTGTTTAGGTTTGTGTGTGTGTTTAGGTTTGTGTGTGTGTTTAGGTTTGTGTGTGTGTTTAGGTTTGTGTGTGTGTTTAGGCTTGTGTGTGTGTTTAGGCTTGTGTGTGTGTTTAGGCTTGTGTGTGTGTTTAGGCTTGTGTGTGTGTTTAGGCTTGTGTGTGTGTGTGTTTAGGCTTGTGTGTGTGTGTGTTTAGGCTTGTGTGTGTGTGTGTTTAGGCTTGTGTGTGTGTGTTTAGGCTTGTGTGTGTGTGTTTAGGCTTGTGTGTGTGTGTTTAGGCTTGTGTGTGTGTGTTTAGGCTTGTGTGTGTGTGTTTAGGCTTGTGTGTGTGTGTTTAGGCTTGTGTGTGTGTGTGTTTAGGCTTGTGTGTGTGTGTTTAGGCTTGTGTGTGTGTTTAGGCTTGTGTGTGTGTTTAGGCTTGTGTGTGTGTGTGTTTAGGTTTGTGTGTGTGTGTGTGTGTGTTTAGGTTTGTGTGTGTGTGTGTTTAGGTTTGTGTGTGTGTATGTGTATGTATGTGTGTGTGTTTAGGTTTGTGTGTGTGTGTCCGTGTATGTGTGTGTGGGTGCAAGTGAAGGGAATTTCTAACTCTGGTGTCCAAAATGTATCTTCCAAATATTAATGTGTATTAATGTGCTTACAAAGTACTTTGTCTTACATTTTGCATTGCCTAAAATATGAAATACTTACAGCTAGATGAATTTATGAAATTACACCAGGACTGCCCACACCAGCTGAGTAAAAGTCATTTACTCTATTTTTTTTTTGCTACAGGAACCAATAAGAGAATAATTTCATTCAAATGACTGGACTTTCCTGTATCTCTAGTGATGTCATCAGACAATGTGTTGCACTGTTAAGAGATCCTACTGCGTACAAGAGCAAGTTTATTAGATTCCACACAATGTATTCTATTCAACCCAAACAAATCCCCCGGCACTACCAAAGTGCATATCTGAGTGCACATCTAGGTGCTGGGGCAAAGTCCCGCGTGCACATCTAGGTGCTGGGGCAAAGTCCCGCGTGCACATCTAGGTGCTGGGGCAAAGTCCCGCGTGCACATCTAGGTGCTGGGGCAAAGTCCCGCGTGCACATCTAGGTGCTGGGGCAAAGCCCCGTGTGCACATCTAGGTGCTGGGGCAAAGCCCCGCGTGCACATCTAGGTGCTGGGGCAAAGCCCCGCGTGCACATCTAGGTGCTGGGGCAAAGTCCCGAGTGCACATCTAGGTGCTGGGGCAAAGTCCCACGTGCACATCTAGGTGCTGGGGCAAAGTCCCACGTGCACATCTAGGTGCTGGGGCAAAGTCCCGCGTGCACATCTAGGTGCTGGGGCAAAGTCCCGCGTGCACATCTAGGTGCTGGGGCAAAGTCCCGCGTGCACATCTAGGTGCTGGAGGCAAAGTCCCGCGTGCACATCTAGGTGCTGGGGCAAAGTCCCGCGTGCACATCTAGGTGCTGGGGCAAAGTCCCGAGTGCACATCTAGGTGCTGGGGCAAAGTCCCGAGTGCACATCTAGGTGCTGGGGCAAAGTCCCGCGTGCACATCTAGGTGCTGGGGCAAAGTCCCGCGTGCACATCTAGGTGCTGGGGCAAAGTCCCGAGTGCACATCTAGGTGCTGGGGCAAAGTCCCGCGTGCACATCTAGGTGCTGGGGCAAAGTCCCGAGTGCACATCTAGGTGCTGGGGCATGTTCTGTGACTGCAAACCTAGATGTTGGGGTAAAATCCTATGTGTGTAATTTGGTTGCTGGACTAAATATTGGTGAAAACTAGGTGCAGAGGAAGAAAAAAAAAAATCAAGAAACTGATTCTGTCAATAACCCTTTTATTACAACCCAAATAAACCCACCGGCAGCACCATAACCCAACCCAAATACACCCACCGGCAGCACCATAACACAACCCAAATACACCCACCGGCAGCACCATAACCCAACCCAAATACACCCACCGGCCGCACCATAAAGCAACCCAAATACACCCACCGGCAGCACCATAACCCAACCCAAATACACCCACCGGCCGCACCATAAAGCAACCCAAATACACCCACCGGCCGCACCATAACCCAACCCAAATACATCCACCGGCAGCACCATAACCCAACCCAAATACATCCACCGGCAGCACCATAACCCAACCCAAATACATCCACCGGCAGCACCATAACCCAACCTAAATACATCCACCGGCAGCACCATAACCCAACCTAAATACATCCACCGGCAGCACCATAACCCAACCTAAATACATCCACAGGCAGCACCATAACCCAACCAAAATACATCCACCGGCCGCACCATAACCCAACCCAAATACACCCACCGGCAGCACCATAACCCAACCTAAATACATCCACCGGCAGCACCATAACCCAACCTAAATACATCCACCGGCAGCACCATAACCCAACCCTAATACATCCACCGGCAGCACCATAACCCAACCCAAATACATCCACCGGCAGCACCATAACCCAACCCAAATACACCCACCGGCAGCACCATAACCCAACCTAAATACACCCACCGGCAGCACCATAACCCAACCTAAATACACCCACCGGCAGCACCATAACCCAACCTAAATACATCCACCGGCAGCACCATAACCCAACCTAAATACATCCACCGGCAGCACCATAACCCAACCCAAATACATCCACCGGCAGCACCATAACCCAACCCAAATACATCCACCGGCAGCACCATAACCCAACCAAAATACATCCACCGGCAGCACCATAACCCAACCCAAATACACCCACCGGCCGCACCATAACCCAACCTAAATACATCCACCGGCAGCACCATAACCCAACCTAAATACATCCACCGGCAGCACCATAACCCAACCCAAATACATCCACCGGCCGCACCATAACCCAACCTAAATACATCCACCGGCAGCACCATAACCCAACCTAAACACATCCACCGGCAGCACCATAACCCAACCTGGGTGGCTGAGGGTGATGGGAGCAGTCAGTCCAGGGCTGGCAGAGCATGGAGGATACTGATACAGACAATGCATGCTGGGTGGCTGAGGGTGATGGGAGCAGTCAGTCCAGGGCTAGCAGAGCATGGAGGATACTGATACAGACAATGCATGCTGGGTGGCTGAGGGTGATGGGAGCAGTCAGTCCAGGGCTAGCAGAGCATGGAGGATCCTGATACAGACAATGCATGCTGGGTGGCTGAGGGTGATGGGAGCAGTCAGTCCAGGGCTGGCAGAGCATGGAGGATACTGATACAGACAATGCATGCTGGGTGGCTGAGGGTGATGGGAGCAGTCAGTCCAGGGCTAGCAGAGCATGGAGGATACTGATACAGACAATGCATGCTGGGTGGCTGAGGGTGATGGGAGCAGTCAGTCCAGGGCTAGCAGAGCATGGAGGATACTGATACAGACAATGCATGCTGGGTGGCTGAGGGTGATGGGAGCAGTCAGTCCACGGCTAGCAGAGCATGGAGGATACGGATACAGACAATGCATTCTGGGTGGCTGAGGGTGATGGGAGCAGTCAGTCCAGGGCTAGCAGAGCATGGAGGATACTGATACAGACAATGCATGCTGGGTGGCTGAGGGTGATGGGAGCAGTCAGTCCACGGCTAGCAGAGCATGGAGGATACTGATACAGACAATGCATGCTGGGTGGCTGAGGGTGATGGGAGCAGTCAGTCCAGGGCTAGCAGAGCATGGAGGATACTGATACAGACAATGCATGCTGGGTGGCTGAGGGTGATGGGAGCAGTCAGTCCACGGCTAGCAGAGCATGGAGGATACTGATACAGACAATGCATGCTGGGTGGCTGAGGGTGATGGGAGCAGTCAGTCCAGGGCTAGCAGAGCATGGAGGATACTGATACAGACAATGCATGCTGGGTGGCTGAGGGTGATGGGAGCAGTCAGTCCACGGCTAGCAGAGCATGGAGGATACGGATACAGACAATGCATGCTGGGTGGCTGAGGGTGATGGGAGCAGTCAGTCCACGGCTAGCAGAGCATGGAGGATACTGATACAGACAATGCATTCTGGGTGGCTGAGGGTGATGGGAGCAGTCAGTCCAGGGCTAGCAGAGCATGGAGGATACGGATACAGACAATGCATTCTGGGTGGCTGAGGGTGATGGGAGCAGTCAGTCCAGGGCTAGCAGAGCATGGAGGATACTGATACAGACAATGCATTCTGGGTGGCTGAGGGTGATGGGAGCAGTCAGTCCAGGGCTAGCAGAGCATGGAGGATACTGATACAGACAATGCATTCTGGGTGGCTGAGGGTGATGGGAGCAGTCAGTCCAGGGCTAGCAGAGCATGGAGGATACTGATACAGACAATGCATGCTGGGTGGCTGAGGGTGATGATGGGTAGGGTCCCCTTTACCTGGCTGAGACATAGTGCCCCCCCTGGTCCTGCTGGATGACTGGGGCTGACGGGAAGTAGGAGGGGAATCCGGGCAGGACCAGCCCTCCCCCCACACTGAGCCCAGCACCCGACCCCCGGCCCACACTCACCCCCCGTGGTCCGGCTATTAAACTGATACCCCTCTCCTCCCTCCGCAGCGCCCGGGAGAGGTCAGGGGCCCGTCGCAAGGCATCACTGGGACTTGTAGTTCCCACAGAGGAGGAGACTGCGGGGGGCGGGGCCAGAAAGACTACAACTCCCGGCAGCCTCAGCGCCTCTGCTCCCTACACTCTGTACTGGGGGATGGGCTGGTAATGGGACTCAGGTAAGGCTGGGGGTGATGGGAGTAGAGTAGGGTTATAACTTGGAGTATAATGGGGGAATAATGATGTGGGATCTATTAATTAAAGGACCAAATCATCTAAACGCTGCTTATACTGTGACTGTATCACCTAAACACTGATTATACTGTGACTGTATCACCTAAACACTGCTTATACTGTGACTGTATCACCCAAACACTGCTTATACTGTGACTGTGTCACCCAAACACTGCTTATACTGTGACTGTATCACCCAAACACTGCTTATACTGTGACTGTATCACCTAAACACTGCTTATACCGTGACTGTATCACCCAAACGCTGCTTATACTGTGACTGTGTCACCCAAACACTGCTTATACTGTGACTGTATCACCCAAACTCTGCTTATACTGTGACTGTATCACCCAAACACTGCTTATACTGTGACTGTATCACCTAAACACTGCTTATACTGTGACTGTATCACCTAAACACTGCGTATACTGTGACTGTGTCACCTAAACACTGCTTATACTGTGACTGTATCACCCAAACACTGCTTATACTGTGACTGTATCACCTAAACACTGCTTATACTGTGACTGTATCACCCGAACACTGCTCATACTGTGACTGTATCACCCAAACACTGCTTATACTGTGACTGTATCACCCAAACACTGCTTATACTGTGACTGTGTCAGCCAAACACTGCTTATACTGTGACTGTATCACCCAAACGCTGCTTATACTGTGACTGTGTCACCTAAACATTGCTTATACTGTGACTGTATCACCTAAACACTGCTTATACTGTGACTGTATCACCTAAACACTGCTTATACTGTGACTGTGTCACCCAAACACTGCTTATACTGTGACTGTATCCCCCAAACACTGCTTATACTGTGACTGTATCACCCAAACACTGCTTATACTGTGACTGTATCACCCAAACACTGCTTATACTGTGACTGTATCACCCAAACACTGCTTATACTGTGACTGTATCACCCAAACACTGCTTATACTGTGACTGTATCACCTAAACACTGCTTATACTGTGACCGTATCACCTAAACACTGCTTATACTGTGACTGTGTCACCTAAACACTGCTTATACTGTGACTGTATCACCCAAACACTGCTTATACTGTGACTGTATCACCCAAACACTGCTTATACTGTGACTGTGTCACCCAAACACTGCTTATACTGTGACTGTATCACCCAAACACTGCTTATACTGTGACTGTATCACCTAAACACTGCTTATACTGTGACCGTATCACCTAAACACTGCTTATACTGTGACTGTGTCACCTAAACACTGCTTATACTGTGACTGTATCACCCAAACACTGCTTATACTGTGACTGTATCACCCAAACACTGCTTATACTGTGACTGTATCACCCAAACACTGCTTATACTGTGACTGTATCACCCAAACACTGCTTATACTGTGACTGTGTCACCTAAACACTGCATATACTGTGACTGTATCACCTAAACACTGCTTATACTGTGACCGTATCACCTAAACACTGCTTATACTGTGACCGTATCACCCAAACACTGCTTATACTGTGACTGTATCACCTAAACACTGCTTATACTGTGACTGTATCACCCAAACACTGCTTATACTGTGACTGTATCACCTAAACACTGCTTATACTGTGACTGTATCACCTAAACACTGCTTGTACTGTGACTGTATCACCTAAACACTGCTTATACTGTGACTGTGTCACCTAAACACTGCTTATACTGTGACTGTATCACCTAAACACTGCTTATACTGTGACTGTATCACCCAAACACTGCTTATACTGTGACTGTATCACCCAAACACTGCTTATACTGTGACTGTATAACCTAAACACGGCTTATACTGTGACTGTATCACCTAAACACTGCATATACTGTGACTGTATCACCTAAACACTGCTTATACTGTGACTGTGTCACCTAAACACTGCTTATACTGTGACTGTATCACCCAAACACTGCTTATACTGTGACTGTATCACCCAAACACTGCTTATACTGTGACTGTATCACCCAAACACTGCTTATACTGTGACTGTATCACATAAACACTGCTTATACTGTGACTGGATCACCTAAACACTGCTTATACTGTGACTGTATCACCCAAACACTGCTTATACTGTGACTGTATCACCTAAACACTGCTTATACTGTGACTGTATCACCTAAACACTGCTTATACTGTGACTGTATCACCTAAACACTGCTTATACTGTGACTGGATCACCCAAACACTGCTTATACTGTGACTGTCACCTAAACACTGCTTATACTGTGACTGTATCACCCAATCACTGCTTATACTGTGACTGTATCACCTAAACACTGCTTATACTGTGACTGTATCACCTAAACACTGCTTATACTGTGACTGTATCACCTAAACACTGCTTATACTGTGACTGTGTCACCCAAACACTGCTTATACTGTGACTGTGTCACCCAAACACTGCTTATACTGTGACTGTATCACCTAAACACTGCTTATACTGTGACTGTATCACCTAAACACTGCTTATACTGTGACTGTATCACCTAAACACTGCTTATACTGTGACTGTATCACCCAAACACTGCTTATACTGTGACTGTGTCACCCAAACACTGCTTATACTGTGACTGTATCACCTAAACACTGCTTATACTGTGACTGTATCACCTAAACACTGCTTATACTGTGACTGTATCACCCAAACACTGCTTATACTGTGACTGTATCACCCAAACACTGCTTATACTGTGACTGTATCACCCAAACACTGCTTATACTGTGACTGTATCACCCAAACACTGCTTATACTGTGACTGTATCACCCAAACACTGCTTATACTGTGACTGTGTCACCTAAACACTGCTTATACTGTGACTGTATCACCCAAACACTGCTTATACTGTGACTGTATCACCCAAACACTGCTTATACTGTGACTGTATCACCCAAACACTGCTTATACTGTGACTGTATCACCCAAACACTGCTTATACTGTGACTGTATCACCTAAACACTGCTTATACTGTGACTGTCACCTAAACACTGCTTATACTGTGACTGTATCACCCAATCACTGCTTATACTGTGACTGTATCACCTAAACACTGCTTATACTGTGACTGTATCACCTAAACACTGCTTATACTGTGACTGTATCACCTAAACACTGCTTATACTGTGACTATCACCTAAACACTGCTTATACTGTGACTGTGTCACCCAAACACTGCTTATACTGTGACTGTATCACCTAAACACTGCTTATACTGTGACTGTGTCACCTAAACACTGCTTATACTGTGACTGTGTCACCTAAACACTGCTTATACTGTGACTGTATCACCCAAACACTGCTTATACTGTGACTGTATCACCCAAACACTGCTTATACTGTGACTGTATCACCCAAACACTGCTTATACTGTGACTGTGTCACCTAAACACTGCTCATACTGTGACTGTATCACCCAAACACTGCTTATACTGTGACTGTATCACCCAAACACTGCTTATACTGTGACTGTATCACCCAAACACTGCTTATACTGTGACTGTATCACCCAAACACTGCTTATACTGTGACTGTATCACCCAAACACTGCTTATACTGTGACTGTATCACCCAAACACTGCTTATACTGTGACTGTGTCACCCAAACACTGCTTATACTGTGACTGTGTCACCTACACACTGCATATACTGTGACTGTGTCACCCAAACACTGCTTATACTGTGACTGTGTCACCTACACACTGCATATACTGTGACTGTGTCACCCAAACACTGCTTATACTGTGACTGTATCACCCAAACACTGCTTATACTGTGACTGTATCACCCAAACACTGCTTATACTGTAACTGTATCACCCAAACACTGCTTATACTGTGACTGTATCACCCAAACACTGCTTATACTGTGACTGTGTCACCCAAACACTGCTTATACTGTGACTGTGTCACCCAAACACTGCTTATACTGTGACTGTATCACCCAAACACTGCTTATACTGTGACTGTATCACCCAAACACTGCTTATACTGGGACTGTGTCACCCAAACACTGCTTATACTGGGACTGTGTCACCCAAACACTGCTTATACTGGGACTGTGTCACCCAAACACTGCTTATACTGTGACTGTGTCACCCAAACACTGCTTATACTGTGACTGTGTCACCCAAACACTGCTTATACTGTGACTGTATCACCTAAACACTGCTTATACTGTGACTGTGTCACCCAAACACTGCTTATACTGTGACTGTGTCACCCAAACACTGCTTATACTGTGACTGTGTCACCCAAACACTGCTTATACTGTGACTGTGTCACCCAAACACTGCTTATACTGTGACTGTGTCACCCAAACACTGCTTATACTGTGACTGTGTCACCCAAACACTGCTTATACTGTGACTGTATCACCCAAACACTGCTTATACTGGGACTGTAGAGCAATAAAACAATGAGAAATGATCTATACATTGTGTGAGCAGAATCGCAACAAATGCATAAAATAAGAGAAATATAAGTATAAATATGTCTGTGTCTTCTGCTTATGACATCACCTTGTGGCTTTATATGCAAATTACACATTTTTCTACTGAAGGACACACCACAGACATTTATAATCATCATCGCTTTGATAAATCCTGAGGGCGAAACGCGTTGCGAGAATTTGGTGGCGCTGCATGAGATCTCTCACCCGGACGTCGACTTTCGTTATCCTTTCGTTTTGTGGATTCTACTTACCTGCCTTCCGAATATCCGAAGACTGATGTATGGTCGGACGATTTGGGACATGTAGCCGGACGCTGGGTGATATTTTATCATTGCTGTTTATTTTACTAGTTTTCAGATGTAAGCCTCATTTGCAGACGGATATTAAAAGTGTATTTGTTATTTGTACTATATCTGGCTGTTTTCTGTTTCTATGCCCTACACCCCCAGAATTTGGGACTATCATCGCTACCGCATCTTATTCACATGTTGTTATGAATGATAGGACTTAGAGCCCCTCCTGCGCTTATACTCAGAGCCAGTGTATAAGCGCTGGTTTTGTGAGTAACTTTTCATTGGGGGATAATATATTGATCCAGTTCATTTATTTCTGTACCGCACATTATTCTTTTTTTCTCTGTTTATTTACATGGTTTACTATCGAGTGATATTTAAGATAAGTATTATACTTTGTAATATTTGCGCGACATGTTATTGGTTTGTTTGTTACACTGTGGGTTGTGTGTGCCCTGGAGGAGCCACACGAGTGTTTGCTGCACTTTCTGTATTTATATAATCTTATTCTGATTAGCACCGATCCCTTTTTTCACTAATTTATAATCATATATTTCTTTTATTTTATCCATCTGCTGTGATTGTGCTGACACAGTATATAGATTATTTCTTATTCTTTGCATTTGCAGTGTGAGCAGTGTTTAGGTGACAGAAGCCCTGACATTACTGTCTGTAATGTTTGTGTGGCTGGTCTTAACGCCTAGCTATCCAAGCTCGTTCCATGGGATGAGAATTAGCGATGGAACGTCAGGCCCAAGCAGCCGCGTTGGACCAATGATCCCATTCCGTTATACTTTACAATCCGCTACTTTGGTGTCAAGGGACGGCTTGGTTTTTAAATACACAGTGAATACAGACCTCGCCATGGAAACAACCCCCACTAGGGCAGGGGTCTCCAAACTACGGCCCGCGGGAGAGTATCGGCCAGCTGCCACTTTAAGAATTCAGTGGCACGTTAGCTGTGCCGCCACCATCGGATATGTGATGTCCACCAGCTGTTGTGTACAGGAAGTACCCCTGCCTTGCTGGCGATGGCGGGAGGAGAAAGACCCCAGACATGACAGGTGGCAAGCCGGCAGAGGCAGTGTGATGCTTTGGACTGACAGGTGACAAGCCGGCGGGGGCAGTGTGATGCTTTGTACTGACAGGTGGCAAGCTGGCGGAGGCAGTGTGATGATTTGTACTGACAGGTGTCAGGCCGGCGGAGGCAGTGTGATGCTTTGGACTGACAGGTGGCAAGCCAGCGGAGGCAGTGTGATGCTTTGTACTGACAGGTGGCAATCTGGCGGAGGCAGTGTGATGATTTGTACTGACAGGTGTCAGGCCGGCGGAGGCAGTGTGATGCATGGACTGACAGGTGCCAAGCCGGCGGAGGCAGTGTGATGCTTGTTACTGACAGGTGGCAATCCGACGGAGGCAGTGTGATGATTTGTACTGACAGGTGTCAGGCCGGCGGAGGCAGTGTGATGCATGGACTGACAGGTGGCAAGCCGGTGGAGGCAGTGTGATTATTTTTTTACTGACATGTGGCAAGCCGGCGGAGGCAGTGTGATGCTTTGGACTGACAGGTGGTAAGTTGGCGGAGGCAGTGTGATGCTTTGGACTGACAGGTGACAAGCCGACGGAGGCAGTGTGATGCTTTGGACTGACAGGTGGTAAGTTGGCGGAGGCAGTGTGATGCTTTGGACTGACAGGTGGCAAGCCGGCGGAGGCAGTGTGATGCTTTGGACTGACAGGTGGTAAGTTGGCGGAGGCAATGTGATGCTTTGGACTGACAGGTGGCAAGCCGGTGGAGGCAGTGTGATGCTTTGGACTGACAGGTGGCAAGCCGGCGGAGGCAGTGTGATGTTTTGGACTGACAGGTGACAAGCCAGTGGAGGCAGTATGATGCTTTGGACTGACAGGTGGCAAGCCAGTGGAGGCAGTGTGATGCTTTGGACTGACAGGTGGAAAGCCGGTGGAGGCAGTGTGATGCTTTGGACTGACAGGTGGCAAGCCGGTGGAGGCAGTGTGATGCTTTGGACTGACAGGTGGCAAGCCGGTGGAGGCAGTGTGATGCATGTACTGACAGGTGGCAAGCCGGTGGAGGCAGTGTGATGCTTTGGACTGACAGGTGGCAAGCTGGTGGAGGCAGTGTGATGCTTTGGACTGACAGGTGGCAAGCCGGTGGAGGCAGTGTGATGCTTTGGACTGACAGGTGGCAAGCCGGTGGAGGCAGTGTGATGCATGTACTGACAGGTGGCAAGCCGGTGGAGGCAGTGTGATGCTTTGGACTGACAGGTGGCAAGCTGGTGGAGGCAGTGTGATGCTTTGGACTGACAGGTGGCAAGCCGGTGGAGGCAGTGTGATGCTTTGGACTGACAGGTGGCAAGCCGGTGGAGGCAGTGTGATGCATGTACTGACAGGTGGCAAGCTGGTGGAGGCAGTGTGATGCTTTGGACTGACAGGTGGCAAGCCGGTGGAGGCAGTGTGATGCATGTACTGACAGGTGGCAAGCCGGTGGAGGCAGTGTGATGCTTTGGACTGACAGGTGGCAAGCTGGTGGAGGCAGTGTGATGCTTTGGACTGACAGGTGGCAAGCTGGTGGAGGCAGTGTGATGCATGTACTGACAGGTGGCAAGCCGGTGGAGGCAGTGTGATGCATGTACTGACAGGTGGCAAGCCGGTGGAGGCAGTGTGATGCTTTGGACTGACAGGTGGCAAGCCAGTGGAGGCAGTGTGATGCTTTGGACTGACAGGTGGCAAGCTGGTGGAGGCAGTGTGATGCATGTACTGACAGGTGGCAAGCCGGTGGAGGCAGTGTGATGCTTTGGACTGACAGGTGGCAAGTTGTCAGAATGGGAATTTTCCATGTATGAGTTGCGTGGCTTGCTCCTCCATAATAAAGGGAGAGAGATTTAAACACCCACATAAAGATCAGTGGTACACCATTATATTATATTGTTCATGTGACAAAGCACTCATTATCAGATTCATACTATTCCTAACCTGAGGAGAGCTGGTGATGGGATAAACCTGGTGGATCCATGAATTGGGGGTCCCTGGCCCCTAATGGCTTAGAGATTTGGATCTCTCTCCCTTGTTATAATAATAATGTCCCCTTCTCATAGTGAACGTGTGACCTCTGACCAGTATTCTGCTCTCATTCTCTCTATTTCATGAGATTTGAACATGTCCTCCGTTCCTTCTCTTTTTGTCTCTAGATTGCAGGAACTTCCGACCTTTCTGGTAATCGCTGCTCTGGTACAAGCTGAGATTTAAATAAATATAGAAATATAAACAGAAAGTTATTTGAAGTATTACGATGATATTATTTTCACCTTTTTTCTGTATTTTGTTATTTTTCTAATTATGAAACTGATATACAGGTGATACTCGAAAAATTAGAACATCATGCAAAAGTTCATTTATTTCAGTAATGCAACATAAAGGGGGAAAGTAATATATGAGAGAGACACATTACATGCAAAGCAAGATAGATCAAGCCGTGATTTGTCATAAGTGCGATGATTATTGCTCACAGCTCATGGAAACCCCAAATCTCAGTAAATTAGAATATTGTGAGAAGGTGCAAGATTCTAGGCTCACAGTGTCCCACTCTAATCAGCTAAGTAACCCATAACACCTGCAAAGGGTTTCTGAGCCTTTAAATGGTCTCTCAGTCTGGTTCAGTAGGAATCACAATCATGGGGAAGACTGCTGACCTGACAGATGTGCAGAAAACCATCACTGACCCCTCCATAAGGAGGGAAAGCCTCAAAAGGTAATCACGAAGGAAGTTGGATGTTCCCAAAGTGCTGTATCAAAGCACATTAATAGAAAGTTATGTGGAAGGGAAAAGTGTGGAAGAAAAAGGTGCACAAGCAGCAGGGATGACCGCAGCCTGGAGAGGATTGTCAGGAAAAGGCCATTCAAATGTGTTGGGGACTTTCACAAGGAGTGGACTGAGGCTGGAGTCAGTGCATCAAGAGCCACCACACACAGACGGATCCTGGACATGGGCTTCAGATGTCGTATTCCTCTTGTCAAGGCGCTCACTGTTGCTCAGTGGTCCAAAGTCCTCTTTTCTGATGAGAGCAACTTTTGCATCTCATTTGGAAACCAAAGACCCAGAGTCTGGAGTAAGAATGGAGAGGCACACACTGCAAGATGCTAGAGGTCCAGTGTGAAGTTTGCACAGTCTGTGTTGATTTGGGGAGCCATGTCATCTGCTGGTGTTGGTCCACTGTGCTTCATTAAGTCCAGGGTCAACGCAGCCGTCTACCAGGAGATTTAGGAGCACTTCATGCTTCCTTCCACAGACGAGCTTTATGGGGATGCGGACTTCATTTTCCAGCAGGACTTGGCACCTGCCCACACTGCCCAAATGCACCAAAGCCTGGTTCAATGGCCGTGGGATTACTGTGCTTGATTGGCCAGCAAACTAGCCTGACCTGAACCCCATAGAGAATCTATGGGGCATTGCCAAGAGAAAGATGAGAGACATGAGACCCAACAATACAGAAGAGCTGAAGGCCACTATTAAAGCATCCTGGTCTTCCATAACACCTCAGCAGTGCCACAGGCTGATAGCTTCCATGCCACGCCGCATTGAGGCAGTAATTGCTGCAAAATGGGCCCAAACCAAGTACTGAGTCCATATGCTGCTTATACTTTTCAGAGGTCTGATATTGTTCTATGTACACTCCTTGTTTTATTGATTGCATGTAATATTCTAATTTACTGAGATTTGGGGTTTCCATGAGCTGTGAGCCATAATCATCGCACTTATGACAAATCACGGCTTGATCTATCTTGCTTTGCATGTAACGTGTCTCTCTCATATATTAGTTTCCCCTTTTACGTTACATTACTGAAATAAATCAACTTTTGCACGATATTCTAATTTTTCGAGTATCACCTGTATGTTTCAAAAGGAATTTGGATTGGATTGGAACAGCTATCTGTGAATTTACCACTGCAGTGTACTCTGTGTGACAGATAATACTGAAACGCAACGTATTTGCTCGAATATAAGACGACCCTGATTATAACCCCCCCCAAACTTTTGGATATTCCTTTAGGAAAAAAACTAAAAGCCTGAATATAAAACTACCCTATAGGAAAAAAGTTTAACTTGTATATATTCACATGTAAATCGCTTTTTCATATTTAATAAAAATTATGATATAAAAAAATGCATTTCTTGTTTTTATTTCCTTTTTATGTGCCAATGCTGCCCCTCCCCCCGACTTACCCAATGCTGGCTTTCTCCCCCCAACATTGTCTCTCCCCCTCCCTCCCCTGATAGAGCTATACAGAGCAAAGATTCTAAACAACGCGTCTGCCCCCTGATAGAGCTATACAGAGCAAATATTCTAAACATATCCTCCCCCTGATAGAGCTATACAGAGCAAAGATTCTAAACTACGCGTCTGCCCCCTGATAGAGCTATACAGAGCAAAGATTCTAACCAACATGTCTGCCCCTGATAGAGCTATACAGAGCAAAGATTCTAAACATATCCTCCCCCTGATAGAGCTATACAGAGCAAAGATTCTAAACATATCCTCCCCCTGATAGAGCTATACAGAGCAAAGATTCTAAACAACATGTCCGCCCTCTGATAGAGCTATACAGAGCAAAGATTCTAAACAACATGTCTGCCCCCTGATAGAGCTATACAGAGCAAAGATTCTAACCAACATGTCTGCCCCCTGATAGAGCTATACAGAGCAAAGATTCTAAACAACATGTCCACCCCCTGATAGAGCTATACAGAGCAAAGATTCTAAACCAGGGCTCGACAAACCCCGGGCGCCAGGTCGCCATGGCGACCAGGAAATCAGACCTGGCGCCCGGGTGCTGTTTGTCACAGGGAGCCCTTGCCGGCTGCCATGCGTTTTACTTTCAGTGCGAGGGGAGAAAGTCTGTGCGGATCACACAGACTGTAAGCTCCGCCCCCTCGCGCAACACGCTGCAGTGCCGATTGTCACGTGACAACACGGCACAGGAACCGAAAGAAGATCGGGCTCCAGCATAAATGTCCCCCTCCTCTGCAATGAGGTAAGCAGCAGGGAGGGAGGACACTGTAAGAAATATTTTTTTTGTTCTTTAAAAAAAACCCACAAAAATGGTGTGTATGTGTGTATATAACTGGCTGTGTATGTGGTGTGTGTGTGTATGTGTGTATATAACTGGCTGTGTATGTGGTGTGTGTATGTATGAGTGAATGTAACTGGCTGTGTATGTGGTGTGTGTATGTATGAGTGAATGTAACTGGCTGTGTATGTGGTGTGTGTATGTATGAGTGAATGTAACTGACTGTATGTGGTGTGTGTGTGTGTGAATGTAACGGACTGTGTGTGTGTGTGTGAATGTAACTTGCTGTATGTGGTGTGTGTGAATGTAACTGGCTGTGTATGTGGTGTGTGTATGTAACGGACTGTGTGTGTGTGTGAATGTAACGGACTGTGTGTGTGTGTGAATGTAACTTGCTGTATGTGGTGTGTGTGAATGTAACTGGCTGTGTATGTGGTGTGTGTATGTATGTGTGAATGTAACTGGCTGTGTATGTGGTGTGTGTATGTATGAGTGAATGTAACTGGCTGTGTATGTGGTCTGTGTGTATGTATGAGTGAATGTAACTGACTGTATGTGGTGTGTGTGTGAATGTAACTGACTGTGTATATGGTGTGTGTGTGTGTGTGAATGTAACTGACTGTATGTGGTGTGTGTGAATGTAACTGACTGTATATGGTGTGGGTGTGTGTGTGTGTGAATGTAACTGACTGTATGTGGTGTGTGTGAATGTAACTGACTGTATGTGGTGTGTGTGAATGTAACTGACTGTATGTGGTGTGTGTGTGAATGTAACTGACTGTATGTGGTGTGTGTGTGAATGTAACTGACTGTATGTGGTGTGTGTGTGTGTGAATGTAACTGACTGTATGTGGTGTGTGTGTGTGTGTGTGAATGTAACTGACTGTATGTGGTGTGTGTGTGTGTGAATGTGACTGGCTGTGTATGTGAGGTGGGTGTATGCCACTGTCTCCGTGCGTTTATGATTTTGTGATGTGCCGTTGTCTGGCTCCTAAATTTTTTGGCTGGCTCCTAAAACTTAATTAAATTTGTCAAGCCCTGATCTAAACAACATGTCCGCCCCCTGATAGAGCTATACAGAGCAAAGATTCTAAACATGTCCTCCCCCTTATTTATATTTAAAATGTCTACGCCTGATGCATTCTTTCAATAAAACCAAACTTTATTTATTGCCGACAGTTGGCCTTTATGTGATTGTAGTAGCTGCATTGGACTTATTGTGGAGCCACCCAATTAGAGGGGGGTCGTGTCACATGACCTGGGCTGCAATTTCCCAATTCTTATTATTTAAAATGAGCTGTCCATATATTCCTGATCATGCTACAGGAATAATAAGGTGATATTGTCCTGCTCTGTGCACAGCGTCCTGCGGTGATTTACAGAAGATTTAACTCCCCAATGATCAAATCCCCCATTAATACAGACGTACCAATGTACTTATATCAACAAACTTTACTACTTTCCCCAAATTACCTTCAGACACAATCAGAAAATGCACCAACCATTATTTATTTTTCCCCAGACATATCCATTGTTTAATTGAAGGATCCAGTTGATCATTCCAATGTAATTCCTTTAGATCCGCCTACTCTTGTGTCATTGGCATGGACTAAAGATCACTTTTCCCAAAGGGGAATCTCCAATGGTTACGAAAATATATGAACCCCCTGAAATGCAGGCACCCTGGTGTGTAATGACGTCTTTCTGGCTTCCCCAGCGCATTTTACGAGAGAGCACTTGTGAAAGGTCTGTCATACGAGTGACTCTGCCTGTGTTTACTAAGCGCTGACTGGTAGCGAAAAGTCTTCTCACATTCCGCACACTTAAACGGCCTTTCCCCCGTGTGAATTCGTTGGTGAACCACCAAATTGGACTGTTGGCTGAATTGCTTTCCGCACTCCGCACACGCGTACGGTCTCTCACCCGTGTGCGTCCTGCGATGGACTGTGAGCTTGGACATTTTAACAAAGCTCTTCCCGCACTCGCCGCAGATGTAGGGTCGGTCCCCGGTGTGTGTCTTCCTGTGTTCTGTAAGGTGGGACCACTGTATGAAGGTCTTCTCACAGAGGGAACACTTGAAGGGCCTTTCTCCTGTGTGAATTCTCTGGTGGACAATGAGCTTGGACTTCTCCAGGAAGCTCTTATTGCACTCCTTACATTTGTGCTGCTTCTCAGCGGGCAGGAGAGCCCCCAGATACTCGGTCAGAGGAGACCATGGAATGTAGGTCTTTTCACAGTCATTGACTGGAGTCATACTCTCCATTGAGTCGATGGACTTGAACAACACAGCTTCATCTTGGGAGATCGCCATCAACGACCTTTCCATCAGTGGGTCAAAATGACTGTTTTTTGGGAGAAATCGAGGTGGCTCAAATTGGAGGATGTTCTTGTACCTGCACGGCTCCGGCTGGATTTTGCTGTCATGTGTTTTCCGGTGAAGTTTAAGATTCGATTGCTGGCTGAAGGCTTTGTCGCACAGGGGACACTTATAGGGTTTTTCGCCGGTGTGGGTTCGCTGGTGTACTACCAGGGCATAGTGGTAACTAAAGGTCTTCTCGCAGCAGGTACATTTGAAGGGCCTCTCTCCTGTATGTGTCCGCTGGTGGACCACAAGGTTAGACTGCTGGCTAAAGCTCTTATTGCATTCTTCACATTTATAAGGCCTCTCCCCTGTGTGGATCCTCAGGTGGACAATCAGCTTGGACATCTTGATGAAGCTCTTCTCACACTCTGTGCACTGGTAGGGCCGATCCCCGGTGTGAGTTCTCTGATGCTCCATGAGGTTTGAGGGATAGTGGAAGGTCTTCTCGCATTGTTTGCACTTGTGAGGTTTGTCCCCAGTGTGGATCCTCATGTGCTCGGTCAAGTGGGACCTCTTGGTGAAGCTCTTTAAGCACTCCGCACATTTAAATGGTTTCTCCCCTGTGTGAGTCCGCTGATGCTCCATGAGCTTTGAATGTTGGTTGTAGCCCTTTTCGCACAACTCGCACTTGTAGGGTCTCTCCTCGATGTGGCCTTTTTTATGGACCATCAGTTGTGACCTCTTCATGAAGCTCTTCTCACATTCGACGCATTTGAAGAGCCTTTCCCCGGTGTGTGTTCTCTGGTGCAGAGCCAGAACTGACTGGTTACTGAAGGTTTTATCGCAGTCACTGCACTGGTGAACCCTTCCCGTTGGGTGACAAGGCGACTGGACGGCTCCCGTTCCCCCATTGCTGCCAACCTCCATTTTATTTTGCTTATGGATCTTCTCTCTCTCGTGGATTCTTTTATGGGTCACCAGGTGCGACCAGCTGCCGAAAACCTTCTTACACTCAAAGCATTTGTGAAGTTTGCGATTTGTCAGATGCTTCTTCTGGTCACCTGCGGGACAGTCAGGAGTCTGGGTGCCTTGGTCAGTCTCTGTCCATGGCGTCCGCTCAGTGACAAGGCCTCGTTCTCTTCCTTCACTGGTGAAGAACGGACAGTCTGGAGCTGAAACGATAAACCGTCCATATGTTAAAATACACAGCACTTACTGTACAGGGCTGAAATAAATGAATTACTCCATCATGTTACAGTATCATAACATGTATTTATATAGTGCCAACAATTTACATAGCGCTTGCTACAGAGTACACAAGGGAGGTACATACTCTGTTAGACAAACAAAGACAGACTGGTACAGGAGGTAGAGATTCCTGCTCGCAGAGCTTACAATCTAGAGGGAGGGGGGGAGACGCATAAGGCAAGTGAAAAAGGTCAAAGGGGAAGGTGACCACAGTATTTGGGGACAGTGAGAGCTGGGTGGGTTTGGCCAGAGGTTAATTAATGGGTGTTCTAGTTGGGTGGATAGTAAGAGTCCTTATTCCTAACAGTATTTGGGGACAGTGAGAGCTGGGTGGGTTTGGCCAGAGGTTAATTAATGGGTGTTCTAGTGGGATGAATAGTAAGCTTCCTTTTTCCTAAAAGTATTTGGGGGACAGTGAGAGCTGGGTGGGTTTGGCCAGAGGTTAATTAATGGGTGTTCTAGTGGGATGAATAGTAAGCTTCCTTATTCCTAACAGTATTTGAGGACAGTGAGAGCTGGTGGGTTTCTTCAGAGGTTAATTAATGGGTGTTCTAGTGGGATGAATAGTAAGCTTCCTTATTCTTAACAGTATTTGGGGACAGTGAGAGCTGGGTGGGTTTGGCCAGAGGTTAATTAATGGGTGTTCTAGTGGGATGAATAGTAAGCTTCCTTATTCCTAACAGTATTTGGGGACAGTGAGAGCTGGGTGGGTTTGGCCAGAGGTTAATTAATGGGTGTTCTAGTGGGATGGATAGTAAGCTTCCTTATTCCTAACAGTATTTGGGGACAGTGAGAGCTGGGTGGGTTTGGCCAGAGGTTAATTAATGGGTGTTCTAGTGGGATGGATAGTAAGCTTCCTTATTCCTAACAGTATTTGGGGACAGTGAGAGCTGGGTGGGTTTGGCCAGAGGTTAATTAATGGGTGTTCTAGTGGGGTGAATAGTAAGCTTCCTTATTCCTAACAGTATTTGGGGACAGTTGGAGCTGGGTGGGTTTGGCCAGAGGTTAATTAATGGGTGTTCTAGTGGGATGAATAGTAAGCTTCCTTATTCCTAACAGTATTTGGGGACAGTGAGAGCTTGGTCGGTTTGGCCAGAGGTTAATTAATGGGTGTTCTAGTGGGATGAATAGTAAGCTTCCTTATTCCTAACAGTATTTGGGGACAGTGAGAGCTGGGTGGGTTTGGCCAGAGGTTAATTAATGGGTGTTCTAGTGGGATGAATAGTAAGCTTCCTTATTCCTAACAGTATTTGGGGACAGTGAGAGCTGGGTGGGTTTGGTCAGAGGTTAATTAATGGGTGTTCTAGTGGGATGAATAGTAAGCTTCCTTATTCCTAACAGTATTTGGGGACAGTGAGAGCTGGGTGGGTTTGGTCAGAGGTTAATTAATGGGTGTTCTAGTGGGATGAATAGTAAGCTTCCTTATTCCTAACAGTATTTGGGGACAGTGAGAGCTGGGTGGGTTTGGCCAGAGGTTAATTAATGGGTGTTCTAGTGGGATGAATAGTAAGCTTCCTTATTCCTAACAGTATTTGGGGACAGTGAGATCTGGGTGGGTTTGGTCAGAGGTTAATTAATGGGTGTTCTAGTGGGATGAATAGTAAGCTTCCTTATTCCTAACAGTATTTGGGGACAGTGAGAGCTTGGTCGGTTTGGCCAGAGGTTAATTAATGGGTGTTCTAGTGGGATGAATAGTAAGCTTCCTTATTCCTAACAGTATTTGGGGACAGTTGGAGCTGGGTGGGTTTGGCCAGAGGTTAATTAATGGGTGTTCTAGTGGGATGAATAGAAAGCTTCCTTATTCCTAACAGTATTTGGGGACAGTGAGAGCTGGGTGGGTTTGGCCAGATGTTAATTAATGGGTGTTCTAGTGGGATGAATAGTAAGCTTCCTTATTCCTAACAGTATTTGGGGACAGTGAGAGCTGGGTGGGGTTGGCTAAAGATTAATTAATGGGTGTTCTGGTGTGATGAATAGTAATTGAGACTTCCAGTGTGAGGATAAATAGTATACCAACATGTAATAAGCATCATATTGTATATCTACTTTGCAAATATCTTACCCAGGTATCCTCCTTTATAATGTGCAATACATCTGTCGCTGGGGCGGTCCCGAGGTAGAGGATTTGTTATGCGAGTCTGGTATCCTGACAGGAGGAAATACAAAGTCAGTATCTTATTACATAGATGGGATACTCTAGGCATCAACCTAACATGCATGTATCTGGTAGTGTTAATCCTGTACATGTTTTACAGTTTCCTGCTGTACCTTTGCCGGGTTCAGTGCAGATTAGTTGGGTTCGCTTGCACTGAGCAAGGTCAGCAGTAATGTCTACCATAACCTCTCTGTTTTGATTGGACAGCAGTGATTGGAGGGGCAGGAGAGTGACGTCAGTGAGCATGTGTAGTAGGGAGACCTCTGATTGGCTCCCAGGAGATTCTGGAGTCGCCCATTATATGCTGTGGCTACTCAACAAGGCCGATTTTTGGCCATATTCAGTTTTGGAAACTTACTCAAAAAAATCCCCCAAATTGCTGCGACTTTGGATAAAATATTCACATTTTGGGCATTTCATCTCACCAGATAATATCTGGCAAAACAAAAGGTAAATTTAATTCATTAAAAAAACCATTAATTAGAACGTAATAAACCTCTTAGTGACATGACTTTTTGGCCGTGTCTGGGCAGACTAGATGGACCGAATGGTTCTTATCTGCCGACACATCCTATGTTTCTATTGGGCAGACTAGATGGACCGAATGGTTCTTATCTGCCGACACATTCTATGTTTCTATTGGTCAGACTAGATGGACCGAATGGTTCTTATCTGCCGACACATCCTATGTTTCTATTGGGCAGACTAGATGGACCGAATGGTTCTTATCTGCCGACACATTCTAGGTTTCTATTGGGCAGACTAGATGGACCGAATGGTTCTTATCTGCCGACACATCCTATGTTTCTATTGGGCAGACTAGATGGACCGAATGGTTCTTATCTGCCGACACATTCTATGTTTCTATTGTGCAGACTAGATGGACCGAATGGTTCTTATCTGCCGACACATCCTATGTTTCTATTGTGCAGACTAGATGGACCGAATGGTTCTTATCTGCCGACACATTCTATGTCTCTATATAGATTATTGTGCAGACTAGATGGACCGAATGGTTCTTATCTGCCGACACATCCTATGTTTCTATTGGGCAGACTAGATGGACCGAATGGTTCTTATCTGCCGACACATTCTATGTTTCTATTGGGCAGACTAGATGGACCGAATGGTTCTTATCTGCCGACACATTCTAGGTTTCTATTGGGCAGACTAGATGGACCGAATGGTTCTTATCTGCCGACACATTCTATGTTTCTATTGTGCAGACTAGATGGACCGAATGGTTCTTATCTGCCGACACATTCTATGTTTCTATTGTGCAGACTAGATGGACCGAATGGTTCTTATCTGCCGACACATCCTATGTTTCTATTGGGCAGACTAGATGGACCGAATGGTTCTTATCTGCCGACACATTCTATGTTTCTATTGGTCAGACTAGATGGACCGAATGGTTCTTATCTGCCGACACATTCTATGTTTCTATTGGGCAGACTAGATGGACCGAATGGTTCTTATCTGCCGACACATTCTATGTTTCTATTGTGCAGACTAGATGGACCGAATGGTTCTTATCTGCCGACACATTCTATGTTTCTATTGGGCAGACTAGATGGACCGAATGGTTCTTATCTGCCGACACATTCTATGTTTCTATTGGTCAGACTAGATGGACCGAATGGTTCTTATCTGCCGACACATTCTATGTTTCTATTGGTCAGACTAGATGGACCGAATGGTTCTTATCTGCCGACACATCCTATGTTTCTATTGGGCAGACTAGATGGACCGAATGGTTCTTATCTGCCGACACATCCTATGTTTCTATTGGGCAGACTAGATGGACCGAATGGTTCTTATCTGCCGACACATTCTAGGTTTCTATTGGGCAGACTAGATGGACCGAATGGTTCTTATCTGCCGACACATCCTATGTTTCTATTGGGCAGACTAGATGGACCGAATGGTTCTTATCTGCCGACACATTCTATGTTTCTATTGGTCAGACTAGATGGACCGAATGGTTCTTATCTGCCGACACATCCTATGTTTCTATTGGGCAGACTAGATGGACCGAATGGTTCTTATCTGCCGACACATTCTAGGTTTCTATTGGGCAGACTAGATGGACCGAATGGTTCTTATCTGCCGACACATCCTATGTTTCTATTGGGCAGACTAGATGGACCGAATGGTTCTTATCTGCCGACACATTCTATGTTTCTATTGTGCAGACTAGATGGACCGAATGGTTCTTATCTGCCGACACATCCTATGTTTCTATTGGGCAGACTAGATGGACCGAATGGTTCTTATCTGCCGACACATTCTATGTTTCTATTGTGCAGACTAGATGGACCGAATGGTTCTTATCTGCCGACACATTCTAGGTTTCTATGTTTCTTACCCTGGTGACATGGGCTGTTTGAACATATCTGCGGTGTCATTTTCTCTCTCATTTATTGCCCCTCGTAAACTATCGGCATAAGAAGGAATTTATTTAGATATCATTATTTTCATTATATCTTATAATTTACTACAAAAAAATCCTCCCCCCGCGTCTCACCCAGTGACAGCACAAAGCGCGCTGTATACATCTCCTCCCCCCGCGTCTCACCCAGTGACAGCACAAAGCGCGCTGTATACATCTCCTCCCCCCGCGTCTCACCCAGTGACAGCACAAAGCGCCCTGTATACAGCTCCTCCCCCCGCGTCTCACCCAGTGACAGCACAAAGCACCCTGTATACATCTCCTCCTCCCGCGTCTCACCCAGTGACAGCACAAAGCGCGCTGTATACATCTCCTCCCCCCGCGTCTCACCCAGTGACAGCACAAAGCGCCCTGTATACAGCTCCTCCCCCCGCGTCTCACCCAGTGACAGCACAAAGCACCCTGTATACATCTCCTCCTCCCGCGTCTCACCCAGTGACAGCACAAAGCGCGCTGTATACATCTCCTCCCCCCGCGTCTCACCCAGTGACAGCACAAAGCGCCCTGTATACAGCTCCTCCCCCCGCGTCTCACCAAGTGACAGCACAAAGCGCGCTGTATACATCTCCTCCCCCCACGTCTCACCCAGTGACAGCACAAAGCGCGCTGTATACAGCTCCTCCCCCCGCGTCTCACCCAATGACAGCACAAAGCGCGCTGTATACATCTCCTCCCCCCGCGTCTCACCCAGTGACAGCACAAAGCACCCTGTATACATCTCCACCCGCGTCTCACCCAGTGACAGCACAAAGCGCCCTGTATACATCTCCTCCCCCCGCGTCTCACCCAGTGACAGCACAAAGCGCGCTGTATACAGCTCCTCCCCCCGCGTCTCACCCAGTGACAGCACAAAGCACCCTGTATACATCTCCTCCCCCCGCGTCTCACCCAATGACAGCACAAAGCACCCTGTATACATCTCCTCCCCCCGCGTCTCACCCAGTGACAGCACAAAGCACCCTGTATACAGCTCCTCCCCCCGCGTCTCACCCAGTGACAGCACAAAGCACCCTGTATACATCTCCTCCTCCCGCGTCTCACCCAGTGACAGCACAAAGCGCGCTGTATACATCTCCTCCCCCCGCGTCTCACCCAGTGACAGCACAAAGCGCCCTGTATACAGCTCCTCCCCCCGCGTCTCACCCAGTGACAGCACAAAGCGCGCTGTATACATCTCCTCCCCCCACGTCTCACCCAGTGACAGCACAAAGCGCGCTGTATATAGCTCCTCCCCCCGCGTCTCACCCAATGACAGCACAAAGCGCGCTGTATACATCTCCTCCCCCCGCGTCTCACCCAGTGACAGCACAAAGCACCCTGTATACATCTCCACCCGCGTCTCACCCAGTGACAGCACAAAGCGCCCTGTATACAGCTCCTCCCCCCGCGTCTCACCCAGTGACAGCACAAAGCGCCCTGTATACATCTCCTCCCCCCGCGTCTCACCCAGTGACAGCACAAAGCGCGCTGTATACAGCTCCTCCCCCCGCGTCTCACCCAGTGACAGCACAAAGCACCCTGTATACATCTCCTCCCCCCGCGTCTCACCCAATGACAGCACAAAGCACCCTGTATACATCTCCTCCCCCCGCGTCTCACCCAGTGACAGCACAAAGCACCCTGTATACATCTCCACCCGCGTCTCACCCAGTGACAGCACAAAGCGCGCTGTATACATCTCCTCCCCCCGCGTCTCACCCAGTGACAGCACAAAGCGCGCTGTATACATCTCCTCCCCCCGCGTCTCACCCAGTGACAGCACAAAGCGCGCTGTATACATCTCCTCCCCCTGCGTCTCACCCAGTGACAGCACAAAGCGCGCTGTATACATCTCCTCCCCCCGCGTCTCACCCAGTGACAGCACAAAGCGCGCTGTATACATCTCCAGCCGCGTCTCACCCAGTGACAGCACAAAGCACGCTGTATACATCTCCTCCCCCCGCGTCTCACCCAGTGACAGCACAAAGCGCGCTGTATACATCTCCTCCACCCGCGTCTCACGCAATGACAGCACAAAGCGCGCTGTATACATCTCCAGCCGCGTCTCACCCAGTGACAGCACAAAGCGCGCTGTATACATCTCCTCCCCCCGCGTCTCACCCAGTGACAGCACAAAGCGCGCTGTATACATCTCCTCCCCCCGCGTCTCACCCAGTGACAGCACAAAGCGCCCTGTATACAGCTCCTCCCCCCGCGTCTCACCCAGTGACAGCACAAAGCACCCTGTATACATCTCCTCCTCCCGCGTCTCACCCAGTGACAGCACAAAGCGCGCTGTATACATCTCCTCCCCCCGCATCTCACCCAGTGACAGCACAAAGCGCCCTGTATACATCTCCTCCCCCCGCGTCTCACCCAGTGACAGCACAAAGCGCGCTGTATACATCTCCTCCCCCCGCGTCTCACCCAGTGACAGCACAAAGCGCGCTGTATACATCTCCTCCCCCCGCGTCTCACCCAGTGACAGCACAAAGCGCCCTGTATACAGCTCCTCCCCCCGCGTCTCACCCAGTGACAGCACAAAGCGCGCTGTATACATCTCCTCCCCCTGCGTCTCACCCAGTGACAGCACAAAGCACCCTGTATTCATCTCCTCCCCCCGCGTCTCACGCAGTAACAGCACAAAGCGCGCTGTATACATCTCCTCCCCCCCGCGTCTCACCCAGTGACAGCACAAAGCACCCTGTATTCATCTCCTACCCCCGCGTCTCACCCAGTGACAGCACAAAGCACCCTGTATTAATCTCCTACCCCCGCGTCTCACCCAG
Source organism: Pelodytes ibericus (assembly GCA_036172795.1). Lineage (NCBI taxonomy): Eukaryota > Metazoa > Chordata > Amphibia > Anura > Pelodytidae > Pelodytes > Pelodytes ibericus. Next base: position 225,837,924 of record CM069859.1, read on the forward strand.
TGACAGCACAAAGCACCCTGTATACATCTCCTCCCCCCGCGTCTCACCCAGTGACAGCACAAAGCGCGCTGTATACATCTCCTCCCCCCGCATCTCACCCAGTGACAGCACAAAGCGCCCTGTATACAGCTCCTCCCCCCGCGTCTCACCCAATGACAGCACAAAGCACCCTGTATTCATCTCCTACCCCCGCGTCTCCTCCCCCCGCGTCTCACCCAGTGACAGCACAAAGCGTGCTGTATACATCTCCTCCCCCCGCGTCTCACCCAGTGACAGCAAAAAGCGAGCTGTATACATCTCCTACCCCCGCGTCTCCTCCCCCTGCGTCTCACCCAGTGACATCACGGTCTCCAGTGTCTCTTTCATGACCTCCTTGTACAGATCTTTCTCCCAGTCCTTCAGATGTCTCCATTCTTCCTCCGAGAAATACACCGCCACCTCATCAAACGACACGGGAGCCTGGGACAGAAAGACAGAGTGTTACATGTGTGTCGCCACGCACGAGGAGACACACTCACTCTGTACAGACGTGGTGAAGCCCTCATACTGTATGGAAGCATTCGCGTTGTACGGACGCGGAGACGCAGTCGCGTTATATGGGTGCGGAGACTCCATCGCGCTCTACAGACGCGGAGAAGCACTTGCGCTGTACGGACGTGCAGACACACTCGCGCTGTACGGACGTGCAGACACACTCGCGCTGTACGGACGTGCAGACACACTCGCGCTGTACGGACGTGCAGACACACTCGCGCTGTACGGACGTGCAGACACACTCGCGCTGTACGGACGTGCAGACACACTCGCGCTGTACGGACGTGCAGACACACTCGCGCTGTACGGAGGTGCAGACACACTCGCGCTGTACGGACGTGCAGACACACTCGCGCTGTACGGACGTGCAGACACACTCGCGCTGTACGGACGTGCAGACACACTCGCGCTGTACGGACGTGCAGACACACTCGCGCTGTACGGACGTGCAGACACACTCGCGCTGTAAGGACGCAGAGATTCACTCGCGCTGTACGGAAGCGATGACGTACTTGCGCTGTACACACTCGCTGACGCACTGTACGGACGCGCAGACGCACACGCTGTACATATACGGAGACGCACTCGCACTACAGGGACGCACTTGCACTGTACGGATGCCAGTGACGCACTTGCGCTGTAGAGACGCACTCGCGCTGTCCGACGCGGTGAGGCGGTAATATTAACCAGTAACCCTGAGCAGGACTGGAAATCAGGACAGGGGTTGGCGGCAGAGTCCGGACATAAGAACATTAAAGGGTTAACACTCACCATCCCGAAAACTCCCCCGAACATGATGATCTGTAGGGGTGAGGTGCAGGGGTCCTGGAGGTGTGATGAGAGGCTGGGTCAGGGCAGGGCCTGGCTGGATGAGGGTGATGTGATTGGAGGATCCAGCAATCTGTATGATGGGGTTAGAATGACTGCACACAGTCACATGACACATTACTTCCTGGTCACTGGCAGAACTACAACTCCCAGCAGAACCTGCTCTCCAGCTCACGCAGCTCAGCGTGTCATGTGACCTCTCAGCTACAGAGCCCGGGTGACTGCCGTATAGAGTGTGTGTCTGTCAGACACAGTGCTGAGCATACTGTGCACAATGCTGCCTGCGCGCAGTGCTGAGCATACTGTGCACAATGCTGCCTGCGCGCAGTGCTGAGCATACTGTGCACAATGCTGCCTGCGCGCAGTGCTGAGCATACTGTACATAGACAGTATTAATGCCGGGACAGACACAATGCTGCCTGCGCGCAGTGCTGAGCATACTGTACATAGACAGTATTAATGCCAGACATACACAATGCTGCCTGCGCGCAGTGCTGAGCATACTGTACATAGACAGTATTAATGCCGGGACAGACACAATGCTGCCTGCGCGCAGTGCTGAGCATACTGTACATAGACAGTATTAATGCCAGGACAGACACAATGCTGCCTGCGCACAGTGCCGAGCATACTGTACATAGACAGTATTAATGCCGGGACAGACACAATGCTGCCTGCACGCAGTGCTGAGCATACTGTACATAGACAGTATTAATGCCGGGACAGACACAATGCTGCCTGCGCGCAGTGCTGAGCATACTGTACATAGACAGTATTAATGCCGGGACAGACACAATGCTGCCTGCGTGCAGTGCTGAGCATACTGTACATAGACAGTATTAATGCCAGGACAGACACAATGCTGCCTGCGTGCAGTGCTGAGCATACTGTACATAGACAGTATTAATGCCGGGACAGACACAATGCTGCCTGCGCGCAGTGCTGAGCATACTGTACATAGACAGTATTAATGCCGGGACAGACACAATGCTGCCTGCGTGCAGTGCTGAGCATACTGTGCACAATGCTGCCTGCGCGCAGTGCTGAGCATACTGTACATAGACAGTATTAATGCCGGGACAGACACAATGCTGCCTGCGTGCAGTGCTGAGCATACTGTACATAGACAGTATTAATGCCAGGACAGACACAATGCTGCCTGCGTGCAGTGCTGAGCATACTGTACATAGACAGTATTAATGCCAGGACAGACACAATGCTGCCTGCGCACAGTGCTGAGCATACTGTACATAGACAGTATTAATGCCGGGACAGACACAATGCTGCCTGCGTGCAGTGCTGAGCATACTGTACATAGACAGTATTAATGCCGGGACAGACACAATGCTGCCTGCGCACAGTGCTGAGCATACTGTACATAGACAGTATTAATGCCGGGACAGACACAATGCTGCCTGTGCGCAGTGCTGAGCATACTATACATAGACAGTATTAATGCCGGGACAGACACAATGCTGCCTGCGCGCAGTGCTGAGCATACTGTACATAGACGGTATTAATGCCGGGACAGACACAATGCTGCCTGTGCGCAGTGCTGAGCATACTGTACATAGACAGTATTAATGCCGGGACAGACACAATGCTGCCTGTGCGCAGTGCTGAGCATACTGTACATAGACAGTATTAATGCCGGGACAGACACAATGCTGCCTGTGCGCAGTGCTGAGCATACTGTACATAGACAGTATTAATGCCGGGACAGACACAATGCTGCCTGTGCGCAGTGCTGAGCATACTATACATAGACGGTATTAATGCCAGGACAGACACAATGCTGCCTGCGCACAGTGCTGAGCATACTGTACATACTCAGTATTAATGCCAGGACAGACACAATGCTGCCTGCGCGCAGTGCTGAGCATACTGTACATAGACAGTATTAATGCCGGGACAGACACAATGCTGCCTGCGCGCAGTGCTGAGCATACTGTACATAGACCGTATTAATGCCAGGACAGACACAATGCTGCCTGCGCGCAGTGCTGAGCATACTGTACATAGACAGTATTAATACAGGGATAGACACAATGCTGCCTGCGCACAGTTCTGAGCATACTGTACATAGACAGTATTAATACAGGGACAGACACAATGCTGCCTGCGCACAGTGCTGAGCATACTGTACATAGACAGTATTAATGCCTGGACAGACACAATGCTGCCTGCACGCAGTGCCGAGCATACTGTACATAGACGGTATTAATGCTGGGACAGACACAATGCTGCCTGCGCGCAGTGCTGAGCATACTGTACATAGACAGTATTAATGCCGGGACAGACACAATGCTGCCTGCGCACAGTGCTGAGCATACTGTACATAGACGGTATTAATGCCGGGACAGACACAATGCTGCCTGCACGCAGTGCTGAGCATACTGTACATAGACAGTATTAATGCCGGGACAGACACAATGCTGCCTGCACGCAGTGCTGAGCATACTGTACATAGACAGTATTAATGCCGGGACAGACACAATGCTACCTGCGCACAGTGCTGAGCATACTGTACATAGACAGTATTAATACCAGGACAGACACAATGCTGCCTGCGCACAGTGCTGAGCATACTGTACATAGACCGTATTAATGCCAGGACAGACACAATGCTGCCTGCGCACAGTGCTGAGCATACTGTACATAGACCGTATTAATGCCAGGACAGACACAATGCTGCCTGCGCACAGTGCTGAGCATACTGTACATAGACAGTATTAATGCCAGGATAGACACAATGCTGCGCGCGCGCAGTGCTGAGCATACTGTACATAGACAGTATTAATGCCTGGACAGACACAATGCTGCCTGCGCACAGTGCTGAGCATACTGTACATAGACAGTATTAATGCCTGGACAGACACAATGCTGCCTGCGCACAGTGCTGAGCATACTGTACATAGACAGTATTAATGCCGGTACAGACACAATGCTGCCTGCGCGCAGTGCTGAGCATGCTGTACATAGACGGTATTAATGCCAGGACACACACAATGCTGCCTGCGCACAGTGCTGAGCATACTGTACATAGACAGTATTAATGCCTGGACAGACACAATGCTGCCTGCACACAGTGCTGAGCATACTGTACATAGACAGTATTAATTCCAGGACACACACAATGCTGCGCGCGCAGTGCTGAGCATACTGTACATAGACAGTATTAATGCCGGGACAGACACAATGCTGCCTGCGCACAGTGCTGAGCATACTGTACATAGACGGTATTATTGCCTGGACAGACACAATGCTGCCTGCGCGCAGTGCTGAGCATACTGTACATAGACAGTATTAATGCCAGGACAGACACAATGCTGCCTGCGCACAGTGCTGAGCATACTGTACATAGACAGTATTAATGCCGGGACAGACACAATGCTGCCTGCGCACAGTGCTGAGCATACTGTACATAAACAGTATTAATGCCGGGACAGACACAATGCTGCCTGCGCGCAGTGCTGAGCATACAGTACATAGACAGTATTAATGCCGGGACAGACACAATGCTGCCTGCGCACAGTGCTCAGCATACTGTACATAGACAGTATTGATGTTGGGACAGACACAATGCTGCCTGCGCACAGTGCTCAGCATACTGTACATAGACAGTATTAATGTTGGGACAGACACAATGCTGCCTGCATGCAGTGCTGAGCATACTGTACATAGACAGTATTACTGCCGGACAGACACAATGCTGCCTGCGCACAGTGCTGAGCATACTGTACATAGACAGTATTAATGCTGGGACAGACACAATGCTGCCTGCGCACAGTGCTGAGCATACTGTACATAGACAGTATTAATACCGGGACAGACACAATGCTGCCTGCGCGCAGTGCTGAGCATACTGTACATAGACAGTATTAATACCGGGACAGACACAATGCTGCACTCGCAGTGCATACTGTACATAGACGGTATAAATACAGGGACAGACACAATGCTGCCTGTGCGCAGTGCTGAGCATACTGTACATAGATAGTATTAATGCCGGGACAGACACAATGCTGCCTGCACACAGTGCTGAGCATACTGTACATAGACGGTATTAATGCCGGGACAGATACAATGCTGCCTGCGTGCAGTGCTGAGCATACTGTGCATAGACAGTATTAATACAGGGACAGACACAATGCTGCCTGTGCGCAGTGCTGAGCATACTGTACATAGACAGTATTAATGCCGGGACAGACACAATGCTGCCTGCACACAGTGCATAGCATACTGTACATAAACGGTATTAATGCCGGGACAGATACAATGCTGCCTGCGCGCAGTGCTGAGCATACTGTACATAGACGGTATTAATACAGGGACAGACACAATGCTGCCTGCGCGCAGTGCTGAGCATACTGTACACAGACAGTATTAATGCCGGGACAGACACAATGCTGCCTGCGCGCAGTGCTGAGCATACTGTACATAGACGGTATTAATACAGGGACAGACACAATGCTGCCTGCGCGCAGTGCTGAGCATACTGTACATAGACAGTATTAATGCAGGGACAGATACAATGCTGCGCTTAGTGCTGAGCATACTGTACATAGACGGTATTAATGTTGGGACAGACACAATGCTGCCTTCGCACAGTGCTGAGCATACTGTACATACTCGGTATTAATGCCGGGACAGACACAATGATTACTGCGCGCAGTGCTGAGCATACTGTACTTAGACAGAATTAATGCTGGGACAGACACAATGCTGCCTGCGCGCAGTGCTGAGCATACTGCACATAGACAGTATAAATACAGGGACAGACACAATGCTTCGCGCGCAGTGCTGAGCATACTGTACATAGACAGTATTAATGGCGGGACAGACACAATGCTGCCCGCGCACAGTGCTGAGCATACTGTACATAGACCGTATTAATACCAGGACAGACACAATGCTGCGTGTGCGCAGTGCTGAACATACTGTACATAGACAGTATTAATGCCGGGACAGACACAATGCTGCCTGCGCACAGTGCTGAACATACTGTACATAGACAGTATTAATGCCTGGACAGACACAATGCTGCCTGCGCGCAGTGCTGAGCATACTGTACATAGACAGTATTAATGCCTGGACAGACACAATGCTGCCTGCACACAGTGCTGAGCATACTGTACATAGACGGTATTAATACTGGGACAGACACAATGCTGCCTGCGCACAGTGCTGAGCATACTGTACATAGACGGTATTAATGCAGGGACAGACACAATGCTGCCTGCGCACAGTGCTGAGCATACTGTACATAGACGGTATTAATGCTGGGACAGACACAATGCTGCCTGCGCACAGTGCTGAGCATACTGTACATAGACGGTATTAATGCAGGGACAGACACAATGCTGCCTGCACACAGTGCTGAGCATACTGTACATAGACAGTATTAATGCCGGGACAGACACAATGCTGCCTGCGCGCAGTGCTGAGCATACTGTACATAGACAGTATTAATGTCGGGACAGACACAATTCTGCCTGGGCGCAGTGCTGAGCATACTGTACATAGACGGTATTAATGCCGGGACAGACATAATGCTGCCTGCGCGCAGTGCTGAGCATACTATACATAGTCAGTATTAATGCCGGGACAGACACAATGCTGCCTGCGCGCAGTGCTGAGCATACTGTACATAGACAGTATTAATGTCGGGACAGACACAATTCTGCCTGGGCGCAGTGCTGAGCATACTGTACATAGACGGTATTAATGCCGGGACAGACATAATGCTGCCTGCGCGCAGTGCTGAGCATACTATACATAGTCAGTATTAATGCCGGGACAGACACAATGATGAGTAGGAGGAGTTAATGTCAGATTTATTCAGGTAGCCGATCATATAGCTGTACGCGTGGAATGAGAAGTAGGAGGAGTTAATGTCAGATCTATTCAGGTAGCCGATCATACAGCTGTATGCGTGGAATGAGAAGTAGGAGGAGTTAATGTCAGATCTATTCAGGTAGCCGATCATACAGCTGTATGCGTGGAATGAGAAGTAGGAGGAGTTAATGTCAGGTCTATTCAGGGAGCTGATCATACAGCTGTATGTGTGGAATGAGAAGTAGGAGGAGTTAATGTCAGATGTATTCAGGTAGCTGATCATACAGCTGTATGCGTGGAATGAGAAGTAGGAGGAGTTACTGTCAGATGTATTCAGGTAGCTGATCATACAGCTGTATGCGTGGAATGAGAAGTAGGAGGAGTTAATGTCAGATGTATTCAGGTAGCTGATCATACAGCTGTATGCGTGGAATGAGAAGTAGGAGGAGTTACTGTCAGATCTATTCAGGTAGCCGATCATACAGCTGTATGCGTGGAATGAGAAGTAGGAGGAGTTACTGTCAGATCTATTCAGGGAGCCGATCATACAGCTGTATGCGTGGAATGAGAAGTAGGAGGAGTTAATGTCAGATCTATTAAGATAGCTGATCATACAGCTGTATGCGTGGAATGAGAAGTAGGAGGAGTTACTGTCAGATCTATTCAGGTAGCCGATCATACAGCTGTATGCGTGGAATGAGAAGTAGGAGGAGTTACTGTCAGATCTATTCAGGTAGCTGATCATACAGCTGTATGCGTGGAATGAGAAGTAGGAGGAGGTAATGTCAGATCTATTCAGGTAGCTGATCATACAGCTGTATGCATGGAATGAGAAGTAGGAGGAGTTAATGTCAGATCTATTCAGGTAGCCGATCATACAGCTGTATGCGTGGAATGAGAAGTAGGAGGAGTTAATGTCAGATCTATTCAGGTAGCCGATCATACAGCTGTACGCATGGAATGAGAAGTAGGAGGAGTTAATGTCAGATCTATTCAGGTAGCTGATCATACAGCTGTATGCGTGGAATGAGAAGTAGGAGGAGTTAGTGTCAGATCTATTCAGGTAGCCGATCATACAGCTGTATGCGTGGAATGAGAAGTAGGAGGAGTTACTGTCAGATCTATTCAGGTAGCTGATCATACAGCTGTATGCGTGGAATGAGAAGTAGGAGGAGTTAATGTCAGATCTATCCAGCTAGCCGATCATACACCTGTACGCGTGGAATGAGAAGTAGGAAGATTTAATGTCAGGTCTATTCAGGGAGCCGATCATACAGCTGTACGCGTGGAATGAGAAGTAGGAGGAGTTAATGTCAGATCTATTCAGGTAGCCGATCATACAGCTGTATGCGTGGAATGAGAAGTAGGAGGAGTTAATGTCAGATCTAGTCAGGTAGCCGATCATACAGCTGTATGCGTGGAATGAGAAGTAGGAGGAGTTAATGTCAGATCTCTTCAGGTAGCTGATCATACAGCTGTACGCGTGGAATGAGAAGTAGGAGGAGTTAATGTCAGATCTATTCAGGGAGCTGATCATACAGCTGTATGCGTGGAATGAGAAGTAGGAGGAGTTAATGTCAGATCTATTCAGGTAGAAACATAGAAACATAGAATGTGTCAGCAGATAAGAACCATTCGGTCCATCTAGTCTGCCCAATTTTTTTTATTTTTTTTTTGAGTACTTTTATTAGTGATCATACAGCTGTATGTGTGGAATGAGAAGTAGGAGGAGTTAATGTCAGATCTATTCAGGTAGCTGATCATACAGCTGTATGCGTGGAATGAGAAGTAGGAGGAGTTAATGTCAGATCTATTCAGGTAGAAACATAGAAACATAGAATGTGTCAGCAGATAAGAACCATTCGGTCCATCTAGTCTGCCCAATTTTTTTTATTTTTTTTTTGAGTACTTTTATTAGTGATCATACAGCTGTATGTGTGGAATGAGAAGTAGGAGGAGTTAATGTCAGATCTATTCAGGTAGCTGATCATACAGCTGTATGCGTGGAATGAGAAGTAGGAGGAGTTAATGTCAGATCTCTTCAGGTAGCCGATCATACAGCTGTATGTGTGGAATGAGAAGTAGGAGGAGTTAATGTCAGATCTATTCAGGTAGCCGATCATACAGCTGTACGCGTGGAATGAGAAGTAGGAGGAGTTAATGTCAGATCTATTCAGGGAGCCGATCATACAGCTGTATGCGTGGAATGAGAAGTAGGAGGAGTTAATGTCAGATCTATTCAGGTAGCCGATCATACAGCTGTATGCGTGGAATGAGAAGTAGGAGGAGTTAATGTCAGATCTATTCAGGTAGCTGATCATACAGCTGTATGCGTGGAATGAGAAGTAGGAGGAGTTAATGTCAGATCTATTCAGGTAGCCGATCATACAGCTGTATGCGTGGAATGAGAAGTAGGAGGAGTTACTGTCAGATCTATTCAGGAAGCTGATCATACAGCTGTATGCGTGGAATGAGAAGTAGGAGGAGTTAATGTCAGATCTATTCAGGTAGCCGATCATACAGCTGTATGCGTGGAATGAGAAGTAGGAGGAGTTAATGTCAGATCTATTCAGGTAGCCGATCATACAGCTGTATGCACGGAATGAGAAGTAGGAGGAGTTACTGTCAGATCTATTCAGGTAGCTGATCATACAGCTGTATGCGTGGAATGAGAAGTAGGAGGAGTTAATGTCAGATCTATTCAGGTAGCTGATCATACAGCTGTATGCGTGGAATGAGAAGTAGGAGGAGTTACTGTCAGATCAATTAGGTAGCTGATCATACAGCTGTATGCGTGGAATGAGAAGTAGGAGGAGTTAATGTCAGATCTCTTCAGGTAGCCGATCATACAGCTGTATGTGTGGAATGAGAAGTAGGAGGAGTTAATGTCAGATCTATTCAGGTAGCTGATCATACAGCTGTATGCATGGAATGAGAAGTAGGAGGAGTTAATGTCAGATCTATTCAGGTAGCCGATCATACAGCTGTATGCGTGGAATGAGAAGTAGGAGGAGTTAATGTCAGATCTATTCAGGTAGCTGATCATACAGCTGTATGCGTGGAATGAGAAGTAGGTGGAGTTACAGTCAGATCTATTATGTATGCGTGGAATTAGATACACACATATATATAACCTAATCATTCCAGCCTTTCTTCATAACTAAAACTTCTCATTCTCCTCACTATAACACTCACATTTGTCCATTTTGTTGTAACATAGTAACATAGTAATTTAGGTTGAAAAAAGACACAAGTCCATCAAGTTCAACCCTTCTACCTATCATTACAGCTTTTGATCCAAAAGAAGGCAAAAAACCCCTAAGGAAGCTATTTCGAATTTTGCCTCCTGGGGGAAAAAATTCCTTCTTGACTCCAAGAGGCAATCAGATTTCTCCTTGGATCAATAAGCTCTTTTATTAATGCTTGTAGTTGGAATAAATGTGATTTTCCCCCATCCTTCGCAGTGCCCCAGGATTTCGAAATACTTTATTTGTTATAAAATGTGTGGGAGAAATATCCTGTTTAGGTTTTCATGTGACAATTATTAATCCAAGTTATATCAGGCGTGTAACAGAGAAATTATGCTGTCATTGCTGCTTGCTCCATTAGATCATTGTGCTGATCATTTTTATATTTCTAACAAGCCTGTACGTCCTCTTCTTTGTGCACAAGAGGCATATTGCATCACTTACCCCCTTTTGCACAGTACAAGTCTGGGATCAGTGTTTGATTGCTGGCGTTGGATTTTTTAAAAGATGTTAAACAGTAGTTGTGTCTAAGGATGAGTAATAAGATTATCTTCAAAGCATTACCTTTAAATGGATAGTCCAGGCATCAGGTTAACTTGCTGCATTAGTGTATATTATATAGGATATTGTCTTGCACACATTCTTGCTCTAGCCTTCTCTCTGCTGCCATTGCCTTGGAAGTGCATCAGATGGATCATTGTGCCATTCTATCTTCTTTCAGAAGTGACTATGAGAAATTAGATGGGAATTTCAGACTTTAGACCAAGGAAGCAGAGTTGGAAAAATGTTCCAATGTGGCCGAATGGGAGAATTTTTTCCAAATCAGCTACTTTGGCCTCAGGTTTGAAATTCCCACCTCAATGACCCTGCAGTTCTCTCTTTATTGAGCAGACCCTCATATGTACCCTTGTAATAATTAAAGTATACTGAAAGCTACATATTAATGCTGCTCGTTGTGTGTAATTTAATATTTGTCACTTTTATTGGTTTTTAAGTTTTTTGTGTTCTGTTTATTTTTATTTTTTTGTTTTACTGTTTTGCCATTTATTTGGTCAAAAAAAAGATTATGAAAAATAAAACATATTTACAATCTAAGAGGTATTTACTGAAAATTGTGAACATTCCAATATTTCCCCTCAATTCAATACATTTTACTCATTTAAGAGCCGTATATTATACACCATTTTTATATGGTCGTAATACCAGTGGAATGTAGCGGAAGTCTTCCAGTAGGAGACAATCCGCCATCTTTCCTGCTGGTGGGAGGGGCCTGTCACTGACAAAGGTGCTGTGCGGATTCCTATTGGTCTGTCAGGCTGTCAGTACAGCAGGAAACCAACCAATAGGCAATCGCAACGAGAGGCTTATATTCTGTAATCCTCTGATTTATTGGAGAGATCTCCTGCTTACACAAGTGCAACATCATTGTTTGCAGAGCAGCGATTTGGAATAAAGTTACATGAATTAAATGAAATATTGGCCAACAGTCACGTTATCATTCCTGTGTGTTATAAAGAAAACAAACAGTCCGATAGATTATTATTTCAAGAACAATAGTGATAATTGGCACATTGCAGCGGCAATAATAATATATTAATAAATATACGGCAGAGAATTCCTGATAGTTACAGGTGGGAGGGCAGACCGTATAGATCTATAGGGGGCGCTGTGCTGGGCTGTTGGGAATTTGATAACAAAGAAGGGAGCAAACTGTACGCCCAAGACACACAATCTACATTAAATGTCAGTTGCCACTGCTCTGACCATTTTTCTAGTTTAGCTAAATCATTTGCCATTTGGCTTATCCCTCCATGAATATCAACCCTGCTGCAAATCTTTGTATCATCAGCAAAAAGACATACTTTGCCAACAAGACCTTCTGCAATATCGCTAATAACAATATTATAGAGAATAGGTCCAAGTACAGATCCCTGAGGTACCCCACTAGTAACAAGACCTTCTGCAATATCACTAATAACAATATTATAGAGAATGGGTCCAAGTACAGACCCCTGAGGTACCTCACTAGTAACAAGACCTTCTGTAATATCACTAATAACAATATTACAGAGAATGGGTCCAAGTACAGATCCCTGAGGTACCCCACTAGTAACAAGACCTTCTGCAATATCACTAATAACAATATTATAGAGAATGGGTCCAAGTACAGACCCCTGAGGTACCCCACTAGTAACAAGACCTTCTGCAATATCCCTAATAACATTATTATAGAGAATGGGTCCAAGTACAGACCTCTGAGGTACCCCACTAGTAACAAGACCTTCTGCAATATCCCTAATAACATTATTATAGAGAATGGGTCCAAGTACAGACCCCTGAGGTACCCCACTAGTAACAAGACCTTCTGCAATATCACTAATAACAATATTATAGAGAATGGGTCCAAGTACAGCTCCCTGAGGTACCCCACTAGTAACAAGACCTTCTGCAATATCACTAATAACAATATTATAGAGAATGGGTCCAAGTACAGACCCCTGAGGTACCCCACTAGTAACAAGTCCTTCTGCAATATCACTAATAACAATATTATAGAGAATGGGTCCAAGTACAGACCCCTGAGGTACCCCACTAGTAACAAGACCTTCTGCAATATCGCTAATAACAATATTATAGAGAATGGGTCCAAGTACAGATCCCTGAGGTACCCCCCTAGTAACAAGACCTTCTGCAATATCACTAATAACAATATTATAGAGAATGGGTCCAAGTACAGATCCCTGAGGTACCCCACTAGTAACAAGACCTTCTGCAATATCACTAATAATAATATTATAGAGAATGGGTCCAAGTACAGACCCCTGAGGTACCCCACTAGTAACAAGACCTTCTGCAATATCACTAATAATAATATTATAGAGAATGGGTCCAAGTACAGACCCCTGAGGTACCCCACTAGTAACAAGACCTTCTGCAATATCACTAATAGAATATTATAGAGAATGGTTCCAAGTACAGACCCCTGAGGTACCCCACTAGTAACAAGACCTTCTGCAATATCACTAATAATAATATTATAGAGAATGGGTCCAAGTACAGACCCCTGAGGTACCCCACTAGTAACAAGACCTTCTGCAATATCACTAATAACAATATTATAGAGAATGGGTCCAAGTACAGATCCCTGAGGTACCCCACTAGTAACAAGACCTTCTGCAATATCCCTAATAACATTATTATAGAGAATGGGTCCAAGTACAGACCCCTGAGGTACCCCACTAGTAAGAAGACCTTCTGCAATATCACTAATAACATTATTATAGAGAATGGGTCCAAGTACAGACCCCTGAGGTACCCCACTAGTAACAAGACCTTCTGCAATATCGCTAATAACAATATTATAGAGAATGGGTCCAAGTACAGATCCCTGAGGTACCCCCCTAGTAACAAGACCTTCTGCAATATCACTAATAACAATATTATAGAGAATGGGTCCAAGTACAGATCCCTGAGGTACCCCACTAGTAACAAGACCTTCTGCAATATCACTAATAATAATATTATAGAGAATGGGTCCAAGTACAGACCCCTGAGGTACCCCACTAGTAACAAGACCTTCTGCAATATCACTAATAATAATATTATAGAGAATGGGTCCAAGTACAGACCCCTGAGGTACCCCACTAGTAACAAGACCTTCTGCAATATCACTAATAGAATATTATAGAGAATGGTTCCAAGTACAGACCCCTGAGGTACCCCACTAGTAACAAGACCTTCTGCAATATCACTAATAATAATATTATAGAGAATGGGTCCAAGTACAGACCCCTGAGGTACCCCACTAGTAACAAGACCTTCTGCAATATCACTAATAACAATATTATAGAGAATGGGTCCAAGTACAGATCCCTGAGGTACCCCACTAGTAACAAGACCTTCTGCAATATCCCTAATAACATTATTATAGAGAATGGGTCCAAGTACAGACCCCTGAGGTACCCCACTAGTAAGAAGACCTTCTGCAATATCACTAATAACATTATTATAGAGAATGGGTCCAAGTACAGACCCCTGAGGTACCCCACTAGTAACAAGACCTTCTGCAATATCACTAATAACAATATTATAGAGAATGGGTCCAAGTACAGATCCCTGAGGTACCCCCCTAGTAACAAGACCTTCTGCAATATCACTAATAATAATATTATAGAGAATGGGTCCAAGTACAGACCCCTGAGGTACCCCACTAGTAACAAGACCTTCTGCAATATCACTAATAATAATATTATAGAGAATGGGTCCAAGTACAGACCCCTGAGGTACCCCACAAGTAACAAGACCTTCTGCAATATCACTAATAGAATATTATAGAGAATGGTTCCAAGTACAGACCCCTGAGGTACCCCACTAGTAACAAGACCTTCTGCAATATCACTAATAACAATATTATAGAGAATGGGTCCAAGTACAGACCCCTGAGGTACCCCACTAGTAACAAGACCTTCTGCAATATCACTAATAATAATATTATAGAGAATGGGTCCAAGTACAGACCCCTGAGGTACCCCACTAGTAACAAGACCTTCTGCAATATCACTAATAACAATATTATAGAGAATGGGTCCAAGTACAGATCACTGAGGTACCCCACTAGTAACAAGACCTTCTGCAATATCCCTAATAACATTATTATAGAGAATGGGTCCAAGTACAGACCCCTGAGGTACCCCACTAGTAAGAAGACCTTCTGCAATATCACTAATAACATTATTATAGAGAATGGGTCCAAGTACAGACCCCTGAGGTACCCCACTAGTAACAAGACCTTCTGCAATATCACTAATAACAATATTAGAGAGAATGGGTCCTAGTACAGATCCCTGAGGTACCCCACTAGTAACAAGACCTTCTGCAATATCACTAATAACAATATTATAGAGAATGGGTCCAAGTACAGACCCCTGAGGTACCCCACTAGTAACACGACCTTCTGCAATATCACTAATAACAATATTATAGAGAATGGGTCCAAGTACAGATCCCTGAGGTACCCCACTAGTAACGAGACCTTCTGCAATATCACTAATAATAATATTATAGAGAATGGGTCCAAGTACAGACCCCTGAGGTACCCCACTAGTAACAAGACCTTCTGCAATATCACTAATAACAATATTATAGAGAATGGGTCCAAGTACAGATCCCTGAGGTACCCCACTAGTAACGAGACCTTCTGCAATATCACTAATAATAATATTATAGAGAATGGGTCCAAGTACAGACCCCTGAGGTACCCCACTAGTAACAAGACCTTCTGCAATATCACTAATAATAATATTATAGAGAATGGGTCCAAGTACAGACCCCTGAGGTACCCCACTAGTAACAAGACCTTCTGCAATATCACTAATAGAATATTATAGAGAATGGTTCCAAGTACAGACCCCTGAGGTACCCCACTAGTAACAAGACCTTCTGCAATATCACTAATAATAATATTATAGAGAATGGGTCCAAGTACAGACCCCTGAGGTACCCCACTAGTAACAAGACCTTCTGCAATATCCCTAATAAAATTATTATAGAGAATGGGTCCAAGTACAGACCCCTGAGGTACCCCACTAGTAACAAGACCTTCTGCAATATCACTAATAACAATATTATAGAGAATGGGTCCAAGTACAGACCCCTGAGGTACCCCACTAGTAACAAGACCTTCTGCAATATCACTAATAACAATATTATAGAGAATGGGTCCAAGTACAGATCCCTGAGGTACCCCACTAGTAACAAGACCTTCTGCAATATCACTAATAACAATATTATAGAGAATGGGTCCAAGTACAGACCCCTGAGGTACCCCACTAGTAACAAGACCTTCTGCGATATCACTAATAACAATATTATAGAGAATGGGTCCAAGTACAGATCCCTGAGGTACCCCACTAGTAACAAGACCTTCTGTAATATCACTAATAACAATATTATAGAGAATAGGTCCAAGTACAGACCCCTGAGGTACCTCACTAGTAACAAGACCTTCTGCAATATCGCTAATAACAATATTATAGAGAATGGGTCCAAGTACAGATCCCTGAGGTACCCCACTAGTAACAAGACCTTCTGCAATATCACTAATAACAATATTATAGAGAATGGGTCCAAGTACAGATCCCTGAGGTACCCCACTAGTAACAAGACCTTCTGCAATATCACTAATAACAATATTATAGAGAATGGGTCCAAGAACAGATCCCTGAGGTACCCCACTAGTAACAAGACCTTCTGCAATATCACTAATAACAATATTATAGAGAATGGGTCCAAGTACAGACCCCTGAGGTACCCCACTAGTAACAAGTCCTTCTGCAATATCACTAATAACAATATTATAGAGAATGGGTCCAAGCAGTGGCGTAGCGTGGGTTGTCAGCACCCGGGGCAAGGCAAGTAATTTGCGCCCCCTAACCCGTGGATTTTAGCACTCGAGTCTCTTCTACTAGATTAGTTAAAGAAACCCTTACCCCCCAAGCACATGTATTGTTTGTTATGAAAATACTTATGTAATTAAAGTAAAATGCATCTAAATACAAGTTTATTTTCCAACACTTTATTGAGTGCGAACACGCATTACACACATTCTCCACATTTTCAGCAGGTCTATGAATACAAATATACACATGTAGTAACCTAGCATGGGCCATGCTATTATATGTCGTCTCACAACCATCGTAAACGACAAAAAATATCAAGAACAAAAACTAAACATCAAAATGGAACCATACCCTGGAGATGATCCAAGACTCGGCTAGATGGAGCCAACTTCCTCAAACCTGTACCTCTAATTTTAATTCTTTAATAGAAGTGCAAGATATCAATCTGTATATAATATACAGATTAATTTAAATTCGCCTGCTTTTAATTAGCGCAAATTTTTCAACAACGGAATTGAAATCTACATTAAAGTCTCTCTCAATGGACAGTATTGCTAGATTACTCAGTCTTTCTTGGCTCATTGTAGATCTCTGATATGTTTTAATTAGTTTAAGTTTTGAGAAACTTCTTTCACAACTCGCTGTAGAAACAGTGATAGTAAGAAAGATTCTTAATGTGACAACAAAGTTAGTTAAACTTTCTTGCAGCTTCCACTTATACACCCAGCGAAGCAAATCTAAAGCTGACCAGTTTGCAACCTGCTCATCAGGATTGACCTCCTTATACAAGATAATGTGGTGCCGAAGTCGAGTTATTTCGGTGAGCATAGATGCAGTATTCAATTCCGTGTACTGAGCACACGTGTGCTGAATTTGTTTCTTAATAAAATCATCTTTTTTAGTATCCAACAATGTTTGAATTTGCAAAAAAGCAAATCGCTGGTGCAGCTTATTCATCTGCGTAGTACGTTTTTTAATTTCTGTCTGAAGCTGATCAATTGCTTCCAGTTGTTCTCTGCTTGTTTCCTGTATTAAGGTCAAGCCAGCATCGCAACTGTTCTCACCATCCATCTTCTTGCGTCTTCCAACTCTTCTCTCTGTAGGTATGCAATATGTTTTGCATACCTGCAAAGCTTTCTCAGTTGCCTTTGACACTAGACTATCACGTTTTTCATGACAAAATAAAGTCAATGCTTTTAACTTTTGCACGCATTGATCAAGCGCAAGTCCTTCTTGCTGCAGGTAGATCTGAGTATCATTTACTTCGGTTAGTACTGGGTTCCAAAAATGCAAGAAAGAGAAAAAAACATATGTCATTATGCAAACTAAAAGACTTCCTGCATCACCCCTGGTTTCAGAGGATTCTCCCGGGCCATCTCTCAACGCTTCCAAAGCGTCTATTATTTTCTCAGTGTGTTCAGCAAGTACGCATACAGCTTCATGCGTTGAACTCCATCTTGTGTTACACGATCGCTTTACATGAATTGGTACATGTTTCTTAAGGATATCCCACCTGTGGGTGGAGCTTGAGAAAAATGAATACACCTTTTCCACAGTGCCAAAGAAAGTAACAGACTTTGTCCCAACACCAACTGCATGCATGCCAGCAAGATTGAGCGAGTGATTGTTACATGGCACAAACATTGCTTTGGGATTCATATCCAAAATACGTTTTTGTACACCACTAATGTGTCCAGCCATAGTCGCAGCATTGTCGTATCCCTGGCCGTAGCAATGCTCTAGTTTAAGGCCATCAGCTTGCAACTTGTCACAAATTTGTTTTGTAATGACATCAGCTGATTTCCCATATAACTGAATAAAGTCAATGAAAGACTCTGTCACATGGACTCCTGAATCTTCAATATGCACATATCGAATCACTTGGGACATTTGGTCAGTGTGTGAAATATCAGGAGTGCTATCAAACATTATAGCAAAATACTTGGCCTTTATGATATTTTGAAAGATGACTGTTCGAATGTGATCGCCGAGCAGGCTAATAAACTCATTCTGGCTCTGTGGAGAGAGATAGGACACAATGTAACCATCTGTGCGTTGTACTCTGTGAAGATGTTGTTTGGCAACTGGGTCATATTTGGCGAGTAACTTGAAAGTTTCTAAGAAATTTCCACAGTTACCATCTGTATTTAAATCTTCAGAGTGACCACGTAAGGGTAAGGTTTGCCTGGCTAGATACAGAATACAATCAAGTATTCTGACTAAGATTGCCTTCCATTTTTCAAATGACCTCTGTTGTGCAAGCTGGGCAGCAGCATCAATAGTCTCCTGTTTATGCAGCCGCATTTCTAATTCTTTCCATATTGTAAATGCACTCAAGTGATATGAACTGCGCTCATGCTCTAGTAATCTAGGGCTTAACTTTCTCCATGCATTAAATCCACTTGACTTTCCAAATGAACTTTTCCCTTTAGCCTTCTGAAAAAGCATGCAAGGAAAGCAATATGCAGCATTGTTTACAGGAGAAAACACCAACCATGTCCTTAACATAGTCTCACCATTGTCCAAATGTATGTAGAACCAATCCTTGGAAAATGACCTGCCATTACTGTCTCTTGGAAACCATGCATCCTTATTCTGCAGTTCCTCTGTCCCTCGTCTGACAAGTTCAGTTTTCAAGGTTTCATCCATGGTTTCAGGCCAATAGCCAATATCAGTATAAACTTTTTGGTCAATATTTTCTGGCAGATTTGGCTGAGTATAAACATCCTTAGATGGAACTGTCTCTGCTTCTAATGCAGGAACAGGAATGTCTACCGACACAGGATCAGGATTACGAGTCTCCTGTGGTGCTGCTGATGGTCCTGCTGTAATTTCAGCAGTACTCACCAAAAACCGGTGAAGGCTTCCAGCTAACTTAGCTTGTTGCTCTGTCTCTATCTTTCTCCTTTTCCTGCCTTGTGCACCAGATTCTTTTTTGTATGACATGACAGTAGTATTCTGCTAAAATTCTAAAAAAAGAAAATCACTTTCTTGCCTTGCTGCACTTTTAGCACCCCTTCATTGTATAACCATTTCTTTACTCTTAACATAATGTTTATTCACCTTCATGCCTATTGCCTTACTCTTTCAGCAAAAAAATAAAAATAAATGAAAGGTTGCTAGACCCACTGGCTTACATCAACTTATGTTGAGCTGGAGCAGCTACATATGGATCGAAATCTGTCTCGTCACTGTTGAACCAACCAAACTTCAATCCATCTGGTCAGCTCAACATGCCAGTCTTGACCTGCAGACCGGGAACATCGCAAAGAAACTTCAGTTTTGGAGATGCTCTGCCTCTGCTAGCACTACACAGCCAGCCCACTGAGCCCAGTACTCCTCCAGTCAGTCCTGACTCCTATCTTTTTTTTCACCGGCTGTCCCGGACCCGATTACAGCAGTCAGCAGGCTAGGTTTTCTCCTCCAGGTCCTCCTAGGTTTTCCTCCCGCAGCGTCTGTCACCACTGGCTCCCTCTCTCCTCTCTGGCCTGTGTCACCTGCCGCCGCTGCCAGCTTCTTCTTGCTGCTGCCTGGGCTGGTCTGGTGTGGTTCTCTCCCGCGCTCAGTGCTGCGCTGGGCGGCCACTGCACTGTCCCTCCCCCAGATAGTCCCTCGCTCTCTCTTCGCACCAGGGCCTGGAAAAAATTACATACCAGCCCCATAGCATTGCGGAGTCATCAGAATTCAGCTTAACAGCCCATTAAAATGCGGACGGCATATAACGCCCTAACAGCGTTAAAGGGACACTATAGTCACCCAGACCACTTCAGCTCAATGAAGTGGCCTGGGTGCAATGCCCCTCAGGTTTTAACCCTTCACATGTAAACATAGCAGTTTCAGAGAAACTGCTACGTTTACATTTGCGGTTAAGGCAGCCTCCAGTGGCTGTCTTCCGGACAGACACTAGAGGCGCATCTGCGACGCTGGAGCCTGGAGGCACATTTCGCCTCCATCGCGCAGAGTGTCCATAGGAAAGCATTGAGAAATGCTTTCCTATGGACAC
Organism: Pelodytes ibericus; assembly: GCA_036172795.1. Classification (NCBI taxonomy): domain Eukaryota; kingdom Metazoa; phylum Chordata; class Amphibia; order Anura; family Pelodytidae; genus Pelodytes; species Pelodytes ibericus. The sequence goes on from CM069859.1 coordinate 225,858,773, forward strand.
TTTGAATGCGCGCGCAGCCATGCGCATTCAGCTCCAGTGACGTCGGACGGGGAGCTGACGTCAGACAGGGAGGAGAGGTCACCAGCACCGAGGGAGCCTGGCGCTGGATTAAGGTAAGTAACTGAAGGGAATTTAACCCCTTCAGCGCCACGGGAGTGGGACCCTGAGGGTGTGGGCACCCTCAGGGTACTAAAGTGTCAGGAAAACCGCTTTGTTTTCCTGACACTATAGTGATCCTTTAAGAGTTTAAGGGGTTATTTTGGCCTGGGGAAGCCAAATGGTTATACACCTATGCTTTAAACCAGGAGTAGACATCCTTTGCCACTCCAGATGTTGTGGACTACACCTCCCATGATGCTTTGCAAGCCTTAATGGAGATGTAGTCAAAAAACAAAGGGAGTGTCAAAGGTTACCTACCCCTGCACTAAACCAGAAATATATAATACAGTTCCTACCCCATAAATATAATATTTAATGCTATGATATTTAATGCTCTCATCCAACCCCCTTCCCTCCACAGTTCCTAATAAATATATTACAAATATAATTCCCTCACCCCTGTAGCACCACCTATTTACATTTCCTTCTACATACACACATATATATAGATTATTCATTAGGCCACAAATGTAAAAAATATAATCATTGCCTCATCTCAAATTCCCAAGTCAGATCTTTCCCATCCCCCCCCTCTTCCCCTAATACACTGCTGACCCCCCTCCCCCTAATACACGGCTGACCCCTCCCTCCCCTAATACACAGTTGACCCCCATCCCCTAATACATTACTGCCCCCCTTCTTCCCTTCCCCAATACATTACTGCCCCCCTTCTTCCCTTCCCCAATACATTACTGCCCCCCTTCTTCCCTTCCCCAATACATTACTGCCTCCCTTCTTCCCTTCCCCAATACATTACTGCCCCCCTTCTTCCCTTCCCCAATACATTACTGCCCCCCGTCCCCAATACATTACTGCCCCCCCATCCCCAATACATTACTGCCCCCCTCCCCCATACATTACTTACCTCCCTCCCCCATACATTACTTCCCCCCCTCCCCATACATTACTTCCCCCCCTCCCCATACATTACTGACCCTCCCCTCCCCATACATTAAATGACCCCCTCCCCTCCCCCATACATTAAATGACCCCCCCTCCCCTCCCCCATACATTAAATGACCCCCCCTCCCCTCCCCCATACATTAAATGAACCCCCCTCCCCCATACATTTAATAAACCCCCCTCCCCCATACATTAATGAACCCCCCTCCCCTCCCCATACATTAAGGACCCCCCTCCCCATACATTAATGAACCCCCCTCCCCTCCCCTCCCCCATACATTAATGACCCCCCTCCCCTCCCCCATACATTAATGACCTCCCTCCCCAATACATTAATGACCCCCCTCCCCTCCCCCATACATTAATGACCCCCCTCCCCCTCTCCAATACATTAATGACCCCCCCTCCCCCTCTCCAATACATTAATGACCCCCTCCTCAATACATAATACAATAGGTCCCCCAAGCCCCTTTATTCTTACCTTTACAAATTCCACTTCCAACAGCTCAGGGAAGAAAGGCCGCGATGCAGTTTCAGAAGAGCCTCCGCCGCGCAGCCACCGGATGTGACGTCACGCCGTCATTTGCCGCTCACATCCGGCGGCTGACAGGAAGTATCGCGCGGTTGTGGCTGCGCCCCCCCAGATATTGCGCCCGGTGCGGCCGGCCCCCCCTGCACCCCCCACGCTACGCCCCTGGGTCCAAGTACAGCTCCCTGAGGTACCCCACTAGTAACAAGACCTTCTGCAATATCACTAATAACAATATTATAGAGAATGGGTCCAAGTACAGACCCCTGAGGTACCCCACTAGTAGCAAGACCTTCTGCAATATCACTAATAAAAACATTAAAGAGAATGGGTCCAAGTACAGACCCCTGAGGTACCCCACTAGTAACAAGACCTTCTGCAATATCACTAATAACAATATTATAGAGAATGGGTCCAAGTACAGACCCCTGAGGTACCCCACTAGTAACAAGACCTTCTGCAATATCACTAATAACAATATTATAGAGAATGGGTCCAAGTACAGACCCCTGAGGTACCCCACTAGTAACAAGACCTTCTGCAATATCACTAATAACAATATTATAGAGAATGGGTCCAAGTACAGACCTCTGAGGTACCCCACTAGTAACAAGACCTTCTGCAATATCACTAATAACAATATTATAGAGAATGGGTCCAAGTACAGACCCCTGAGGTACCCCACTAGTAACAAGACCTTCTCCAATATCACTAATAACAATATTATAGAGAATGGGTCCAAGTACAGCTCCCTGAGGTACCCCACTAGTAACAAGACCTTCTGCAATATCACTAATAACAATATTATAGAGAATGGGTCCAAGAACAGATCCCTGAGGTACCCCACTAGTAACAAGACCTTCTGCAATATCACTAATAACAATATTATAGAGAATGGGTCCAAGTACAGACCCCTGAGGTACCCCACTAGTAACAAGACCTTCTGCAATATCACTAATAACAATATTATAGAGAATGGGTCCAAGTACAGCTCCCTGAGGTACCCCACTAGTAACAAGACCTTCTGCAATATCACTAATAACAATATTATAGAGAATGGGTCCAAGTACAGATCCCTGAGGTACCCCACTAGTAACAAGACCTTCTGCAATATCACTAATAACAATATTATAGAGAATGGGTCCAAGTACAGACCCCTGAGGTACCCCACTAGTAACAAGACCTTCTGCAATATCACTAATAACAATATTATAGAGAATGTGTCCAAGTACAGATCCCTGAGGTACCCCACTAGCAACAAGACCTTCTGCAATATCACTAATAACAATATTATAGAGAATGGGTCCAAGTACAGATCCCTGAGGTACCCCACTAGTAACAAGACCTTCTGCAGTATCACTAATAACAATATTATAGAGAATGGGTCCAAGTACAGATCCCTGAGGTACCCCACTAGTAACAAGACCTTCTGCAATATCACTAATAACAATATTATAGAGAATGGGTCCAAGTACAGACCCCTGAGGTACCCCACTAGTAACAAGACCTTCTGGAATATCACTAATAACAATATTATAGAGAATGGGTCCAAGTACAGATCCCTGCGGTACCCCACTAGTAACAAGACCTTCTGCAATATCACTAATAACAATATTATAGAGAATGGGTCCAAGTACAGACCCCTGAGGTACCCCACTAGTAACAAGACCTTCTGGAATATCACTAATAACAATATTATAGAGAATGGGTCCAAGAACAGATCCCTGAGGTACCCCACTAGTAACAAGACCTTCTGTAATATCACTAATAACAATATTATAGAGAATGGGTCCAAGTACAGACCCCTGAGGTACCCCACTAGTAACAAGACCTTCTGCAATATCCCTAATAACAATATTATAGAGAATGGGTCCAAGTACAGACCCCTGAGGTACCCCACTAGTAACAAGACCTTCTGCAATATCACTAATAACAATATTATAGAGAATGGGTCCAAGTACAGACCCCTGAGGTACCCTACTAGTAACAAGACCTTCTGCAACATCACTAATAACAATATTATAGAGAATGGGTCCAAGTACAGACCCCTGAGGTACCCCACTAGTAACAAGACATTCTGCAATATCACTAATAACAATATTATAGAGAATGGTTCCAAGTACAGATCCCTGAGGTAACCCACTAGTAACAAGACCTTCTGCAATATCACTAATAATAATATTATAGACAATGGGTCCAAGTACAGACCCCTGAGGTACCCCACTAGTAACAAGACCTTCTGCAACAGTGGCGTAGCGTGGGTTGTCAGCACCCGGGGCAAGGCAAGTAATTTGCGCCCCCTAACCCGTGGATTTTAGCACTCGAGTCTCTTCTACTAGATTAGTTAAAGAAACCCTTACCCCCCAAGCACATGTATTGTTTGTTATGAAAATACTTATGTAATTAAAGTAAAATGCATCTAAATACAAGTTTATTTTCCAACACTTTATTGAGTGCGAACATGCATTACACACATTCTCCACATTTTCAGCAGGTCTATGAATACAAATATACACATGTAGTAACCAAGCATGGGCCATGCTATTATATGTCGTCTCACAACCATCGTAAACGACAAACAATATCAAGAACAAAAACTAAACATCAAAATGGAACCATACCCTGGAGATGATCCAAGACTGGGCTAGATGGAGCCAACTTCCTCAATCCTGTACCTCTAATGTTACCCCCCCCCCCCCCCCCCCCCACACACACACACACATATGCCATAATTGTTGTGCCATTCAGATGCCAGTAATATTGTAAATTTCGGATGCCAGTAATATTGTGCCAGTCAGAGCCCAGTAATATTGTGCCAGTCAGAGCCTAGTAATATTGTGCCAGTCAGATGCCTGCAATATTGTGCCAGTCAGAGCCCAGTAATAATGTGCCAGTCAGATACCAGTAATATTGTGCCAGTCAGATACCAATAATATTGTGCCAGTCAGATACCAGGAATATTGTGCCTGTCAGAGCCCAGGAATATTGTGCCTGTCAGAGCCCAGGAATATGGTGCCTGTCAGGTGCCTGTAATATTATGCCAGTCAGATGCCTGTAATAGTGTGCAGTCAGAGGCCAGGAATATTGTGCCAGTCAGATGCCTGTAATATTGTGCCAGTCAGATGCCTGTAATATTATGCCAGTCAGATGCTTGTAATAGTGTGCCAGTCAGAGGCCAGGAATATTGTGCCAGTCAGAGGCCTGTAATATTGTGCCAGTCAGATGCCTGTAATATTATGCCAGTCAGATGCCTGTAATATTGTGCCAGTCAGAGCCCAGTAATATAGTGCCAGCCAGATGCCTGTAATATTATGCCAGCCAGATGCCCAGTATTATTGTGCCAGCCAGATGCCCAGTAATATAGTGCCAGTCAGATGCCCAGTATTATTGTGCCAGTCAGATGCCCAGTATTATTGTGCCAGCCAGATGCCCAGTAATATAGTGCCAGTCAGATGCCCAGTATTATTGTGCCAGCCAGATGCCCAGTATTATTGTGCCAGCCAGATGCCCAGTAATATAGTGCCAGTCAGATGCCCAGTAATATAGTGCCAATCAGATGCCCAGTAATATAGTGCCAATCAGATGCCCAGTAATATAGTGCCAATCAGATGCCAAGTAATATAGTGCCAATCAGATACCCAGTAATATAGTGCCAATCAGATGCCCAGTAATATAGTGCCAATCAGATGCCCAGTAATATAGTGCCAATCAGATGCCAAGTAATATAGTGCCAATCAGATACCCAGTAATATAGTGCCAATCAGATGCCCAGTAATATAGTGCCAGTCAGATACCAGGAATATTGTGCCAATCAGATACCCAGTAATATAGTGCCAATCAGATGCCCAGTAATATAGTGCCAGTCAGATACCAGGAATATTGTGCCAATCAGATACCCAGTAATATAGTGCCAATCAGATGCCCAGTAATATTGTGCCAATCAGATACCCAGTAATATTGTGCCAATCAGATGCCCAGTAATATAGTGCCAGTCAGATACCCAGTAATATTGTGCCAATCAGATGCCCAGTAATATAGTGCCAGTCAGATACCAGTAATATAGTGCCAGTCAGATACCCAGTAATATAGTGCCAATCAGATACCCAGTAATATAGTGCCAATCAGATGCCAAGTAATATAGTGCCAGTCAGATACCAGTAATATAGTGCCAGCCAGCCCCCCCCCCCCCGTACTTACATGAAGCGGCTCCGTGTCCCCCGCCGGATGTCTCCTCCGTGCAGTCTTCCCTCTTGCACGGAGGAGGGAAACAGACACCGGATGTGACGCGACGTCACATCCGGCGTCAGTTTTTTTTTTTTTTTTCCGGAAAAAAGCGTTCACAAGCGCAATGCGCTGTGAACGCGGCAGCAGGGGCTGGGGGCCCACGGGACAGCTGCCTTGGGGCCCCCCAGGAGTAAATGGGCCCAGGGCAGCTGCCCCGTTTGCCCCGCGTTAAAGACGGCCCTGGCGGCCACGCGGCCGCATAGGGCTAGTGCGCCCCCCCAGATATTGCGCCCGGTGCGGCCGGCCCCCCCTGCACCCCCCACGCTACGCCACTGTTCTGCAATATCACTAATAACATTACTATAGAGAATGGGTCCAAGTACAGACCCCTGAGGTACCCCACTAGTAACAAGACCTTCTGTAATATCACTAATAACAATATTATAGAGAATGGGTCCAAGAACAGATCCCTGAGGTACCCCACTAGTAACAAGACCTTCTGCAATATCACTAATAACAATATTATAGAGAATGGGTCCAAGTACAGATCCCTGAGGTACCCCACTAGTAACAAGACCTTCTGCAATATCACTAATAACAATATTATAGAGAATGGGTCCAAGTACAGACCCCTGAGGTACCCTACTAGTAACAAGACCTTCTGCAACATCACTAATAACAATATTATAGAGAATGGGTCCAAGTACAGACCCCTGAGGTACCCCAGTAGTAACAAGACATTCTGCAATATCACTAATAACAATATTATAGAGAATGGTTCCAAGTACAGATCCCTGAGGTAACCCACTAGTAACAAGACCTTCTGCAATATCACTAATAATAATATTATAGACAATGGGTCCAAGTACAGACCCCTGAGGTACCCCACTAGTAACAAGACCTTCTGCAATATCACTAATAACAATATTATAGAGAATGGGTCCAAGTACAGACCCCTGAGGTACCCCACTAGTAACAAGACCTTCTGCAATATCACTAATAACAATATTATAGAGAATGGGTCCAAGTACAGACCCCTGAGGTACCCCACTAGTAACAAGACCTTCTGTAATATCACTAATAACAATATTATAGAGAATGGGTCCAAGTACAGACCCCTGAGGTACCCCACTAGTAACACGACCTTCTGCAATATCACTAATAACAATATTACAGAGAATGGGTCCAAGTACAGACCCCTGAGGTACCCCACTAGTAACAAGACCTTCTGCAATATCACTAATAACAATATTATAGAGAATGGGTCCAAGTACAGCTCCCTGAGGTACCGCACTAGTAACAAGACCTTCTGCAATATCACTAATAACAATATTATAGAGAATGGGTCCAAGTACAGACCCCTGAGGTACCCCACTAGTAACACGACCTTCTGCAATATCACTAATAACAATATTATAGAGAATGGGTCCAAGTACAGACCCCTGAGATACCCCACTAGTAACAAGACCTTCTGCAATATCACTAATAACAATATTATAGAGAATGGGTCCAAGTACAGATCCCTGGGGTACCCCACTAGTAACAAGACCTTCTGCAATATCACTAATAACAATATTATAGAGAATGGGTCCAAGTACAGACCCCTGAGGTACCCCACTAGTAACAAGACCTTCTGCAATATCACTAATAACAATATTATAGAGAATGGGTCCAAGTACAGATCCCTGAGGTACCCCACTAGTAACAAGACCTCCTGCAATATCACTAATAACAATATTATAGAGAATGGGTCCAAGTACAGATCCCTGAGGTACCCCACTAGTAACAAGACCTTCTGCAATATCACTAATAACAATATTATAGAGAATGGGTCCAAGTACAGACCCCTGAGATACCCCACTAGTAACAAGACCTTCTGCAATATCACTAATAACAATATTATAGAGAATGGGTCCAAGTACAGACCCCTGAGGTACCCCACTAGTAACAAGACCTTCTGCAATATCACTAATAACAATATTATAGAGAATGGGTCCAAGTACAGATCCCTGGGGTACCCCACTAGTAACAAGACCTTCTGCAATATCACTAATAACAATATTATAGAGAATGGGTCCAAGTACAGATCCCTGAGGTAACCCACTAGTAACAAGACCTTCTGCAATATCACTAATAACAATATTATAGATAATGGGTCCAAGTACAGACCCCTGAGGTACCCCACTAGTAACAAGACCTTCTGCAATATCACTAGTAACAATATTATAGAGAATGGGACCAAGTACAGACCCCTGAGGTACCCCACTAGTAACAAGACCTTCTGCAATATCACTAATAACAATATTATAGAGAATGGGTCCAAGTACAGACCCCTGAGGTACCCCACTAGTAACAAGTCCTTCTGCAATATAACTAATAACAATATTATAGAGAATGGATCCAAGTACAGACCCCTGAGATACCCCACTAGTAACAAGACCTTCTACAATATCACTAATAACAATATTATAGACAATGGGTCCAAGTACAGATCCCTGAGGTACCACACTAGTAACAAGACCTTCTGCAATATCACTAATAACAATATTATAGAGAATGGGTCCAAGTACAGATCCCTGAGGTAACCCACTAGTAACAAGACCTTCTGCAATATCACTAATAACAATATTATAGAGAATGGGTCCAAGTACAGATCCCTGAGGTACCCCACTAGTAACAAGACCTTCTGCAATATCACTAATAACAATATTATAGAGAATGGGTCCAAGTACAGATCCCTGAGGTACCCCACTAGTAACAAGACCTTCTGCAATATCACTAATAACAATATTATAGAGAATGGGTCCAAGTACAGACCCCTGAGGTACCCCACTAGTAACAAGACCTTCTGCAATATCACTAATAACAATATTATAGAGAATGGGTCTAAGTACAGACCCCTGAGGTACCCCACTAGTAACAAGACCTTCTGCAATATCACTAATAACAATATTATAGAGAATGGGTCCAAGTACAGACCCCTGAGGTACCCCACTAGTAACAAGACCTTCTGCAATATCACTAATAACAATATTATAGAGAATGGGTCCAAGTACAGATCCCTGAGGTACCCCACTAGTAACAAGACCTTCTGCAATATCACTAATAACAATATTATAGAGAATGGGTCCAAGTACAGATCCCTGAGGTACCCCACTAGTAACAAGACCTTCTGCAATATCACTAATAACAATATTATAGATAATGGGTCCAAGTACAGACCCCTGAGATACCCCACTAGTAACAAGACCTTCTACAATATCACTAATAACAATATTATAGACAATGGGTCCAAGTACAGATCCCTGAGGTACCCCACTAGTAACAAGACCTTCTGCAATATCACTAATAACAATATTATAGAGAATGGGTCCAAGTACAGATCCCTGAGGTAACCCACTAGTAACAAGACCTTCTGCAATATCACTAATAACAATATTATAGAGAATGGGTCCAAGTACAGATCCCTGAGGTACCCCACTAGTAACAAGACCTTCTGCAATATCACTAATAACAATATTATAGAGAATGGGTCCAAGTACAGATCCCTGAGGTACCCCACTAGTAACAAGACCTTCTGCAATATCACTAATAACAATATTATAGAGAATGGGTCCAAGTACAGACCCCTGAGGTACCCCACTAGTAACAAGACCTTCTGCAATATCACTAATAACAATATTATAGAGAATGGGTCCAAGTACAGATCCCTGAGGTACCCCACTAGTAACAAGACCTTCTGCAATATCACTAATAACAATATTATAGAGAATGGGTCCAAGTACAGACCCCTGAGGTACCCCACTAGTAACACGACCTTCTGCAATATCACTAATAACAATATTACAGAGAATGGGTCCAAGTACAGACCCCTGAGGTACCCCACTAGTAACAAGACCTTCTGCAATATCACTAATAACAATATTATAGAGAATGGGTCCAAGTACAGCTCCCTGAGGTACCCCACTAGTAACAAGACCTTCTGCAATATCACTAATAACAATATTATAGAGAATGGGTCCAAGTACAGACCCCTGAGGTACCCCACTAGTAACACGACCTTCTGCAATATCACTAATAACAATATTATAGAGAATGGGTCCAAGTACAGATCCCTGAGGTACCCCACTAGTAACAAGACCTTCTGTAATATCACTAATAACAATATTATAGAGAATGGGTCCAAGTACAGACCCCTGAGATACCCCACTAGTAACAAGACCTTCTGCAATATCACTAATAACAATATTATAGAGAATGGGTCCAAGTACAGATCCCTGGGGTACCCCACTAGTAACAAGACCTTCTGCAATATCACTAATAACAATATTATAGAGAATGGGTCCAAGTACAGATCCCTGAGGTACCCCACTAGTAACAAGACCTTCTGTAATATCACTAATAACAATATTATAGACAATGGGTCCAAGTACAGATCCCTGAGGTACCCCACTAGTAACAAGACCTTCTGCAATATCACTAATAACAATATTATAGAGAATGGGTCCAAGTACAGACCCCTGAGGTACCCCACTAGTAACAAGACCTTCTGCAATATCACTAATAACAATATTATAGAGAATGGGTCCAAGTACAGATCCCTGAGGTACCCCACTAGTAACAAGACCTTCTGCAATATCACTAATAACAATATTATAGAGAATGGGTCCAAGTACAGACCCCTGAGGTACCCCACTAGTAACAAGACCTTCTGCAATATCACTAATAACAATATTATAGAGAATGGGTCCAAGTACAGATCCCTGAGGTACCCCACTAGTAACAAGACCTCCTGCAATATCACTAATAACAATATTATAGAGAATGGGTCCAAGTACAGATCCCTGAGGTACCCCACTAGTAACAAGACCTTCTGCAATATCACTAATAACAATATTATAGAGAATGGGTCCAAGTACAGACCCCTGAGATACCCCACTAGTAACAAGACCTTCTGCAATATCACTAATAACAATATTATAGAGAATGGGTCCAAGTACAGACCCCTGAGGTACCCCACTAGTAACAAGACCTTCTGCAATATCACTAATAACAATATTATAGAGAATGGGTCCAAGTACAGATCCCTGGGGTACCCCACTAGTAACAAGACCTTCTGCAATATCACTAATAACAATATTATAGAGAATGGGTCCAAGTACAGATCCCTGAGGTAACCCACTAGTAACAAGACCTTCTGCAATATCACTAATAACAATATTATAGATAATGGGTCCAAGTACAGACCCCTGAGGTACCCCACTAGTAACAAGACCTTCTGCAATATCACTAGTAACAATATTATAGAGAATGGGACCAAGTACAGACCCCTGAGGTACCCCACTAGTAACAAGACCTTCTGCAATATCACTAATAACAATATTATAGAGAATGGGTCCAAGTACAGACCCCTGAGGTACCCCACTAGTAACAAGTCCTTCTGCAATATAACTAATAACAATATTATAGAGAATGGATCCAAGTACAGACCCCTGAGATACCCCACTAGTAACAAGACCTTCTACAATATCACTAATAACAATATTATAGACAATGGGTCCAAGTACAGATCCCTGAGGTACCCCACTAGTAACAAGACCTTCTGCAATATCACTAATAACAATATTATAGAGAATGGGTCCAAGTACAGATCCCTGAGGTAACCCACTAGTAACAAGACCTTCTGCAATATCACTAATAACAATATTATAGAGAATGGGTCCAAGTACAGATCCCTGAGGTACCCCACTAGTAACAAGACCTTCTGCAATATCACTAATAACAATATTATAGAGAATGGGTCCAAGTACAGATCCCTGAGGTACCCCACTAGTAACAAGACCTTCTGCAATATCACTAATAACAATATTATAGAGAATGGGTCCAAGTACAGATCCCTGAGGTACCCCACTAGTAACAAGACCTTCTGCAATATCACTAATAACAATATTATAGAGAATGGGTCCAAGTACAGACCCCTGAGGTACCCCACTAGTAACAAGACCTTCTGCAATATCACTAATAACAATATTATAGAGAATGGGTCCAAGTACAGACCCCTGAGGTACCCCACTAGTAACAAGACCTTCTGCAATATCACTAATAACAATATTATAGAGAATGGGTCCAAGTACAGATCCCTGAGGTACCCCACTAGTAACAAGACCTTCTGCAATATCACTAATAACAATATTATAGAGAATGGGTCCAAGTACAGATCCCTGAGGTACCCCACTAGTAACAAGACCTTCTGCAATATCACTAATAACAATATTATAGATAATGGGTCCAAGTACAGACCCCTGAGATACCCCACTAGTAACAAGACCTTCTACAATATCACTAATAACAATATTATAGACAATGGGTCCAAGTACAGATCCCTGAGGTACCCCACTAGTAACAAGACCTTCTGCAATATCACTAATAACAATATTATAGAGAATGGGTCCAAGTACAGATCCCTGAGGTAACCCACTAGTAACAAGACCTTCTGCAATATCACTAATAACAATATTATAGAGAATGGGTCCAAGTACAGATCCCTGAGGTACCCCACTAGTAACAAGACCTTCTGCAATATCACTAATAACAATATTATAGAGAATGGGTCCAAGTACAGATCCCTGAGGTACCCCACTAGTAACAAGACCTTCTGCAATATCACTAATAACAATATTATAGAGAATGGGTCCAAGTACAGACCCCTGAGGTACCCCACTAGTAACAAGACCTTCTGCAATATCACTAATAACAATATTATAGAGAATGGGTCCAAGTACAGATCCCTGAGGTACCCCACTAGTAACAAGACCTTCTGCAATATCACTAATAACAATATTATAGAGAATGGGTCCAAGTACAGACCCCTGAGGTACCCCACTAGTAACACGACCTTCTGCAATATCACTAATAACAATATTACAGAGAATGGGTCCAAGTACAGACCCCTGAGGTACCCCACTAGTAACAAGACCTTCTGCAATATCACTAATAACAATATTATAGAGAATGGGTCCAAGTACAGCTCCCTGAGGTACCCCACTAGTAACAAGACCTTCTGCAATATCACTAATAACAATATTATAGAGAATGGGTCCAAGTACAGACCCCTGAGGTACCCCACTAGTAACACGACCTTCTGCAATATCACTAATAACAATATTATAGAGAATGGGTCCAAGTACAGATCCCTGAGGTACCCCACTAGTAACAAGACCTTCTGTAATATCACTAATAACAATATTATAGAGAATGGGTCCAAGTACAGACCCCTGAGATACCCCACTAGTAACAAGACCTTCTGCAATATCACTAATAACAATATTATAGAGAATGGGTCCAAGTACAGATCCCTGGGGTACCCCACTAGTAACAAGACCTTCTGCAATATCACTAATAACAATATTATAGAGAATGGGTCCAAGTACAGATCCCTGAGGTACCCCACTAGTAACAAGACCTTCTGTAATATCACTAATAACAATATTATAGACAATGGGTCCAAGTACAGATCCCTGAGGTACCCCACTAGTAACAAGACCTTCTGCAATATCACTAATAACAATATTATAGAGAATGGGTCCAAGTACAGACCCCTGAGGTACCCCACTAGTAACAAGACCTTCTGCAATATCACTAATAACAATATTATAGAGAATGGGTCCAAGTACAGATCCCTGAGGTACCCCACTAGTAACAAGACCTTCTGCAATATCACTAATAACAATATTATAGAGAATGGGTCCAAGTACAGACCCCTGAGGTACCCCACTAGTAACAAGACCTTCTGCAATATCACTAATAACAATATTATAGAGAATGGGTCCAAGTACAGATCCCTGAGGTACCCCACTAGTAACAAGACCTCCTGCAATATCACTAATAACAATATTATAGAGAATGGGTCCAAGTACAGATCCCTGAGGTACCCCACTAGTAACAAGACCTTCTGCAATATCACTAATAACAATATTATAGAGAATGGGTCCAAGTACAGACCCCTGAGATACCCCACTAGTAACAAGACCTTCTGCAATATCACTAATAACAATATTATAGAGAATGGGTCCAAGTACAGACCCCTGAGGTACCCCACTAGTAACAAGACCTTCTGCAATATCACTAATAACAATATTATAGAGAATGGGTCCAAGTACAGATCCCTGGGGTACCCCACTAGTAACAAGACCTTCTGCAATATCACTAATAACAATATTATAGAGAATGGGTCCAAGTACAGATCCCTGAGGTAACCCACTAGTAACAAGACCTTCTGCAATATCACTAATAACAATATTATAGATAATGGGTCCAAGTACAGACCCCTGAGGTACCCCACTAGTAACAAGACCTTCTGCAATATCACTAGTAACAATATTATAGAGAATGGGACCAAGTACAGACCCCTGAGGTACCCCACTAGTAACAAGACCTTCTGCAATATCACTAATAACAATATTATAGAGAATGGGTCCAAGTACAGACCCCTGAGGTACCCCACTAGTAACAAGTCCTTCTGCAATATAACTAATAACAATATTATAGAGAATGGATCCAAGTACAGACCCCTGAGATACCCCACTAGTAACAAGACCTTCTACAATATCACTAATAACAATATTATAGACAATGGGTCCAAGTACAGATCCCTGAGGTACCCCACTAGTAACAAGACCTTCTGCAATATCACTAATAACAATATTATAGAGAATGGGTCCAAGTACAGATCCCTGAGGTAACCCACTAGTAACAAGACCTTCTGCAATATCACTAATAACAATATTATAGAGAATGGGTCCAAGTACAGATCCCTGAGGTACCCCACTAGTAACAAGACCTTCTGCAATATCACTAATAACAATATTATAGAGAATGGGTCCAAGTACAGATCCCTGAGGTACCCCACTAGTAACAAGACCTTCTGCAATATCACTAATAACAATATTATAGAGAATGGGTCCAAGTACAGATCCCTGAGGTACCCCACTAGTAACAAGACCTTCTGCAATATCACTAATAACAATATTATAGAGAATGGGTCCAAGTACAGACCCCTGAGGTACCCCACTAGTAACAAGACCTTCTGCAATATCACTAATAACAATATTATAGAGAATGGGTCTAAGTACAGACCCCTGAGGTACCCCACTAGTAACAAGACCTTCTGCAATATCACTAATAACAATATTATAGAGAATGGGTCCAAGTACAGACCCCTGAGGTACCCCACTAGTAACAAGACCTTCTGCAATATCACTAATAACAATATTATAGAGAATGGGTCCAAGTACAGATCCCTGAGGTACCCCACTAGTAACAAGACCTTCTGCAATATCACTAATAACAATATTATAGAGAATGGGTCCAAGTACAGATCCCTGAGGTACCCCACTAGTAACAAGACCTTCTGCAATATCACTAATAACAATATTATAGATAATGGGTCCAAGTACAGACCCCTGAGATACCCCACTAGTAACAAGACCTTCTACAATATCACTAATAACAATATTATAGACAATGGGTCCAAGTACAGATCCCTGAGGTACCCCACTAGTAACAAGACCTTCTGCAATATCACTAATAACAATATTATAGAGAATGGGTCCAAGTACAGATCCCTGAGGTAACCCACTAGTAACAAGACCTTCTGCAATATCACTAATAACAATATTATAGAGAATGGGTCCAAGTACAGATCCCTGAGGTACCCCACTAGTAACAAGACCTTCTGCAATATCACTAATAACAATATTATAGAGAATGGGTCCAAGTACAGATCCCTGAGGTACCCCACTAGTAACAAGACCTTCTGCAATATCACTAATAACAATATTATAGAGAATGGGTCCAAGTACAGACCCCTGAGGTACCCCACTAGTAACAAGACCTTCTGCAATATCACTAATAACAATATTATAGAGAATGGGTCCAAGTACAGATCCCTGAGGTACCCCACTAGTAACAAGACCTTCTGCAATATCACTAATAACAATATTATAGAGAATGGGTCCAAGTACAGACCCCTGAGGTACCCCACTAGTAACACGACCTTCTGCAATATCACTAATAACAATATTACAGAGAATGGGTCCAAGTACAGACCCCTGAGGTACCCCACTAGTAACAAGACCTTCTGCAATATCACTAATAACAATATTATAGAGAATGGGTCCAAGTACAGCTCCCTGAGGTACCCCACTAGTAACAAGACCTTCTGCAATATCACTAATAACAATATTATAGAGAATGGGTCCAAGTACAGACCCCTGAGGTACCCCACTAGTAACACGACCTTCTGCAATATCACTAATAACAATATTATAGAGAATGGGTCCAAGTACAGATCCCTGAGGTACCCCACTAGTAACAAGACCTTCTGTAATATCACTAATAACAATATTATAGAGAATGGGTCCAAGTACAGACCCCTGAGATACCCCACTAGTAACAAGACCTTCTGCAATATCACTAATAACAATATTATAGAGAATGGGTCCAAGTACAGATCCCTGGGGTACCCCACTAGTAACAAGACCTTCTGCAATATCACTAATAACAATATTATAGAGAATGGGTCCAAGTACAGATCCCTGAGGTACCCCACTAGTAACAAGACCTTCTGTAATATCACTAATAACAATATTATAGACAATGGGTCCAAGTACAGATCCCTGAGGTACCCCACTAGTAACAAGACCTTCTGCAATATCACTAATAACAATATTATAGAGAATGGGTCCAAGTACAGACCCCTGAGGTACCCCACTAGTAACAAGACCTTCTGCAATATCACTAATAACAATATTATAGAGAATGGGTCCAAGTACAGATCCCTGAGGTACCCCACTAGTAACAAGACCTTCTGCAATATCACTAATAACAATATTATAGAGAATGGGTCCAAGTACAGACCCCTGAGGTACCCCACTAGTAACAAGACCTTCTGCAATATCACTAATAACAATATTATAGAGAATGGGTCCAAGTACAGATCCCTGAGGTACCCCACTAGTAACAAGACCTCCTGCAATATCACTAATAACAATATTATAGAGAATGGGTCCAAGTACAGATCCCTGAGGTACCCCACTAGTAACAAGACCTTCTGCAATATCACTAATAACAATATTATAGAGAATGGGTCCAAGTACAGACCCCTGAGATACCCCACTAGTAACAAGACCTTCTGCAATATCACTAATAACAATATTATAGAGAATGGGTCCAAGTACAGACCCCTGAGGTACCCCACTAGTAACAAGACCTTCTGCAATATCACTAATAACAATATTATAGAGAATGGGTCCAAGTACAGATCCCTGGGGTACCCCACTAGTAACAAGACCTTCTGCAATATCACTAATAACAATATTATAGAGAATGGGTCCAAGTACAGATCCCTGAGGTAACCCACTAGTAACAAGACCTTCTGCAATATCACTAATAACAATATTATAGATAATGGGTCCAAGTACAGACCCCTGAGGTACCCCACTAGTAACAAGACCTTCTGCAATATCACTAGTAACAATATTATAGAGAATGGGACCAAGTACAGACCCCTGAGGTACCCCACTAGTAACAAGACCTTCTGCAATATCACTAATAACAATATTATAGAGAATGGGTCCAAGTACAGACCCCTGAGGTACCCCACTAGTAACAAGTCCTTCTGCAATATAACTAATAACAATATTATAGAGAATGGATCCAAGTACAGACCCCTGAGATACCCCACTAGTAACAAGACCTTCTACAATATCACTAATAACAATATTATAGACAATGGGTCCAAGTACAGATCCCTGAGGTACCCCACTAGTAACAAGACCTTCTGCAATATCACTAATAACAATATTATAGAGAATGGGTCCAAGTACAGATCCCTGAGGTAACCCACTAGTAACAAGACCTTCTGCAATATCACTAATAACAATATTATAGAGAATGGGTCCAAGTACAGATCCCTGAGGTACCCCACTAGTAACAAGACCTTCTGCAATATCACTAATAACAATATTATAGAGAATGGGTCCAAGTACAGATCCCTGAGGTACCCCACTAGTAACAAGACCTTCTGCAATATCACTAATAACAATATTATAGAGAATGGGTCCAAGTACAGATCCCTGAGGTACCCCACTAGTAACAAGACCTTCTGCAATATCACTAATAACAATATTATAGAGAATGGGTCCAAGTACAGATCCCTGAGGTACCCCACTAGTAACAAGACCTTCTGCAATATCACTAATAACAATATTATAGAGAATGGGTCCAAGTACAGACCCCTGAGGTACCCCACTAGTAACAAGACCTTCTGCAATATCACTAATAACAATATTATAGAGAATGGGTCTAAGTACAGACCCCTGAGGTACCCCACTAGTAACAAGACCTTCTGCAATATCACTGTTACGGTTACTCCCAGGCTAGCTGGAAGCTGGACCGCTAGAAAGTCTGGATCCCAGTTTAGAGAAAGAGAGAAGCCACTTTGTTTCGATATCCAGATGGATCTTGTCAGTATAGATCAATCCCACTAGCTATTTTACAGCTAGGATACTCTTTCCCCACAAAACGAGTCAAGGCTGCGATTTGAAGGTCAAACAAGAACTGACCAGAACTGTTTAATGATTTAGAAACACAGAATATATACAGTTGAGCATCCTGACAAACCAGATTAGACAAAGGAACTATAACAGGATTAAAGTTTAACCTAAGGACATACAAAGGGAAATCCTGCCTCACATCTTTCAGGATACAAAGGTGCCCAGCTCAGATACACACAGGAAACTAAATGACTTACATAAGACAATGGGAGAGGTGACAATAACAGGGATTAAAGATAGGATCCAATCTTAACTTGGGGAAAGCACAGTGAATAGGACAAAGACTTGGATCCTAGTAATTACAGTACATTCCTCTGCTTGGGAGATAATTGAGTTAACCTTTGTATCAGCTCAATTATCTCCAAGCTAAAATATACAGGTTTCATACAATATTAATAACTTTCAAAATATGCATCACATTCACATAAAACATACATTTTCAGAATCAGCATACTTTAAATATGAAAATAACTAAAAATCAAACAATTCCACCCAGCAGTTCAAAAGTTAGCTTTTTGGGCATTTTTAAAGGGCCACACACCCCAGGGCCATAGTCACAGGGGAGGAGGCTGGCAAACAGGCCTCTCCAAGACCAAGTGGCGAAGGGCACTTCGTCACACATCTCCCCTTTTGGGGGGAGACTAACCAGGTACCTGACCTTCTGTCGGTCAGTACCTAAGTTAGTCGATTCACCCACCCTCAATAAACAAGTGCCAGAGTAGCCCACCCACAATCAAACAATTACTGCACATAGGTATTCCTCTGGGATAACTGGGCAACACGCTGTGGGGGCTTGGGGGGCAGAGGCCAGCTGCGCTCTGCCCCGATGCCAGAGATTCTGCTAGGATAGCCTGGTGGGGACTTGGCCGTGGAGGGGGGACATCACTTTCCCCCTCCTCCTTGTACTCCTGCGATTGTAGCTGGGGATTTGGACCGGCTGTCCAGCATCCCTGTGGGTCAGGCACAGAGACCACGGTCCCATCTGCGCCGTCTGGGAGATTGGTGTCTCCCCTTAGTAGGTTAAGCTGCAGCTGGGGAGAGAGGGTGCCGTGCTCCTCTCCCTGGAACACAGGCTGCCCCTGGAGAGGGAGACCGACTGTCTCCACTTCCATAATATTGTCCTGCTGCTGGGGAGAGAGGCCGACTGTCTCTGCTCCCTGTAGGACACACTGCTGCTGGGGGGGAAGGATGACACCTGCTGGGGAAGGCGGTCGCCTGTCTCCACTGCCAATAAAATACTCTGCTGCTGGGGAGAGAAACCAGTTGTCTCCTCTCCCTGAAACTCACCCTGCCGCTTGGGAGTGAGGCCGATTGCTTCCACTCCCTGTAGGGTACACTGCTGCTGGGGAGAGAAGCTAGGTGCCTCTTCTCCCTTCCGCTTACACTGCCACTGGGGAGAGAGACTGGTTGTCTCCTCTCCCTGAAACTCACCCTGCCGCTGGGGAGTGAGGCCGTTTACCTCCACTCCCTGTAGGGTACACTGCCGAGTCTCATAGGCAGGGGGCTGTATGTGGTGGAGTAGCTGTATGTATGCCTTCTCCAGCTCCTCTTCTTGGGTCACCAAATAGTCCAGATCAGCCTCCAGTTTGGGCACAGTGGGAATATTTGCCTCCCTTAACTCCCGGAGTTCTTCCCACCGGTACTCTGTATCACTCCCGAAGCCAGGATCAAGCTGGAGATTTTCCAATAACAATCCAGGGCCACCAAAATCATAGCCCTCTGTGGGAGTGTCATCCTCCAGCTCAGGGTATAGCTGTGTGGCATACCACCGTAAAGCCCGGTATCCACAATCCAGGACCATCTCAGCATGGACAAGTTCCCCTAACTCAGCCACCCAGTCTTTTTGGGGTTGCTCACCCAGGTATGGCATTCTATCCCTCAGCAGACTCACATACCATTCCTGGGAGCTGGGGAGGACCTTTCCCCGGTACTCCTGGTCCCGTATGAGAGCGTTCATCCACAGATTCAGGCGGCTGCAAGCTCGCTGTAACATCTCATCCTGCGGTGCTTCGGCATTGCGGTGTGCGGTCACTAGGCTGAGTTCGTGGGCTCTAGCTTTCTGTATATCCTCGTCCGCTTCTGCCATCAGCTGCTGTACCAGTTCCATCGGTGGGTTTGGCCCGTATAGCGAGAGCCTCTCCCGAACAATCCTGTTTTTTTCGTCACTATTCGTGGTCGGGGTTCCTGCCATCGTAAAGCTCTGATCCAGTTCGGTTAATTCTGCGATCAGCTCCCTTCTCGGACGGTTGCTGGCATGCCCCCCTCTGGTTTCGAGTAAATCCTTTAGGGTCGTACGTTTCAATTTGTCGTAAGAGCTCTCCATCCGTTCAGTATCTCTCCTAGGAATTCCAGGATAATCCCGCCGCTGCCACCAAATGTTAAGGTTACTCCCAGGCTAGCTGGAAGCTGGACCGCTAGAAAGTCTGGATCCCAGTTTAGAGAGAGAGAGAAGCCACTTTGTTTCGATATCCAGATGGATCTTGTCAGTATAGATCAATCCCACTAGCTATTTTACAGCTAGGATACTCTTTCCCCACAAAACGAGTCAAGGCTGCGATTTGAAGGTCAAACAAGAACTGACCAGAACTGTTTAATGATTTAGAAACACAGAATATATACAGTTGAGCATCCTGACAAACCAGATTAGACAAAGGAACTATAACAGGATTAAAGTTTAACCTAAGGACATACAAAGGGAAATCCTGCCTCACACCTTTCAGGATACAAAGGTGTCAAGTTCAGATACACACAGGAAACTAAATGACTTACATAAGACAATGGGAGAGGTGACAATAACAGGGATTAAAGATAGGATCCAATCTTAACTTGGGGAAAGCACAGTGAATAGGACAAAGACTTGGATCCTAGTAATTACAGTACATTCCTCTGCTTGGGAGATAATTGAGTTAACCTTTGTATCAGCTCAATTATCTCCAAGCTAAAATATACAGGTTTCATACAATATTAATAACTTTCAAAATATGCATCACATTCACATAAAACATACATTTTCAGAATCAGCATACTTTAAATATGAAAATAACTAAAAATCAAACAATTCCACCCAGCAGTTCAAAAGTTAGCTTTTTGGGCATTTTTAAAGGGCCACACACCCCAGGGCCATAGTCACAGGGGAGGAGGCTGGCAAACAGGCCTCTCCAAGACCAAGTGGCGAAGGGCACTTCGTCACAATCACTAATAACAATATTATAGAGAATGGGTCCAAGTACAGATCCCTGAGGTAACCCACTAGTAACAAGACCTTCTGCAATATCACTAATAACAATATTATAGATAATTGGTCCAAGTACAGACCCCTGAGGTACCCCACTAGTAACAAGACCTTCTGCAATATCACTAATAACAATATTATAGATAATTGGTCCAAGTACAGGTCCCTGAGGTACCCCACTAGTAACAAGACCTTCTGCAATATCACTAATAATAATATTATAGAGAATGGGTCCAAGTACAGCTCCCTGAGGTACCCCACTAGTAACAAGACTTTCTGCAATATCACTAATAAAAATATTATAGACAATGGGTCCAAGTACAGACCCCTGAGGTACCCCACTAGTAACAAGACCTTCTGCAATATCATTAATAACAATATTATAGAGAATGGGTCCAAGTACAGACCTCTGAGGTACCCCACTAGTAACAAGACCTTCTGCAATATCACTAATAACAATATTATAGAGAATGGGTCCAAGTACAGACCCCTGAGGTACCCCACTAGTAACAAGACCTTCTGCAATATCACTAATAATAATATTATAGAGAATGGGTCCAAGTACAGATCCCTGAGGTACCCCACTAGTAACAAGACCTTCTGCAATATCACTAATAACAATATTATAGAGAATGGGTCCAAGTACAGACCCCTGAGGTACCCCACTAGTAACAAGACCTTCTGCAATATCACTAATAACAATATTATAGAGAATGGGTCCAAGTACAGACCCCTGAGGTACCCCACTAGTAACAAGACCTTCTGCAATATCACTAATAACAATATTATAGACAATGGGTCCAAGTACAGATCCCTGAGGTACCCCACTAGTAACAAGACCTTCTGCAATATCACTAATAACAATATTATAGAGAATGGGTCCAAGTACAGATCCCTGAGGTACCCCACTAGTAACAAGACCTTCTGTAATATCACTAATAACAATATTATAGAGAATGGGTCCAAGTACAGATCCCTGAGGTACCCCACTAGTAACAAGACCTTCTGTAATATCACTAATAACAATATTATAGAGAATGGGTCCAAGTACAGACCCCTGAGGTACCCCACGAGTAACAAGACCTTCTGTAATATCACTAATAACAATATTATAGACAATGGTTCCAAGTACAGTTCCCTGAGGTACCCCTCTAGTAACAAGACCTTCTGCAATATCACTAATAACAATATTATAGAGAATGGGTCCAAGTACAGACCCCTGAGGTACCCCACTAGTAACAAGACCTTCTGCAATATCACTAATAACAATATTATAGAGAATGGGTCCAAGTACAGATCCCTGAGGTACCCCACTAGTAACAAGACCTTCTGCAATATCATTTATAACAATATTATAGAGAATGGGTCCAAGTACAGACCCCTGAGGTACCCCACTAGTAACAAGACCTTCTGCAATATCACTAATAACAATATTATAGAGAATGGGTCCAAGTACAGACCTCTGAGGTACCCCACTAGTAACAAGACCTTCTGCAATATCACTAATAACAATATTATAGAGAATGGGTCCAAGTACAGACCCCTGAGGTACCCCACTAGTAACAAGACCTTCTGCAATATCACTAATAATAATATTATAGAGAATGGGTCCAAGTACAGATCCCTGAGGTACCCCACTAGTAACAAGACCTTCTGCAATATCACTAATAACAATATTATAGAGAATGGGTCCAAGTACAGACCCCTGAGGTACCCCACTAGTAACAAGACCTTCTGCAATATCACTAATAACAATATTATAGAGAATGGGTCCAAGTACAGACCCCTGAGGTACCCCACTAGTAACAAGACCTTCTGCAATATCACTAATAACAATATTATAGAGAATGGGTCCAAGTACAGACCCCTGAGGTACCCCACTAGTAACAAGTCCTTCTGCAATATAACTAATAACAATATTATAGAGAATGGATCCAAGTACAGACCCCTGAGATACCCCACTAGTAACAAGACCTTCTACAATATCACTAATAACAATATTATAGACAATGGGTCCAAGTACAGATCCCTGAGGTACCCCACTAGTAACAAGACCTTCTGCAATATCACTAATAACAATATTATAGAGAATGGGTCCAAGTACAGATCCCTGAGGTAACCCACTAGTAACAAGACCTTCTGCAATATCACTAATAACAATATTATAGAGAATGGGTCCAAGTACAGATCCCTGAGGTACCCCACTAGTAACAAGACCTTCTGCAATATCACTAATAACAATATTATAGAGAATGGGTCCAAGTACAGATCCCTGAGGTACCCCACTAGTAACAAGACCTTCTGCAATATCACTAATAACAATATTATAGAGAATGGGTCCAAGTACAGATCCCTGAGGTACCCCACTAGTAACAAGACCTTCTGCAATATCACTAATAACAATATTATAGAGAATGGGTCCAAGTACAGATCCCTGAGGTACCCCACTAGTAACAAGACCTTCTGCAATATCACTAATAACAATATTATAGAGAATGGGTCCAAGTACAGACCCCTGAGGTACCCCACTAGTAACAAGACCTTCTGCAATATCACTAATAACAATATTATAGAGAATGGGTCTAAGTACAGACCCCTGAGGTACCCCACTAGTAACAAGACCTTCTGCAATATCACTGTTACGGTTACTCCCAGGCTAGCTGGAAGCTGGACCGCTAGAAAGTCTGGATCCCAGTTTAGAGAAAGAGAGAAGCCACTTTGTTTCGATATCCAGATGGATCTTGTCAGTATAGATCAATCCCACTAGCTATTTTACAGCTAGGATACTCTTTCCCCACAAAACGAGTCAAGGCTGCGATTTGAAGGTCAAACAAGAACTGACCAGAACTGTTTAATGATTTAGAAACACAGAATATATACAGTTGAGCATCCTGACAAACCAGATTAGACAAAGGAACTATAACAGGATTAAAGTTTAACCTAAGGACATACAAAGGGAAATCCTGCCTCACATCTTTCAGGATACAAAGGTGCCCAGCTCAGATACACACAGGAAACTAAATGACTTACATAAGACAATGGGAGAGGTGACAATAACAGGGATTAAAGATAGGATCCAATCTTAACTTGGGGAAAGCACAGTGAATAGGACAAAGACTTGGATCCTAGTAATTACAGTACATTCCTCTGCTTGGGAGATAATTGAGTTAACCTTTGTATCAGCTCAATTATCTCCAAGCTAAAATATACAGGTTTCATACAATATTAATAACTTTCAAAATATGCATCACATTCACATAAAACATACATTTTCAGAATCAGCATACTTTAAATATGAAAATAACTAAAAATCAAACAATTCCACCCAGCAGTTCAAAAGTTAGCTTTTTGGGCATTTTTAAAGGGCCACACACCCCAGGGCCATAGTCACAGGGGAGGAGGCTGGCAAACAGGCCTCTCCAAGACCAAGTGGCGAAGGGCACTTCGTCACACATCTCCCCTTTTGGGGGGAGACTAACCAGGTACCTGACCTTCTGTCGGTCAGTACCTAAGTTAGTCGATTCACCCACCCTCAATAAACAAGTGCCAGAGTAGCCCACCCACAATCAAACAATTACTGCACATAGGTATTCCTCTGGGATAACTGGGCAACACGCTGTGGGGGCTTGGGGGGCAGAGGCCAGCTGCGCTCTGCCCCGATGCCAGAGATTCTGCTAGGATAGCCTGGTGGGGACTTGGCCGTGGAGGGGGGACATCACTTTCCCCCTCCTCCTTGTACTCCTGCGATTGTAGCTGGGGATTTGGACCGGCTGTCCAGCATCCCTGTGGGTCAGGCACAGAGACCACGGTCCCATCTGCGCCGTCTGGGAGATTGGTGTCTCCCCTTAGTAGGTTAAGCTGCAGCTGGGGAGAGAGGGTGCCGTGCTCCTCTCCCTGGAACACAGGCTGCCCCTGGAGAGGGAGACCGACTGTCTCCACTTCCATAATATTGTCCTGCTGCTGGGGAGAGAGGCCGACTGTCTCTGCTCCCTGTAGGACACACTGCTGCTGGGGGGGAAGGATGACACCTGCTGGGGAAGGCGGTCGCCTGTCTCCACTGCCAATAAAATACTCTGCTGCTGGGGAGAGAAACCAGTTGTCTCCTCTCCCTGAAACTCACCCTGCCGCTTGGGAGTGAGGCCGATTGCTTCCACTCCCTGTAGGGTACACTGCTGCTGGGGAGAGAAGCTAGGTGCCTCTTCTCCCTTCCGCTTACACTGCCACTGGGGAGAGAGACTGGTTGTCTCCTCTCCCTGAAACTCACCCTGCCGCTGGGGAGTGAGGCCGTTTACCTCCACTCCCTGTAGGGTACACTGCCGAGTCTCATAGGCAGGGGGCTGTATGTGGTGGAGTAGCTGTATGTATGCCTTCTCCAGCTCCTCTTCTTGGGTCACCAAATAGTCCAGATCAGCCTCCAGTTTGGGCACAGTGGGAATATTTGCCTCCCTTAACTCCCGGAGTTCTTCCCACCGGTACTCTGTATCACTCCCGAAGCCAGGATCAAGCTGGAGATTTTCCAATAACAATCCAGGGCCACCAAAATCATAGCCCTCTGTGGGAGTGTCATCCTCCAGCTCAGGGTATAGCTGTGTGGCATACCACCGTAAAGCCCGGTATCCACAATCCAGGACCATCTCAGCATGGACAAGTTCCCCTAACTCAGCCACCCAGTCTTTTTGGGGTTGCTCACCCAGGTATGGCATTCTATCCCTCAGCAGACTCACATACCATTCCTGGGAGCTGGGGAGGACCTTTCCCCGGTACTCCTGGTCCCGTATGAGAGCGTTCATCCACAGATTCAGGCGGCTGCAAGCTCGCTGTAACATCTCATCCTGCGGTGCTTCGGCATTGCGGTGTGCGGTCACTAGGCTGAGTTCGTGGGCTCTAGCTTTCTGTATATCCTCGTCCGCTTCTGCCATCAGCTGCTGTACCAGTTCCATCGGTGGGTTTGGCCCGTATAGCGAGAGCCTCTCCCGAACAATCCTGTTTTTTTCGTCACTATTCGTGGTCGGGGTTCCTGCCATCGTAAAGCTCTGATCCAGTTCGGTTAATTCTGCGATCAGCTCCCTTCTCGGACGGTTGCTGGCATGCCCCCCTCTGGTTTCGAGTAAATCCTTTAGGGTCGTACGTTTCAATTTGTCGTAAGAGCTCTCCATCCGTTCAGTATCTCTCCTAGGAATTCCAGGATAATCCCGCCGCTGCCACCAAATGTTAAGGTTACTCCCAGGCTAGCTGGAAGCTGGACCGCTAGAAAGTCTGGATCCCAGTTTAGAGAGAGAGAGAAGCCACTTTGTTTCGATATCCAGATGGATCTTGTCAGTATAGATCAATCCCACTAGCTATTTTACAGCTAGGATACTCTTTCCCCACAAAACGAGTCAAGGCTGCGATTTGAAGGTCAAACAAGAACTGACCAGAACTGTTTAATGATTTAGAAACACAGAATATATACAGTTGAGCATCCTGACAAACCAGATTAGACAAAGGAACTATAACAGGATTAAAGTTTAACCTAAGGACATACAAAGGGAAATCCTGCCTCACACCTTTCAGGATACAAAGGTGTCAAGTTCAGATACACACAGGAAACTAAATGACTTACATAAGACAATGGGAGAGGTGACAATAACAGGGATTAAAGATAGGATCCAATCTTAACTTGGGGAAAGCACAGTGAATAGGACAAAGACTTGGATCCTAGTAATTACAGTACATTCCTCTGCTTGGGAGATAATTGAGTTAACCTTTGTATCAGCTCAATTATCTCCAAGCTAAAATATACAGGTTTCATACAATATTAATAACTTTCAAAATATGCATCACATTCACATAAAACATACATTTTCAGAATCAGCATACTTTAAATATGAAAATAACTAAAAATCAAACAATTCCACCCAGCAGTTCAAAAGTTAGCTTTTTGGGCATTTTTAAAGGGCCACACACCCCAGGGCCATAGTCACAGGGGAGGAGGCTGGCAAACAGGCCTCTCCAAGACCAAGTGGCGAAGGGCACTTCGTCACAATCACTAATAACAATATTATAGAGAATGGGTCCAAGTACAGATCCCTGAGGTAACCCACTAGTAACAAGACCTTCTGCAATATCACTAATAACAATATTATAGATAATTGGTCCAAGTACAGACCCCTGAGGTACCCCACTAGTAACAAGACCTTCTGCAATATCACTAATAACAATATTATAGATAATTGGTCCAAGTACAGGTCCCTGAGGTACCCCACTAGTAACAAGACCTTCTGCAATATCACTAATAATAATATTATAGAGAATGGGTCCAAGTACAGCTCCCTGAGGTACCCCACTAGTAACAAGACTTTCTGCAATATCACTAATAAAAATATTATAGACAATGGGTCCAAGTACAGACCCCTGAGGTACCCCACTAGTAACAAGACCTTCTGCAATATCATTAATAACAATATTATAGAGAATGGGTCCAAGTACAGACCTCTGAGGTACCCCACTAGTAACAAGACCTTCTGCAATATCACTAATAACAATATTATAGAGAATGGGTCCAAGTACAGACCCCTGAGGTACCCCACTAGTAACAAGACCTTCTGCAATATCACTAATAATAATATTATAGAGAATGGGTCCAAGTACAGATCCCTGAGGTACCCCACTAGTAACAAGACCTTCTGCAATATCACTAATAACAATATTATAGAGAATGGGTCCAAGTACAGACCCCTGAGGTACCCCACTAGTAACAAGACCTTCTGCAATATCACTAATAACAATATTATAGAGAATGGGTCCAAGTACAGACCCCTGAGGTACCCCACTAGTAACAAGACCTTCTGCAATATCACTAATAACAATATTATAGACAATGGGTCCAAGTACAGATCCCTGAGGTACCCCACTAGTAACAAGACCTTCTGCAATATCACTAATAACAATATTATAGAGAATGGGTCCAAGTACAGATCCCTGAGGTACCCCACTAGTAACAAGACCTTCTGTAATATCACTAATAACAATATTATAGAGAATGGGTCCAAGTACAGATCCCTGAGGTACCCCACTAGTAACAAGACCTTCTGTAATATCACTAATAACAATATTATAGAGAATGGGTCCAAGTACAGACCCCTGAGGTACCCCACGAGTAACAAGACCTTCTGTAATATCACTAATAACAATATTATAGACAATGGTTCCAAGTACAGTTCCCTGAGGTACCCCTCTAGTAACAAGACCTTCTGCAATATCACTAATAACAATATTATAGAGAATGGGTCCAAGTACAGACCCCTGAGGTACCCCACTAGTAACAAGACCTTCTGCAATATCACTAATAACAATATTATAGAGAATGGGTCCAAGTACAGATCCCTGAGGTACCCCACTAGTAACAAGACCTTCTGCAATATCACTAATAACAATATTATAGAGAATGGGTCCAAGTACAGACCCCTGAGGTACCCCACTAGTAACAAGACCTTCTGCAATATCACTAATAACAATATTATAGAGAATGGGTCCAAGTACAGACCTCTGAGGTACCCCACTAGTAACAAGACCTTCTGCAATATCACTAATAACAATATTATAGAGAATGGGTCCAAGTACAGACCCCTGAGGTACCCCACTAGTAACAAGACCTTCTGCAATATCACTAATAATAATATTATAGAGAATGGGTCCAAGTACAGATCCCTGAGGTACCCCACTAGTAACAAGACCTTCTGCAATATCACTAATAACAATATTATAGAGAATGGGTCCAAGTACAGACCCCTGAG
This sequence comes from Pelodytes ibericus, assembly GCA_036172795.1. NCBI lineage: Eukaryota > Metazoa > Chordata > Amphibia > Anura > Pelodytidae > Pelodytes > Pelodytes ibericus. The sequence continues at coordinate 225,888,209 of CM069859.1, forward strand.
GTACCCCACTAGTAACAAGACCTTCTGCAATATCACTAATAACAATATTATAGAGAATGGGTCCAAGTACAGACCCCTGAGGTACCCCACTAGTAACAAGACCTTCTGCAATATCACTAATAACAATATTATAGACAATGGGTCCAAGTACAGATCCCTGAGGTACCCCACTAGTAACAAGACCTTCTGCAATATCACTAATAACAATATTATAGAGAATGGGTCCAAGTACAGATCCCTGAGGTACCCCACTAGTAACAAGACCTTCTGTAATATCACTAATAACAATATTATAGAGAATGGGTCCAAGTACAGATCCCTGAGGTACCCCACTAGTAACAAGACCTTCTGTAATATCACTAATAACAATATTATAGAGAATGGGTCCAAGTACAGACCCCTGAGGTACCCCACGAGTAACAAGACCTTCTGTAATATCACTAATAACAATATTATAGACAATGGTTCCAAGTACAGATCCCTGAGGTACCCCTCTAGTAACAAGACCTTCTGCAATATCACTAATAACAATATTATAGAGAATGGGTCCAAGTACAGACCCCTGAGGTACCCCACTAGTAACAAGACCTTCTGCAATATCACTAATAACAATATTATAGAGAATGGGTCCAAGTACAGATCCCTGAGGTACCCCACTAGTAACAAGACCTTCTGCAATATCACTAATAACAATATTATAGAGAATGGGTCCAAGTACAGACCCCTGAGGTACCCCACTAGTAACAAGACCTTCTGCAATATCACTAATAACAATATTATAGAGAATGGGTCCAAGTACAGACCCCTGAGGTACCCCACTAGTAACAAGACCTTCTGCAATATCACTAATAACAATATTATAGAGAATGGGTCCAAGTACAGATCCCTGAGGTACCCCACTAGTAACAAGACCTTCTGCAATATCACTAATACCAATATTATAGAGAATGGGTCCAAGTACAGACCCCTGAGGTACCCCACTAGTAACAGGACCTTCTGCAATATCACTAATAACAATATTATAGAGAATGGGTCCAAGTACAGATCCCTGAGGTACCCCACTAGTAACAAGACCTTCTGCAATATCACTAATAACAATATTATAGAGAATGGGTCCAAGTACAGACCCCTGAGGTACCCCACTAGTAACAAGACCTTCTGCAATATCACTAATAACAATATTATAGAGAATGGGTCCAAGTACAGACCCCTGAGGTACCCCACTAGTAACAAGACCTTCTGCAATATCACTAATAACAATATTATAGAGAATGGGTCCAAGTACAGATCCCTGAGGTACCCCACTAGTAACAAGACCTTCTGCAATATCACTAATACCAATATTATAGAGAATGGGTCCAAGTACAGACCCCTGAGGTACCCCACTAGTAACAGGACCTTCTGCAATATCACTAATAACAATATTATAGAGAATGGGTCCAAGTACAGATCCCTGAGGTACCCCACTAGTAACAAGACCTTCTGCAATATCACTAATAACAATATTATAGAGAATGGGTCCAAGTACAGACCCCTGAGGTACCCCACTAGTATCAAGACCTTCTGCAATATCACTAATAACAATATTAAAGAGAATAGGTCCAAGTACAGATCCCTGAGGTACCCCACTAGTAACAAGACCTTCTGCAATATCACTAATAACAATATTATAGAGAATGGGTCCAAGTACAGATCCCTGAGGTACCCCACTAGTAACAAGACCTTCTGCAATATCACTAATAACAATATTATAGAGAATGGGTCCAAGTACAGATCCCTGGGGTACCCCACTAGTAACAAGACCTTCTGCAATATCACTAATAACAATATTATAGATAATAATATCCAGGAGACAGAATAACAAATAAGGTCCACAGAGTAACAAGCAGACAAGACAATTGGATACAGAGATTGGACGTGTTACTGACTGGGGCATTTAAAAGTAATAAGCAGGGGTATATTGTGCCCCCCGAGTGACAGGCAGCCCGCCTGGAGCCCACCCGCCACTCAGGGGTACGGTGTATCTCATGCATTTCCGGAGGTTTGTGTGATGCGAACAGCCTACAAACACCCCTGGAAATTCACGAGATACGTCCGAGGGGCCGATGGCAGATGCGAATACGGCAACAGAGTCACTCTTTCTGGCGCCAATTCGACCAGCACTAAAAGTATATGAATTTTCGTATACTTTTCTTGCTGGTAAAATTGGAAGCAAAGCGAGTGACTCTGTTGCCGAATTCACAGCTGCCGTCTGTGTCCCGGATGTATTTTCGGGGTTTGTGTTCTCTCTGTTTGGAGCACAAACTCCAGGAAATAATAGAGCTCTGTGCGGCGCACACCTAGGACATTGGGGGCATCCGCGCCTGGTGTTAACTGATCTAGGTACAGCACATTGAGCAGTCCTGGAGGGGGGGGGGGGGATTGCCCTCCTGCCCCCCACATCGCCAGCCCTCCCCTGATAATGTGTAACCCATTCCTATACAGCTGCCTCTTTATAACAAATAAACAATATACAAAGTAAGTGAAAAGCTAAACAAAGAGTCTGCGTGTTTATCTTTATGTTTGAATGAGAGGGGCGGGATGCGTGTCTCAAACATGCCTGAGGCTCTAATCACAGGAAGAGGGGGAGGGCAGAGAGGGGCTTAGGAATCTGGAGCTGATTTCCTAGTATTAATTAAGAGGTTTGGTCTGTGGACATGGCAGCCATGAGGATCTTGCTGCTCTGTGGATGTTTCACTGTGGGCATCCTGCTCGGGGGTGCATCCCCTCAAACAGGCTCATCTGCCAGGGCTGGACAGACAGAGGTGAGTGGGGCCAAGGGGCAAGATGTGTAAAGTTTTACACAGAGTCCTCGAGGCGTGTAGAATACATGTGTAAGAGATTATGGCTGGTACATGTATATATTTCTGCAGATAACGCGCAGTAATTAGCGTGTTATCATGATTACGCCTTCTTGGTGCGTTGCAATACTTTTGATGCCATTTTGTGGATATTTCCCATGAAACTCGTAAAGCACTTTGTACAGACTGATCCTGTGTAAGTCATGAGCTTTGCAAACACTGCTGAGTGGGAGGATGTTTCCTGCTCGGCTCCTCTCTCCTCAATGCCCTGCAGTAAAAGAGTAGCAGCGGTATTATTATTATCACCTCTCTACACATAGCATACAAGCTGCTTTACCCACAGAATCACACATTTACACTGCTACCACCACTGCAAGGGATTCTGGGTAGGCACATACACATCTCCTTTCATCCTTTACAGGACTGGTCAGCAGACAGGTCTCAGAGTTTGTGAAAGGGCGCACTACTTTCTGTCCATGGTTCTGTGTCTGTGGTGCAAACAAATAGTTTTATTTGGGTGAATCAGCGAGCACGAAACACAGAGTTACACACATCATCCCTAAGTGTCTATTGTGATTTATACATACAGGGACGGCCTTGACCTGTGCCGGCCTCCCCCATGGTGCCCCCTCCCTCCTCATGCCTGTCTCTTTCCTCTCCCTCCATGTATGTGTTTCTCCCGGCCTTCCCATGTTTGTCCCTTTCCTCTTCCTTGGCATGCCTGTCTCTCTCCAACTCCCCCATATCTGTTCTCTCTCTCCCCCCCTCCTCCCCCATATCTGTTCTCTCTCCCCCTCCTCCCCATATCTGTTCTCTCTCCCCCTCCTCTCCATATCTGTTCTCTCTCTCCCCCTCCTCCCCCATATCTGTTCTCTCACCCCCTCCCCTCCATATCTGTTCTCTCACCCCCTCCCCTCCATATCTGTTCTCTCTCACCCTCCTCCCCATATCTGTTCTCTCTCCCCCTCCTCCCCATATCTGTTCTCTCTCCCCCTCCTCCCCATATCTGTTCTTTCTCCCCCTCCTCCCCATATCTGTTCTCTCTCCCCCTCCCCATATCTGTTCTCTCTCCCCCTCCCCATATCTGTTCTCTCTCCCCCTCCCCATATCTGTTCTCTCCCCCTCCTCCCCATATCTGTTCTCTCTCCCCCTCCTCCCCATATCTGTTCTTTCTCCCCCTCCTCCCCATATCTGTTCTCACCCCCTCCTCCCCATATCTGTTCTCTCCCCCTCCTCCCCATATCTGTTCTTTCTCCCCCTCCTCCCCATATCTGTTCTCTCTCTCCCCCTCCTCCCCCATATCTGTTCTCTCTCCCCCTCCCCATATCTGTTCTCTCACCCCCTCCTCCCCATATCTGTTCTCTCCCCCTCCTCCCCATATCTGTTCTTTCTCCCCCTCCTCCCCATATCTGTTCTCTCTCTCTCCCCCTCCTCCCCATATCTGTTCTCTCTCTCTCCCTCCTCCTCATATCTGTTCTCTCTCCCCCTCCTCCCCATATCTGTTCTTTCTCCCCCTCCTCCCCATATCTGTTCTCTCTCTCCCCCTCCTCCCCCATATCTGTTCTCTCTCCCCCTCCCCATATCTGTTCTCCCCCCCCCCTCCTCCCCATATCTGTTCTCTCTCCCCTCCTCCCCATATCTGTTCTTTCTCCCCTTCCCCATATCTGTTCTTTCTCCCCTTCCCCATATCTGTTCTCTCCCCCCCCCTCCTCCCCATATCTGTTCTCTCTCCCCCTCCTCCCCATATCTGTTCTCTCTCTCCCCCTCCTCCCCCATATCTGTTCTCTCTCCCCCTCCCCATATCTGTTCTCTCCCCCCCCTCCTCCCCATATCTGTTCTCTCTCCCCCTCCTCCCCATATCTGTTCTCTCTCCCCCTCCTCCCCATATCTGCTCTCTCTCCCCCTCCCCATATCTGTTCTCTCCCCCTCCTCCCCATATCTGTTCTCTCTCTCCCCCTCCTCCCCCATATCTGTTCTCTCTCCCCCTCCCCATATCTGTTCTCTCCCCCCCCCTCCTCCCCATATCTGTTCTCTCTCCCTCCTCCCCATATCTGTTTTCTCTCCCCCTCCTCCCCCATATCTGTTCTCTCTCCCCCTCCTCTCCATATCTGTTCTCTCTCTCCCCCTCCTCCCCCATATCTGTTCTCTCTCCCCCTCCCCATATCTGTTTTCTCTCCCCCTCCTCCCCATATCTGTTCTCTCTCCCTCCTCCCCATATCTGTTTTCTCTCCCCCTCCCCATATCTGTTCTCTCTCCCCCTCCTCCCCATATCTGTTCTCTCTCCCTCCTCCCCATATCTGTTTTCTCTCCCCCTCCCCATATCTGTTCTCTCTCCCCCTCCTCCCCATATCTGTTTTCTCTCCCCCTCCCCATATCTGTTCTCTCTCTCCCCCTCCCCATATCTGTTCTCTCTCCCCCTCCTCCCCATATCTGTTCTCACCCCCTTTCTCTGTTCTCTCCTCCCCCCTCTGTTCTATCCCTCCTTCCTCTGTTCTCTAATCCCCCCTCTGTTCTGTCCTCCCCCTCCTCTGATCTCCCCAATCCCATTCTTACTTACGGGGAGGGGGCTGCAAGTCACCCCAGCCCGTGTCTCTACCTGCAAACTTTTTTTTCGTGGCGCCCCCTGGGGTGTAGCACACCACTAAGGCCAGCCCTGTATACATACTAATGATCACGTTCTCGGTGCAGGGGGCTAATGGGTGTGTAAGTCATGGGGGGGGGGTGCTTCTCTGACATCATGAGATGTTTACTCATGTAGCCTCTATTAAGTGATCTGAATGAGGTTTATACACAATAAAGATTATTTATTGTCAGTCTGCTAGTTAATATTCTCATATTTTTCATATTCTAAGGATTGGATTTGTTCTACTAATGATTTAATACAGGATACAGACTCAATACTATTAGGAAACTAGCTGTGGATAGCCGGAGACATCACCTATGGCACAGTATGCAAATTAACTGCTTTTCAATGGGGAATGTGTAATGTGCATACCGTGCCACAGGTGATGTCATAAGCAGGAGACTCAGGGACATGTAAAACCCATTTGTCTCCTAGTTTAGTCATTTGTTGCAGTTTTGCTAACACAATGTATAGATGAATTATGATATGTTATGTGTTCTATACATTCACAGTATAAGCAGTGTTTAGGTGATACAGTCACAGTATAAGCAGTGTTTGTTTGGGTGATACAGTCACAGTATAAGCAGTGTTTAGGTGATACAGTCACAGTATAAGCAGTGTTTAGGTGATACAGTCACAGTATAAGCAGTGTTTAGGTGATACAGTCACAGTATAAGAAGTGTTTAGGTGATACAGTCACAGTATAAGCAGTGTTTGGGTGATACAGTCACAGTATAAGCAGTGTTTGGGTGATACAGTCACAGTATAAGCAGTGTTTAGGTGATACAGTCACAGTATAAGCAGTGTTTGGGTGATACAGTCACAGTATAAGCAGTGTTTAGGTGACACAGTCACAGTATAAGCAGTGTTTGGGTGATACAGTCACAGTATAAGCAGTGTTTAGGTGATACAGTCACAGTATAAGCAGTGTTTGGGTGATACAGTCACAGTATAAGCAGTGTTTAGGTGATACAGTCACAGTATAAGCAGTGTTTGGGTGATACAGTCACAGTATAAGCAGTGTTTAGGTGATACAGTCACAGTATAAGCAGTGTTTGGGTGATACAGTCACAGTATAAGCAGTGTTTAGGTGATACATCACAGTATAAGCAGTGTTTAGGTGATACAGTCACAGTATAAGCAGTGTTTGCGTGATACAGTCACTGTATAAGCAGTGTTTAGGTGATACAGTCACAGTATAAGCAGTGTTTGGGTGATACAGTCACAGTATAAGCAGTGTTTAGGTGATACAGTCACAGTATAAGCAGTGTTTAGGTGATACAGTCACAGTATAAGCAGTGTTTGGGTGATACAGTCACAGTATAAGCAGTGTTTAGGTGATACAGTCACAGTATAAGCAGTGTTTAGATGATACAGTCACAGTATAAGCAGTGTTTGGGTGATACAGTCACAGTATAAGCAGTGTTTGGGTGATACAGTCACAGTATAAGCAGTGTTTAGGTGATACAGTCACAGTATAAGCGGTGTTTGGGAGATACAGTCACAGTATAAGCAGTGTTTGGGTGATACAGTCACAGTATAAGCAGTGTTTAGGTGATACAGTCACAGTATAAGCGGTGTTTGGGAGATACAGTCACAGTATAAGCGGTGTTTAGGTGATACAGTCACAGTATAAGCAGTGTTTAGGTGATACAGTCACAGTATAAGCAGTGTTTGGGTGATACAGTCACAGTATAAGCAGTGTTTAGGTGATACAGTCACAGTATAAGCAGTGTTTGGGTGATACAGTCCACAGTATAAGCAGTGTTTGGGTGATACAGTCACAGTATAAGCAGTGTTTAGGTGATACAGTCACAGTATAAGCAGTGTTTAGGTGATACAGTCACAGTATAAGCAGTGTTTAGGTGATACAGTCACAGTATAAGAAGTGTTTAGGTGATACAGTCACAGTATAAGAAGTGTTTAGGTGATACAGTCACAGTATAAGCAGTGTTTGGGTGATACAGTCACAGTATAAGCAGTGTTTGGGTGATACAGTCACAGTATAAGCAGTGTTTGGGTGATACAGTCACAGTATAAGCAGTGTTTGGGTGATACAGTCACAGTATAAGCAGTGTTTAGGTGACACAGTCACAGTATAAGCAGTGTTTGGGTGATACAGTCACAGTATAAGCAGTGTTTAGGTGATACAGTCACAGTATAAGCAGTGTTTGGGTGATACAGTCACAGTATAAGCAGTGTTTAGGTGATACAGTCACAGTATAAGCAGTGTTTGGGTGATACAGTCACAGTATAAGCAGTGTTTAGGTGATACATCACAGTATAAGCAGTGTTTGGGTGATACAGTCACTGTATAAGCAGTGTTTGCGTGATACAGTCACTGTATAAGCAGTGTTTAGGTGATACAGTCACAGTATAAGCAGTGTTTGGGTGATACAGTCACAGTATAAGCAGTGTTTAGGTGATACAGTCACAGTATAAGCAGTGTTTAGGTGATACAGTCACAGTATAAGCAGTGTTTGGGTGATACAGTCACAGTATAAGCAGTGTTTAGGTGATACAGTCACAGTATAAGCAGTGTTTAGGTGATACAGTCACAGTATAAGCAGTGTTTAGATGATACAGTCACAGTATAAGCAGTGTTTGGGTGATACAGTCACAGTATAAGCAGTGTTTGGGTGATACAGTCACAGTATAAGCAGTGTTTGGGTGATACAGTCACAGTATAAGCGGTGTTTAGGTGATACAGTCACAGTATAAGCGGTGTTTGGGTGATACAGTCACAGTATAAGCGGTGTTTAGGTGATACAGTCACAGTATAAGCAGTGTTTAGGTGATACAGTCACAGTATAAGCAGTGTTTAGGTGATACAGTCACAGTATAAGCAGTGTTTGGGTGATACAGTCACAGTATAAGCAGTGTTTAGGTGATACAGTCACAGTATAAGCAGTGTTTGGGTGATACAGTCACAGTATAAGCAGTGTTTGGGTGATACAGTCACAGTATAAGCAGTGTTTGGGTGATACAGTCACAGTATAAGCAGTGTTTAGGTGATACAGTCACAGTATAAGCAGTGTTTGGGTGATACAGTCCACAGTATAAGCAGTGTTTGGGTGATACAGTCACAGTATAAGCAGTGTTTGGGTGATACAGTCACAGTATAAGCAGTGTTTGGGTGATACAGTCACAGTATAAGCAGTGTTTGGGTGACAGTCACAGTATAAGCAGTGTTTAGGTGATACAGTCACAGTATAAGCAGTGTTTAGGTGATACAGTCACAGTATAAGCAGTGTTTAGGTGATACAGTCACAGTATAAGCAGTGTTTAGGTGATACCATCCCTTTAAAGGATCTTTATCACCAAAGCATTGATTAATCAAACTGATCTATACATTGTGTCTGTAGCATTGCAGCAAATGTATAGGTTTAAAGAAGAAACATGTGTCTCCTGTTGATTTGCATACCAGTCCATTAGATGATGTCATAAACAGGAGACTCCGCAGACGCACGTTTCTCCTTTAAATCTATACATTTGCTGCAATTCATAGATGATATTGATAATTTTCCTATTGGTTATAATGATAGTTTTGGTGACTGACCCCCGCTAGCTCGCACACCGCTAGCTCGCACACCGCTAGCTCGCACACCGCTAGCTCGCACACCTCCGAGGTCACTCAGTATTCTCATGTTTCCCATTCTTCCCAGGTTCAGAAGAGGAATGTGAGCCGTCATGGTAGCGAGCCTGTCAGCGGGTCCCAGAGCACAGTGACGCTCGCGGCTGGCGATGATCGGCACCGAGGGGTAAGGATCGGCGCACATGCGGTGTATAGGACATATCCACACATCGCACACACCAGCATACCTCCCAACGTTTCCAATGGCCAAAGAGGGACAATAAGGGGAGGGGCATTACCACAACATTTTCAGTGACTTTGTGATCAACTGATAACTATTTATGTCATTTAAGGTCTACTCAATAAATAGAGGATTGCTGGGAATTGAGATGAGAATGTCACACGTAAGGCCAAAGTAGCCGAGTTCGAAAAATTGGAAAATTCTACTTCAGACTAAAGTTTGAGATTCTCATCTCAATTCCCTCTTCATTAAGTAGAAACATAGAATGTGTCGGCAGATAAGAACCATTCGCTCCATCTAGTCTGCCCAATAAAGTAGACCCATTAGGATAAGAATAAAGCAAGTTATTTACATAAATTAATATAAAAACACATGTACTGATAGATTAAACACACTTTATTGTGAGATTTATTGCTGTGGAGCTCTGTGCTGCACCTAAACCAAAAATTTGGAGCTCCCAGGAAAGAGGCACAGGGGGATTTGGGTGAAAAATAGGCACTGTCCCTCCTGATTAGGGCCACTTGGCAGGTATTCACCACAGACTCCTACAGTATAACGTGCTGCAAGGGATTCTGGGTAATGGCTGAATTGTCCACTCTCTACGTCCTTTATATATAGACGCTGTGCAGCACAGGGCAGAGGGGCAGAGCCAGGTTCGCCCCTAATGGACAGAAGAGTCATACTTTGTGGAAGAGGTATAAGCAGCATGCTTGGTCGTATAGGGAGAGGTATTAGCAGAATGCGTGGTTATATAGGGAGAGGTATTGGCAGAATGCTTGGTTGTATAGAGAGAGGTATTGGCAGAATGCTTGGTTGTATAGAGAGAGGTATTGGCAGAATGCTTGGTTGTATAGAGAGAGGTATTGGCAGAATGCTTGGTTGTATAGAGAGAGGTATTGGCAGAATGCTTGGTTGTATAGAGAGAGGTATTGGCAGAATGCTTGGTTGTATAGAGAGAGGTATTGGCAGAATGCTTGGTTGTATAGAGAGAGGTATTGGCAGAATGCTTGGTTGTATAGAGAGAGGTATTGGCAGAATGCTTGGTTGTATAGAGAGAGGTATTGGCAGAATGCTTGGTTGCATAGAGAGAGGTATTGGCAGAATGCTTGGTTGCATAGAGAGAGGTATTAGCAGAATGCTTGGTCGTATAGGGAGAGGTATTAGCAGAATGCGTGGTTATATAGGGAGAGGTATTAGCAGAATGCTTGGTTATATAGGGAGAGGTATAAGCAGCATGCTTGGTTGTATAGAGAGAGGTATTAGCAGAATGCTTGGTTGTATAGGGAGAGGTATTAGCAGAATGCTTGGTTGTATAGAGAGAGGTATTAGCAGAATGCTTGGTTGTATAGGGAGAGGTATTAGCAGAATGCTTTGTGGTATAGGGAGAGGTATTAGCAGAATGCTTGGTTATATAGGGAGAGGTATTATCAGAATGCTTGGTTGTATAGGGAGAGGTATTAGCAGAATGCGTGGTTATATAGGGAGAGGTATTAGCAGAATGCTTGGTTATATAGGGAGAGGTATTAGCAGAATGCTTGGTTATATAGGGAGAGGTATAAGCAGCATGCTTGGTTGTATAGAGAGAGGTATTAGCAGAATGCTTGGTTGTATAGGGAGAGGTATTAGCAGAATGCTTGGTTGTATAGAGAGAGGTATTAGCAGAATGCTTGGTTGTATAGGGAGAGGTATTAGCAGAATGCTTGGTTGTATAGGGAGAGGTATTAGCAGAATGCTTGACTGTCTAGGGAGAGGTATTAGCAGAATGCTTGGTTATATAGGGAGAGGTATTAGCAGAATGCTTGGTTGTATAGGGAGAGGTATTAGCAGAATGCGTGGTTATATAGGGAGAGGTATTAGCAGAATGCTTGGTTATATAGGGAGAGGTATTAGCAGAATGCTTGGTTATATAGGGAGAGGTATTAGCAGAATGCTTGACTGTCTAGGGAGAGGTATTAGCAGAATGCTTGGTTGTATAGGGAGAGGTATTAGCAGAATGCTTGGTTGTATAGAGAGAGGTATTAGCAGAATGCTTGGTTGTATAGGGAGAGGTATTAGCAGAATGCTTGACTGTCTAGGGAGAGGTATTAGCAGAATGCTTGGTTATATAGGGAGAGGTATTAGCAGAATTCTTGGTTGTATAGGGAGAGGTATTAGCAGAATGCTTGGTTGTATAGGAAGAGGTATTAGCAGAATGCTTGGTTGTATAAGGAGAGGTATTAGCATAATGCTTGGTTGTATAGGGAGAGGTATTAGCAGAATGCGTGGTTATATAGGGAGAGGTATTAGCAGAATGCTTGGTTATATAGGGAGAGGTATTAGCAGAATGCTTGGTTATATAGGGAGAGGTATAAGCAGCATGCTTGGTTGTATAGAGAGAGGTATTAGCAGAATGCTTGGTTGTATAGGGAGAGGTATTAGCAGAATGCTTGGTTGTATAGAGAGAGGTATTAGCAGAATGTTTGGTTGTATAGGGAGAGGTATTAGCAGAATGCTTGGTTGTATAGGGAGAGGTATTAGCAGAATGCTTGACTGTCTAGGGAGAGGTATTAGCAGAATGCTTGGTTATATAGGGAGAGGTATTAGCAGAATGCTTGGTTGTATAGGGAGAGGTATTAGCAGAATGCTTGGTTGTAGAGGGAGAGGTATTAGCAGAATGCTTGGTTGTATAGGAAGAGGTATTAGCAGAATGCTTGGTTGTATAGGAAGAGGTATTAGCAGAATGCTTGGTTGTATAGGGAGAGGTATTAGCAGAATGCTTGGTTGTAAGGATAAAACTTACCAGGAAAGGTTAAAGCATCTTAACATGTATATCTTGGGGGAAAGACGTAACAGGGGGGATATGATAGAAACATTTAAATACATAAAGGGAATCAACACAGTAAGGAGGAGAGTATATTTAAAGGAAGAAAAACTACCACAACTAGAGGACATAGTCTGAAATTAGAGGGGCAACGATTTAAACGTAATATCAGGAAGTATTACTTTACTGAGAGGGTAGTGGATGTATGGAATAGTCTTCCAGTAGAAGTGGTAGAGTTTAATACAGTGAAGGAGTTTAAGCATGCATGGGATAGGTATAAGGCTATCCTAGATATAAGATAAGGCCAGGGACTAATGAAAGTATTACATTACTGAGAGGGTAGTGGATGCATGGAATAGTCTTCCAGTAGAAGGTATTGGCAGAATGCTTGGTTGTATAGAGAGAGGTATTGGCAGAATGCTTGGTTGTATAGAGAGAGGTATTGGCAGAATGCTTGGTTGCATAGAGAGAGGTATTGGCAGAATGCTTGGTTGCATAGAGAGAGGTATTAGCAGAATGCTTGGTCGTATAGGGAGAGGTATTAGCAGAATGCGTGGTTATATAGGGAGAGGTATTAGCAGAATGCTTGGTTATATAGGGAGAGGTATAAGCAGCATGCTTGGTTGTATAGAGAGAGGTATTAGCAGAATGCTTGGTTGTATAGGGAGAGGTATTAGCAGAATGCTTGGTTGTATAGAGAGAGGTATTAGCAGAATGCTTGGTTGTATAGGGAGAGGTATTAGCAGAATGCTTTGTGGTATAGGGAGAGGTATTAGCAGAATGCTTGGTTATATAGGGAGAGGTATTATCAGAATGCTTGGTTGTATAGGGAGAGGTATTAGCAGAATGCGTGGTTATATAGGGAGAGGTATTAGCAGAATGCTTGGTTATATAGGGAGAGGTATTAGCAGAATGCTTGGTTATATAGGGAGAGGTATAAGCAGCATGCTTGGTTGTATAGAGAGAGGTATTAGCAGAATGCTTGGTTGTATAGGGAGAGGTATTAGCAGAATGCTTGGTTGTATAGAGAGAGGTATTAGCAGAATGCTTGGTTGTATAGGGAGAGGTATTAGCAGAATGCTTGGTTGTATAGGGAGAGGTATTAGCAGAATGCTTGACTGTCTAGGGAGAGGTATTAGCAGAATGCTTGGTTATATAGGGAGAGGTATTAGCAGAATGCTTGGTTGTATAGGGAGAGGTATTAGCAGAATGCGTGGTTATATAGGGAGAGGTATTAGCAGAATGCTTGGTTATATAGGGAGAGGTATTAGCAGAATGCTTGGTTATATAGGGAGAGGTATTAGCAGAATGCTTGACTGTCTAGGGAGAGGTATTAGCAGAATGCTTGGTTGTATAGGGAGAGGTATTAGCAGAATGCTTGGTTGTATAGAGAGAGGTATTAGCAGAATGCTTGGTTGTATAGGGAGAGGTATTAGCAGAATGCTTGACTGTCTAGGGAGAGGTATTAGCAGAATGCTTGGTTATATAGGGAGAGGTATTAGCAGAATTCTTGGTTGTATAGGGAGAGGTATTAGCAGAATGCTTGGTTGTATAGGAAGAGGTATTAGCAGAATGCTTGGTTGTATAAGGAGAGGTATTAGCATAATGCTTGGTTGTATAGGGAGAGGTATTAGCAGAATGCGTGGTTATATAGGGAGAGGTATTAGCAGAATGCTTGGTTATATAGGGAGAGGTATTAGCAGAATGCTTGGTTATATAGGGAGAGGTATAAGCAGCATGCTTGGTTGTATAGAGAGAGGTATTAGCAGAATGCTTGGTTGTATAGGGAGAGGTATTAGCAGAATGCTTGGTTGTATAGAGAGAGGTATTAGCAGAATGTTTGGTTGTATAGGGAGAGGTATTAGCAGAATGCTTGGTTGTATAGGGAGAGGTATTAGCAGAATGCTTGACTGTCTAGGGAGAGGTATTAGCAGAATGCTTGGTTATATAGGGAGAGGTATTAGCAGAATGCTTGGTTGTATAGGGAGAGGTATTAGCAGAATGCTTGGTTGTAGAGGGAGAGGTATTAGCAGAATGCTTGGTTGTATAGGAAGAGGTATTAGCAGAATGCTTGGTTGTATAGGAAGAGGTATTAGCAGAATGCTTGGTTGTATAGGGAGAGGTATTAGCAGAATGCTTGGTTGTAAGGATAAAACTTACCAGGAAAGGTTAAAGCATCTTAACATGTATATCTTGGGGGAAAGACGTAACAGGGGGGATATGATAGAAACATTTAAATACATAAAGGGAATCAACACAGTAAGGAGGAGAGTATATTTAAAGGAAGAAAAACTACCACAACTAGAGGACATAGTCTGAAATTAGAGGGGCAACGATTTAAACGTAATATCAGGAAGTATTACTTTACTGAGAGGGTAGTGGATGTATGGAATAGTCTTCCAGTAGAAGTGGTAGTGGTTATTACAGTGAGGGAGTTTGAGCATGCGTGGGATAGGTATAAGGCTATCCTAGATATAAGATAAGGCCAGGGACTAATGAAAGTATTACATTACTGAGAGGGTAGTGGATGCATGGAATAGTCTTCCAGTAGACGTGGTAGAGGTTAATACAGTGAAGGAGTTTAAGCATGCATGGGATAGGTATAAGGCTATCCTGGATATAAGATAAGGCCAGGGACTAATGAAAGTATTACTTTACTGAGAGGGTAGTGGATGTATGGAATAGTCTTCCAGTAGAAGTGGGAGAGGTTAATACAGTGAAGGAGTTTAAGCATGCGTGGGATAGGTATAAGGCTATCCTAGATATAAGATAAGGTCAGGGACTAATGAAAGTATTGCATTACTGAGAGGGTAGTGGATGTATGGAATAGTCTTCCAGTAGAAGTGATAGAGGTTAATACAGTGAAGGAGTTTAAGCATGCGTGGGATAGGTATAAGGCTATCCTAGATATAAGATAAGGTCAGGGACTAATGAAAGTATTACATTACTGAGAGGGTAGTGGATGCATGGAATAGTCTTCCAGTAGAAGTGGTAGAGATTAATACAGTGAAGGAGTTTAAGCATGCATGGGATAGGTATAAGGCTATCCTAGATATAAGATAAGGCCAGGGACTAATGAAAGTATTACATTACGGAGAGGGTAGTGGATGTATGGAATAGTCTTCCAGTAGAAGTGGTAGATGTTAATACAGTGAAGGAGTTTAAGCATGCATGGGATAGGTATAAGGCTATCCTAGATATAAGATAAGGCCAGGGACTAATGAAAGTATTACTTTACTGAGAGGGTAGTGGATGTATGGAATAGTCTTCCAGTAGAAGTGGTAGAGGTTAATACAGTGAAGGAGTTTAAGCATGCGTGGGATAGGCATAAGGCTATCCTAGATATAAGGTAAGGCCAGGGACTAATGAAAGTATTACATTACTGAGAGGGTAGTGGATACATGGAATAGCATTCCAGTAGAAGTGGTAGAGGTTAATACAGTGAAGGAGTTTAAGCATGTGTGGGATAGGTATAATGCTATCCTAGATATAAGGTAAGGCCAGGGACTAATAAAAGTATTACTGTACTGAGAGGGTAGTGGGTGCATGGAATAGTCTTCCAGTAGAAGTGGTAGAGGTTAATACAGTGAAGGAGTTTAAGCATGCATGGGATAGGTACAAGGCTATCCTAGATATAAGATAAGGTCAGGGACTAATGAAAGTATTACATTACTGAGAGGGTAGTGGATGCATGGAATAGTCTTCCAGTAGAAGCAGAAGAGGTTAATACAGTGAAGGAGTTTAAGCATGCATGTGATAGGTATAAGGCTATCCTAGATATAAGGTAAGGCCAGGGACTAATGAAAGTATTACATTACTGAGAGGGTAGTGGATGTATGGAATAGCCTTCCAGTAGAAGTGGTAGAGGTTAATACAGTGAAGGAGTTTAAGCATGCATGGGATAGGTATAAGGCTATCCTAGATATAAGATAAGGCCAGACAAAATGAAAATATTACTTTACTGAGAGGGTAGTGGATGCATGGAATAGTCTTCCAGTAGAAGTGGTAGAGGGTAATACAGTAAAGGAGTTTAAGCATGCATGGGATAGGTATAAGGCTATCCTAGATATAAGATAAGGTCAGGGACTAATAAAAGTATTACTTTACTGAGAGGGTAGTGGATGCATGGAATAGTCTTCCAGTAGAAGTGGTAGAGGTTAATACAGTGAAGGAGTTTAAGCATGTGTGGGATAGGTATAAGGCTATCCTAGATTTAAGATAAGGTCAGGGACTAATGAAAGTATTACATTACTGAGAGGGTAATGGATGCATGGAATAGTCTTCCAGTAGAAGTGGTAGAGTTTAATACAGTGAAGGAGTTTAAGCATGCATGGGATAGGTATAAGGCTATCCTAGATATAAGATAAGGCCAGGGACTAATGAAAGTATTACATTACTGAGAGGGTAGTGGATGCATGGAATAGTCTTCCAGTAGAAGTGGTAGAGGTTAATACAGTGAAGCAGTTTAAGCATGCATGGGATAGGTATAAGGCTATCCTAGATATAAGATAAGGTCAGGGACTAATGAAAGTATTACATTACTGAGAGGGTAGTGGATGTATGGAATAGTCTTCCAGTAGAAGTGGTAAAGGTTAATACAGTGAAGGAGTTTAAGCATGCATGGGATAGGTATAAGTCTATCCTGGATATAAGATAAGGCCAGGGACTAATGAAAGTATTACATTACTGAGAGGGTAGTGGATGCATGGAATAGTCTTCCAGTAGAAGTGGTAGAGGTTAATACAGTGAAGCAGTTTAAGCATGCATGGGATAGGTATAAGGCTATCCTAGATATAAGATAAGGTCAGGGACTAATGAAAGTATTACATTACTGAGAGGGTAGTGGATGTATGGAATAGTCTTCCAGTAGAAGTGGTAAAGGTTAATACAGTGAAGGAGTTTAAGCATGCATGGGATAGGTATAAGGCTATCCTAGATATAAGATAAGGCCAGACAAAATGAAAGTATTACTTTACTGAGAGGGTAGTGGATGCATGGAATAGTCTTCCAGTAGAAGTGGTAGAGGGTAATACAGTAAAGGAGTTTAAGCATGCATGGGATAGGTATAAGGCTATCCTAGATATAAGATAAGGTCAGGGACTAATAAAAGTATTACTTTACTGAGAGGGTAGTGGATGCATGGAATAGTCTTCCAGTAGAAGTGGTAGAGGTTAATACAGTGAAGGAGTTTAAGCATGTGTGGGATAGGTATAAGGCTATCCTAGATTTAAGATAAGGTCAGGGACTAATGAAAGTATTACATTACTGAGAGGGTAATGGATGCATGGAATAGTCTTCCAGTAGAAGTGGTAGAGTTTAATACAGTGAAGGAGTTTAAGCATGCATGGGATAGGTATAAGGCTATCCTAGATATAAGATAAGGCCAGGGACTAATGAAAGTATTACATTACTGAGAGGGTAGTGGATGCATGGAATAGTCTTCCAGTAGAAGTGGTAGAGGTTAATACAGTGAAGCAGTTTAAGCATGCATGGGATAGGTATAAGGCTATCCTAGATATAAGATAAGGTCAGGGACTAATGAAAGTATTACATTACTGAGAGGGTAGTGGATGTATGGAATAGTCTTCCAGTAGAAGTGGTAAAGGTTAATACAGTGAAGGAGTTTAAGCATGCATGGGATAGGTATAAGTCTATCCTGGATATAAGATAAGGCCAGGGACTAATGAAAGTATTACATTACTGAGAGGGTAGTGGATGCATGGAATAGTCTTCCAGTAGAAGTGGTAGAGGTTAATACAGTGAAGCAGTTTAAGCATGCATGGGATAGGTATAAGGCTATCCTAGATATAAGATAAGGTCAGGGACTAATGAAAGTATTACATTACTGAGAGGGTAGTGGATGTATGGAATAGTCTTCCAGTAGAAGTGGTAAAGGTTAATATAGTGAAGGAGTTTAAGCATGCATGGGATAGGTATAAGTCTATCCTGGATATAAGATAAGGCCAGGGACTAATGAAAGTATTACATTACTGAGAGGGTAGTGGATGCATGGAATAGTCTTCCAGTAGAAGTGGTAGAGGTTAATACAGTGAAGCAGTTTAAGCATGCATGGGATAGGTATAAGGCTATCCTAGATATAAGATAAGGTCAGGGACTAATGAAAGTATTACATTACTGAGAGGGTAGTGGATGTATGGAATAGCCTTCCAGTAGAAGTGGTAGAGGTTAATACAGTGAAGGAGTTTAAGCATGCATGGGATAGGTATAAGGCTATCCTAGATATAAGATAAGGCCAGGGACAAATGAAAGTATTACATTACTGAGAGGGTAGTGGATACATGGAATAGTCTTCCAGTAGAAGTGGTAGAGGTTAATACAGTGAAGGAGTTTAAGCATGCATGGGATAGGTATAAGGCTATCCTAGATATAAGATAAGGTCAGGGACTAATGAAAGTACTACTTTACTGAGAGGGTAGTGGATGTATGGAATAGTCTTCCAGTAGAAGTGGTAGAGGTTAATACAGTGAAGGAGTTTAAGCATGCATGGGATAGGTATAAGGCTATCCTAGATATAAGATAAGGCCAGGGACTAATGAAAGTATTACATTACTGAGAGGGTAGTGGATGTATGGAATAGTCTTCCAGTAGAAGTGGTAGAGGTTAATACAGTGAAGGAGTTTAAGCATGCATGGGATAGGTATAAGGCTATCCTAGATATAAGATAAGGCCAGGGACTAATGAAACTATTACATTACTGAGAGGGCAGTGGTTACATGGAATAGTCTTCCAGTAGAAGTGGTAGAGGTAAACACAGGTTAATCTATTCCAGATACAAGATAAGGCAGACTAGATGGTGTGAATGGTTCTTATCTGCTGGCGACACATTCTCTGTTTCTGTCCCATGTCACATAATAACATGTTGAATTACATATCTCTGACCCCTTTAAGGTCTGACCCTTTCATTTTCCAGCCTGGGTTTGGTGTCCAGTATTTGTTTCCAGTTCATTGCAGGGAGGGATTGGTCTCCGTACTTCGCTTCCACTTTTCCTGTTCATTTTGGACCAGTCTGAGGCTATTTATATAAGTTCACAAAGTGGTGCAGTCTCCATGGAAAGTTCCAGAATGTTCCGCTGATGACATCACTATTAGATCACTGACCCAGACCTGAATGTATAAGATGATTCCACATTATCGTTTTAGGACAAATCAGCTGTGGAGAGGAGCAGCAGGCGTCTAACCTCGAATCCAAGTCACCGTCCTGGGAAATATACTCCGCTAGTGACGGTTAGTTGGGCTCAGTATTATCCTGAGAGGGGACTGCAGCGGGAAGGATGATATCAGTGCATGATGGGGTAATGGACTGGAATAATGTGCAATCCCCTCACTGCCCCCTCTTTATAAATCCCGCCACTTGTGAGAGAAAGAACCAATTATACATGAGCTGCGCCAGTGCAATATATGTCTTATTTATACACAACATGTATATAACTCCTGTATGAGTTTTATTTATTTTATTGAAAGGACACCTGTCAGGAAAACATTAAGCTCTGTTTAATTGAAATATTGGATTAAGTGTAGACATTTTAAATGAAAATGCTTTAAATAAATAATATAAATAAAGCACCTTAGTGAGCCCCCTCTCCTCTGTATAGCTTTATAAAGGGGCAGACATGTTGTTTAGAATCTTTGCTCTGTATAGCTCTATCAGGGGGCAGACATGTTGGTTAGAATCTCTGCTCTGTATAGCTCTATCAGGGGGCAGACATGTTGTTTAGAATCTTTGCTCTGTATAGCTCTCTCAGGAGGCAGACATGTTGTTTAGAATCTTTTCTCTTTATAGCTCTCTCAGGGGGTGGACATGTTGTTTAGAATCTTTGCTCTGTATAGCTCTATCAGGGTGCGGACATGTTGTTTAGAATCTTTTCTCTGTATAGCTCTATCAGGGGGCGGACATGTTGTTTAGAATCTTTGCTCTGTATAGCTCTCTCAGGGGGTGGACATGTTGTTTAGAATCTTTGCTCTGTATAGCTCTATCAGGGGGCGGACATGTTGTATAGAATCTTTGCTCTGTATAGCTCTATCAGGGGGCGGACATGTTGTTTAGAATCTTTGCTCTGTATAGCTCTATCAGGGGGTGAACATGTTGTTTAGAATCTTTGCTCTGTATAGCTCTATCAGGGGAAGGACATGTTGTTTAGAATCTTTGCTCTGTATAGCTCTATCAGGGGGCGGACATGTTGTTTAGAATCTTTGCTCTGTATTGCTCTATCAGGGGCAGACATGTTGTTTAGAATCTTTGCTCTGTATAGCTCTATCAGGGGGCGGACATGTTGGTTAGAATCTTTGCTCTGTATAGCTCTATCAGGGGGCGGACATGTTGTTTAGAATCTTTGCTCTGTATAGCTCTATCAGGGGCAGACATGTTGGTTAGAATCTTTGCTCTGTATAGCTCTATCAGGGGGCGGACATGTTGTTTAGAATCTTTGCTCTGTATAGCTCTATCAGGGGGCGGACATGGTGTTTAGTATCTTGGAGCAGACCTTCTGATGTAGCATGTCTTCCCCTGGGGCATTATTTATTTATTACCTGTGTAATACACCTGCACTTGATGTCATCTCTCCATTAAACAGAACTTTGTTTTGCCAACAGTTTAACTTCTCCGTTGTCTGCTGGTCAGGGTCCAACGATGGACTGTAATATAGAAATCGTGATGACTGCTGGTCTTGGTTAGAGGGGGTTCCTGTGTCTGATACAGTCGTCTAATCTCTGGTCTTTTCTCCTGTGATATGAATTCTAGATGAAGAGAAGTAAGAGGAACGTCAATGATAACAAAGAGAAACCCAAACGTAGGCCTGGCATGTTCTCTGCCATGGGACGGCCAGGAGAGGAGGTAACAGCTGGGGAGATAGATTGGGATACGGGGGAACATGTCTGGGATAGAGAAATAGGAAATACCGGCTCCGAACACAGAGCACACAAACCCCGGACACAGAGCATACAGAGCACACAAACCCCGTACACAGAGCACACAAACCCCGGACACAGAGCACACAAACCCCGGACACAGAGCATACAAACCCTGGACACAGAGCACACAAACCCCGGACACAGAGCACACAAACCCCGGACACAGAGCATACAAACCCCGGACACAGAGCACACAAACCCCGGACACAGAGCACACAAACCCCGGACACAGAGCACACAAACCCCGGACACAGAGCACACAAACCCCGGACACAGAGCACACAAACCCCAGACACAGAGCACACAAACCCCGGACACAGAGCATACAAACCCCGGACACAGAGCACACAAACCCCGGACACAGAGCACACAAACCCCGGACACAGAGCATACAAACCCCGGACACAGAGCATACAGAGCACACAAACCCCGGACCCAGAGCACACAAACCCCGGACACAGAGCACACAAACCCCGGACACAGAGCACACAAACCCCGGACACAGAGCACACAAACCCCGGACACAGAGCACACAAACCCCGGACACAGAGCACACAAACCCCGGACACAGAGCACACAAACCCCGGACACAGAGCACACAAACCCCGGACACAGAGCACACAAACCCCGGACACAGAGCACACAAACCCCGGACACAGAGCATACAAACCCCGGACACAGAGCATACAGAGCACACAAACCCCGGACACAGAGCACACAAACCCCGGACACAGAGCACACAAACCTCGGACACAGAGCACACAAACCCCGGACACAGAGCACACAAACCCCGGACACAGAGCACACAAACCCCGGACACAGAGCACACAAACCCCGGACACAGAGCACACAAACCCCGGACACAGAGCACACAAACCCCGGACACACACGAGTTACATCCCAGGGCAGCTGCCAATTCGATAATTCAGATACTTTTAGTGCTGGTCGGCTCCACAGTGAGTGACTCTGCCGTCGGCCCCTCAGACGTATCTCGTGTATTTCCGGGGGTTTGTGTGCTGTCTGTTCGCACGAGATACACCGTGCCCCTAACTGGCAGCACGTTAACAGGCTGAGAGGTGTAGCTCTGCCCCCACCCTCTGAAGCAGAGCAGCGTCTGCTTCACAGGCAGCAAGAGAAAGCGCTGCTCGGCTCCCCTCGCGCAGTGATAATGCAGGGTATGGGAAATCCAATGTCCTGCATTATCACTAAGCGTGGGGAGCTGAGCAGCACTTTCTCTTTCTGCCTGTGACTCCCTGTGAAGCAGACGCTGCTCTGAGGGAGGGGGTGAGAACAGGGGAAGGTGGGGAGAGAACAGGGGAAGGTGGGGAGAGAACAGGGGAAGGTGGGGAGAGAACAGAGGAAGGGGGGGATAGAACAGGGGAAGGGGAGAGAGAACAGGGGAGGTGGGGGAGAACAGAGGAAGGGGGGAGAGAACAGGGGAAGGGGGGAGAGAACAGGGGAGGTGGGGGAGAACAGAGGAAGGGGGAGAGAGAGAACAGAGGGAGAGGGGAGAGAACAGAGGGAGGGGTCAGAGAGAACAGAAGGAGGGGGAGAGAGAACAGAGCAAGGGAGAGAGAGAGAACAGAGGGAGGGGGAGAGAAAAGAGAGGGAGGGGGAGAGAACAGAGGAAGGGGGGAGAGAGAGAACAGAGGAAGGGGGAGAGAGAACAGAGGGAGGGGAGAGAGAACAGAGGGAGGGGGAGAGAACAAAGGGAAGGTGAGCGAGAACAGAGGGAGGGGGAGAGAGAACAGAAGAAGGGGGGAGAGAACAGGGGAAGGTGGGGAGAGAACAGAGGAAGGGGGGAGAGAAAAGGGGAAGGTGGGGAGAGAACAGGGAAGGTGGGGGGAGAGAACAAAGTAAGGGGGAGAAAGAGAACAGAGGGAGGTGGGAGAGAACAGAGGGAGGGGGGAGAGAGAACAGAGGAAGGGAGAGAGAGAGAGAACAGAGGGAGGGGGAGAGAGAACAGAGGGAGGAGGGAGAGATAACAGAGGGAGGGGGGAGAGAGAGAACAAAGGAAGGGGGAGAGAGAACAGAGGAAGGGGGGGATAGAACAGGGGAATGGTTGAGAGAACATGGCAGGTGGGGGAGGAGAACAGAGGAAGGGGGAGAGAGAGAACAGAGGAAGAGGGGAGAGAAAAGGGGAAGGTGGGGAGAGAACAGAGGGAGGAGGGAGAGATAGCAGAGGGAGGGGGGAGAGAGAGAACAGAGGAAGGGGGAGAGAGAACAGAGGGAGGGGAGAGAGAACAGAGGGAGGGGGAGAGAACAAAGGGAGGGGGAGCGAGAACAGAGGGAGGGGGGAGAGAGAACAGGGGAAGGGGGAGAGAACAGGGGAAGGTGGGGAGAGAACAGAGGAAGGGGGAGAGAAAAGGGGAAGGTGGGGAGAGAACAGGGAAGGTGGGGGGAGAGAACAAAGTAAGAGGGAGAGAGAGAACAGAGGGAGGTGGGAGAGAACAGAGGGAGGGGGGAGAGAGAACAGAGGAAGGGAGAGAGAGAGAACAGAGGGAGGGGGAGAGAGAACAGAGGGAGGAGGGAGAGAGAACAGAGGAAGGGGGAGAGAGAGAACAGAGGAAGGGGGAGAGAGAACAGAGGGAGGGGAGAGAGAACAGAGGAAAGGGGGAAGGGAAAAGGGGAAGGTGGGGAGAGAACAGAGGAAAGGGGGAGAGAAAAGGGGAAGGTGGGGAGAGAACAGGGAAGGTGGGGGGGAGAGAACAAAGTAAGGGGGAGAGAGAGAACAGAGGGAGGTGGGAGAGAACAGAGGGAGGGGGGAGAGAGAACAGAGGAAGGGAGAGAGAGAGAACAGAGGGAGGGGAGAGAACAGGGGAAGGGGGGAGAGAACAGGGGAAGGGGGAGAGAACAGGGGAGGAAGGGAAAGAACAGAGGAAGGGGTAGAGAGAGAACAGAGGAGGGGGAGATAACAGGGGAGGGGGCGAGAACAGGGAAGGGGGGAGAGAACAGAGGAGGGGGAGAGAACAGGGGAGAGGGGAGAACAGGGGAGGGGGAGAGAACAGAGGAAGGGGGAGAGGGAACAGAGGAAGAGGGAGAGAACAGAGGAAGAGGGAGAGAGAACAGGGGAAGGGGGAGAGAGAACAAAGGGAGGGGGAGAGAGAACAGAGGAAGGGGGGAGAGAACAAAGGGAGGGGGAGAGAAAACAGAGGGAGAGAGAGAGAGAGAGAACAGGGGAAGGGGGAGAGAGAACAGGGGAGGGGATGTTAAGAAAACAGAGAAGGGAGAGAGAGAACAGATATGAGGAGGAGGGGGGAGAGAGAACAGATAAATCTTATTTATACGCATTTGCTGCAATTCTTCCAACACAATGTATAGATAGTTTTTGAGCATTTTTTATTCTCTACATTCACAGTATAATTAAATATACTGCAGTGTGAGTAACATGTCTCTATAATAATCCTCTATTATTGGTTTATTTCTCCTGTGAAATGTGTTGGGGAAGAAGAGGACCAAGAGAAACAGCAATGATAAAAACAAAAAGAAACCCAAACGAAGACCTGGCATGTTCTCTGCAATGGCACGGCCAGTAAGCGAGGTAACAGCTGGGGAGATAGTATTTATAAAGTATTGGGTATTTATGAAGTATTGAGTATTTATGAAGTATTGGGTATTTATGAAGTATTGGGTATTTATGAAGTATTGAGTATTTATGAAGTGTTGGGTATTTATGAAGTATTGGGTATTTATGAAGTATTGAGTATTTATGAAGTGTTGGGTATTTATGAAGTGTTGGGTATTTATGAAGTATTGAGTATTTATGAAGTGTTGGGTATTTATGAAGTATTGGGTATTTATGAAGTGTTGGGTATTTATGAAGTGTTGGGTATTTATGAAGTATTGAGTATTATGAAGTATTGAGTATTTATGAAGTGTTGGGTATTTATGAAGTATTGGGTATTTATGAAGTATTGGGTATTTATGAAGTGTTGGGTATTTATGAAGTATTGGGTATTTATGAAGTATTGAGTATGAAGTATTGAGTATTTATGAAGTAATGGGTATTTATGAAGTATTGAGTATTTATGAAGTATTGAGTATTTATGAAGTATTTGGTATTTATGAAGTGTTGGGTATTTATGAAGTATTGGGTATTTATGAAGTATTGAGTATTTATGAAGTGTTGGGTATTTATGAAGTATTGAGTATTTATGAAGTGTTGAGTATTTATGAAGTGTTGGGTATTTATGAAGTATTGGGTATTTATGAAGTATTGGGTATTTATGAAGTATTGAGTATTTATGAAGTGTTGGGTATTTATGAAGTATTGAGTATTTATGAAGTGTTGGGTATTTATGAAGTATTGAGTATTTATGAAGTGTTGGGTATTTATGAAGTATTGGGTATTTATGAAGTGTTGGGTATTTATGAAGTATTGGGTATTTATGAAGTATTGAGTATTTATGAAGTATTGGGTATTTATGAAGTATTGAGTATGAAGTATTGAGTATTTATGAAGTATTGGGTATTTATGAAGTATTGAGTATTTATGAAGTATTGGGTATTTATGAAGTATTGGGAATTAATGAAGTGTTGAGTATTTATGAAGTATTGAGTATTTATGAAGTATTGGGTATTTATGAAGTATTGATTATTTATGAAGTATTGAGTATTTATGAAGTGTTGGGTATTTATGAAGTATTGAGTATTTATGAAGTATTGAGTATTTATGAAGTGTTGGGTATTTATGAAGTATTGAGTATTTATGAAGTATTGGGTATTTATGAAGTATTGGGTATTAATGAAGTGTTGGGTATTTATGAAGTATTGAGTATTTATGAAGTATTGGGTATTTATGAAGTATTGAGTATTTATGAAGTATTGGGTATTTATGAAGTATTGGGTATTAATGAAGTGTTGGGTATTTATGAAGTATTGAGTATTTATGAAGTATTGGGTATTTATGAAGTATTGGGTATTAATGAAGTGTTGTTTATTTATGAAGTATTGGGTATTTATGAAGTATTGGGTATTAATGAAGTGTTGGGTATTTATGAAGTATTGAGTATTTATGAAGTATTGGGTATTTATGAAGTATTGAGTATTTATGAAGTATTGGGTATTTATGAAGTATTGAGTATGAAGTATTGAGTATTTATGAAGTATTGGGTATTTATGAAGTATTGAGTATTTATGAAGTATTGGGTATTTATGAAGTATTGGGTATTAATGAAGTGTTGGGTATTTATGAAGTATTGAGTATTTATGAAGTATTGGGTATTTATGAAGTATTGAGTATTTATGAAGTATTGAGTATTTATGAAGTGTTGGGTATTTATGAAGTATTGAGTATTTATGAAGTATTGAGTATTTATGAAGTGTTGGGTATTTATGAAGTATTGAGTATTTATGAAGTATTGGGTATTTATGAAGTATTGAGTATTTATGAAGTATTGAGTATTTATGAAGTATTGAGTATTTATGAAGTGTTGGGTATTTATGAAGTATTGAGTATTTATGAAGTATTGAGTATTTATGAAGTGTTGGGTATTTATGAAGTATTGAGTATTTATGAAGTATTGGGTATTTATGAAGTATTGGGTATTAATGAAGTGTTGGGTATTTATGAAGTATTGAGTATTTATGAAGTATTGGGTATTTATGAAGTATTGAGTATTTATGAAGTATTGGGTATTTATGAAGTGTTGGGTATTTATGAAGTATTGAGTATTTATGAAGTATTGAGTATTTATGAAGTATTGGGTATTTATGAAGTATTGGGTATTAATGAAGTGTTGGGTATTTATGAAGTATTGAGTATTTATGAAGTATTGAGTATTTATGAAGTATTGGGTATTTATGAAGTATTGGGTATTAATGAAGTGTTGGGTATTTATGAAGTATTGAGTATTTATGAAGTATTGGGTATTTATGAAGTATTGAGTATTTATGAAGTATTGGGTATTTATGAAGTATTGGGTATTAATGAAGTGTTGGGTATTTATGAAGTATTGAGTATTTATGAAGTATTGAGTATTTATGAAGTGTTGGGTATTTATGAAGTATTGAATATTTATGAAGTGTTGGGTATTTATGAAGTATTGGGTATTTATGAAGTGTTGGGTATTTATGAAGTATTGGGTATTTATGAAGTGTTGGGTATTTATGAAGTGTTGGGTATTTATAAAGTATTGGGTATTTATGAAGTATTGAGTATTTATGAAGTATTGGGTATTTATGAAGTATTGAGTATTTATGAAGTATTGGGTATTTATGAAGTATTGGGTATTAATGAAGTGTTGGGTATTTATGAAGTATTGAGTATTTATGAAGTATTGGGTATTTATGAAGTATTGAGTATTTATGAAGTGTTGGGTATTTATGAAGTATTGGGTATTTATGAAGTGTTGGGTATTTATGAAGTATTGAGTATTTATGAAGTATTGGGTATTTATGAAGTATTGAGTATTTATGAAGTGTTGGGTATTTATGAAGTATTGGGTATTTATGAAGTGTTGGGTATTTATGAAGTGTTGGGTATTTATGAAGTATTGGGTATTTATGAAGTATGAGAAAATGGTTAGAAAACCCCCTACTACTTTTCATTATCGCCCTATAACTTGCGAAAAACAACAGAGAAACATGGAAACATGTATATTTCTAATCTCAGGACAAGATTTAGAATCTATTTAGATGGGGTCTTTTTTATCATCTGTAATTGTGGAAAAGATTTTTCAAGAGAAAGTTAGAAAAGGTTTTTCTTTTCATTATAGTTTATTATTTTTTTGTAGTAAATTATAAGATCTGATGGAAATAATGGTATCTAAAGAAAGCCCTTATTATGGTGATAAAAGCAATATATAATTTGCTTGGTGCAGTATGTGAGACATAAGAACATTAGCATGGATCGTGATGACTGCTGGTCTTGGTTAGAGGGGGTTCCTGTGTCTGATACAGTCGTCTAATCTCTGGTCTTTTCTCCTGTGATATGAATTCTAGATGAAGAGAAGTAAGAGGAACGTCAATGATAACAAAGAGAAACCCAAACGTAGGCCTGGCATGTTCTCTGCCATGGGACGGCCAGGAAAGGAGGTAACAGCTGGGGAGATAGATTGGGATACGGGGGAACATGTTTGAGCTTCTGTGAGAATCTGTGATGGATTCTTCTGACATTACACATTAACCTCTGGAAATGCATCAGGAAACTCTCTGCCACCAACAAGTGTTTGAAAGACAAAAGTCCACACAAAAGATCTGCCCCTGATAGAGCTATACAGACCATATATTCTAAACAACATGTCTGCCCCCTGATAGAGCTATACAGACCATATATTCTAAACAACATGTCCTCCCCCTGATAGAGCTATACAGACCATATATTCTAAACAACATGTCTGCCCCCTGATAGAGCTATACAGACCATATATTCTAAACAACATGTCCTCCCCCTGATAGAGCTATACAGACCAAATATTCTAAACAACATGTCCTGCCCCTGATAGAGCTATACAGAGCAAAGATTCTAAACAACATGTCCGTCCCTGATAGAGCTATACAGAGCAAAGATTCTAAACAACATGTCCACCACTGATAGAGCTATACAGAGCAAAGATTCTAAACAACATGTCCGCCCCTGATAGAGCTATACAGACCATATATTCTAAACAACATGTCCGCCCCTGATAGAGCTATACAGACCATATATTCTAAACAACATGTCCGCCCCTGATAGAGCTATACAGACAATATATTCTAAACAACATGTCCGCCCCTTATAGAGCTATACAGACCAAATTTTCTAAACAACATGTCCGCCCCCTGATAGAGCTATACAGAGCAAAGATTCTAAACAACATGTCCGCCCCCTGATAGAGCTATACAGAGCAAAGATTCTAAACAACATGTCCGCCCCCTGAAAGAGCTATACAGAGCAAAGATTCTAAACAACATGTCCGGCCCCTGATAGAGCTATACAGAGCAAATATTCTAAACAACATAACCCCCCCTCTGATAGAGCTATACAGAGCAAATATTCTAAACAACATGTCCACCCCCTGATAGAGCTATACAGACCAAATATTCTAAGCAACATGTCCACCCCTGATAGAGCTATACAGAGCAAATATTCTAAACAACATGACCGCCCCCCTGATAGAGCTATACAGAGCAAAGATTCTAACCAAAATGTTCGTCCCCTGATTGAGCTATAAAGAGCAAAGATTCTAAACAACATGTCTGCCCCCTGATAGAGCTATACAGAGCAAAGATTCTAACCAACATGTTCGTCCCCTGATTGAGCTATACAGAGCAAAGATTCTAAACAACATGTCTGCCCCCTGATAGAGCTATACAGAGCAAAGATTCTAAACAACATGTTCGCCCCCTGATAGAGCTATACAGAGCAAAGATTCTAAACAACATGTCCGCCCCCTGATAGAGCTATACAGAGCAAAGATTCTAAACAACATGTCCGCCCACTGATAGAGCTATACAGAGCAAAGATTCTAAACAACATGTCCGCCCCTGATAGAGCTATACAGAGCAAATATTCTAACCAACATGACCGCCCCCTGATAGAGCTATACAGAGCAAAGATTCTAAACAACATGTCCGTTCCTGAGTAATATTGAATAAAAAGGGCCCAATAAGGTACTTTATTTGTATTAGTTCATTAAAGCATTTTTACTTAAAATGTCTGCACTTTTTTCCATTAAACACAAGTCTGACAGTTGGTTAATTTACTCTTATTTAACAAAGGACAGAGATGCTCAGCATGTAACACATTCACTCTGTAGGATGTGGCCATGTTTACCCACAGACGTATTTCGCGGAGGTGTTGTCAGCCTGGTCTTATTGATATTGATCTTATTGATAAGCTTGAAGTGTGTCTCTGCTATGTTTTGAGACTGGACGTCTCTAGTTACGTCATGGAAGGTCTTATCCCCAGGACGCCATGAGTGGAATACTCTACTGAGCGTCAGAAAGCTGTACAAATGACTCTATCTCCTTCTCTACCTGGATTATGAAGACGATGTCTGCTATTCCTAACTTTTTAATCAGAGAGTTTTTAATTCTGAGATTGTGAAGGATCTCGGAGCTGAGAGATGTCTTAATCCCTTCAACTGATCACAAAACCTCCACCTTTAACTCTCCACCCATCCAAATGTATCCGTGTTAATGTCACAACAAGAAACATGATGGGGAAGGACGGTCTCCTGTTTATGTTTAACCAGCTCTTATCATTTCCCATAAAAATAGGTCAATCCATCCGGACCGGTGGACATATCTTTAACTAAATTACAAATTTATCGACCTTCCCGATTTGTAATAAGGAACATTTAGATCCTTTCTGTCGCTTGGTCTTTCCGTTCTTGCTAAATAAGAATCCTTGGGTATTATCATTCTCTGACTTCTAACATGTCCCCTGAGGTCAGGTGGTTATAGGCTGATTTGCTCTGTTTATTCTCAGTCAGCTCTATTCCCCTCTCCCTCGTTTTTTCATTTTTTTTATAGTATGTCATTTTTTTTCGTAAGTCTTTTATTTCTTTTCTTTTTGAATTTCCTTTAGTTTGATATATTTCTCCTGTGTGGGGTTTTCCTTTGTTGTCAGCCGAGACATATTGGGGGAATAGAGGTCTGTCGTTCTCTCTCCTTGACCTTTAACTTAACGGAGTAACCCCTGATTACGGATACACTCACACGTTGCTTGCTGGAGAGATTTCTTTTCTGCAGAGTTATGTTCATTATAATATAATTTTATCATCTCCTTTGAGTCTTATTATGTTTCTTACGGATCAAACGGTCACCTAACCTCCAAGGTGTTCTCATGTTAACCGTAACCATTTAATCCGTGATCGTGATACTAGGATGAGACCAAGAGCAGCGTACTAAATCCAGATCTAGATACACAGGGCACATTAATGGGGGTTTTCCCAGGTGGTCTTCATCTTACCCCAGGGAAAGTCCTGAAGGAATCTGATCTGGACATGTTCTTTCTACAGGAAATTTCATACAATTGGTAATGTTTGATGCTCCTGAATGTGGGACCAAACAGACTGTAATCCATGGAGAGAGTACCCTCTCTGACAGCAGGAAAATAACAAAACAGACCATTTGGTCTATGAAAACGAAGCATTGGAGAACCCCCCACCCCCCAAAACTATATTTAGTAATTAGTGAGATCCCCCCCCCCCCAAAAAAAAAACATTTTTTTAGCAAATCTTCAGGACCCCTGTCCACAGTGACCCCTACATATGGATCCAAAAAATATAATTATTATTATTATTAGATCTCTATCAAACCAGTCCTTCTAAATGATTTCATTCCTTACATTATCCTAGACATAAAAAGCGATAAATCCCCAAAAACAAAATATATATAACTTCTACTGGACAACAATTGGACTATTTACCCCTCCTGTACCACTCCATTTTTTTTTTTCAAAAAAAGCAAAAAGAAAGAGAGAGAAAAAGTTTGCTTGTTTTATCCTTCCTGTAATTAGACATCCAACGTGTCATCAAAGAGAAACTGCTATAGAAAAGACAACTCAGGAGATACTCTCCTGTGGGATAAAAAAAACCTCTGAAATATATAGTGACAGTATATATACTATCCTTTGTGTTCCAACAAACAGATCATTTATACCCTGCTATGTGCTAGCTAACACGGGAGGTGTTAGCATGCAGCATGGAGTCTAGC
Organism: Pelodytes ibericus; assembly: GCA_036172795.1. Taxonomy (NCBI): domain Eukaryota; kingdom Metazoa; phylum Chordata; class Amphibia; order Anura; family Pelodytidae; genus Pelodytes; species Pelodytes ibericus. Next base: position 225,919,856 of record CM069859.1, read on the forward strand.
GGTAGGCAGCATGCTCGCTGACAGGTGACTGGTGAGGGGATATAGGGGGCTGGTGAGGGGATATAGGGGGCTGGTGAGGGGAGATCTTTTGATTTCCCCAGCCAGCTCCTCTGCTGGCAAGCTTTTTCTTTTTATAAAGGGGTGGGTTTTTTAGCTGCCCCCCCAAGTCAAGAGGCTCCCTATGCTAGGCAATATGACATGCTAAGGCAGAGGCCCTGTCCCGAGTAGGTACCATCTTGTCAGCAGGCTAATTTTTGCGCTGTTCCTTCTCAGTCACATGTGGTTTGCATTTCTTTGTTTTCTTTATGAACTTGATTAATACACTGATTCTCATTTATTCCTAATTGTGTTTTGTTTTTCCTGTGAAACGTTTTAATAATGAAGAAAGTGGAAATTACTCTCCAGCTGATCAGGAACAGGAGGGAAACCCCACCCAAATCCCGCAAGCCATGTGCTGGCTGCTACACACCTCTGGCGCCCTCAAGGGAGAAACGGGTAGGTCTGGCACTCTATAGGGAGAAACGGGTAGGTCTGGCACCCTCTAGGGAGAAACGAGTAGGTCTGGCACTCTATAGGGAGAAACAGGTAGGTCTGGCACTCTCTAGGGAGAAACGGGCAGGTCTGGCACCCTCTAGGGAGAAACGGGCAGGTCTGGCACCCTCTAGGGAGAAACGGGTAGGTCTGGCACTCTATAGGGAGAAACAGGTAGGTCTGGCACTCTCTAAGGAGAAACGAGTAGGTCTGGCACTCTCTAGGGAGAAACGGGTAGGTCTGGCACCCTCTAGGGAGAAACGGGTAGGTCTGGCACCCTCTAGGGAGAAACGGGTAGGTCTGGCACCCTCTAGGGAGAAACGGGTAGGTCTGGCACCCTCTAGGGAGAAACGGGTAGGTCTGGCACCCTCTAGGGAGAAACGGGTAGGTCTGGCACCCTCTAGGGAGAAACGGGCAGGTCTGGCACCCTCTAGGGAGAAACGGGTAGGTCTGGCACCCTCTAGGGAGAAACGGGTAGGTCTGGCACCCTCTAGGGAGAAACGGGTAGGTCTGGCACCCTCTAGGGAGAAACGGGTAGGTCTGGCACTCTATAGGGAGAAACGGGTAGGTCTGGCACTCTATAGGGAGAAACAGGTAGGTCTGGCACCCTCTAGGGAGAAACAGGTAGGTCTGGCACCCTCTAGGGAGAAAGGGGTAGGTCTGGCACCCTCTAGGGAGAAACGGGTAGGTCTGGCACCCTCTAGGGAGAAACGGGTAGGTCTGGCACCCTCTAGGGAGAAACGGGTAGGTCTGGTACCCTCTAGGGAGAAACAGGTAGGTCTGGCACTCTATAGGGAGAAACAGGTAGGTCTGGCACTCTCTAGGGAGAAACAGGTAGGTCTGGCACCCTCTAGGGAGAAACAGGTAGGTCTGGCACCCTCTAGGGAGAAACAGGTAGGTCTGGCACCCTCTAGGGAGAAACGGGTAGGTCTGGCACCCTCTAGGGAGAAACGGGTAGGTCTGGCACTCTATAGGGAGAAACAGGTAGGTCTGGCACTCTCTAGGGAGAAACAGGTAGGTCTGGCACCCTCTAGGGAGAAACAGGTAGGTCTGGCACCCTCTAGGGAGAAACGGGTAGGTCTGGCACCCTCTAGGGAGAAACGGGTAGGTCTGGCACCCTCTAGGGAGAAACGGGTAGGTCTGGCACCCTCTAGGGAGAAACGGGTAGGTCAGGCACCCTCTAGGGAGAAACGGGTAGGTCTGGCACCCTCTAGGGAGAAACGGGCAGGTCTGGCACTCTATAGGGAGAAACGGGTAGGTCTGGTACCCTCTAGAGAGAAACGGGTAGGTCTGGCACCCTCTAGGGAGAAACGGGTAGGTCTGGCACCCTCTAGGAAGAAACAGGTAGGTCTGGCACTCTATAGGGAGAAACGTGTAGGTCTGGCACCCTCTAGGGAGAAACGGGTAGGTCTGGCACCCTCTAGGGAGAAACGGGCAGGTCTGGCACTCTCTAAGGAGAAATGGGCAGGTCTGGCACTCTCTAAGGAGAAACGGGTAGGTCTGGCACCCTCTAGGGAGAAACGGGTAGGTCTGGCACCCTCTAGGGAGAAACAGGCAGGTCTGGCACTCTCTAAGGAGAAACGAGTAGGTCTGGCACTCTCTAGGGAGAAACGGGTAGGTCTGGCACCCTCTAGGGAGAAACGGGTAGGTCTGGCACCCTCTAGGGAGAAACGAGTAGGTCTGGCACCCTCTAGGGAGAAACGGGTAGGTCTGGTACCCGCTAGGGAGAAACGAGTAGGTCTGGCACCCTCTAGGGAGAAACGGGTAGGTCTGGCACCCTCTAGGGAGAAACGGGTAGGTCTGGCACCCTCTAGGGAGAAACGAGTAGGTCTGGCACCCTCTAGGGAGAAACGGGTAGGTCTGGCACCCTCTAGAGAGAAACGGGTAGGTCTGGCACCCTCTAGGGAGAAACGGGTAGGTCTGGCACCCTCTAGGGAGAAACGGGTAGGTCTGGCACCCTCTAGGGAGAAACGGGCAGGTCTGGTACCCGCTAGGGAGAAACGGGTAGGTCTGGTACCCGCTAGGGAGAAACGGGTAGGTCTGGCACTCTCTAAGTAGAAACGAGTAGGTCTGGCCCCCTGTAGGGAGAAATGGGTAGGTCTGGCAGTCTATAGGGAGAAACAGGTAGGTCTGGCACCCAATAGGGAGAAACGGGTAGGTCTGGCACCCTCTAGGGAGAAACGGGTAGGTCTGGCACCCTCTTGGGAGAAAAGAGTAGGTCTGGCACCCTCTAGGGAGAAACGTGTAGGTCTGGCACTCTCTAAGGAGAAACGAGTAGGTCTGGCACTCTCTAGGGAGAAACGGGTAGGTCTAGCACCCGCTAGGGAGAAACGGGTAGGTCTGGCACCCTCTAGGGAGAAACGGGTAGGTCTAGCACCCGCTAGAGAGAAACAAGTAGGTCTAGCACCCTCTAGGGAGAAACAGGTAGGTCTGGCACCCTCTAGGGAGAAACGGGTAGGTCGAACACCCTAAAGGGAGAAACGGGTAGGTCTGGCACCCTCTAGGGAGAAACGGGCAGGTCTGGCACTCTATAGGGAGAAACAGGTAGGTCTGGCACCCTCTAGGGAGAAACGGGTAGGTCGAACACCCTAAAGGGAGAAACGGGTAGGTCTGGCACCCTCTAGGGAGAAACGGGCAGGTCTGGCACTCTATAGGGAAAAACGGGTATGTCTGGCACCCTCTAGGGATAAACGGGCAGGTCTGGCACTCTCTAAGGAGAAACGAGTAGGTCTGGCACCCTCTAAGGAGAAACGAGTAGGTCTGGCACCCTCTAGGGAGAAACAGGTAGGTCTGGCACTCTCTAGGGAGAAACGTGTAGGTCTGGCACCCTCTAGGGAGAAACGGGTAGGTCTGGTACCCGCTAGGGAGAAACGAGTAGGTCTGGCACTCTCTAGGGAGAAACGGGTAGGTCTGGCACCCTCTAGGGAGAAACGGGTAGGTCTGGCACCCTCTAGGGAGAAACGGGTAGGTCTGGCACTCTCTAGGGAGAAACGGGTAGGTCTGGCACCCTCTAGGGAGAAACGTGTAGGTCTGGCACCCTCTAGGGAGAAACGTGTAGATCTGGCACCCTCTAGGGAGAAACGGGCAGGTCTGGCACCCTCTAGGGAGAAACGGGCAGGTCTGGCACCCTCTAGGGAGAAACGGGTAGGTCTGGCACCCTCTAGGGAGAAACGGGTAGGTCTGGCACCCTCTAGGGAGAAACGTGTAGGTCTGGCACCCTCTAGGGAGAAACGTGTAGGTCTGGCACCCTCTAGGGAGAAACGTGTAGGTCTGGTACCCTCTAGGGAGAAACGGGTAGGTCTGGCACCCTCTAGGGAGAAACAGGTAGGTCTGGCACCCTCTAGGGAGAAACAGGTAGGTCTGGCACCCTCTAGGGAGAAACGGGTAGGTCTGGCACTCTATAGGGAGAAACAGGTAGGTCTGGCACTCTCTAGGGAGAAACAGGTAGGTCTGGCACCCTCTAGGGAGAAACAGGTAGGTCTGGCACCCTCTAGGGAGAAACGGGTAGGTCTGGCACCCTCTAGGGAGAAACGGGTAGGTCTGGCACCCTCTAGGGAGAAACGGGTAGGTCAGGCACCCTCTAGGGAGAAACGGGCAGGTCTGGCACCCTCTAGGGAGAAACGGGCAGGTCTGGTACCCTCTAGAGAGAAACGGGTAGGTCTGGCACCCTCTAGGGAGAAACGGGTAGGTCTGGCACCCTCTAGGAAGAAACAGGTAGGTCTGGCACTCTATAGGGAGAAACGTGTAGGTCTGGCACGCTCTAGGGAGAAACGGGTAGGTCTGGCACCCTCTAGGGAGAAACGGGCAGGTCTGGCACTCTCTAAGGAGAAATGGGCAGGTCTGGCACTCTCTAAGGAGAAACGGGTAGGTCTGGCACCCTCTAGGGAGAAACGGGTAGGTCTGGCACCCTCTAGGGAGAAACAGGCAGGTCTGGCACTCTCTAAGGAGAAACGAGTAGGTCTGGCACTCTCTAGGGAGAAACGGGTATGTCTGGCACCCTCTAGGGAGAAACGGGTAGGTCTGGCACCCTCTAGGGAGAAACGAGTAGGTCTGGCACCCTCTAGGGAGAAACGGGTAGGTCTGGTACCCGCTAGGGAGAAACGAGTAGGTCTGGCACCCTCTAGGGAGAAACGGGTAGGTCTGGCACCCTCTAGGGAGAAACGAGTAGGTCTGGCACCCTCTAGGGAGAAACGGGTAGGTCTGACACCCTCTAGAGAGAAACGGGTAGGTCTGGCACCCTCTAGGGAGAAACGGGTAGGTCTGGCACCCTCTAGGGAGAAACGGGTAGGTCTGGCACCCTCTAGGGAGAAACGGGTAGGTCTGGCACCCTCTAGGGAGAAACGGGCAGGTCTGGTACCCGCTAGGGAGAAACGGGTAGGTCTGGTACCAGCTAGGGAGAAACGGGTAGGTCTGGCACTCTCTAAGTAGAAACGAGTAGGTCTGGCCCCCTGTAGGGAGAAATGGGTAGGTCTGGCAGTCTATAGGGAGAAACAGGTAGGTCTGGCACCCAATAGGGAGAAACGGGTAGGTCTGGCACCCTCTAGGGAGAAACGGGTAGGTCTGGCACCCTCTTGGGAGAAAAGAGTAGGTCTGGCACCCTCTAGGGAGAAACGTGTAGGTCTGGCACTCTCTAAGGAGAAACGAGTAGGTCTGGCACTCTCTAGGGAGAAACGGGTAGGTCTAGCACCCACTAGGGAGAAACGGGTAGGTCTGGCACCCTCTAGGGAGAAACGGGCAGGTCTGGCACACTCTAGAGAGAAACAAGTAGGTCTAGCACCATCTAGGGAGAAACAGGTAGGTCTGGCACCCTCTAGGGAGAAACGGGTAGGTCGAACACCCTAAAGGGAGAAACGGGTAGGTCTGGCACCCTCTAGGGAGAAACGGGCAGGTCTGGCACTCTATAGGGAGAAACAGGTAGGTCTGGCACCCTCTAGGGAGAAACGGGTAGGTCGAACACCCTAAAGGGAGAAACGGGTAGGTCTGGCACCCTCTAGGGAGAAACGGGTAGGTCTGGCACCCTCTAGGGAGAAACGGGCAGGTCTGGCACTCTATAGGGAAAAACGGGTAGGTCTGGCACCCTCTAGGGATAAACGGGCAGGTCTGGCACTCTCTAAGGAGAAACGAGTAGGTCTGGCACCCTCTAGGGAGAAACGTGTAGGTCTGGTACCCTCTAGGGAAAAACGGGTAGGTCTGGCACCCTCTAGGGAGAAACGGGTAGGTCTGGCACCCTCTAGGGAGAAACGGGTAGGTCTGGCACCCTCTAGGGAGAAACGAGTAGGTCTGGCACCCTCTAGGGAGAAACGGGTAGGTCTGGCACTCTCTAGAGAGAAACGGGTAGGTCTGGCACCCTCTAGGGAGAAACGGGTAGGTCTGGCACCCTCTAGGGAGAAACGGGTAGGTCTGGCACTCTATAGGGAAAAACGGGTAGGTCTGGCACTCTCTAAGGAGAAACGAGTAGGTCTGGCACCCTCTAAGGAGAAACGGGTAGGTCTGGCACCCTCTAAGGAGAAACGAGTAGGTCTGGCACTCTCTAAGGAGAAACGAGTAGGTCTGGCACTCTATAGGGAGAAACGAGTAGGTCTGGCACCCTCTAGGGAGAAACGGGTAGGTCTGGCACCCTCTAGGGAGAAATGGGTAGGTCTGGCACCCTCTAGGGAGAAACAGGTAGGTCTGGCACCCTCTAGGGAGAAACGGGTAGGTCTGGCACCCTCTAGGGAGAAACGGGTAGGTCTGGTACCCTCTAGGGAGAAACGGGTAGGTCTGGCACCCTCTACGGAGAAACGAGTAGGTCTGGCACCCTCTAAGGAGAAACGGGTAGGTCTGGCACCCTCTAAGGAGAAACGAGTAGGTCTGGCACCCTCTAGGGAGAAACGTGTAGGTCTGGCACCCTCTACGGAGAAACGGGTAGGTCTGGCACCCTCTAGGGAGAAACATATAGGTCTGGCACCCTCTACGGAGAAACGGGTAGGTCTGGCACCCTCTAGGGAGAAACGTGTAGGTCTTGCACCCTCTAGAGAGAAATGGGTAGGTCTGGCACCCTCTAGGGAGAAACGGGTAGGTCTGGTACCCTCTAGGGAGAAACGGGTAGGTCTGGCACCCTCTAGGGAGAAACGGGTAGGTCTGGCACTCTATAGGGAAAAACGGGTAGGTCTGGCACCCTCTAAGGAGAAACGGGTAGGTCTGGTGCCCTCTAGAAGAAACGGGTCCCACCAAAAAATGATTTTTTTTAAAAATGTATTTTACTTTGTGCTGGTGATTTCAGAAGTCAGCTTGGGGTTTCTTTCTATAAACACATACATAGGTGTAATAAGTATCTAGAATAATCTTTTATTGATTTATTTGCATATTCAGCATGCAGAGTCTGTTCTGCAGATTGAGTTGGGACCAGGAGGGGTTTGTGCTTCTATAATACCTGGTTTATTTGACATGGGCATGTACTGTCTCTTGGGGTTTGGTAATGCTCTTCATGGGTTTTTTAATCATTTGTTATCAGCCAGTATCCATAAATTGTATGATGCCTCATCAGATAGGTTAGGACTTGGGACTTTGGCACACCTTACTGAGGTAGGGAAGGTCTGCTCACCAAGCTATACAAACGTTAATGCATTATGTATCACCATATGATAGTAAACACACACTGCGGTGAGACTGTCTGCTCAGTGTTTTACAAGCAATGCCCCTCAATGAGTAAGGATCTGTCTCTGCAGTAGGTGTGAGAGACAGTTGCTGACCTGACTGGGCTGCCTGCTTCCCAAGTCTGATCTGGAGAATTGAAATAACATAGTAATTTAGGTTGAAAAAACACAAGTCCGTCAAGTTCAATCCCCTTATTAATTTTGTAGCTCTCCTTTGCACTTTTTCTAGTTCCTTAATATCCTTTTTAAGGACTGGTGCCCAGAATTGTACTGCATATTCAAGGTGAGGTCTTACCATTGATTTGTAAAGAGGCAAGATGATATCCTCCTCCCGTGAATCTATACCTCGTTTTATACATGCCAATATCTTATTGGCCCTTGCAGCTGCTGACTGGCATTGGGCACTGATGCCAACTTTATCTACAATGATTCCTAAATCCTTTTCATTAGTAGTTTTTCCCAGGCAGATACCATTTAACGTATATATGTTGCACTAAGGGCAAGTTCTAAAACATTCCATTGGTTTCCATGGTGATTGCTCCACTTCTCAGACGCTGCTCGGAGCAGGGGTGTGCTGCTCACTTTCTGGAAAGATTAAGGGCTTTATTCATGAAAGAGAGAATTACCCTCTTTAATGCATAAAAAACAAGAACTATGGTTTAACAGGTTTAGAACAAGGGACTGAGATATTGCAGCTGCCCTGGTCATCCTGGAAGGAAGAAAGGGTCTATGACTGGGATTGTCCAGATCGGCTTTGTGCGGTTTACCCTGCACAATAACTACTGTTTCTTACCTCAATGCAGGAGCTGGAGGCAGAGCCAGAGCCAGAGCCAGAGACATCCCACAGGAGAAAACAAAAGAAATCAAAAAGAAAATGTGAAAGAAACCCCTCCAAAGATTGTAAATCTCAGGTAATAACCATGACCCATAATCACCCTGCAGCCAGGGATTCTGGGTAATAACCCTCCTTACCCCATAATCACATGGCATACAGAGCTTCCCCAGCAGCCAGGGATTCTGGGTAATAACCATCCTTACTCCATAATCACATGGCATACAGAGCTTCCCCCGCAGCCAGGGATTCTGGGTAATAACCCACCTTACCCCATAATCACACGCCATACAGAGCTTCCCCGCAGCCAGGGATTCTGGGTAATATCCCTCCTTACCCCATAATCACATGGCATACAGAGCTTCCCCCGCAGCCAGGGATTCTGGGTAATAACCCACCTTACCCCATAATCACATGGCATACAGAGCTTCCCCCGCAGCCAGGGATTCTGGGTAATAACCCACCTTACCCCATAATCACACGGCATGCAGAGCTTCCCCCGCAGCCAGGAATTCTGGGTAATAACCCTCCTTACCCCATAATCACACGGCATACAGAGCTTCCCCCGCAGCCAGGAATTCTGGGTAATAACCCACCTTACCCTATAATCACACGGTATACAGAGCTTCCCCGCAGTCAGGGATTCTGGGTAATAACCCGCCTTACCCCATAATCACACAGCATTCAGAGCTTCCCCCGCAGCCAGGGATTCTGGGTAATAACCATCCTTACCCTATAATCACACGGCATACAGAGCTTCCCCCACAGCCAGGGATTCTGGGTAATAACTCACCTTACCCCATAATCACACGGCATACAGAGCTTCCCCCGCAGCCAAGGATTCTGGGTAATAACCCTCCTTACCCCATAATCACACGGCATACAGAGCTTCCCCCGCAGCCAAGGATTCTGGGTAATAACCCTCCTTACCCCATAATCACACGGCATACAGAGCTTCCCCCGCAGCCAAGGATTCTGGGTAATAACCCACCTTACCCCATAATCACACGGCATGCAGAGCTTCCCCCGCAGCCAGGAATTCTGGGTAATAACCCGCCTTACCCCATAATCACACGGCATACAGAGCTTCCCCCGCAGCCAGGGATTCTGGGTAATAACCCTCCTTACCCCATAATCACACAGCATACAGAGCTTCCCCCGCAGCCAGGGATTCTGGGTAATAACCCGCCTTACCCCATAATCACAAGCTGCCTGCCATCTTTGTATAGTGTATAATGGTAATACGTATCTTTGTCCCTCAGGGTAAAAAATTCAGAGTTGGAAGATTTGGTCCCATGATGTCTCCTGAAAATCCTCATTATAAACACAGCAGTGATATTCAGGTAATCTATATGTCCCCCCGTATATACTCACGTCTAAAAAAGCCAACCCCCCCCCCCCAAAAAAACCCCCCAACAATTAGGAAATAGAAAATTGTAGGAAACTAAGAAGTGATTTTCAAACTTAAGGCCAAAAAAGCTGAGTGTATATAACTGAAAAGAAGAATTTTTCCAGCTCGGTTACTTTGACCATCATTTTGCTATTCATTTATCAAGTCTCTGCATTTCCTGCTTTGATAGATAAAGCCCACTGAGCCATCTACACACCAGCCCCATGCAGCCAAGGATTCTGGGTAATAACCCTCCTTACCCCATAATCACACAGCATACAGCGCTTCCCCCGCTGCCAAGGATTCTGGGTAAAAACCCTCCTTACCCCATAATCACACGGAATACAGCTCTTCCCCCGCAGCCAGGGATTCTGGGTAATAACCCTCCTTACCACATAATCACACAGCATACAGCGCTTCCCCCACAGCCAGGGATTCTGGGTAATAACCCTCCTTACCCTATAATCACACAGCATACAGCGCTTCCCCCGCAGCCAGGGATTCTGGTTAATAACCCTCCTTACCCTATAATCACACAGTATACAGCGCTTCCCCCGCAGCCAGGGATTCTGGGTAATAACCCTCCTTACCCTATAATCACACAGTATACAGCACTTCCCCCGCAGCCAGGGATTCTGGTTAATAAACCTCCTTACCACATAATCACACAGCATACAGCACTTCCCCCACAGCCAGGGATTCTGGGTAATAACTCACCTTACCCCATAATCACACGGCATACAGAGCTTCCCCCGCAGCCAAGGATTCTGGGTAATAACCCTCCTTACCCCATAATCACACGGCATACAGAGCTTCCCCCGCAGCCAAGGATTCTGGGTAATAACCATCCTTACCCCATAATCACATGGCATACAGAGCTTCCCCCGCAACCAGGGATTCTGGGTAATAACCCTCCTTACCACATAATCACACAGCATACAGCGCTTCCCCCGCAGCCAGGGATTCTGGGTAATAAACTGCCTTACCCCATAATCACACGACATGCAGAGCTTCCCCCGCAGCCAGGGATTCTGGGTAATAACCCACCTTACCCCATAATCACACGGCATACAGAACTTCCCCCGCAGCCAAGGATTCTGGGTAATAACCCGCCTTACCCCATAATCACACGGCATACAGAGCTTCCCCCGCAGCCAGGGATTCTGGGTAATAACCTATATTGCCCCATAATCACATGGCATACAGAGCTTCCCCCGCAGCCAGGGATTCTGGGTAATATCCCTTCTTACCCCATAATCACACGGCATACAGAGCTTCCCCCGCAGCCAGGGATTCTGGGTAATAACTCACCTTACCCCATAATCACATGGCATACAGAGCTTCCCCCGCAGCCAGGGATTCTAGGTAATAACCATCCTTACCCCATTATCACACGGCATACAGAGCTTCCCCCGCAGCCAGGGATTCTGGGTAATAACCCCCCTTACCCCACAAATCACACGGCATACTGAGCTTCCCCCCGCAGCCAGGGATTCTGGGTAATAACCCTCCTTACTCCATAATCACACGGCATACAGAGCTTCCCTCGCAGCCAGGGATTCTGGGTAATAACTCCCCTTACCCCATAATTACACGGCATACAGAGCTTCCCCCGCAGCCAGGGATTCTGGGTAATAACCCTCCTTACCCTATAATCACACGGCATACAGAGCTTCCCCCGCAGCCAGGGATTCTGGGTAATAACCCACCTTACCCCATAATCACACAGCATACAGAGCTTCCCCCGCAGCCAGGGATTCTGGGTAATAACCCTCCTTACCCCATAATCACACGGCATACAGAGCTTCCCCCGCAGCCAGGGATTCTGGGTAATATCCCTCCTTACCCCATAATCACACGTCATACAGAGCTTCCCTCGCAGCCAGGGATTCTGGGTAATAACTCCCCTTACCCCATAATCACATGGCATACAGAGCTTCCCTCGCAGCCAGGGATTCAGGGTAATAACTCCCTTACCCCATAATCACACGGCATACAGAGCTTCCCCCGCAGCCAGGGATTCTGGGTAATAACCCTCCTTACCCCATAATCACACGGCATACAGAGCTTCCCTCGCAGCCAGGGATTCTGGGTAATAACTCCCCTTACCCCATAATCACATGGCATACAGAGCTTCCCCCGCAGCCAGGGATTCTGGGTAATAACTCCCCTTACCCCATAATCACACAGCATACAGAGCTTCCCTCGCAGCCAGGGATTCAGGGTAATAACCCCCTTACCCCATAATCACACGGCATACAGAGCTTTCCCCACAGCCAGGGATTCTGGGTAATAACCCCCTTACCCTATAATCACACGGCATACAGAGCTTCCCCCGCAGCCAGGGATTCTGGGTAATAACCCGCCTTACCCCATAATCACACGGCATACAGAGCTTCCCCCGCAGCCAGGGATTCTGGGTAATAACCCCCTTACCCTATAATCACACGGCATACAGAGCTTTCCCCGCAGCCAGGGATTCTGGGTAATAACCCCCTTACCCTATAATCACACGGCATACAGAGCTATCCCCGCAGCCAGGGATTCTGGGTAATAACCCGCCTTACCCCATAATCACACGGCATACAGAACTTCCCCCGCAGCCAGGGATTCTGGGTAATAACCTATATTGCCCCATAATCACATGGCATACAGAGCTTCCCCCCCAGCCAGGGATTCTGGGTAATAACCCGCCTTACCCTATAATCACACGGCATACAGAGCTTCCCCCGCAGCCAGGGATTCTGGGTAATAACCCTCCTTACCCCATAATCACACAGTATACAGCGCTTCCCCCGCAGCCAGGGATTCTGGGTAATAACTCACCTTACCCCATAATCACATGGCATACAGAGCTTCCCCCGCAGCCAGGGATTCTGGGTAATAACCCACCTTACCCTATAATCACACGGTATACAGAGCTTCCCCGCAGCCAGGGATTCTGGGTAATATCCCTCCTTACCCCATAATCACACGGCATACAGAGCTTCCCCCGCAGCCAGGGATTCTGGGTAATAACTCACCTTACCCCATAATCACATGGCATACAGAGCTTCCCCCGCAGCCAGGGATTCTGGGTAATAACCCTCCTTACCCTATAATCACACGGTATACAGAGCTTCCCCGCAGCCAGGGATTCTGGGTAATATCCCTCCTTACCCCATAATCACATGGCATACAGAGCTTCCCCCGCAGCCAGGGATTCTGGGTAATAACCCCCTTACCCTATAATCACACGGCATACAGAGCTATCCCCGCAGCCAGGGATTCTGGGTAATAACCCGCCTTACCCCATAATCACACGGCATACAGAGCTTCCCCCGCAGCCAGGGATTCTGGGTAATAACCTATATTGCCCCATAATCACATGGCATACAGAGCTTCCCCCGCAGCCAGGGATTCTGGGTAATATCCCTCCTTACCCCATAATCACACGGCATACAGAGCTTCCCCCGCAGCCAGGGATTCTGGGTAATAACTCACCTTACCCCATAATCACATGGCATATAGAGCTTCCCCCGCAGCCAGGGATTCTGGGTAATAACCCACCTTACCCTATAATCACACGGTATACAGAGCTTCCCCCGCAGCCAGGGATTCTGGGTAATAACCCGCCTTACCCCCATAATCACACAGCATACAGAGCTTCCCCCGCAGCCAGGGATTCTGGGTAATATCCCTCCTTACCCCATAATCACACGGCATACAGAGCTTCCCCCGCAGCCAGGGATTCTGGGTAATAACTCACCTTACCCTATAATCACACGGTATACAGAGCTTCCCCGCAGCCAGGGATTCTGGGTAATATCCCTCCTTACCCCATAATCACACGGCATACAGAGCTTCCCCCGCAGCCAGGGATTCTGGGTAATAACCCCCCTTACCCCACAAATCACACGGCATACTGAGCTTCCCCCCGCAGCCAGGGATTCTGGGTAATAACCCTCCTTACTCCATAATCACACGGCATACAGAGCTTCCCTCGCAGCCAGGGATTCTGGGTAATAACCCTCCTTACCCTATAATCACACGGCATACAGAGCTTCCCCCGCAGCCAGGGATTCTGGGTAATAACCCCCCTTACCCCGTAATCACACGGCATACAGAGCTTCCCCGCAGCCAGGGATTCTGGGTAATAACCCTCCTTACCCCATAATCACACAGCATACAGAGCTTCCCCCGCAGCCAGGGATTCTGGGTAATAACCCGCCTTACCCTATAATCACACGGCATACAGAGCTTCCCCCGCAGCCAGGGATTCTGGGTAATAACCCTCCTTACCCCATTATCACACAGCATACAGAGCTTCCCCCGCAGTCAGGGATTCTGGGTAATAACCCTCCTTACCCCATAATCACATGGCATACAGAGCTTCCCCCGCAGTCAGGGATTCAGGGTAATAACCCCCTTACCCCATAATCACACGGCATACAGAGCTTTCCCCGCAGCCAGGGATTCTGGGTAATAACCCTCCTTACCCCATAATCACACAGCATACAGAGCTTCCCCCGCAGCCAGGGATTCTGGGTAATAACCCCCCTTACCCTATAATCACACGGCATACAGAGCTATCCCCGCAGCCAGGGATTCTGGTTAATAACCCTCCTTACCCCATAATCACACGGCATACAGAGCTTCCCCCGCAGCCAGGGATTCTGGGTAATAACCCGCCTTACCCCATAATCACACGGCATACAGAGCTTCCCCCGCAGCCAGGGATTCTGGGTAATAACCTATATTGCCCCATAATCAAATGGCATACAGAGCTTCCCCCGCAGCCAGGGATTCTGGGTAATAACCCTCCTTACCACATAATCACATGGCATACAGAGCTTCCCTCGCAGCCAGGGATTCTGGGTAATAACCCGCCTTACCCCATAATCACATGGCATACAGAGCTTCCCCCGCAGCCAGGGATTCTGGGTAATATCCCTCCTTACCCCATAATCACACGGCATACAGAGCTTCCCCCGCCGCCAGGGATTCTGGGTAATAACTCACCTTACCCTATAATCACATGGCATACAGAGCTTCCCCCGCAGCCAGGGATTCTGGGTAATAACCCACCTTACCCTATAATCACACGGTATACAGAGCTTCCCCGCAGCCAGGGATTCTGGGTAATATCCCTCCTTACCCCATAATCACACGGCATACAGAGCTTCCCCCGCAGCCAGGGATTCTGGGTAATAACTCACCTTACCCCATAATCACATGGCATACAGAGCTTCCCCCGCAGCCAGGGATTCTGGGTAATAACCCTCCTTACCCCATTATCACACGGCATACAGAGCTTTCCCCGCAGCCAGGGATTCTGGGTAATAACCCCCTTACCCTATAATCACACGGCATACAGAGCTATCCCCGCAGCCAGGGATTCTGGGTAATATCCCTCCTTACCCCATAATCACACGGCATACAGAGCTTCCCCCGCAGTCAGGGATTCTGGGTAATAACCCGCCTTACCCCATAATCACACGGCATGCAGAGCTTCCCCCGCAGCCAGGGATTCTGGGTAATAACTCACCTTACCCCATAATCACATGGCATACAGAGCTTCCCCCGCAGCCAGGGATTCTGGGTAATAACCCACCTTACCCTATAATCACACGGTATACAGAGCTTCCCCCCGCAGCCAGGGATTCTGGGTAATAACCCCCCTTACCCCATAATCACACAGCATACAGAGCTTCCCCGCAGCCAGGGATTCTGGGTAATAACCCGCCTTACCCCATAATCACACAGCATTCAGAGCTTCCCCCGCAGCCAGGGATTCTGGGTAATAACCCGCCTTACCCTATAATCACACAGCATACAGAGCTTCCCTCGCAGCCAGGAATTCTGGGTAATAACCCGCCTTACCCCGTAATCACACGGCATACACAGCTTCCCCCGCAGCCAAGGATTCTGGGTAATAACCATCCTTACCCCATTATCACACGGCATACAGAGCTTCCCCCGCAGCCAGGGATTCTGGGTAATATCCCTCCTTACCCCATAATCACACGGCATACAGAGCTTCCCCCACAGCCAAGGATTCTGGGTAATAACCCTCCTTACCCCATAATCACACGGCATGCAGAGCTTCCCTCGCAGCCAGGGATTCTGGGTAATAACCCTCCTTACCCCATAATCACACGGCATACAGAGCTTCCCCCGCAGCCAGGGATTCTGGGTAATAACCATCCTTACTCCATAATCACACGGCATACAGAGCTTCCCCCGCAGCCAGGGATTCTGGGTAATAACCTATATTGCCCCATAATCACATGGCATACAGAGCTTCCCCCGCAGCCAGGGATTCTGGGTAATATCCCTCCTTACCCTATAATCACACGGCATACAGAGCTTCCCCCGCAGCCAGGGATTCTGGGTAATAACCCACCTTACCCCATAATCACACGGCATACAGAGCTTCCCCCGCAGCCAGGGATTCTGGGTAATAACCCTCCTTACCCCATTATCACACGGCATACAGAGCTTCCCCCGCAGCCAGGGATTCTGGGTAATAACCTATATTGCCCCATAATCACATGGCATACAGAGCTTCCCCCGCAGCCAGGGATTCTGGGTAATATCCCTCCTTACCCCATAATCACACGGCATACAGAGCTTCCCCCGCAGCCAGGGATTCTGGGTAATATCCCTCCTTACCCCATAATCACACAGCATACAGAGCTTCCCCCGCAGCCAGGGATTCTGGGTAATAACTCACCTTACCCCATAATCACATGGCATACAGAGCTTCCCCCGCAGCCAGGGATTCTGGGTAATAACCTATATTGCCCCATAATCAAATGGCATACAGAGCTTCCCCCGCAGCCAGGGATTCTGGGTAATAACCCTCCTTACCACATAATCACATGGCATACAGAGCTTCCCTCGCAGCCAGGGATTCTGGGTAATAACCCGCCTTACCCCATAATCACATGGCATACAGAGCTTCCCCCGCAGCCAGGGATTCTGGGTAATATCCCTCCTTACCCCATAATCACACGGCATACAGAGCTTCCCCCGCCGCCAGGGATTCTGGGTAATAACTCACCTTACCCCATAATCACATGGCATACAGAGCTTCCCCCGCAGCCAGGGATTCTGGGTAATAACCCACCTTACCCTATAATCACACGGTATACAGAGCTTCCCCGCAGCCAGGGATTCTGGGTAATATCCCTCCTTACCCCATAATCACACGGCATACAGAGCTTCCCCCGCAGCCAGGGATTCTGGGTAATAACTCACCTTACCCCATAATCACATGGCATACAGAGCTTCCCCCGCAGCCAGGGATTCTGGGTAATAACCCTCCTTACCCCATTATCACACGGCATACAGAGCTTTCCCCGCAGCCAGGGATTCTGGGTAATAACCCCCTTACCCTATAATCACACGGCATACAGAGCTATCCCCGCAGCCAGGGATTCTGGGTAATATCCCTCCTTACCCCATAATCACACGGCATACAGAGCTTCCCCCGCAGTCAGGGATTCTGGGTAATAACCCGCCTTACCCCATAATCACACGGCATGCAGAGCTTCCCCCGCAGCCAGGGATTCTGGGTAATAACTCACCTTACCCCATAATCACATGGCATACAGAGCTTCCCCCGCAGCCAGGGATTCTGGGTAATAACCCACCTTACCCTATAATCACACGGTATACAGAGCTTCCCCCCGCAGCCAGGGATTCTGGGTAATAACCCCCCTTACCCCATAATCACACAGCATACAGAGCTTCCCCGCAGCCAGGGATTCTGGGTAATAACCCGCCTTACCCCATAATCACACAGCATTCAGAGCTTCCCCCGCAGCCAGGGATTCTGGGTAATAACCCGCCTTACCCTATAATCACACAGCATACAGAGCTTCCCTCGCAGCCAGGAATTCTGGGTAATAACCCGCCTTACCCCGTAATCACACGGCATACACAGCTTCCCCCGCAGCCAAGGATTCTGGGTAATAACCATCCTTACCCCATTATCACACGGCATACAGAGCTTCCCCCGCAGCCAGGGATTCTGGGTAATATCCCTCCTTACCCCATAATCACACGGCATACAGAGCTTCCCCCACAGCCAAGGATTCTGGGTAATAACCCTCCTTACCCCATAATCACACGGCATGCAGAGCTTCCCTCGCAGCCAGGGATTCTGGGTAATAACCCTCCTTACCCCATAATCACACGGCATACAGAGCTTCCCCCGCAGCCAGGGATTCTGGGTAATAACCATCCTTACTCCATAATCACACGGCATACAGAGCTTCCCCCGCAGCCAGGGATTCTGGGTAATAACCTATATTGCCCCATAATCACATGGCATACAGAGCTTCCCCCGCAGCCAGGGATTCTGGGTAATATCCCTCCTTACCCTATAATCACACGGCATACAGAGCTTCCCCCGCAGCCAGGGATTCTGGGTAATAACCCACCTCACCCCATAATCACACGGCATACAGAGCTTCCCCCGCAGCCAGGGATTCTGGGTAATAACCCTCCTTACCCCATTATCACACGGCATACAGAGCTTCCCCCGCAGCCAGGGATTCTGGGTAATAACCTATATTGCCCCATAATCACATGGCATACAGAGCTTCCCCCGCAGCCAGGGATTCTGGGTAATATCCCTCCTTACCCCATAATCACACGGCATACAGAGCTTCCCCCGCAGCCAGGGATTCTGGGTAATATCCCTCCTTACCCCATAATCACACAGCATACAGAGCTTCCCCCGCAGCCAGGGATTCTGGGTAATAACTCACCTTACCCCATAATCACATGGCATACAGAGCTTCCCCCGCAGCCAGGGATTCTGGGTAATAACCTATATTGCCCCATAATCACATGGCATACAGAGCTTCCCCCGCAGCCAGGGATTCTGGGTAATATCCCTCCTTACCCCATAATCACACGGCATACAGAGCTTCCCCCGCAGCCAGGGATTCTGGGTAATAACTCACCTTACCCCATAATCACATGGCATACAGAGCTTCCCCCGCAGCCAGGGATTCTGGGTAATAACCCACCTTACCCTATAATCACACGGTATACAGAGCTTCCCCGCAGCCAGGGATTCTGGGTAATATCCCTCCTTACCCCATAATCACACGGCATACAGAGCTTCCCCCGCAGCCAGGGATTCTGGGTAATAACTCACCTTACCCCATAATCACACAGCATATAGAGCTTCCCCCGCAGCCAGGGATTTGGGTAATAACCCTCCTTACCCCGTAATCACACGGCATACACAGCTTCCCCCGCAGCCAAGGATTCTGGGTAATAACCATCCTTACCCCATTATCACACGGCATACAGAGCTTCCCCCGCAGCCAGGGATTCTGGGTAATATCCCTCCTTACCCCATAATCACACGGCATACAGAGCTTCCCCCACAGCCAAGGATTCTGGGTAATAACCCTCCTTACCCCATAATCACACGGCATGCAGAGCTTCCCTCGCAGCCAGGGATTCTGGGTAATAACCCTCCTTACCCCATAATCACACGGCATACAGAGCTTCCCCCGCAGCCAGGGATTCTGGGTAATAACCATCCTTACTCCATAATCACACGGCATACAGAGCTTCCCCCGCAGCCAGGGATTCTGGGTAATAACCTATATTGCCCCATAATCACATGGCATACAGAGCTTCCCCCGCAGCCAGGGATTCTGGGTAATATCCCTCCTTACCCTATAATCACACGGCATACAGAGCTTCCCCCGCAGCCAGGGATTCTGGGTAATAACCCACCTTACCCCATAATCACACGGCATACAGAGCTTCCCCCGCAGCCAGGGATTCTGGGTAATAACCCTCCTTACCCCATTATCACACGGCATACAGAGCTTCCCCCGCAGCCAGGGATTCTGGGTAATAACCTATATTGCCCCATAATCACATGGCATACAGAGCTTCCCCCGCAGCCAGGGATTCTGGGTAATATCCCTCCTTACCCCATAATCACACGGCATACAGAGCTTCCCCCGCAGCCAGGGATTCTGGGTAATATCCCTCCTTACCCCATAATCACACAGCATACAGAGCTTCCCCCGCAGCCAGGGATTCTGGGTAATAACTCACCTTACCCCATAATCACATGGCATACAGAGCTTCCCCCGCAGCCAGGGATTCTGGGTAATAACCTATATTGCCCCATAATCAAATGGCATACAGAGCTTCCCCCGCAGCCAGGGATTCTGGGTAATAACCCTCCTTACCACATAATCACATGGCATACAGAGCTTCCCTCGCAGCCAGGGATTCTGGGTAATAACCCGCCTTACCCCATAATCACATGGCATACAGAGCTTCCCCCGCAGCCAGGGATTCTGGGTAATATCCCTCCTTACCCCATAATCACACGGCATACAGAGCTTCCCCCGCCGCCAGGGATTCTGGGTAATAACTCACCTTACCCCATAATCACATGGCATACAGAGCTTCCCCCGCAGCCAGGGATTCTGGGTAATAACCCACCTTACCCTATAATCACACGGTATACAGAGCTTCCCCCGCAGCCAGGGATTCTGGGTAATAACTCACCTTACCCCATAATCACATGGCATACAGAGCTTCCCCCGCAGCCAGGGATTCTGGGTAATAACCCTCCTTACCCCATTATCACACGGCATACAGAGCTTTCCCCGCAGCCAGGGATTCTGGGTAATAACCCCCTTACCCTATAATCACACGGCATACAGAGCTATCCCCGCAGCCAGGGATTCTGGGTAATATCCCTCCTTACCCCATAATCACACGGCATACAGAGCTTCCCCCGCAGTCAGGGATTCTGGGTAATAACCCGCCTTACCCCATAATCACACGGCATGCAGAGCTTCCCCCGCAGCCAGGGATTCTGGGTAATAACTCACCTTACCCCATAATCACATGGCATACAGAGCTTCCCCCGCAGCCAGGGATTCTGGGTAATAACCCACCTTACCCTATAATCACACGGTATACAGAGCTTCCCCCCGCAGCCAGGGATTCTGGGTAATAACCCCCCTTACCCCATAATCACACAGCATACAGAGCTTCCCCGCAGCCAGGGATTCTGGGTAATAACCCGCCTTACCCCATAATCACACAGCATTCAGAGCTTCCCCCGCAGCCAGGGATTCTGGGTAATAACCCGCCTTACCCTATAATCACACAGCATACAGAGCTTCCCTCGCAGCCAGGAATTCTGGGTAATAACCCGCCTTACCCCGTAATCACACGGCATACACAGCTTCCCCCGCAGCCAAGGATTCTGGGTAATAACCATCCTTACCCCATTATCACACGGCATACAGAGCTTCCCCCGCAGCCATGGATTCTGGGTAATATCCCTCCTTACCCCATAATCACACGGCATACAGAGCTTCCCCCACAGCCAAGGATTCTGGGTAATAACCCTCCTTACCCCATAATCACACGGCATGCAGAGCTTCCCTCGCAGCCAGGGATTCTGGGTAATAACCCTCCTTACCCCATAATCACACGGCATACAGAGCTTCCCCCGCAGCCAGGGATTCTGGGTAATAACCATCCTTACTCCATAATCACACGGCATACAGAGCTTCCCCCGCAGCCAGGGATTCTGGGTAATAACCTATATTGCCCCATAATCACATGGCATACAGAGCTTCCCCCGCAGCCAGGGATTCTGGGTAATATCCCTCCTTACCCTATAATCACACGGCATACAGAGCTTCCCCCGCAGCCAGGGATTCTGGGTAATAACCCACCTCACCCCATAATCACACGGCATACAGAGCTTCCCCCGCAGCCAGGGATTCTGGGTAATAACCCTCCTTACCCCATTATCACACGGCATACAGAGCTTCCCCCGCAGCCAGGGATTCTGGGTAATAACCTATATTGCCCCATAATCACATGGCATACAGAGCTTCCCCCGCAGCCAGGGATTCTGGGTAATATCCCTCCTTACCCCATAATCACACGGCATACAGAGCTTCCCCCGCAGCCAGGGATTCTGGGTAATATCCCTCCTTACCCCATAATCACACAGCATACAGAGCTTCGCCCGCAGCCAGGGATTCTGGGTAATAACTCACCTTACCCCATAATCACATGGCATACAGAGCTTCCCCCGCAGCCAGGGATTCTGGGTAATAACCTATATTGCCCCATAATCACATGGCATACAGAGCTTCCCCCGCAGCCAGGGATTCTGGGTAATATCCCTCCTTACCCCATAATCACACGGCATACAGAGCTTCCCCCGCAGCCAGGGATTCTGGGTAATAACTCACCTTACCCCATAATCACATGGCATACAGAGCTTCCCCCGCAGCCAGGGATTCTGGGTAATAACCCACCTTACCCTATAATCACACGGTATACAGAGCTTCCCCGCAGCCAGGGATTCTGGGTAATATCCCTCCTTACCCCATAATCACACGGCATACAGAGCTTCCCCCGCAGCCAGGGATTCTGGGTAATAACTCACCTTACCCCATAATCACACAGCATATAGAGCTTCCCCCGCAGCCAGGGATTTGGGTAATAACCCTCCTTACCCCATAATCACACGGCATACAGAGCTTCCCCCGCAGCCAGGGATTCTGGGTAATAACTCACCTTACCCCATAATCACATGGCATACAGAGCTTCCCCCGCAGCCAGGGATTCTGGGTAATAACTCCCCTTACCCCATAATCACACAGCATGCAGAGCTTCCCCCGCAGCCAGGGATTCTGGGTAATAACCCACCTTACCCTATAATCACACGGTATACAGAGCTTCCCCCGCAGCCAGGGATTCTGGGTAATAACCCTCCTTACCCCATAATCACATGGCATACAGAGCTTCCCCCGCAGCCAGGGATTCTGGGTAATAACCCCCCTTACCCCACAAATCACACGGCATACTGAGCTTCCCCCCGCAGCCAGGGATTCTGGGTAATAACCCACCTTACCCTATAATCACACGGTATACAGAGCTTCCCCCGCAGCCAGGGATTCTGGGTAATAACTCACCTTACCCTATAATCACACGGCATACAGAGCTTCCCCCGCAGTCAGGGATTCTGGGTAATAACTCACCTTACCCTATAATCACACGGCATACAGAGCTTCCCCCGCAGTCAGGGATTCTGGGTAATAACTCACCTTACCCTATAATCACACGGCATACAGAGCTTCCCCCGCAGTCAGGGATTCTGGGTAATAACCCCCTTACCCTATAATCACACGGCATACAGAGCTTCCCCCGCAGCCAGGGATTCTGGGTAATAACTCCCTTACCCCATAATCACACGGCATACAGAGCTTCCCCCGCAGCCAGGGATTCTGGGTAATAACCCTCCTTACCCTATAATCACATGGCATACAGAGCTTTCCCCGCAGCCAGGGATTCTGGGTAATAACCCGCCTTACCCCATAATCACACGGCATACAGAGCTTCCCCCGCAGCCAGGGATTCTGGGTAATAACCTATATTGCCCCATAATCAAATGGCATACAGAGCTTCCCCCGCAGCCAGGGATTCTGGGTAATAACCCTCCTTACCACATAATCACATGGCATACAGAGCTTCCCTCGCAGCCAGGGATTCTGGGTAATAACCCGCCTTACCCCATAATCACATGGCATACAGAGCTTCCCCCGCAGCCAGGGATTCTGGGTAATATCCCTCCTTACCCCATAATCACACGGCATACAGAGCTTCCCCCGCCGCCAGGGATTCTGGGTAATAACTCACCTTACCCCATAATCACATGGCATACAGAGCTTCCCCCGCAGCCAGGGATTCTGGGTAATAACCCACCTTACCCTATAATCACACGGTATACAGAGCTTCCCCGCAGCCAGGGATTCTGGGTAATATCCCTCCTTACCCCATAATCACACGGCATACAGAGCTTCCCCCGCAGCCAGGGATTCTGGGTAATAACTCACCTTACCCCATAATCACATGGCATACAGAGCTTCCCCCGCAGCCAGGGATTCTGGGTAATAACCCTCCTTACCCCATTATCACACGGCATACAGAGCTTTCCCCGCAGCCAGGGATTCTGGGTAATAACCCCCTTACCCTATAATCACACGGCATACAGAGCTATCCCCGCAGCCAGGGATTCTGGGTAATATCCCTCCTTACCCCATAATCACACGGCATACAGAGCTTCCCCCGCAGTCAGGGATTCTGGGTAATAACCCGCCTTACCCCATAATCACACGGCATGCAGAGCTTCCCCCGCAGCCAGGGATTCTGGGTAATAACTCACCTTACCCCATAATCACATGGCATACAGAGCTTCCCCCGCAGTCAGGGATTCTGGGTAATAACCCCCTTACCCTATAATCACACGGCATACAGAGCTTCCCCCGCAGCCAGGGATTCTGGGTAATAACTCCCTTACCCCATAATCACACGGCATACAGAGCTTCCCCCGCAGCCAGGGATTCTGGGTAATAACCCTCCTTACCCTATAATCACATGGCATACAGAGCTTTCCCCGCAGCCAGGGATTCTGGGTAATAACCCGCCTTACCCCATAATCACACGGCATACAGAGCTTCCCCCGCAGCCAGGGATTCTGGGTAATAACCTATATTGCCCCATAATCAAATGGCATACAGAGCTTCCCCCGCAGCCAGGGATTCTGGGTAATAACCCTCCTTACCACATAATCACATGGCATACAGAGCTTCCCTCGCAGCCAGGGATTCTGGGTAATAACCCGCCTTACCCCATAATCACATGGCATACAGAGCTTCCCCCGCAGCCAGGGATTCTGGGTAATATCCCTCCTTACCCCATAATCACACGGCATACAGAGCTTCCCCCGCCGCCAGGGATTCTGGGTAATAACTCACCTTACCCCATAATCACATGGCATACAGAGCTTCCCCCGCAGCCAGGGATTCTGGGTAATAACCCACCTTACCCTATAATCACACGGTATACAGAGCTTCCCCGCAGCCAGGGATTCTGGGTAATATCCCTCCTTACCCCATAATCACACGGCATACAGAGCTTCCCCCGCAGCCAGGGATTCTGGGTAATAACTCACCTTACCCCATAATCACATGGCATACAGAGCTTCCCCCGCAGCCAGGGATTCTGGGTAATAACCCTCCTTACCCCATTATCACACGGCATACAGAGCTTTCCCCGCAGCCAGGGATTCTGGGTAATAACCCCCTTACCCTATAATCACACGGCATACAGAGCTATCCCCGCAGCCAGGGATTCTGGGTAATATCCCTCCTTACCCCATAATCACACGGCATACAGAGCTTCCCCCGCAGTCAGGGATTCTGGGTAATAACCCGCCTTACCCCATAATCACACGGCATGCAGAGCTTCCCCCGCAGCCAGGGATTCTGGGTAATAACTCACCTTACCCCATAATCACATGGCATACAGAGCTTCCCCCGCAGCCAGGGATTCTGGGTAATAACCCACCTTACCCTATAATCACACGGTATACAGAGCTTCCCCCCGCAGCCAGGGATTCTGGGTAATAACCCCCCTTACCCCATAATCACACAGCATACAGAGCTTCCCCGCAGCCAGGGATTCTGGGTAATAACCCGCCTTACCCCATAATCACACAGCATTCAGAGCTTCCCCCGCAGCCAGGGATTCTGGGTAATATCCCTCCTTACCCCATAATCACACGGCATACAGAGCTTCCCCCGCAGCCAGGGATTCTGGGTAATAACTCACCTTACCCCATAATCACATGGCATACAGAGCTTCCCCCGCAGCCAGGGATTCTGGGTAATAACCCTCCTTACCCCATTATCACACGGCATACAGAGCTTTCCCCGCAGCCAGGGATTCTGGGTAATAACCCCCTTACCCTATAATCACACGGCATACAGAGCTATCCCCGCAGCCAGGGATTCTGGGTAATAACTCACCTTACCCCATAATCACATGGCATACAGAGCTTCCCCCGCAGCCAGGGATTCTGGGTAATAACCCACCTTACCCTATAATCACACGGTATACAGAGCTTCCCCCCGCAGCCAGGGATTCTGGGTAATAACCCCCCTTACCCCATAATCACACAGCATACAGAGCTTCCCCGCAGCCAGGGATTCTGGGTAATAACCCGCCTTACCCCATAATCACACAGCATTCAGAGCTTCCCCCGCAGCCAGGGATTCTGGGTAATAACCCGCCTTACCCTATAATCACACAGCATACAGAGCTTCCCTCGCAGCCAGGAATTCTGGGTAATAACCCGCCTTACCCCGTAATCACACGGCATACACAGCTTCCCCCGCAGCCAAGGATTCTGGGTAATAACCATCCTTACCCCATTATCACACGGCATACAGAGCTTCCCCCGCAGCCAGGGATTCTGGGTAATATCCCTCCTTACCCCATAATCACACGGCATACAGAGCTTCCCCCACAGCCAAGGATTCTGGGTAATAACCCTCCTTACCCCATAATCACACGGCATGCAGAGCTTCCCTCGCAGCCAGGGATTCTGGGTAATAACCCTCCTTACCCCATAATCACACGGCATACAGAGCTTCCCCCGCAGCCAGGGATTCTGGGTAATAACCATCCTTACTCCATAATCACACGGCATACAGAGCTTCCCCCGCAGCCAGGGATTCTGGGTAATAACCTATATTGCCCCATAATCACATGGCATACAGAGCTTCCCCCGCAGCCAGGGATTCTGGGTAATATCCCTCCTTACCCTATAATCACACGGCATACAGAGCTTCCCCCGCAGCCAGGGATTCTGGGTAATAACCCACCTTACCCCATAATCACACGGCATACAGAGCTTCCCCCGCAGCCAGGGATTCTGGGTAATAACCCTCCTTACCCCATTATCACACGGCATACAGAGCTTCCCCCGCAGCCAGGGATTCTGGGTAATAACCTATATTGCCCCATAATCACATGGCATACAGAGCTTCCCCCGCAGCCAGGGATTCTGGGTAATATCCCTCCTTACCCCATAATCACACGGCATACAGAGCTTCCCCCGCAGCCAGGGATTCTGGGTAATATCCCTCCTTACCCCATAATCACACAGCATACAGAGCTTCCCCCGCAGCCAGGGATTCTGGGTAATAACTCACCTTACCCCATAATCACATGGCATACAGAGCTTCCCCCGCAGCCAGGGATTCTGGGTAATAACCTATATTGCCCCATAATCAAATGGCATACAGAGCTTCCCCCGCAGCCAGGGATTCTGGGTAATAACCCTCCTTACCACATAATCACATGGCATACAGAGCTTCCCTCGCAGCCAGGGATTCTGGGTAATAACCCGCCTTACCCCATAATCACATGGCATACAGAGCTTCCCCCGCAGCCAGGGATTCTGGGTAATATCCCTCCTTACCCCATAATCACACGGCATACAGAGCTTCCCCCGCCGCCAGGGATTCTGGGTAATAACTCACCTTACCCCATAATCACATGGCATACAGAGCTTCCCCCGCAGCCAGGGATTCTGGGTAATAACCCACCTTACCCTATAATCACACGGTATACAGAGCTTCCCCGCAGCCAGGGATTCTGGGTAATATCCCTCCTTACCCCATAATCACACGGCATACAGAGCTTCCCCCGCAGCCAGGGATTCTGGGTAATAACTCACCTTACCCCATAATCACATGGCATACAGAGCTTCCCCCGCAGCCAGGGATTCTGGGTAATAACCCTCCTTACCCCATTATCACACGGCATACAGAGCTTTCCCCGCAGCCAGGGATTCTGGGTAATAACCCCCTTACCCTATAATCACACGGCATACAGAGCTATCCCCGCAGCCAGGGATTCTGGGTAATATCCCTCCTTACCCCATAATCACACGGCATACAGAGCTTCCCCCGCAGTCAGGGATTCTGGGTAATATCCCGCCTTA
Organism: Pelodytes ibericus; assembly: GCA_036172795.1. Taxonomy (NCBI): domain Eukaryota; kingdom Metazoa; phylum Chordata; class Amphibia; order Anura; family Pelodytidae; genus Pelodytes; species Pelodytes ibericus. The sequence goes on from CM069859.1 coordinate 225,947,101, forward strand.
CCCCATAATCACACGGCATGCAGAGCTTCCCCCGCAGCCAGGGATTCTGGGTAATAACTCACCTTACCCCATAATCACATGGCATACAGAGCTTCCCCCGCAGCCAGGGATTCTGGGTAATAACCCACCTTACCCTATAATCACACGGTATACAGAGCTTCCCCCCGCAGCCAGGGATTCTGGGTAATAACCCCCCTTACCCCATAATCACACAGCATACAGAGCTTCCCCGCAGCCAGGGATTCTGGGTAATAACCCGCCTTACCCCATAATCACACAGCATTCAGAGCTTCCCCCGCAGCCAGGGATTCTGGGTAATAACCCGCCTTACTCTATAATCACACAGCATACAGAGCTTCCCTCGCAGCCAGGAATTCTGGGTAATAACCCGCCTTACCCCGTAATCACACGGCATACACAGCTTCCCCCGCAGCCAAGGATTCTGGGTAATAACCATCCTTACCCCATTATCACACGGCATACAGAGCTTCCCCCGCAGCCAGGGATTCTGGGTAATATCCCTCCTTACCCCATAATCACACGGCATACAGAGCTTCCCCCACAGCCAAGGATTCTGGGTAATAACCCTCCTTACCCCATAATCACACGGCATGCAGAGCTTCCCTCGCAGCCAGGGATTCTGGGTAATAACCCTCCTTACCCCATAATCACACGGCATACAGAGCTTCCCCCGCAGCCAGGGATTCTGGGTAATAACCATCCTTACTCCATAATCACACGGCATACAGAGCTTCCCCCGCAGCCAGGGATTCTGGGTAATAACCTATATTGCCCCATAATCACATGGCATACAGAGCTTCCCCCGCAGCCAGGGATTCTGGGTAATATCCCTCCTTACCCTATAATCACACGGCATACAGAGCTTCCCCCGCAGCCAGGGATTCTGGGTAATAACCCACCTCACCCCATAATCACACGGCATACAGAGCTTCCCCCGCAGCCAGGGATTCTGGGTAATAACCCTCCTTACCCCATTATCACACGGCATACAGAGCTTCCCCCGCAGCCAGGGATTCTGGGTAATAACCTATATTGCCCCATAATCACATGGCATACAGAGCTTCCCCCGCAGCCAGGGATTCTGGGTAATAACCCGCCTTACCCTATAATCACACGGCATACAGAGCTTCCCCCGCAGCCAGGAATTCTGGGTAATAACCATCCTTACCCCATTATCACACGGCATACAGAGCTTCCCCCGCCGCCAGGGATTCTGGGTAATAACTCACCTTACCCCATAATCACATGGCATACAGAGCTTCCCCCGCAGCCAGGGATTCTGGGTAATAACTCACCTTACCCTATAATCACACGGCATACAGAGCTTCCCCCGCAGCCAGGGATTCTGGGTAATAACTCACCTTACCCTATAATCACACGGCATACAGAGCTTCCCCCGCAGCCAGGGATTCTGGGTAATAACCCTCCTTACCCCATAATCACACGGCATACAGAGCTTCCCTCGCAGCCAGGGATTCTGGGTAATAACCCTCCTTACCCCATAATCACACGGCATACAGAGCTTCCCCCGCAGCCAGGGATTCTGGGTAATAACCCACCTTACCCCATAATCACACGGCATACAGAGCTTCCCCCGCAGCCAGGGATTCTGGGTAATTCCCCCCCCTATCTCCTGAGTCCTTTAGTCTGAGGTTGTAGGATTTTAGGGAGGGGATCCTGGTGATTACCAGTTTGGGGGTAACTGTGATGGATTTTCCTGTTTAATCATCAGACCCCTTCTCGCTCCGCTGCGGAGAGCTGGAGGAGACATCACAAGAAGCACAGACGTGAGAGGAGGAACAGACAGACAGGACCTTCCAATAACCAAGAGATCCCAGAGAGCGTCCAGCCCACTGACCTGCAGGTACACGAGCATGCTCCATATTTATACATCTCAACTCTGGGGCAGTCACCAGGGAAACCGTGCAATACCCCTGCTCACTGCTCCATAAACACACAACTTATCATCGCTTCCAACATGTGAACAGCTTTTATAAACAGACTAAATAAATCATGTGACACGGGGAATGAGATACTGCATGGACAGAGTGCCCCCCGCCAGTATGTACCAAGCCAACGAATCACGCATCACGTAAATAATAAGAGACAATGCTATCAGGGCTGGCCTTATGTGTTCCGCCATCCTGTGCCCCCCCCCCCCAATCATGTTTGTATATCTCCTCTCCCTCCTCGTCCCTGTATTTTTCCTCTCCCTCCATGTATGTGTCTCTCCCTTCCCATGTTTGTCCCTTTCCTCTGGGACAAACATGTCTCTCTCCAACTCCCCCATATCTGTTCTCTCTCTCCCCCTCCTCCCCCATATCTGTTCTCTCTCCCCTTCCCCATATCTGTTCTCTCTCTCCCCCTCCTCCCCCATATCTGTTCTCTCTCCCCTTCCCCATATCTGTTCTCTCTCCCCTTCCCCATATCTGTTCTCTCTCCCCCTCCCCATATCTGTTCTCTCCCCCTCCTCCCCATATCTGTTCTCTCTCCCCCTCCCCATATCTGTTCTCTCTCCCCCTCCTCCCCATATCTGTTCTCTCTCCCCCTCCCCATATCTGTTCTCTCTCCCCCTCCTCCCCATATCTGTTCTCTCTCCCCCTCCTCCCCATATCTGTTCTCTCTCCCCCTCCTCCCCATATCTGTTTTCTCTCCCCCTCCCCATATCTGTTCTCTCTCCCCCTCCTCCCCATATCTGTTCTCTCTCCCCCTCCTCCCCATATCTGTTCTCTCTTCCTCCTCCCCATGTCTGTTCTCTCTCCCCCTCCTCCCCATATCTGTTCTCTCTCCCCCTCCTCCCCATATCTGTTCTCTCTCTCTCCCTCCTCCCCATATCTGTTCTCTCTCCCCCTCCTCCCCATATCTGTTCTCTCTCTCTCCCTCCTCCTCATATCTGTTCTCTCTCCCCCTCCTCCCCATATCTGTTCTCTCTCCCCCTCCTCCCCATATCTGTTCTCTCTCCCCCTCCTCCCCATATCTGTTCTCTCTCTCCCCCTCCTCCCCATATCTGTTCTCTCTCCCCTTCCCCATATCTGTTCTCTCCCCCTCCTCCCCATATCTGTTCTCTCTCCCCCTCCCCATATCTGTTCTCTGTCCCCCTCCTCCCCATATCTGTTCTCTCTCTCCCCCTCCTCCCCATATCTGTTCTCTCTCCCCTTCCCCATATCTGTTCTCTCTCCCCTTCCCCATATCTGTTCTCTCCCCCTCCTCCCCATATCTGTTCTCTCTCTCCCCCTCCCCATATCTGTTCTCTCTCCCCTTCCCCATATCTGTTCTCTCTCTCCCCTCCTCCCCCATATCTGTTCTCTCCCTCCCCCTCCTCCCCATGTCTGTCTCTCACCACCTCCTCCCCATATCTGATATCTCCCCCTCCACCCCTTATGAGAAGTAGGAGGAGTTAATGTCAGATCTATTCAGGTAGCTGATCATACAGCTGTATGCGTGGAATGAGAAGTAGGAGGAGTTATTGTCAGATCTATTCAGGTAGCTGATCATACAGCTGTATGCGTGGAATGAGAAGTAGGAGGAGTTAATGTCAGATCTATTCAGGTAGCTGATCATACAGCTGTATGCGAGGAATGAGAAGTAGGAGGAGTTAATGTCAGATCTATTCAGGTAGCCGATCATACAGCTTTATGCGTGGAATGAGAAGTAGGAGGAGTTATTGTCAGATCTATTCAGGTAGCTGATCAAACAGCTGTATGCGTGGAATGAGAAGTAGGAGGAGTTAATGTCAGATCTATTCAGGTAGCTGATCATACAGCTGTATGCGTGGAATGAGAAGTAGGAGGAGTTAATGTCAGATCTATTCAGGTAGCTGATCATACAGCTGTACGCGTGGAATGAGAAGTAGGAGGAGTTAATGTCAGATCTATTCAGGTAGCTGATCATACAGCTGTACGCGTGGAATGAGAAGTAGGAGGAGTTAGGGTCAGATCTATTCAGGTAGCCGATCATACAGCTGTACGCGTGGAATGAGAAGTAGGAGGAGTTAATGTCAGATCTATTCAGGTAGCCGATCATACAGCTGTACGCGTGGAATGAGAAGTAGGAGGAGTTAGGGTCAGATCTATTCTGGTAGCTGATCATACAGCTGTATGCGTGGAATGAGAAGTAGGAGGAGTTAGGGTCAGATCTATTCTGGTAGCTGATCATACAGCTGTATGCGTGGAATGAGAAGTAGGAGGAGTTAATGTCAGATCTATTCAGGTAGCTGATCATACAGCTGTACGCGTGGAATGAGAAGTAGGAGGAGTTAGGGTCAGATCTATTCTGGTAGCTGATCATACAGCTGTATGCGTGGAATGAGAAGTAGGAGGAGTTAATGTCAGATCTATTCAGGTAGCTGATCATACAGCTGTATGCGTGGAATGAGAAGTAGGAGGAGTTAATGTCAGATCTATTCTGGTAGCTGATCATACAGCTGTATGTGTGGAATGAGAAGTAGGAGGAGTTAATGTCAGATCTATTCAGGTAGCCGATCATACAGCTGTATGCGTGGAATGAGAAGTAGGAGGAGTTAATGTCAGATCTATTCAGGTAGCCGATCATACAGCTGTATGCGTGGAATGAGAAGTAGGAGGAGTTAATGTCAGATCTATTCAGGTAGCCGATCATACAGCTGTATGGGTGGAATGAGAAGTAGGAGGAGTTAATGTCAGATCTATTCAGGTAGATGATCATACAGCTGTACGCGTGGAATGAGAAGTAGGAGGAGTTAATGTCAGATCTATTCAGGTAGCTGATCATACAGCTGTATGCGTGGAATGAGAAGTAGGAGGAGTTAATGTCAGATCTATTCAGGTAGCCGATCATACAGCTGTATGCGTGGAATGAGAAGTAGGAGGAGTTAATGTCAGATCTATTCAGGTAGCTGATCATACAGCTGTATGCGTGGAATGAGAAGTAGGAGGAGTTAATGTCAGATCTATTCAGGTAGCCGATCATACAGCTGTATGCGTGGAATGAGAAGTAGGAGGAGTTAATGTCAGATCTATTCAGGTAGCCGATCATACAGCTGTATGCGTGGAATGAGAAGTGGGAGGAGTTAATGTCAGATCTATTCAGGTTCGTAGCAGTACGAAGTAGACATGTGCAAAACTAAAATTTTCGTTTCGTTTTCGTCCATTCGGACGAAAATGTTATTTATTTTGTCTAAAACGAATTTCGTTTATTACTGCATTAGTTTCAGACGAAATTCGTTCATTATTTTCGTTTCGTTTTATTCGTTCGTTTTATAGAATACGTGTAATACTATTGGCTTTCTATAAACCGAACAACATTCTTATGAATGGGGCTCTCGTTCGGTTCATAGAAAGGCAATAGTACTACATGTTTTCTATAAGCCGAAAGTCTATAAACCGAACGTTCAGTTTATAGAATGCCAATAGACTTACATGCATTCCATAAACCGAAAGTCGTTCATTATGTCGGTTTATGGAATGTAGTGTACTATGCTATTGTATGCTATAAACCGACTCTATTTCGGCTTATAGAAGGCCAATAGTACTACCAATGGACGAATGATTTTCGTTTATTAACCATTCGTTCATTCGGCTTTCGTTAGCTTAGCATTTTCGTTATTCGTTTTTCGGACGAATGGACGAAAATGATATTTTCGGACGAAAATGCATTAGTCCGAAAACGAATGCACATGTCTAGTACGAAGGTCTAGATGGCTGCTTTGGGAGGAGGTGGGCATCTTGGAGTGGGGCTGTAGCAACTCATGCAGATTATTAACTCAAACATGTGATTTAGATGATGTCGCCGTTATCAAAGCGTCTACGTAACAGAGAGGGAAGGAGGAGGTGCGCCGGCTGCTTCAGTATGATAATGGGACATGTGGAGGATATAAATGTAAGTATAGCCTGTGTCTGTGCCCAGGATAGACAGAGAGAGCTATTCACTAAGGGTCTTTGTTCATGAAAGAGGCAGCTGCAGGGAATGGAGAAGGGAATTTCAAACATAAGGCCAAAGTAGCCAAGTTAGGAAAGGGAGCTGAATGGCAGAATTTATCCAAATCTGCTACTTTGGCCTTAAGTTTGAAATTCCCACCTTGAATCTTTGCAGTTCTCTCTTTCATGAATACAGCCCTTAGTAGATCTGAGTTGGGCCAGAGGCTGCCCCATGACATCACACAGGTGCATTATATCATCTGATGTATGTCACGTTTGTATCCTTTCTTTAAGGCACCTCCGATACAGATTGAGGGAAGAAGCAGCACCTCACATTAGATCCATGGTAAGTCTCCGGGGAGCGTGGTATTCTGGGAGTTGTGCTAATAGCTGGAAACAGGAACGTCACGGTAGAGTTTCTCTTAGTTTATTGCAGTCAAGGTTGTTATAACGCACCTGAGATCCTTATTATAACGCACCTGAGATCCTTATTATAACGCACCTGAGATCCTTATTATAACGCACCTGAGATCCTTATTATAACGCACCTGAGATCCTTATTATAACGCACCTGAGATCCTTATCATAACGCACCTGAGATCCTTATTATAACGCACCTGAGATCCTTATTATAACGCACCTGAGATCCTTATCATAACGCACCTGAGATCCTTATTATAACGCACCTGAGATCCTTATTATAACGCACCTGAGATCCTTATTATAACGCACCTGAGATCCTTATTATAACGCACCTGAGATCCTTATTATAACGCACCTGAGATCCTTATTATAACGCACCTGAGATCCTTATCATAACGCACCTGAGATCCTTATCATAACGCACCTGAGATCCTTATTATAACGCACCGGAGATCCTTATTATAACGCACCTGAGATCCTTATTATAACGCACCTGAGATCCTTATTATAACGCACCTGAGATCCTTATTATAACGCACCTGAGATCCTTATCATAACGCACCTGAGATCCTTATTATAACGCACCTGAGATCCTTATCATAACGCACCTGAGATCCTTATTATAGCTCACCTGAGATCCTTATTATAGCGCACCTGAGATCCTTATTATAACGCACCTGAGATCCTTATTATAACGCACCTGAGATCCTTATTATAACGCACCTGAGATCCTTATTATAACGCACCTGAGATCCTTATCATAACGCACCTGAGATCCTTATTATAACGCACCTGAGATCCTTATTATAACGCACCTGAGATCGTTATCATAACGCACCGGAGATCCTTATTATAACGCACCTGAGATCCTTATTATAACGCACCTGAGATCCTTATTATAACGCACCTGAGATCCTTATTATAACGCACCTGAGATCCTTATTATAACGCACCTGAGATCCTTATCATAACGCACCTGAGATCGTTATCATAACGCACCGGAGATCCTTATTATAACGCACCTGAGATCCTTATTATAACGCACCTGAGATCCTTATTATAACGCACCTGAGATCCTTATTATAACGCACCTGAGATCCTTATCATTACGCACCTGAGATCCTTATTATAACGCACCTGAGATCCTTATTATAACGCACCTGAGATCCTTATCATAACGCACCTGAGATCCTTATCATAACGCACCTGAGATCCTTATCATTACGCACCTGAGATCCTTATTATAACGCACCTGAGATCCTTATTATAACGCACCTGAGATCCTTATTATAACGCACCTGAGATCCTTATTATAACGCACCTGAGATCCTTATTATAACGCACCTGAGATCCTTATTATAACGCACCTGAGATCCTTATCATAACGCACCTGAGATCCTTATCATAACGCACGTGAGATCCTTATTATAACGCACCTGAGATCCTTATTATAACGCACCTGAGATCCTTATTATAACGCACGTGAGATCCTTATTATAACGCACCTGAGATCCTTATTATAACGCACCTGAGATCCTTATCATAACGCACCTGAGATCCTTATCATAACGCACCTGAGATCCTTATCATAACGCACCTGAGATCCTTATCATAACGCACCTGAGATCCTTATTATAACGCACCTGAGATCCTTATCATAACGCACCTGAGATCCTTATCATAACGCACCTGAGATCCTTATTATAACGCACCTGAGATCCTTATCATAACGCACCTGAGATCCTTATCATAACGCACCTGAGATCCTTATCATAACGCACCTGAGATCCTTATTATAACGCACCTGAGATCCTTATCATAACGCACCTGAGATCCTTATCATAACGCACCGGAGATCCTTATTATAACGCACCTGAGATCCTTATTATAACGCACCTGAGATCCTTATTATAACGCACCTGAGATCCTTATCATAACGCACCTGAGATCCTTATTATAACGCACCTGAGATCCTTATCATAACGCACCTGAGATCCTTATCATAACGCACCTGAGATCCTTATTATAACGCACCTGAGATCCTTATCATAACGCACCTGAGATCCTTATCATAACGCACCTGAGATCCTTATTATAACGCACCTGAGATCCTTATCATAACGCACCTGAGATCCTTATCATAACGCACCTGAGATCCTGTTATGTCCAGTCAGTTACTTTCTGTTTTTTTATTACAGGGAGGAGACTTGAAGCCTGAATCACTCCATGTATCACATCCGTCCTGCTTATTTCAGATACAAAATACCCTCATATTACAGATTCCCCCCCATCCCAGCTCACTTATCACATGGACGTCTCTGATACAGGGCTTACCCCCCCCCCCCCCCCCTAAGTCTCACAAATCTATATTCCCGTCACCGATTTTTGGCAGATTAACTTGTTCCCTCCCCCGAGGGGCGATTACAACATGACCCGAGAGCAAACATTGTACGCTGGATCATACTGCACATCAGGGGTTAATAAAGGGGACCTCGCCATCTGTCCCCAAACTCCCAACGTTTCTCCAGCCTTTTACCGGTTGGTTCACTGGCTGCAGATGGTGGGAGTTGCAGTTCAGCAACAGGCTTCCTACATTTCCTATGATGCTCAACCAACTTGGTCAAGACAACTGCTCACAGCCAGACTGAGCGGGTCTATTATATTCAGGGATTTTATATATAATGAAACATGCCCAGTCCGGGGCTGGGTGAATAAATGCTGCAGACTGGTCTGCATGTTACTTGGTTTAGCCCTGGAGGGCTATGTATTAATCTGGGGAGCAGACAGTTCTACATCAGGGGTCTGAAAGGAAGTCGGCACCTTCTGGGTCCCTGTCTGCTGTGGTTATTAAATTCTGAGCACATGCATTTATATCCTAATATACCTAGCGCCACGCGTTATATAACACAGTCTGAGTAATAAACAGCTACATTAAACACTCACTATCTCATCTATTTGTGTGACTACGACTTTACTGATTCCTCACATTGCAAGAGAGTCAAAATGGGGACAAAAATGTGATGTTTACAGACAAAGAATGTGTCACCGATAAGAACCATTCAGCCATCTAGTCTGCCCAATATCTGAACACTTTCATTAGTCCCTGGCCTTATCTTATATCTAGGATAGCCTTATACCTATCCCATGCATGCTTATACTCCTTCACTGTATTAACCTCTACCACTTCTACTGGAAGACTATTCCATGCATCCACTACCCTCTCAGTAATGTAATACTTTCATTAGTCCCTGGCCTTATCTTATATCTAGGATAGCCTTATACCTATCCCATGCATGCTTAAACTCCTTTACTGTATTAACCTCTACCACTTCTACTGGAAGACTATTCCATACATCCACTACCCTCTCAGTAATGTAATACTTTCATTAGTCCCTGGCCTTATCTTATATCTAGGATAGCCTTATACCTATCCCATGCATGCTTAAACTCCTTCACTGTATTAACCTCTACCACTTCTACTGGAAGACTATTCCATGCATCCACTACCCTCTCAGTAATGTAATACTTTAACTAGTCCCTGGCCTTATCTTATATCTAGGATAGCCTTATACCTATCCCATGCATGCTTAAACTCCTTCACTGTATTAACCTCTACCACTTCTACTGGAAGACTATTCCATACATCCACTACCCTCTCAGTAATGTAATACTTTCATTAGTCCCTGGCCTTATCTTATATCTAGGATAGCCTTATACCTATCCCATGCATGCTTAAACTCCTTCACTGTATTAACCTCTACCACTTCTACTGGAAGACTATTCCATGCATCCACTACCCTCTCAGTAATGTAATACTTTAACTAGTCCCTGGCCTTATCTTATATCTAGGATAGCCTTATACCTATCCCATGCATGCTTAAACTCCTTCACTGTATTAACCTCTACCACTTCTACTGGAAGACTATTCCTTGCATCCACTACCCTCTCAGTAAAGTAATACTTTCATTAGTCTCTGACCTTATCTTATATCTAGGATAGCCTTATACCTATCCCATGCATGCTTAAACTCCTTCACTGTATTAACCTCTACCACTTCTACTGGAAGGCTATTCCATGCATCCACTACCCTCTCAGTAATGTAATACTTTCATTAGTCCCTGGCCTTATCTTATATCTAGGATAGCCTTATACCTATCCCATGCATGCTTAAACTCCATCACTGTATTAACCTCTACCACTTCTACTGGAAGACTATTCCATACATCCACTACCCTCTCAGTAATGTAATACTTTCATTAGTCCCTGGCCTTATCTTATATCTAGGATAGCCTTATACCTATCCCATGCATGCTTAAACTCCTTTACTGTATTAACCTCTACCACTTCTACTGGAAGACTATTCCATACATCCACTACCCTCTCAGTAATGTAATACTTTCATTAGTCCCTGGCCTTATCTTATATCTAGGATAGCCTTATACCTATCCCATGCATGCTTAAACTCCTTCACTGTATTAACCTCTACCACTTCTACTGGAAGACTATTCCATGCATCCACTACCCTCTCAGTAATGTAATACTTTAACTAGTCCCTGGCCTTATCTTATATCTAGGATAGCCTTATACCTATCCCATGCATGCTTAAACTCCTTCACTGTATTAACCTCTACCACTTCTACTGGAAGACTATTCCTTGCATCCACTACCCTCTCAGTAAAGTAATACTTTCATTAGTCTCTGACCTTATCTTATATCTAGGATAGCCTTATACCTATCCCATGCATGCTTAAACTCCTTCACTGTATTAACCTCTACCACTTCTACTGGAAGGCTATTCCATGCATCCACTACCCTCTCAGTAATGTAATACTTTCATTAGTCCCTGGCCTTATCTTATATCTAGGATAGCCTTATACCTATCCCATGCATGCTTAAACTCCATCACTGTATTAACCTCTACCACTTCTACTGGAAGACTATTCCATACATCCACTACCCTCTCAGTAATGGAATACTTTCATTAGTCCCTGGCCTTATCTTATATCTAGGATAGCCTTATACCTATTCCACGCATGCTTAAACTCCTTCACTGTATTAACCTCTACCACTTCTACTGGAAGACTATTCCATGCATCCACTACACTCTCAGTAAAGTAATACTTTCATTAGTCCCTGGCCTTACCTTATATCTAGGATAGCCTTATACCTATCCCACGCATGCTTAAACTCCTTCACTGTATTAATCTCTACCACTTCTACTGGAAGACTATTCCATACATCCACTACCCTCTCAGTAAAGTAATACTTTCATTAGTCCCTGGCCTTATCTTATATCTAGGATAGCCTTATACCTATCCCACGCATGCTTAAACTCCTTCACTGTATTAACCTCTACCACTTCTACTGGAAGACTATTCCATACATCCACTACCCTCTCAGTAAAGTAATACTTTCATTAGTCCCTGGCCTTATCTTATATCTAGGATAGCCTTATACCTATCCCATGCATGCTTAAACTCCTTCACTGTATAAACCTCTACCACTTCTACTGGAAGACTATTCTATGCACCAACTACCCTCTCAGTAATGTAATACTATCATTAGTCCCTGGCCTTATCTTATATCTAGGATAGCCTTATACCTATCCCATGCATGCTTAAACTCCTTCACTGTATTAATCTCTACCACTTCTACTGGAAGACTATTCCATACATCCACTACCCTCTCAGTAAAGTAATACTTTCATTAGTCCCTGACCTTATCTTATATCTAGGATAGCCTTATACCTATCCCATGCATGCTTAAACTCCTTCACTGTATTTACCTCTACCACTTATACTGGAAGACTATTCCATGCACCCACTACCCTCTCAGTAAAGTAATACTTTCATCAGTCCCTGGTCTTATCTTATATCTAGGATAGCCTTATACCTATCCCATGCATGCTTAAACTCCTTCACTGTATTAACCTCTACCACTTCTACTGGAAGACTATTCTATGCACCAACTACCCTCTCAGTAATGTAATACTATCATTAGTCCCTGGCCTTATCTTATATCTAGGATAGCCTTATACCTATCCCATGCATGCTTAAACTCCTTCACTGTATTAATCTCTACCACTTCTACTGGAAGACTATTCCATACATCCACTACCCTCTCAGTAAAGTAATACTTTCATTAGTCCCTGACCTTATCTTATATCTAGGATAGCCTTATACCTATCCCATGCATGCTTAAACTCCTTCACTGTATTTACCTCTACCACTTATACTGGAAGACTATTCCATGCACCCACTACCCTCTCAGTAAAGTAATACTTTCATCAGTCCCTGGCCTTATCTTATATCTAGGATAGCCTTATACCTATCCCATGCATGCTTAAACTCCTTCACTGTATTAACCTCTACCACTTCTACTGGAAGACTATTCCATGCGTCCACTACCCTCTCAGTAATGTAATACTTTCATTAGTCTCTGGCCTTATCTTATATCTAGGATAGCCTTATACCTATCCCACGTATGCTTAAACTCCTTCACTGTATTAACCTCTACCACTTCTACTGGAAGACTATTCCATACATCCACTACCCTCTCAGTAAAGTAATACTTTCATTAGTCCCTGGCCTTATCTTATATCTAGGATAGCCTTATACCTATCCCACGCATGCTTAAACTCCTTCACTGTATTACCCTCTACCACTTCTACTGGTAGACTATTCCATGCATCCACTACCCTCTCAGTAAAGTAATACTTTCATTAGTCCCTGGCCTTATCTTATATCTAGGATAGCCTTATACCTATCCCATGCATGCTTAAACTGCTTCACTGTATTAACCTCTACCACTTCTACTGGAAGACTATTCCATGCATCCACTACCCTCTCAGTAATGTAATACTTTCATTAGTCCCTGGCCTTATCTTATATCTAGGATAGCTTTATACCTATCCCATGCATGCTTAAACTCCTTCACTGTGCTAACCACTACCACTTCTACTGGAAGACTATTCCATACATCCACTACCCTCTCAGTAATGTAATACTTTCATTAGTCCCTGACCTTATATTATATCTAGGATAGCCTTATACCTATCCCATGCATGCTTAAACTCCTTCACTGTATTAACCTCTACCACTTCTACTGGAAGACTATTCCATGCATCCACTACCCTCTCAGTAATGTAATACTCTCATTAGTCCCTGGCCTTATCTTATATCTAGGATAGCCTTATACCTATCCCATGCATGCTTAAACTCCTTCACTGTATTAACCTCTACCACTTCTACTGGAAGACTATTCCATGCGTCCACTACCCTCTCAGTAATGTAATACTTTCATTAGTCCCTGACCTTATCTTATATCTAGGATAGCATTATACCTATCCCACGCATGCTTAAACTCCTTCACTGTATTCACCTCTACCACTTCTACTGGAAGACTATTCCATGCATCCACTACCCTCTCAGTAATGTAATACTTTCATTAGTCCCTGACCTTATCTTATATCTAGGATAGCCTTATACCTATCCCATGCATGCTTAAACTGCTTCACTGTATTAACCTCTACCACTTCTACTGGAAGACTATTCCATACATCCAATACCCTCTCAGTAAAGTAATACTTTCATTAGTCCCTGGCCTTATCTTATATCTAGGATAGCCTTATACCTATCCCATGCATGCTTAAACTCCTTCACTGTATTAACCTCTACCACTTCTACTGGAAGACTATTCCATACATCCACTACCCTCTCAGTAATGTAATACTTTCATTAGTCCCTGGCCTTATCTTATATCTAGGATAGCCTTATACCCATCACATGCATGCTTAAACTCCTTCACTGTATTAACCTCTACCACTTCTACTGGAAGACTATTCCATACATCCACTACCCTCTCAGTAAAGTAATACTTTCATTAGTCCCTGGCCTTATCTTATATCTAGGATAGCCTTATACCTATCCCATGCATGCTTAAACTCCTTCACTGTATTAACCTCTACCACTTCTACTGGAAGACTATTCCATACATCCACTACCCTCTCAGTAATGTAATACTTTCATTAGTCCCTGGCCTTATCTTATATCTAGGATAGCCTTATACCTATCCCACGTATGCTTAAACTCGTTCACTGTATTAACCTCTACCACTTCTACTGGAAGACTATTCCATACATCCACTACCCTCTCAGTAATTTAATACTTTCATTAGTCCCTGGCCTTATCTTATATCTAGGATAGCCTTATACCTATCCCACGCATGCTTACACTTCTTCACTGTATTAACCTCTACCACTTCTACTGGAAGACTATTCTATGCATCCACTACCCTCTCAGTAAAGTAATACTTTCATTAGTCCCTGACCTTATCTTATATCTAGGATAGCCTTATACCTATCCCATGCATGCTTAAACTGCTTCACTGTATTAACCTCTACCACTTCTACTGGAAGACTATTCCATGCATCCACTACCCTCTCAGTAATGTAATACTTTCATTAGTCCCTGGCCTTATCTTATATCTAGGATAGCTTTATACCTATCCCATGCATGCTTAAACTCTTTCACTGTGCTAACCACTACCACTTCTACTGGAAGACTATTCCATACATCCACTACCCTCTCAGTAATGTAATACTTTCATTAGTCCCTGACCTTATATTATATCTAGGATAGCCTTATACCTATCCCATGCTTAAACTCCTTCACTGTATTAACCTCTACCACTTCTACTGGAAGACTATTCCATGCATCCACTACCCTCTCAGTAATGTAATACTCTCATTAGTCCCTGGCCTTATCTTATATCTAGGATAGCCTTATACCTATCCCATGCATGCTTAAACTCCTTCACTGTATTAACCTCTACCACTTCTACTGGAAGACTATTCCATGCGTCCACTACCCTCTCAGTAATGTAATACTTTCATTAGTCCCTGACATTATATTATATCTAGGATAGCATTATACCTATCCCACGCATGCTTAAACTCCTTCACTGTATTCACCTCTACCACTTCTACTGGAAGACTATTCCATGCATCCACTACCCTCTCAGTAATGTAATACTTTCATTAGTCCCTGACCTTATCTTATATCTAGGATAGCCTTATACCTATCCCATGCATGCTTAAACTGCTTCACTGTATTAACCTCTACCACTTCTACTGGAAGACTATTCCATACATCCAATACCCTCTCAGTAAAGTAATACTTTCATTAGTCCCTGGCCTTATCTTATATCTAGGATAGCCTTATACCTATCCCATGCATGCTTAAACTCCTTCACTGTATTAACCTCTACCACTTCTACTGGAAGACTATTCCATACATCCACTACCCTCTCAGTAATGTAATACTTTCATTAGTCCCTGGCCCTATCTTATATCTAGGATAGCCTTATACCCATCACATGCATGCTTAAACTCCTTCATTGTATTAACCTCTACCACTTCTACTGGAAGACTATTCCATACATCCACTACCCTCTCAGTAAAGTAATACTTTCATTAGTCCCTGGCCTTATCTTATATCTAGGATAGCCTTATACCTATCCCATGCATGCTTAAACTCCTTCACTGTATTAACCTCTACCACTTCTACTGGAAGACTATTCCATACATCCACTACCCTCTCAGTAATGTAATACTTTCATTAGTCCCTGGCCTTATCTTATATCTAGGATAGCCTTATACCTATCCCACGTATGCTTAAACTCGTTCACTGTATTAACCTCTACCACTTCTACTGGAAGACTATTCCATACATCCACTACCCTCTCAGTAATGTAATACTTTCATTAGTCCCTGGCCTTATCTTATATCTAGGATAGCCTTATACCTATCCCACGCATGCTTACACTTCTTCACTGTATTAACCTCTACCACTTCTACTGGAAGACTATTCTATGCATCCACTACCCTCTCAGTAAAGTAATACTTTCATTAGTCCCTGACCTTATCTTATATCTAGGATAGCCTTATACCTATCCCATGCATGCTTAAACTCCTTCACTGTATTAACCTCTACCACTTCTACTGGAAGACTATTCCATACATCCACTACCCTCTCAGTAATGTAATACTTTCATTAGTCCCTGGCCTTATCTTATATCTAGGATAGCCTTATACCTATCCCATGCATGCTTAAACTCCCTCACTGTCTTAACCTCTACCACTTCTACTGGAAGACTTTTCCATACATCCACTACCCTCTCAGTAATGTAATACTTTCATTAGTCCCTGGCCTTATCTCATATCTAGGATAGCCTTATACCTATCCCATGCATGCATAAACTCCTTCACTGTATTAACATCTACCACTTCTACTGGAAGACTATTCCATGCATCCACTACCCTCTCAGTAATGTAATACTTTCATTAGTCCCTGGCCTTATCTTATATCTAGGATAGCCTTATACCTATCCCATGCATGCTTAAACTCCTTCACTGTATTAACCTCTACCACTTCTACTGGAAGACTATTCCATGCATCCACTACCCTCTCAGTAATGTAATACTTTCATTAGTCCCTGACCTTATCTTATATCTAGGATAGCCTTATACCTATCCCACGCATGCTTATACTCCTTCACTGTATTAACCTCTACCACTTCTACTGGAAGACTATTCCATGCATCCACTACCCTCTCAGTAATGTAATACTTTCATTAGTCCCTGACCTTATCTTATATCTAGGATAGCCTTATACCTATCCCACGCATGCTTAAACTCCTTCACTGTATTAACCTCTACCACTTCTACTGGAAGACTATTCCATGTATCCACTACCCTGTCAGTAATGTAATACTTTCATTAGTCCCTGACCTTATCTTATATCTAGGATAGCCTTATACCTATCCCATGCATGCTTAAACTCCTTCACTGTATTAACCTCTACCACTTCTACTGGAAGACTATTCCATGTATCCACTACCCTTTCAGTAATGTAATACTTTCATTAGTCCCTGGCCTTATCTTATATCTAGGATAGCCTTATACCTATCCCATGCATGCTTAAACTCCTTCACTGTATTAACCTCTACCACTTCTACTGGAAGACTATTCCATGTATCCACTACCCTGTCAGTAATGTAATACTTTCATTAGTCCCTGGCCTTATCTTATATCTAGGATAGCCTTATACCTATCCCATGCATGCTTAAACTCCTTCACTGTATTAACCTCTACCACTTCTACTGGAAGACTAGTCCATGCACCCACTACCCTCTCAGTAATGTAATACTTTCATTAGTCCCTGACCTTATCTTATATCTAGGATAGCCTTATACCTATCCCATGCATGCTTAAACTCCTTCACTGTATTAACCTCTACCACTTCTACTGGAAGACTATTCCATGCATCCACTACCCTCTCAGTAATGTAATACTTTCATTAGTCCCTGGCCTTATCTTATATCTAGGATAGCCTTATACCTATCCCACGCATGCTTATACTCCTTCACTGTATTAACCTCTACCACTTCTACTGGAAGACTATTCCATGCATCCACTACCCTCTCAGTAATGTAATACTTTCATTAGTCCCTGACCTTATATTATATCTAGGATAGCCTTATACCTATCCCATGCATGCTTAAACTCCTTCACTGTATTAACCTCTACCACTTCTACTGGAAGACTATTCCATGCATCCACTACCCTCTCAGTAATGTAATACTCTCATTAGTCCCTGGCCTTATCTTATATCTAGGATAGCCTTATACCTATCCCATGCATGCTTAAACTCCTTCACTGTATTAACCTCTACCACTTCTACTGGAAGACTATTCCATGCGTCCACTACCCTCTCAGTAATGTAATACTTTCATTAGTCCCTGACCTTATCTTATATCTAGGATAGCATTATACCTATCCCACGCATGCTTAAACTCCTTCACTGTATTCACCTCTACCACTTCTACTGGAAGACTATTCCATGCATCCACTACCCTCTCAGTAATGTAATACTTTCATTAGTCCCTGACCTTATCTTATATCTAGGATAGCCTTATACCTATCCCATGCATGCTTAAACTGCTTCACTGTATTAACCTCTACCACTTCTACTGGAAGACTATTCCATACATCCAATACCCTCTCAGTAAAGTAATACTTTCATTAGTCCCTGGCCTTATCTTATATCTAGGATAGCCTTATACCTATCCCATGCATGCTTAAACTCCTTCACTGTATTAACCTCTACCACTTCTACTGGAAGACTATTCCATACATCCACTACCCTCTCAGTAATGTAATACTTTCATTAGTCCCTGGCCTTATCTTATATCTAGGATAGCCTTATACCCATCACATGCATGCTTAAACTCCTTCACTGTATTAACCTCTACCACTTCTACTGGAAGACTATTCCATACATCCACTACCCTCTCAGTAAAGTAATACTTTCATTAGTCCCTGGCCTTATCTTATATCTAGGATAGCCTTATACCTATCCCATGCATGCTTAAACTCCTTCACTGTATTAACCTCTACCACTTCTACTGGAAGACTATTCCATACATCCACTACCCTCTCAGTAATGTAATACTTTCATTAGTCCCTGGCCTTATCTTATATCTAGGATAGCCTTATACCTATCCCACGTATGCTTAAACTCGTTCACTGTATTAACCTCTACCACTTCTACTGGAAGACTATTCCATACATCCACTACCCTCTCAGTAATTTAATACTTTCATTAGTCCCTGGCCTTATCTTATATCTAGGATAGCCTTATACCTATCCCACGCATGCTTACACTTCTTCACTGTATTAACCTCTACCACTTCTACTGGAAGACTATTCTATGCATCCACTACCCTCTCAGTAAAGTAATACTTTCATTAGTCCCTGACCTTATCTTATATCTAGGATAGCCTTATACCTATCCCATGCATGCTTAAACTGCTTCACTGTATTAACCTCTACCACTTCTACTGGAAGACTATTCCATGCATCCACTACCCTCTCAGTAATGTAATACTTTCATTAGTCCCTGGCCTTATCTTATATCTAGGATAGCTTTATACCTATCCCATGCATGCTTAAACTCTTTCACTGTGCTAACCACTACCACTTCTACTGGAAGACTATTCCATACATCCACTACCCTCTCAGTAATGTAATACTTTCATTAGTCCCTGACCTTATATTATATCTAGGATAGCCTTATACCTATCCCATGCTTAAACTCCTTCACTGTATTAACCTCTACCACTTCTACTGGAAGACTATTCCATGCATCCACTACCCTCTCAGTAATGTAATACTCTCATTAGTCCCTGGCCTTATCTTATATCTAGGATAGCCTTATACCTATCCCATGCATGCTTAAACTCCTTCACTGTATTAACCTCTACCACTTCTACTGGAAGACTATTCCATGCGTCCACTACCCTCTCAGTAATGTAATACTTTCATTAGTCCCTGACATTATATTATATCTAGGATAGCATTATACCTATCCCACGCATGCTTAAACTCCTTCACTGTATTCACCTCTACCACTTCTACTGGAAGACTATTCCATGCATCCACTACCCTCTCAGTAATGTAATACTTTCATTAGTCCCTGACCTTATCTTATATCTAGGATAGCCTTATACCTATCCCATGCATGCTTAAACTGCTTCACTGTATTAACCTCTACCACTTCTACTGGAAGACTATTCCATACATCCAATACCCTCTCAGTAAAGTAATACTTTCATTAGTCCCTGGCCTTATCTTATATCTAGGATAGCCTTATACCTATCCCATGCATGCTTAAACTCCTTCACTGTATTAACCTCTACCACTTCTACTGGAAGACTATTCCATACATCCACTACCCTCTCAGTAATGTAATACTTTCATTAGTCCCTGGCCCTATCTTATATCTAGGATAGCCTTATACCCATCACATGCATGCTTAAACTCCTTCACTGTATTAACCTCTACCACTTCTACTGGAAGACTATTCCATACATCCACTACCCTCTCAGTAAAGTAATACTTTCATTAGTCCCTGGCCTTATCTTATATCTAGGATAGCCTTATACCTATCCCATGCATGCTTAAACTCCTTCACTGTATTAACCTCTACCACTTCTACTGGAAGACTATTCCATACATCCACTACCCTCTCAGTAATGTAATACTTTCATTAGTCCCTGGCCTTATCTTATATCTAGGATAGCCTTATACCTATCCCACGTATGCTTAAACTCGTTCACTGTATTAACCTCTACCACTTCTACTGGAAGACTATTCCATACATCCACTACCCTCTCAGTAATGTAATACTTTCATTAGTCCCTGGCCTTATCTTATATCTAGGATAGCCTTATACCTATCCCACGCATGCTTACACTTCTTCACTGTATTAACCTCTACCACTTCTACTGGAAGACTATTCTATGCATCCACTACCCTCTCAGTAAAGTAATACTTTCATTAGTCCCTGACCTTATCTTATATCTAGGATAGCCTTATACCTATCCCATGCATGCTTAAACTCCTTCACTGTATTAACCTCTACCACTTCTACTGGAAGACTATTCCATACATCCACTACCCTCTCAGTAATGTAATACTTTCATTAGTCCCTGGCCTTATCTTATATCTAGGATAGCCTTATACCTATCCCATGCATGCTTAAACTCCCTCACTGTCTTAACCTCTACCACTTCTACTGGAAGACTTTTCCATACATCCACTACCCTCTCAGTAATGTAATACTTTCATTAGTCCCTGGCCTTATCTCATATCTAGGATAGCCTTATACCTATCCCATGCATGCATAAACTCCTTCACTGTATTAACATCTACCACTTCTACTGGAAGACTATTCCATGCATCCACTACCCTCTCAGTAATGTAATACTTTCATTAGTCCCTGGCCTTATCTTATATCTAGGATAGCCTTATACCTATCCCATGCATGCTTAAACTCCTTCACTGTATTAACCTCTACCACTTCTACTGGAAGACTATTCCATGCATCCACTACCCTCTCAGTAATGTAATACTTTCATTAGTCCCTGACCTTATCTTATATCTAGGATAGCCTTATACCTATCCCACGCATGCTTATACTCCTTCACTGTATTAACCTCTACCACTTCTACTGGAAGACTATTCCATGCATCCACTACCCTCTCAGTAATGTAATACTTTCATTAGTCCCTGACCTTATCTTATATCTAGGATAGCCTTATACCTATCCCACGCATGCTTAAACTCCTTCACTGTATTAACCTCTACCACTTCTACTGGAAGACTATTCCATGTATCCACTACCCTGTCAGTAATGTAATACTTTCATTAGTCCCTGACCTTATCTTATATCTAGGATAGCCTTATACCTATCCCATGCATGCTTAAACTCCTTCACTGTATTAACCTCTACCACTTCTACTGGAAGACTATTCCATGTATCCACTACCCTCTCAGTAATGTAATACTTTCATTAGTCCCTGGCCTTATCTTATATCTAGGATAGCCTTATACCTATCCCATGCATGCTTAAACTCCTTCACTGTATTAACCTCTACCACTTCTACTGGAAGACTATTCCATGTATCCACTACCCTGTCAGTAATGTAATACTTTCATTAGTCCCTGGCCTTATCTTATATCTAGGATAGCCTTATACCTATCCCATGCATGCTTAAACTCCTTCACTGTATTAACCTCTACCACTTCTACTGGAAGACTAGTCCATGCACCCACTACCCTCTCAGTAATGTAATACTTTCATTAGTCCCTGACCTTATCTTATATCTAGGATAGCCTTATACCTATCCCATGCATGCTTAAACTCCTTCACTGTATTAACCTCTACCACTTCTACTGGAAGACTATTCCATGCATCCACTACCCTCTCAGTAATGTAATACTTTCATTAGTCCCTGGCCTTATCTTATATCTAGGATAGCCTTATACCTATCCCACGCATGCTTATACTCCTTCACTGTATTAACCTCTACCACTTCTACTGGAAGACTATTCCATGCATCCACTACCCTCTCAGTAATGTAATACTTTCATTAGTCCCTGACCTTATCTTATATCTAGGATAGCCTTATACCTATCCCATGCATGCTTAAACTCCTTCACTGTATTAACCTCTACCACTTCTACTGGAAGACTATTCCATGTATCCACTACCCTGTCAGTAATGTAATACTTTCATTAGTCCCTGGCCTTATCTTATATCTAGGATAGCCTTATCCCTATCCCATGCATGCTTAAACTCCTTCACTGTATTAACCTCTACCACTTCTACTGGAAGACTATTCCATGCATCCACTACCCTCTCAGTAATGTAATACTTTCATTAGTCCCTGGCCTTATCTTATATCTAGGATAGCCTTATACCTATCCCATGCATGCTTAAACTCCTTCACTGTATTAACCTCTACCACTTCTACTGGAAGACTATTCCATACATCCACTACCCTCTCAGTAATGTAATACTTTCATTAGTCCCTGGCCTTATCTTATATCTAGGATAGCCTTATACCTATCCCACGTATGCTTAAACTCGTTCACTGTATTAACCTCTACCACTTCTACTGGAAGACTATTCCATACATCCACTACCCTCTCAGTAATGTAATACTTTCATTAGTCCCTGGCCTTATCTTATATCTAGGATAGCCTTATACCTATCCCACGCATGCTTACACTTCTTCACTGTATTAACCTCTACCACTTCTACTGGAAGACTATTCTATGCATCCACTACCCTCTCAGTAAAGTAATACTTTCATTAGTCCCTGACCTTATCTTATATCTAGGATAGCCTTATACCTATCCCATGCATGCTTAAACTCCTTCACTGTATTAACCTCTACCACTTCTACTGGAAGACTATTCCATACATCCACTACCCTCTCAGTAATGTAATACTTTCATTAGTCCCTGGCCTTATCTTATATCTAGGATAGCCTTATACCTATCCCATGCATGCTTAAACTCCCTCACTGTCTTAACCTCTACCACTTCTACTGGAAGACTTTTCCATACATCCACTACCCTCTCAGTAATGTAATACTTTCATTAGTCCCTGGCCTTATCTCATATCTAGGATAGCCTTATACCTATCCCATGCATGCATAAACTCCTTCACTGTATTAACATCTACCACTTCTACTGGAAGACTATTCCATGCATCCACTACCCTCTCAGTAATGTAATACTTTCATTAGTCCCTGGCCTTATCTTATATCTAGGATAGCCTTATACCTATCCCATGCATGCTTAAACTCCTTCACTGTATTAACCTCTACCACTTCTACTGGAAGACTATTCCATGCATCCACTACCCTCTCAGTAATGTAATACTTTCATTAGTCCCTGACCTTATCTTATATCTAGGATAGCCTTATACCTATCCCACGCATGCTTATACTCCTTCACTGTATTAACCTCTACCACTTCTACTGGAAGACTATTCCATGCATCCACTACCCTCTCAGTAATGTAATACTTTCATTAGTCCCTGACCTTATCTTATATCTAGGATAGCCTTATACCTATCCCACGCATGCTTAAACTCCTTCACTGTATTAACCTCTACCACTTCTACTGGAAGACTATTCCATGTATCCACTACCCTGTCAGTAATGTAATACTTTCATTAGTCCCTGACCTTATCTTATATCTAGGATAGCCTTATACCTATCCCATGCATGCTTAAACTCCTTCACTGTATTAACCTCTACCACTTCTACTGGAAGACTATTCCATGTATCCACTACCCTCTCAGTAATGTAATACTTTCATTAGTCCCTGGCCTTATCTTATATCTAGGATAGCCTTATACCTATCCCATGCATGCTTAAACTCCTTCACTGTATTAACCTCTACCACTTCTACTGGAAGACTAGTCCATGCACCCACTACCCTCTCAGTAATGTAATACTTTCATTAGTCCCTGACCTTATCTTATATCTAGGATAGCCTTATACCTATCCCACGCATGCTTATACTCCTTCACTGTATTAACCTCTACCACTTCTACTGGAAGACTATTCCATGCATCCACTACCCTCTCAGTAATGTAATACTTTCATTATTCCCTGACCTTATCTTATATCTAGGATAGCCTTATACCTATCCCACGCATGCTTAAACTCCTTCACTGTATTAACCTCTACCACTTCTACTGGAAGACTATTCCATGTATCCACTACCCTGTCAGTAATGTAATACTTTCATTAGTCCCTGACCTTATCTTATATCTAGGATAGCCTTATACCTATCCCATGCATGCTTAAACTGCTTCACTGTATTAACCTCTACCACTTCTACTGGAAGACTATTCCATGTATCCACTACCCTGTCAGTAATGTAATACTTTCATTAGTCCCTGGCCTTATCTTATATCTAGGATAGCCTTATACCTATCCCATGCATGCTTAAACTCCTTCACTGTATTAACCTCTACCACTTCTACTGGAAGACTAGTCCATGCACCCACTACCCTCTCAGTAATGTAATACTTTCATTAGTCCCTGACCTTATCTTATATCTAGGATAGCCTTATACCTATCCCATGCATGCTTAAACTCCTTCACTGTATTAACCTCTACCACTTCTACTGGAAGACTATTCCATGCATCCACTACCCTCTCAGTAATGTAATACTTTCATTAGTCCCTGGCCTTATCTTATATCTAGGATAGCCTTATACCTATCCCACGCATGCTTATACTCCTTCACTGTATTAACCTCTACCACTTCTACTGGAAGACTATTCCATGCATCCACTACCCTCTCAGTAATGTAATACTTTCATTAGTCCCTGACCTTATCTTATATCTAGGATAGCCTTATACCTATCCCATGCATGCTTAAACTCCTTCACTGTATTAACCTCTACCACTTCTACTGGAAGACTATTCCATGTATCCACTACCCTGTCAGTAATGTAATACTTTCATTAGTCCCTGGCCTTATCTTATATCTAGGATAGCCTTATCCCTATCCCATGCATGCTTAAACTCCTTCACTGTATTAACCTCTACCACTTCTACTGGAAGACTATTCCATGCATCCACTACCCTCTCAGTAATGTAATACTTTCATTAGTCCCTGGCCTTATCTTATATCTAGGATAGCCTTATACCTATCCCATGCATGCTTAAACTCCTTCACTGTATTAACCTCTACCACTTCTACTGGAAGACTATTCCATACATCCACTACCCTCTCAGTAATGTAATACTTTCATTAGTCCCTGGCCTTATCTTATATCTAGGATAGCCTTATACCTATCCCATGCATGCTTAAACTCCTTCACTGTATTAACCTCTACCACTTCTACTGGAAGACTATTCCATGCATCCACTACCCTCTCAGTAATGTAATACTTTCATTAGTCCCTGGGAGGTAATGTAATATTATCGGGGGCTGGGAGGTAATGTAATATTATCGGGGGCTGGGCGGTAATGTAATGTTATCGGGGGCTGGGCGGTAATGTAATGTTATCGGGGGCTGGGCGGTAATGTAATATTATCGGGGGCTGGGCGGTAATGTAATGTTATCGGGGGCTGGGCGGTAATGTAATATTATCGGGGGCTGGGCGGTAATGTAATGTTATCGGGGGCTGGGCGGTAATGTAATATTATCGGGGGCTGGGCGGTAATGTAATGTTATCGGGGGCTGGGAGGTAATGTAATATTATCGGGGGCTGGGCGGTAATGTAATATTATCGGGGGCTGGGCGGTAATGTAATGTTATCGGGGGCTGGGAGGTAATGTAATATTATCAGGGGCTGGGAGGTAATGTAATATTATCGGGGGCTGGGCGGTAATGTAATATTATCGGGGGCTGGGCGGTAATGTAATATTATCGGGGGCTGGGCGGTAATGTAATATTATCGGGGGCTGGGAGGTAATGTAATGTTATCGGGGGCTGGGCGGTAATGTAATGTTATCGGGGGCTGGGAGGTAATGTAATATTATCGGGGGCTGGGAGGTAATGTAATATTATCGGGGGGCTGGGAGGTAATGTAATATTATCGGGGGCTGGGCGGTAATGTAATGTTATCGGGGGCTGGGCGGTAATGTAATGTTATCGGGGGCTGGGAGGTAATGTAATGTTATCGGGGGCTGGGCGGTAATGTAATGTTATCGGGGGCTGGGCGGTAATGTAATATTATCGGGGGCTGGGCGGTAATGTAATATTATCGGGGGCTGGGCGGTAATGTAATATTATCGGGGGCTGGGAGGTAATGTAATGTTATCGGGGGCTGGGCGGTAATGTAATGTTATCGGGGGCTGGGCGGTAATGTAATATTATCGGGGGCTGGGAGGTAATGTAATATTATCGGGGGCTGGGAGGTAATGTAATGTTATCGGGGGCTGGGCGGTAATGTAATATTATCGGGGGCTGGGCGGTAATGTAACGTTATCGGGGGCTGGGCGGTAATGTAATATTATCGGGGGCTGGGCGGTAATGTAATGTTATCGGGGGCTGGGAGGTAATGTAATATTATCGGGGGCTGGGAGGTAATGTAATATTATCGGGGGCTGGGCGGTAATGTAATATTATCGGGGGCTGGGCGGTAATGTAATGTTATCGGGGGCTGGGAGGTAATGTAATGTTATCGGGGGCTGGGCGGTAATGTAATATTATCGGGGGCTGGGAGGTAATGTAATGTTATCGGGGGCTGGGCGGTAATGTAATGTTATCGGGGGCTGGGAGGTAATGTAATATTATGGGGGGCTGGGCGGTAATGTAATGTTATCGGGGGCTGGGAGGTAATGTAATGTTATCGGGGGCTGGGAGGTAATGTAATGTTATCGGGGGCTGGGAGGTAATGTAATGTTATCGGGGGCTGGGCGGTAATGTAATATTATCGGGGGCTGGGAGGTAATGTAATATTATGGGGGGCTGGGCGGTAATGTAATGTTATCGGGGGCTGGGAGGTAATGTAATATTATCGGGGGCTGGGCGGTAATGTAATATTATCGGGGGCTGGGAGGTAATGTAATATTATGGGGGGCTGGGCAGTAATATAATATTATCGGGGGGCTGGGCGGTAATGTAATATTATCGGGGGCTGGGCGGTAATGTAATGTTATCGGGGGCTGGGCGGTAATGTAATGTTATCGGGGGCTGGGAGGTAATGTAATGTTATCGGGGGCTGGGAGGTAATGTAATATTATCGGGGGCTGGGAGGTAATGTAATTTTATCGGGGGCTGGGCGGTAATGTAATATTATCGGGGGCTGGGAGGTAATGTAATGTTATCGGGGGCTGGGAGGTAATGTAATATTATCGGGGGCTGGGCGGTAATGTAATGTTATCGGGGGCTGGGAGGTAATGTAATGTTATCGGGGGCTGGGCGGTAATGTAATATTATCGGGGGCTGGGAGGTAATGTAATGTTATCGGGGGCTGGGCGGTAATGTAATGTTATCGGGGGCTGGGAGGTAATGTAATATTATGGGGGGCTGGGCGGTAATGTAATGTTATCGGGGGCTGGGAGGTAATGTAATGTTATCGGGGGCTGGGAGGTAATGTAATGTTATCGGGGGCTGGGAGGTAATGTAATGTTATCGGGGGCTGGGCGGTAATGTAATATTATCGGGGGCTGGGAGGTAATGTAATATTATGGGGGGCTGGGCGGTAATGTAATGTTATCGGGGGCTGGGAGGTAATGTAATATTATCGGGGGCTGGGAGGTAATGTAATATTATGGGGGGCTGGGCAGTAATATAATATTATCGGGGGGCTGGGCGGTAATGTAATATTATCGGGGGCTGGGCGGTAATGTAATGTTATCGGGGGCTGGGCGGTAATGTAATATTATCGGGGGGCTGGGCGGTAATGTAATATTATCGGGGGCTGGGCGGTAATGTAATGTTATCGGGGGCTGGGCGGTAATGTAATGTTATCGGGGGCTGGGCGGTAATGTAATGTTATCGGGGGCTGGGAGGTAATGTAATATTATCGGGGGCTGGGAGGTAATGTAATTTTATCGGGGGCTGGGCGGTAATGTAATATTATCGGGGGCTGGGAGGTAATGTAATGTTATCGGGGGCTGGGAGGTAATGTAATATTATCGGGGGCTGGGAGGTAATGTAATGTTATCGGGGGCTGGGAGGTAATGTAATGTTATCGGGGGCTGGGAGGTAATGTAATATTATCGGGGGCTGGGAGGTAATGTAATGTTATCGGGGGCTGGGAGGTAATGTAATGTTATCGGGGGCTGGGCGGTAATGTAATGTTATCGGGGGCTGGGAGGTAATGTAATATTATCGGGGGCTGGGCGGTAATGTAATATTATCGGGGGCTGGGCGGTAATGTAATGTTATCGGGGGCTGGGAGGTAATGTAATATTATCGGGGGCTGGGCGGTAATGTAATATTATCGGGGGCTGGGCGGTAATGTAATATTATCGGGGGCTGGGAGGTAATGTAATATTATCGGGGGCTGGGAGGTAATGTAATATTATCGGGGGGCTGGGCGGTAATGTAATATTATCGGGGGCTGGGAGGTAATGTAATATTATCGGGGGCTGGGCGGTAATGTAATATTATCGGGGGCTGGGCGGTAATGTAATATTATCGGGGGCTGGGCGGTAATGTAATGTTATCGGGGGCTGGGAGGTAATGTAATATTATCGGGGGCTGGGAGGTAATGTAATATTATCGGGGGCTGGGCGGTAATGTAATATTATCGGGGGCTGGGCGGTAATGTAATATTATCGGGGGCTGGGCGGTAATGTAATGTTATCGGGGGCTGGGAGGTAATGTAATATTATCGGGGGCTGGGAGGTAATGTAATGTTATCGGGGGCTGGGAGGTAATGTAATGTTATCGGGGGCTGGGAGGTAATGTAATATTATCGGGGGCTGGGAGGTAATGTAATGTTATCGGGGGCTGGGAGGTAATGTAATGTTATCGGGGGCTGGGCGGTAATGTAATGTTATCGGGGGCTGGGAGGTAATGTAATATTATCGGGGGCTGGGCGGTAATGTAATATTATCGGGGGCTGGGCGGTAATGTAATGTTATCGGGGGCTGGGAGGTAATGTAATATTATCGGGGGCTGGGAGGTAATGTAATATTATCGGGGGCTGGGCGGTAATGTAATATTATCAGGGGCTGGGCGGTAATGTAATATTATCGGGGGCTGGGAGGTAATGTAATATTATCGGGGGCTGGGAGGTAATGTAATATTATCGGGGGGCTGGGCGGTAATGTAATATTATCGGGGGCTGGGAGGTAATGTAATATTATCGGGGGCTGGGCGGTAATGTAATATTATCGGGGGCTGGGCGGTAATGTAATATTATCGGGGGCTGGGCGGTAATGTAATGTTATCGGGGGCTGGGAGGTAATGTAATATTATCGGGGGCTGGGAGGTAATGTAATATTATCGGGGGCTGGGCGGTAATGTAATATTATCGGGGGCTGGGCGGTAATGTAATATTATCGGGGGCTTGGCGGTAATGTAATGTTATCGGGGGCTGGGCGGTAATGTAATATTATCGGGGGCTGGGCGGTAATGTAATGTTATCGGCGGCTGGGTGTTAATGTTATCGGGGGCTGGGCGGTAATGTAATATTATCGGGGGCTGGGCGGTAATGTAATGTTATCGGGGGCTGGGCGGTAATGTAATATTATCGGGGGCTGGGAGGTAATGTAATATTATCGGGGGCTGGGCTGTAATGTAATGTTATCGGGGGCTGGGCGGTAATGTAATATTATCGGGGGCTGGGCGGTAATGTAATGTTATCGGGGGCTGGGCGGTAATGTAATATTATCGGGGGCTGGGCGGTAATGTAATGTTATCGGCGGCTGGGTGTTAATGTTATCGGGGGCTGGGCGGTAATGTAATATTATCGGGGGCTGGGCGGTAATGTAATGTTATCGGGGGCTGGGCGGTAATGTAATATTATCGGGGGCTGGGAGGTAATGTAATGTTATCGGGGGCTGGGAGGTAATGTAATGTTATCGGGGGCTGGGCGGTAATGTAATGTTATCGGGGGCTGGGAGGTAATGTAATGTTATCGGGGGCTGGGCGGTAATGTAATGTTATCGGGGGCTGGGCGGTAATGTAATATTATCGGGGGCTGGGCGGTAATGTAATATTATCGGGGGCTGGGAGGTAATGTAATGTTATCGGGGGCTGGGAGGTAATGTAATATTATCGGGGGCTGGGCGGTAATGTAATATTATCGGGGGCTGGGAGGTAATGTAATATTATCGGGGCTGGGCGGTAATGTAATATTATCGGGGGCTGGGCGGTAATGTAATATTATCGGGGGCTGGGAGGTAATGTAATATTATCGGGGGCTGGGCGGTAATGTAATGTTATCGGGGGCTGGGAGGTAATGTAATATTATCGGGGGCTGGGCGGTAATGTAATATTATCGGGGGCTGGGCGGTAATGTAATGTTATCGGGGGCTGGGCGGTAATGTAATATTATCGGGGGCTGGGAGGTAATGTAATATTATCGGGGGCTGGGAGGTAATGTAATGTTATCGGCGGCTGGGTGTTAATGTTATCGGGGGCTGGGCGGTAATGTAATATTATCGGGGGCTGGGAGGTAATGTAATGTTATCGGGGGCTGGGAGGTAATGTAATATTATCGGGGGCTGGGAGGTAATGTAATTTTATCGGGGGCTGGGCGGTAATGTAATATTATCGGGGGCTGGGAGGTAATGTAATGTTATCGGGGGCTGGGAGGTAATGTAATGTTATCGGGGGCTGGGAGGTAATGTAATATTATCGGGGGCTGGGAGGTAATGTAATGTTATCGGGGGCTGGGAGGTAATGTAATGTTATCGGGGGCTGGGAGGTAATGTAATATTATCGGGGGCTGGGAGGTAATGTAATGTTATCGGGGGCTGGGAGGTAATGTAATGTTATCGGGGGCTGGGCGGTAATGTAATGTTATCGGGGGCTGGGAGGTAATGTAATATTATCGGGGGCTGGGCGGTAATGTAATATTATCGGGGGCTGGGCGGTAATGTAATGTTATCGGGGGCTGGGAGGTAATGTAATATTATCGGGGGCTGGGAGGTAATGTAATATTATCGGGGGCTGGGCGGTAATGTAATATTATCAGGGGCTGGGCGGTAATGTAATATTATCGGGGGCTGGGAGGTAATGTAATATTATCGGGGGCTGGGAGGTAATGTAATATTATCGGGGGGCTGGGCGGTAATGTAATGTTATCGGG
Organism: Pelodytes ibericus; assembly: GCA_036172795.1. NCBI lineage: Eukaryota > Metazoa > Chordata > Amphibia > Anura > Pelodytidae > Pelodytes > Pelodytes ibericus. Next base: position 225,978,587 of record CM069859.1, read on the forward strand.
GGCTGGGAGGTAATGTAATATTATCGGGGGCTGGGAGGTAATGTAATATTATCGGGGGCTGGGCGGTAATGTAATATTATCGGGGGCTGGGCGGTAATGTAATATTATCGGGGGCTTGGCGGTAATGTAATGTTATCGGGGGCTGGGCGGTAATGTAATATTATCGGGGGCTGGGCGGTAATGTAATGTTATCGGCGGCTGGGTGTTAATGTTATCGGGGGCTGGGCGGTAATGTAATATTATCGGGGGCTGGGCGGTAATGTAATGTTATCGGGGGCTGGGCGGTAATGTAATATTATCGGGGGCTGGGAGGTAATGTAATATTATCGGGGGCTGGGCTGTAATGTAATGTTATCGGGGGCTGGGCGGTAATGTAATATTATCGGGGGCTGGGCGGTAATGTAATGTTATCGGGGGCTGGGCGGTAATGTAATATTATCGGGGGCTGGGCGGTAATGTAATGTTATCGGCGGCTGGGTGTTAATGTTATCGGGGGCTGGGCGGTAATGTAATATTATCGGGGGCTGGGCGGTAATGTAATGTTATCGGGGGCTGGGCGGTAATGTAATATTATCGGGGGCTGGGAGGTAATGTAATGTTATCGGGGGCTGGGAGGTAATGTAATGTTATCGGGGGCTGGGCGGTAATGTAATGTTATCGGGGGCTGGGAGGTAATGTAATGTTATCGGGGGCTGGGCGGTAATGTAATGTTATCGGGGGCTGGGCGGTAATGTAATATTATCGGGGGCTGGGCGGTAATGTAATATTATCGGGGGCTGGGAGGTAATGTAATGTTATCGGGGGCTGGGAGGTAATGTAATGTTATCGGGGGCTGGGCGGTAATGTAATATTATCGGGGGCTGGGCGGTAATGTGATATTATCGGGGGCTGGGCGGTAATGTGATATTATCGGGGGCTGGGCGGTAATGTAATATTATCGGGGGCTGGGCGGTAATGTAATATTATCGGGGGCTGGGAGGTAATGTAATATTATCGGGGCTGGGCGGTAATGTAATATTATCGGGGGCTGGGCGGTAATGTAATATTATCGGGGGCTGGGAGGTAATGTAATATTATCGGGGGCTGGGCGGTAATGTAATGTTATCGGGGGCTGGGAGGTAATGTAATATTATCGGGGGCTGGGCGGTAATGTAATATTATCGGGGGCTGGGCGGTAATGTAACGTTATCGGGGGCTGGGCGGTAATGTAATATTATCGGGGGCTGGGAGGTAATGTAATATTATCGGGGGCTGGGAGGTAATGTAATGTTATCGGCGGCTGGGTGTTAATGTTATCGGGGGCTGGGCGGTAATGTAATATTATCGGGGGCTGGGAGGTAATGTAATATTATCGGGGGCTGGGAGGTAATGTAATATTATCGGGGGCTGGGCAGTAATGTAATATTATCGGGGGCTGGGAGGTAATGTAATGTTATCGGGGGCTGGGAGGTAATGTAATGTTATCGGGGGCTGGGAGGTAATGTAATATTATCGGGGGCTGGGCAGTAATGTAATGTTATCGGGGGCTGGGCGGTAATGTAATATTATCGGGGGCTGGGAGGTAATGTAATGTTATCGGGGGCTGGGAGGTAATGTAATATTATCGGGGGGCTGGGCAGTAATGTAATGTTATCGGGGGCTGGGCGGTAATGTAATATTATCGGGGGCTGGGCGGTAATGTAATGTTATCGGGGGCTGGGAGGTAATGTAATATTATCGGGGGCTGGGCGGTAATGTAATATTATCGGGGGCTGGGCGGTAATGTAATATTATCGGGGCTGGGCGGTAATGTAATGTTATCGGGGGCTGGGCGGTAATGTAATATTATCGGGGGCTGGGCGGTAATGTAATGTTATCGGGGGCTGGGCGTTAATGTTATCGGGGGCTGGGCGGTAATGTAATATTATCGGGGGCTGGGCGGTAATGTAATGTTATCGGGGGCTGGGCGGTAATATAATATTATCGGGGGGCTGGGCGGTAATGTAATATTATCGGGGGCTGGGCGGTAATGTAATGTTATCGGGGGCTGGGCGGTAATGTAATGTTATCGGGGGCTGGGAGGTAATGTAATGTTATCGGGGGCTGGGCGGTAATATAATATTATCGGGGGGCTGGGCGGTAATGTAATATTATCGGGGGCTGGGCGGTAATGTAATATTATCGGGGGCTGGGCAGTAATATAATATTATCGGGGGGCTGGGAGGTAATGTAATATTATCGGGGGCTGGGCGGTAATGTAATATTATCGGGGGCTGGGCGGTAATGTAATATTATCGGGGGCTGGGCGGTAATGTAATGTTATCGGGGGCTGGGCGGTAATGTAATATTATCGGGGGCTGGGCGGTAATGTAATGTTATCGGGGGCTGGGCGGTAATGTAATGTTATCGGGGGCTGGGCGGTAATGTAATGTTATCGGGGGCTGGGCGGTAATATAATATTATCGGGAAGCTGGGCGGTAATGTAATATTATCGGGGGCTGGGCGGTAATGTAATATTATCGGGGGCTGGGCGGTAATGTAATATTATCGGGGGCTGGGCGGTAATGTAATATTATCGGGGGGCTGGGCGGTAAAGTAATGTTATCGGGGGCTGGGCGGTAATGTAATATTATCGGGGGCTGGGAGGTAATGTAATATTATCGGGGGCTGGGCGGTAATGTAATATTATCGGGGGCTGGGCGGTAATATAATATTATCGGGGGGCTGGGAGGTAATGTAATGTTATCGGGGGCTGGGCGGTAATGTAATATTATCGGGGGCTGGGCGGTAATGTAATATTATCGGGGGCTGGGCGGTAATGTAATATTATCGGGGGCTGGGCGGTAATGTAATATTATCGGGGGCTGGGCAGTAATATAATATTATCGGGGGGCTGGGCGGTAATGTAATGTTATCAGGATAGTAAGGTTGGGAATTCTCTGATGACATGTTACTTTTTGTACCCTTTCCCCCTTAATGTGGGGTAAATCCAGCAGTTTTTTGCCCTATTATAAGGACTAAACCATTCGACACTCTGCTGCAGGGGCCTGTATGACTGACTGGAGGGGTCTGGATGACTGTGTGAGAATAAAGTAAGTTATTATATAAGGACAGGAAGCACAGCTAGGCTCACATTACTGACCTGCCTATATATTACACGCCCCACCTCCCCCTCTAGTTACATGGACTGGTCGGACGATGTAGAGCGCGAAACACAAGAGACATACAGTACTTGCCGCCCGATGAGTCTCCGGCATGTTGTCATTATCGGCCATGTTTGTGAAGCTCATTTACCTAGGCTGGGAGGCAGCTGGCTTCGGTAACATGGCTTCCATAATGGAGACACGCTGAGTCAGAGTGAGGCGCTGAGCAGGGTTTACACAGAGTGCCGAGCTCAGCATCCAGGAGGTAATAATATCCGGGGATCCCAGATGGGAAACTGGGGGGGCATTCATCATCACCGACCCCAGTGTATAATACATTATATTATATACCCCACCAGCAGTGATACATTATATTATATACCCCACCAGCAGTGATACATTATATTATATACCCCACCAGCAGTGATACATTATATTATATACCCCACCAGCAGTGATACATTATATTATATACCCCACCAGCAGCGATACATTATATTATATACCCCACCAGCAGTGATACATTATATTATATACCCCACCAGCAGTGATACATTATATTATATACCCCACCAGCAGTGATACATTATATTATATACCCCACCAGCAGTGATACATTATATTATATACCCCACCAGCAGTGATACATTATATTATATACCCCACCAGCAGTGATACATTATATTATATACCCCACCAGCAGTGATACATTATATTATATACCCCACCAGCAGTGATACATTATATTATATACCCCACCAGCAGTGATACATTATATTATATACCCCACCAGCAGTGATACATTATATTATATACCCCACCAGCAGTGATACATTATATTATATACCCCACCAGCAGTTATACATTATATTATATTATATACCCCACCAGCAGTGATACATTATATTATATAGCCCACCAGCAGTGATACATTATATTATATACCCCACCAGCAGTGATATATTATATTATATACCCCACCAGCAGTGATACATTATATTATATACCCCACCAGCAGTGATACATTATATTATATACCCCACCAGAAGTGATACATTATATTATATACCCCACCAGCAGTGATACATTATATTATATTCCCCACCAGCAGTGATACATTATATTATATACCCCACCAGCAGTGATACATTATATTATATACCCCACCAGCAGTGATACATTATATTATATTCCCCACCAGCAGTGATACATTATATTATATACCCCACCAGCAGTGATACATTATATTATATACCCCACCAGCAGTGATTCATTATATTATATACCCCACCAGCAGTGATACATTATATTATATTCCCCACCAGCAGTGATACATTATATTATATACCCCACCAGCAGTGATACATTATATTATATTATATACCCCACCAGCAGTGATACATTATATTATATACCCCACCAGCAGTGGTACATTATATTATATTATATACCCCACCAGCAGTGATACATTATATTATATACCCCACCAGCAGTGATACATTATATTATATACCCCACCAGCAGTGATACATTATATTATATACCCCACCAGCAGTGATACATTATATTATATACCCCACCAGCAGTGATACATTATATTATATACCCCACCAGCAGTGATACATTATATTATATACCCCACCAGCAGTGATACATTATATTATATACCCCACCAGCAGTGATACATTATATTATATACCCCACTAGCAGTGATACATTATATTATATACCCCACCAGCAGTGATACATTATATTATATACCCCACCAGCAGTGATACATTATATTATATACCCCACCAGCAGTGATACATTATATTATATACCCCACCAGCAGTGATACATTATATTATATACCCCACCAGCAGTGATACATTATATTATATACCCCACCAGCAGTGATACATTATATTATATTATATACCCCACCAGCAGTGATACATTATATTATATACCCCACCAGCAGTGATACATTATATTATATACCCCACCAGCAGTGATACATTATATTATATACCCCACCAGCAGTGATACATTATATTATATACCCCACCAGCAGTGATACATTATATTATATACCCCACCAGCAGTGATACATTATATTATATACCCCACCAGCAGTGATACATTATATTATATACCCCACCAGCAGTGATACATTATATTATATACCCCACCAGCAGTGATACATTATATTATATACCCCACCAGCAGTGATACATTATATTATATACCCCACCAGCAGTGATACATTATATTATATACCCCACCAGCAGTGATACATTATATTATATACCCCACCAGCAGTGATACATTATATTATATACCCCACCAGCAGTGATACATTATATTATATTATATACCCCACCAGCAGTGATACATTATATTATATACCCCACCAGCAGTGATACATTATATTATATACCCCACCAGCAGTGATACATTATATTATATACCCCACCAGCAGTGATACATTATATTATATACCCCACCAGCAGTGATACATTATATTATATACCCCACCAGCAGTGATACATTATATTATATACCCCACCAGCAGTGATACATTATATTATATACCCCACCAGCAGTGATACATTATATTATATTCCCCACCAGCAGTGATACATTATATTATATACCCCACCCGCAGTGATACATTATATTATATACCCCACCAGCAGTGATACATTATATTATATACCCCACCAGCAGTGATACATTATATTATATACCCCACCAGCAGTGATACATTATATTATATACCCCACCAGCAGTGATACATTATATTATATACCCCACCAGCAGTGATACATTATATTATATACCCCACCAGCAGTGATACATTATATTATATACCCCACCAGCAGTGATACATTATATTATATACCCCACCAGCAGTGATACATTATATTATATACCCCACCAGCAGTGATACATTATATTATATACCCCACCAGCAGTGATACATTATATTATATACCCCACCAGCAGTGATACATTATATTATATACCCCACCAGCAGTGATACATTATATTATATACCCCACCAGCAGTGATACATTATATTATATACCCCACCAGCAGTGATACATTATATTATATACCCCACCAGCAGTGATACATTATATTATATTATATACCCCACCAGCAGTGATACATTATATTATATACCCCACCAGCAGTGATACATTATATTATATACCCCACCAGCAGTGATACATTATATTATATACCCCACCAGCAGTGATACATTATATTATATACCCCACCAGCAGTGATACATTATATTATATACCCCACCAGCAGTGATACATTATATTATATACCCCACCAGCAGTTATACATTATATTATATACCCCACCAGCAGTGATACATTATATTATATACCCCACCAGCAGTGATACATTATATTATATACCCCACCAGCAGCGATACATTATATTATATACCCCACCAGCAGTGATACATTATATTATATACCCCACCAGCAGTGATACATTATATTATATACCCCACCAGCAGTGATACATTATATTATATACCCCACCAGCAGTGATACATTATATTATATACCCCACCAGCAGTGATACATTATATTATATACCCCACCAGCAGTGATACATTATATTATATACCCCACCAGCAGTGATACATTATATTATATACCCCACCAGCAGTGATACATTATATTATATTATATACCCCACCAGCAGTGATACATTATATTATATACCCCACCAGCAGTGATACATTATATTATATACCCCACCAGCAGTGATACATTATATTATATTCCCCACCAGCAGTGATACATTATATTATATACCCCACCCGCAGTGATACATTATATTATATACCCCACCAGCAGTGATACATTATATTATATACCCCACCAGCAGTGATACATTATATTATATACCCCACCAGCAGTGATACATTATATTATATACCCCACCAGCAGTGATACATTATATTATATACCCCTCCAGCAGTGATACATTATATTATATTATATACCCCACCAGCAGTGATACATTATATTATATAACCCACCAGCAGTGATACATTATATTATATACCCCACCAGCAGTGATACATGGTATTATATACCCCACCAGCAGTGATACATTATATTATATACCCCACCAGCAGTGATACATTATATTATATACCCCACCAGCAGTGATACATTATATTATATACCCCACCAGCAGTGATACATTATATTATATACCCCACCAGCAGTGATACATTATATTATATACCCCACCAGCAGCGATACATTATATTATATACCCCACCAGCAGTGATACATTATATTATATACCCCACCAGCAGTGATACATTATATTATATACCCCACCAGCAGTTATACATTATATTATATACCCCACCAGCAGTGATACATTATATTATATACCCCACCAGCAGTGATACATTATATTATATACCCCACCAGCAGCGATACATTATATTATATACCCCACCAGCAGTGATACATTATATTATATACCCCACCAGCAGCGATACATTATATTATATACCCCACCAGCAGTGATACATTATATTATATACCCCACCAGCAGTGATACATTATATTATATACCCCACCAGCAGTGATACATTATATTATATACCCCACCAGCAGTGATACATTATATTATATACCCCACCAGCAGTGATACATTATATTATATACCCCACCAGCAGTGATACATTATATTATATACCCCACCAGCAGTGATACATTATATTATATACCCCACCAGCAGTGATACATTATATTATATACCCCACCAGCAGTGATACATTATATTTATACCCCACCAGCAGTGATACATTATATTATATACCCCACCAGCAGTGATACATTATATTTATACCCCACCAGCAGTGATACATTATATTATATACCCCACCCGCAGTGATACATTATATTATATACCCCACCAGCAGCGATACATTATATTATATACCCCACCAGCAGTGATACATTATATTATATTCCCCACCAGCAGTGATACATTATATTATATACCCCACCAGTAGTGATACATTATATTATATTATATACCCCACCAGCAGTGATACATTATATTATATACCCCACCAGCAGTGATACATTATATTATATACCCCACCAGCAGTGATACATTATATTATATACCCCACCAGCAGTGATATATTATATTATATACCCCACCAGCAGTGATACATTATATTATATACCCCACCAGCAGTGATACATTATATTATATTATATACCCCACCAGCAGTGATACATTATATTATATACCCCACCAGCAGTGATACATTATATTATATACCCCACCAGCAGTGATACATTATATTATATACCCCACCAGCAGTGATACATTATATTATATACCCCACCAGCAGTGATACATTATATTATATACCCCACCAGCAGTGATACATTATATTATATACCCCACCAGCAGTGATACATTATATTATATACCCCACCAGCAGTGATACATTATATTATATTCCCCACCAGCAGTGATACATTATATTATATACCCCACCAGCAGTGATACATTATATTATATTATATACCCCACCAGCAGTGATACATTATATTATATACCCCACCAGCAGTGATACATTATATTATATACCCCACCAGCAGTGATACATTATATTATATACCCCACCAGCAGTGATACATTATATTATATAGCCCAACAGCAGTGATACATTATATTATATACCCCACCAGCAGTGATACATTATATTATATACCCCACCAGCAGTGATACATTATATTATATACCCCACCAGCAGTGATACATTATATTATATACCCCACCAGCAGTGATACATTATATTATATACCCCACCAGCAGTGATACATTATATTATATACCCCACCAGCTGTGATACATTATATTATATACCCCACCAGCAGTGATACATTATATTATATACCCCACCAGCAGTGATACATTATATTATATACCCCACCAGCAGTGATACATTATATTATATTCCCCACCCGCAGTGATACATTATATTATATACCCCACCAGCAGTGATACATTATATTATATACCCCACCAGCAGTGATACATTATATTATATACCCCACCAGCAGCGATACATTATATTATATACCCCACCAGCAGTGATACATTATATTATATACCCCACCAGCAGCGATACATTATATTATATTCCCCACCAGCAGTGATACATTATATTATATACCCCACCAGCAGTGATACATTATATTATATACCCCACCAGCAGTGATACATTATATTATATACCCCACCAGCAGTGATACATTATATTATATACCCCACCAGCAGTGATACATTATATTATATACCCCACCAGAAGTGATACATTATATTATATACCCCACCAGCAGTGATACATTATATTATATTATATACCCCACCAGCAGTGATACATTATATTATATACCCCACCAGCAGTGATACATTATATTATATACCCCACCAGCAGTGATACATTATATTATATACCCCACCAGCAGTGATACATTATATTATATACCCCACCAGCAGTGATACATTATATTATATACCCCACCAGCAGTGATACATTATATTATATACCCCACCAGCAGTGATACATTATATTATATACCCCACCAGCAGTGATACATTATATTATATTCCCCACCAGCAGTGATACATTATATTATATACCCCACCAGCAGTGATACATTATATTATATACCCCACCAGCAGTGATACATTATATTATATACCCCACCAGCAGTGATACATTATATTATATTATATACCCCACCAGCAGTGATACATTATATTATATCCCCCACCAGCAGTGATAAATTATATTATATTATATACCCCACCAGCAGTGATACATTATATTATATACCCCACCAGCAGTGATACATTATATTATATACCCCACCAGCAGTGATACATTATATTATATACCCCACCAGCAGTGATACATTATATTATATTATATACCCCACCAGCAGTGATACATTATATTATATACCCCACCAGCAGTGATACATTATATTATATACCCCACCATCAGTGATACATTATATTATATACCCCACCAGCAGTGATACATTATATTATATTCCCCACCAGCAGTGATACATTATATTATATACCCCACCAGCAGTGATACATTATATTATATACCCCACCAGCAGTGATACATTATATTATATACCCCACCAGCAGTGATACATTATATTATATTATATACCCCACCAGCAGTGATACATTATATTATATCCCCCACCAGCAGTGATACATTATATTATATACCCCACCAGCAGTGATACATTATATTATATACCCCACCAGCAGTGATACATTATATTATATACCCCACCAGCAGTGATACATTATATTATATACCCCACCAGCAGTGATACATTATATTATATACCCCACCAGCAGTGATACATTATATTATATACCCCACCAGCAGTGATACATTATATTATATCCCCCACCAGCAGTGATACATTATATTATATACCCCACCAGCAGTGATACATTATATTATATCCCCCACCAGCAGTGATACATTATATTATATTATATACCCCACCAGCAGTGATACATTATATTATATACCCCACCAGCAGTGATACATTATATTATATACCCCACCAGCAGTGATACATTATATTATATACCCCACCAGCAGTGATACATTATATTATATTATATACCCCACCAGCAGTGATACATTATATTATATACCCCACCAGCAGTGATACATTATATTATATTATATACCCCACCAGCAGTGATACATTATATTATATACCCCACCAGCAGTGATACATTATATTATATTATATACCCCACCAGCAGTGATACATTATATTATATTATATACCCCACCAGCAGTGATACATTATATTATATTATATACCCCACCAGCAGTGATACATTATATTTTATTATATACCCCACCAGCAGTGATACATTATATTATATACCCCACCAGCAGTGATACATTATATTATATACCCCACCAGCAGTGATACATTATATTATATACCCCACCAGCAGTGATACATTATATTATATTATATACCCCACCAGCAGTGATACATTATATTATATTATATACCCCACCAGCAGTGATACATTATTTTATTATATACCCCACCAGCAGTGATACATTATATTATATACCCCACCAGCAGTGATACATTATATTATATTATATACCCCACCAGCAGTGATACATTATATTATATACCCCACCAGCAGTGATACATTATATTATATACCCCACCAGCAGTGGTACATTATATTATATACCCCACCAGCAGTGATACATTATATTATATTATATACCCCACCAGCAGTGATACATTATATTATATTATATACCCCACCAGCAGTGATACATTATATTATATACCCCACCAGCAGTGATACATTATATTATATACCCCACCAGCAGTGATACATTGTATTATATACCCCACCAGCAGTGATACATGGTATTATATACCCCACCAGCAGTGATACATTATATTATATACCCCACCAGCAGTGATACATTATATTATATACCCCACCAGCAGTGATACATTATATTATATACCCCACCAGCAGTGATACATTATATTATATACCCCACCAGCAGTGATACATTATATTATATACCCCACCAGCAGTGATACATGATATTATATACCCCACCAGCAGTGATACATTATATTATATTATATACCCCACCAGCAGTGATACATTATATTATATAGCCCACCAGCAGTGATACATTATATTATATACCCCACCAGCAGTGATATATTATATTATATACCCCACCAGCAGTGATACATTATATTATATACCCCACCAGCAGTGATACATTATATTATATACCCCACCAGAAGTGATACATTATATTATATACCCCACCAGCAGTGATACATTATATTATATTCCCCACCAGCAGTGATACATTATATTATATTCCCCACCAGCAGTGATACATTATATTATATACCCCACCAGCAGTGATACATTATATTATATACCCCACCAGCAGTGATTCATTATATTATATACCCCACCAGCAGTGATACATTATATTATATTCCCCACCAGCAGTGATACATTATATTATATACCCCACCAGCAGTGATACATTATATTATATTATATACCCCACCAGCAGTGATACATTATATTATATACCCCACCAGCAGTGGTACATTATATTATATTATATACCCCACCAGCAGTGATACATTATATTATATACCCCACCAGCAGTGATACATTATATTATATACCCCACCAGCAGTGATATATTATATTATATTATATACCCCACCAGCAGTGATACATTATATTATATACCCCACCAGAAGTGATACCTTATATTATATACCCCACCCGCTGTGATACATTATGTTATATTCCCCACCAGCAGTGATACATTATATTATATACCCCACCAGCAGTGATCCATTATATTATATACCCCACCAGCAGTGATACATTATATTATATACCCCACCAGCAGTGATACATTATATTATATACCCCACCAGCAGTGATACATTATATTATATACCCCACCAGCAGTGATACATTATATTATATACCCCACCAGCAGTGATCCATTATATTATATACCCCACCAGCAGTGATCTATTATATTATATACCCCACCAGCAGTGATACATTATATTATATACCCCACCAGCAGTGATACATTATATTATATAGCCCAACAGCAGTGATACATTATATTATATACCCCACTAGCAGTGATACATTATATTATATACCCCACCAGCAGTGATACATTATATTATATACCCCACCAGCAGTGATACATTATATTATATACCCCACCAGCAGTGATACATTATATTATATACCCCACCAGCAGTGATACATTATATTATATACCCCACCAGCAGTGATACATTATATTATATACCCCACCAGCAGTGATACATTATATTATATACCCCACCAGCAGTGATACATTATATTATATACCCCACCAGCAGTGATACATTATATTATATACCCCACCAGCAGCTGATATATTATATTACATGACGGGAGCCGACACTTGGAGTAAAATAGTGTAGTTATGTTCTGTCTTCTGTCTTTAAAATAGTGAAAATAATCCTCAGAAATGCAGTAGTAATTGGTTTATTTGGCTCCATCACAAAGTGAGATGCAATTATCTGATTACAGGTGATTGGACCCAAGTCATATGTCTTGTCTATGGACAATAACATCACATAATCACCAGAGATTTATGGAAATCCTTTACCTTCAGGAATCTCTTTACTGCCAAATACCTGTGATTCTTCAGCCTCGAATCGACCTGGCAACCCAAATCCGTGTTCATCTGGTGAACACACAGTATTACAGAACCAAATCCCAAGCTCTGTAACCAGCCAATGGTGACCTGAGCTTTAATGGTCTATTCCAAATCATCCAAATTCCAGAACTGGGCAAGAAACCAGGGGATTATGTTCCTGGTGCATTGATGGACTCCTTACTTAGTGGGAAATACCTGACAGATGCTTTATTGGCATTGAGTATACATAATCTTCCATCCAGGGGAACATGTCCGTAGATAGGGAGGAGCCAGCCATTGCTAGTGATTTCACTTACCAACCAACTCTTCCCAAAATACCTAGTGACCCGACCGATAGGGATGGGTTCGGTGGTCAGTATCCAAGACCTTCAACCTGTCCTCGCACTTTAACTACAGCACAGACTGCACTGGGCCCAAACGAGCCTGTTCCGGAGATTGAAATAAAACTTGAGTCCAGTGATGATGACGACGAGATCTTTGAAAAGAATGCAGACTGTTCCTTAACACGGCTGAGAGACGGGGTTGGAGTCAGCACAAGGAGCTCCCAGTCACCTCTGAAGGAAAGACTGAATTTTCCGGTCTCCGGTAAAGGTCACAGGGTCGTGGAAGAGCTTTCAAAGCAATTACAAGATAACCCAAGTTTAAGCTTTTCCAACGGTCGGCCAATTAGGAAGAGGAAGCCAACCTCAGACGTCTGGCAGTTCTTCTACCGTGACGCCAATAACATTTGCCGGGCTATATGTAGTATCTGTAGAATAAGTGTCAGCAGAGGCAAGTTGGTTGAAAACATTGGCACTTCTGCACTCAAGCGTCATTTGATGAACAAGCATCCGGTGGAATGGGCGCAGCGCGGGTCCACGAGACTGCAGAGAGGTGATGAAGACGAAGAAGCTTTCGAGGAAGAGGAGGAGAAGGAAGAGCCTTATGAAAAAGTGTTCTGTGAGCAAACTGCTTCATACAACCCTGAAAAGCCTTCCCAGAGAATGGGTTTGAACGAGGCCCCTGAGTCTCCTAAAACATATGAGATAATCGATTCCAGTGATGAAGAGGATGGTGAGAAGGGCAGTGTGGAGAAAGCATCGGTGGCGAGTAGTGAGGAGAACGAGAGAAAAAGATTGTGTCCGTCTGCCAAAGACGAGGCCATGACAATAAATCCATACCACGGTTTTACTCTTGAAACAAGACTGTCCACCAGGCCATCCATGGGAATGGCAAATACACAATACTCCACCACCTCTACCTCCAATTTACCCAGCTACCCTCTCGGACAACTAGGAACCAAGAGGAGGAAATCTACGTCTGCCGTGTGGCAGTTCTTCTACATTGACCACACAAACATCTGCCGGGCCATCTGTACTCTTTGCCAGTTAAGTGTCAGCCGTGGGAAACAAGGTGGCCATTTTGGAACATCTGCTCTAATGCGGCACTTGGAGGGCAAACACCCTGTGGAATGGGGCAGAGGAAAGCTGAACAAGCCGAACAACAGTGTAATAGAAGTGGAGGAGGAGGAAGAGGAAGAACCAGATGAACAGGTGGAGCCTTTCTACCCACAGCAGCAGCAGCAGGCCCATTTTGAGCACCTAAGGTCGCCATGTTCCTTGGATAATCTTGGGGCATCTACAAGTTTGGCTGCATCGGCTCAACCTACGGCCTTGGAGAATGATAATGAAACCGAGAAAGCCACGCGTGAGCAGAACATGGACTGTACGGCAGCCGCTGGGACCTTTTCAAAAGACAAGCACATGGAGTTAAATGCCAAAGGAAAGTATTCTCCTAATCACCCTAAAGCCCAGGCCTGGAACAGGAATATCGCGGAGCTGATGTGTGGACTGGTGCTGCCCTTTTCCGTTATAAACTCCAAAGCTTTTCAGACATTTATGGAGAGAGCGGACCCCATGTATTCTCTTCCCTCGAGATCCTTCTTCTCGGGTAAAGCCGTGCCCCGGTTGTACGAGGCCGTATGCGAGAAAGTGGCTAGCGAACTGAAGAGGTCTGAATGTACCCATGTCCACATGGCCGCACATGTGTGCCGCAGCGAGCTCCCAGTCAGCTATATGTCGCTAACTGCGCACTGGACAGTGTTTAGCGATGAGGCCCAGCCTGCCATTCAAAGGAAGTTTGCCGCTCTGGCCGTCAAATGCTACCACAAAGACATCACACAGAGCAATGTCCAACAAGAGATCGTCCGTCAGGTTAACACATGGCTGTCTCCCAACGCCCTGAGCCCAGGTTTCTTTATCTGCAGTGGGGACTTTAATCTGCTGCACGTGATCAAAGGTGCCAACTTCAGCCATATAAGTAGCTTCACACACACCATAAACTTGCTTGTTATGGATTTTCTGCAGAATAATCATTACATATCCAGCATGCTGGGGGTGGCCAGGAAAGTCTGTAGTCATTTTATTCATTCTGCCAGAGCAGGGAGGATTCTGGGTGAGCTGCAGTACCAGTGTAACTTGCCAAAACAAAGGCTGAAACTGGAGAGCGCCCCTTACTGGACATCCACATTCTTCATGCTGCAGAGACTTCTAGAGCAACAGAGAGCAGTTCAAGAGTATTTTGCAACGTACAAGCTAGAGACTGTGGATATCCTCCTTACACCGAGCCACTGGAGCCTCATGGTTTCCTTAGTGTATCTTTTGCAGCCATTCGAAATGGCTACGCGAGAGGTCAATGCCAATGCCTCTTCTCTAAGCCAGGTGCTGCCAGAGGTCCGGTATCTTCACATCTTCGTCCAGCACGTCAAAGCACATTTTGAAAGCAAGGGAGACGCCAATGGGGTTGTACTGGCCGATAGCTTTGCGTTAAAGCTTTCCACGGACTGCAAGGTGAATGAGATCTTTCAGAGGGAAGAGTACGTTCTATCCACCCTTCTGGATCCACGGTTTAAAGGGAGGATAGAGGCAATACTCCCATCAGGCTCCGATATTGATTACTGGAAGCAAGTTCTTGTAAAGAAGGTGAAAGACGTCATGATGTCCACCTCTGGCCCATTGTATGTCCCCTCTCATTTGTACAAGACCCAGGCTGCACAGAACAAAAATGATTCAGATCCTGACCCAGAGCTAATGATCGATGACAAGCATTACAGCATGGAGGAAGGTGCTCCGGCGAACACTCTACCACCTTGGGGACATATCGCGGCTCCACCACTAATCCAGAAAGAGAAGTCCTTGATCGAGCATTTAGAGAGTGTGGGGCTTATGGCCTCCAAGAGAACTGGGGCATTGCGGTCAACCGAAAGTCACTCTGCATGTGTTATGGTAGAAAAATACCTACAGGATAACAAGACCATCGGAGCCAAGGAGGACCCGTTGGGCTACTGGAGGAAGAGAAAGTGGCTTTGGCCGGACCTAACCAAAATTGCGATCATGTACCTAACCTGCCCGCCATCTAGCATCTCTGCCCAGCGAGTGATCAAGTCTCCTCGCACCTTCATGGACCAGCAGCGGTCTTCTGATATGACGGAAGGGACAGAGCAGATTGCTTTTCTGAAAGCTAATCTTGGAAATTTCCCTCACTATGTCCCACCACCTCTGATATTCTCTTCTGATAACGAGACTGATCAGAGCGACAGTGAATGAGGCACCAGCATGGTCTAGTGTGGGAGCGTGCAGGAAGAAAATCCATACACAAAACTTGTGCTTTGCTCACATACCAACTCAGTGCTCATACAGTGCGGAATTATTAAAGGAGCACCATCACCTCAACATTGTTCATTCTGTGAATGTAGAGAATGATAAATAAAAATGATCTGTCGCAGAATTGCAGCAAATGCATGGATCGAGAAATGTCTGTTAAATTCTATTGTTTATGACATCACCTTATGGAAATTAATTTGCATATCAATTACAAGATGATGTCATACACCACCACAGACTCGTATTGTAAGCATTTGCTTTCAATTTGATAACGCAATAGGGTCTATTCACTAAAAATGAAATGAATATTTCTTTGGACCAGTTTAGCTGTGCATTGTGCAGGGACAATCCTGGGTATGCGTTTGATTATCTGGGGAAGCTTGTCAGGTTGCACAATGCATACCTCCCAACTGTCCCTACTCAGGAGGGACCGTCCTTATTTTTCATCCAAACCACTGTCCCTCTTTTCTCCTCTACTGTCCCTCTTTCCTCCTCCATTGTCTCTTTCCTCCTCTACTGACCCTCTTTCCTCCTCTGTTGTCCTTCTTTCCTCCTGTATTGTCCCTATTTCCTCCTTTATTGTATCTTTCCTCCTCTATTGTCCCTCTTTCCTCCTTTATTGTCTCTTTCCTCCTCTATTGTCCCTCTTTCCTCCTCTATTGTCCCTCTTTCCTCCTCTATTGTCCTTCTTTCCTCCTCTATTGTCCTTCTTTCCTCCTTTATTGTCCCTCTTTCCTCCTCTATTGTCCCTCTTTCCTCCTCTATTGTCCCTCTTTCCTCCTCTATTGTCCCTCTTTCCACCTCTATTGTCCCTTTCCTCCTCTATTGTCCCTCTTTCCTCATCTATTGTCCCTCTTTCCTCCTCTATTGTCCCTCTTTCCTCCTTTATTGTCTCTTTCCTCCTCTATTGTCCCTCTTTCCACCTCTATTGTCCCTCTTTCCACCTCTATTGTCCCTTTCCTCCTCTATTGTCCTTCTTTCCACCTCTATTGTCCTTCTTTCCTCCTTTATTGTCTCTTTCCATCTTTATTGTCTCTTTCCTCCTCTATTGTCCCTCTTTCCTCCTCTTTTGTACTTCTTTCCTCCTTTATTGTCTCTTTCCTCCTCTATTGTCTCTCTTTCCTCCTCTGTTGTCTCTTTCCTCCTCTATTGTCCCTCTCTCCTCCTCTGTTGTCTCTTTCCTCCTCTATTGTCCCTCTCTCCTCCTCTGTTGTCTCTTTCCTCCTCTATTGTCCCTCTCTCCTCCTCTGTTGTCTCTTTCCTCCTCTATTGTCCCTCTCTCCTCCTCTGTTGTCTCTTTCCTCCTCTATTGTCCCTCTCTCCTCCTCTGTTGTCTCTTTCCTCCTCTATTGTCCCTCTCTCCTCCTCTGTTGTCTCTTTCCTCCTCTATTGTCCCTCTTTCCTCCTTTATTGTCTCTCTTTCCTCCTCTATTGTCCCTCTTTCCTCCTCTATTGTCCCTCTTTCCTCCTCTATTGTCCCTCTTTCCTCCTTTATTGTCTCTCTTTCCTCCTCTGTTGTCTCTTTCCTCCTCTATTGTCCCTCTTTCCTCCTCTGTTGTCTCTTTCCTCTTTTGGTGGGATAAAATGTTCATCTCACCCAGTGTGTAAATCACCATTATGTATTCTCTGCATTCATCGTATGAGCAATGTTCAGGTGACTGAGCCCCTTTCATATAGATGGAGCTTGCATCAGATATTTTCTAAGATGTTGTAAAAGGTGAACAATTAAAACCACATTTTCTAGTAAACATTTTGGTTATTGTCTTAACATCAAATTGAAATGCCATGTACAATACTATATAGCAGGGGTGTCCAAGGTTATTCTGCAAAGGGCCACGTCCCTAGAAAGGTGTGTGTGCGTGGGCTGCATTCATTCAGAGAATAATATATATCATTATATACAAGTGTGTGTGTGTGTATATATTACATAGAATTCACACTGATGTGCAGCGGTCTCATTAAATACACACACATGCACAGTCACACTTACCACACACACACACATACACATTTATACACACACACTCGCATACATACATACATACATACATACATACATACATACCAAACTGTTTTTGTTTTTAAAGGGCTGTGGGCTCACCGTTATCTTCATGCTGCTGGTGCAGCTGGCCATGGATACTGCAGAGTTACATCTTTACACACTGTCACTTTATAACAATGCATTATACAGGGCCAACTCTGTTCTTCTAGCAGGAGAAACTCACCAGACCCTGCACAATGTATAGAAGAATATATAGAAGAGCTTAGCTGGCCATGGATAATGCAGAGTTACATCTTTACACACTGTCACTTTATAACAATGCATTATACAGGGCCAACTCTGTTCTTCTAGCAGGAGAAACTCACCAGACCCTGCACAATGTATAGAAGAATATATAGAAGAGCTTAGCTGGCCATGGATAATGCAGAGTTACATCTTTACACACTGTCACTTTATAACAATGCATTATACAGGGCCAACTCTGTTCTTCTAGCAGGAGGAACTCACCAGGCCCTGCACAATGTATAGAAGAATATATAGAAGAGCTCAGCTGGCCATGGATAATGCAGAGTTACATCTTTACACACTGTCACTTTATAACAATGCATTATACAGGGCCAACTCTGTTCTTCTAGCAGGAGAAACTCACCAGACCCTGCACAATGTATAGAGGAATATATAGAAGAGCTCAGCTGGCCATGGATAATGCAGAGTTACATCTTTACACACTGTCACTTTATAACAATGCATTATACAGGGCCAACTCTGTTCTTCTAGCAGGAGAAACTCACCAGACCCTGCACAATGTATAGAAGAATATATAGAAGAGCTCAGCTGGCCATGGATAATGCAGAGTTACATCTTTACACACTGTCACTTTATAACAATGCATTATACAGGGCCAACTCTGTTCTTCTAGCAGGAGAAACTCACCAGACCCTGCACAATGTATAGAAGAATATATAGAAGAGCTCAGCTGGCCATGGATACTGCAGAGTTACATCTTTACACACTGTCACTTTATAACAATGCATTATACAGGGCCAACTCTGTTCTTCTAGCAGGAGAAACTCACCAGACCCTGCACAATGTATAGAAGAATATATAGAAGAGCTCAGCTGGCCATGGATACTGCAGAGTTACATCTTTACACACTGTCACTTTATAACAATGCATTATACAGGACCAACTCTGTTCTTCTAGCAGGAGAAACTCGCCAGACCCTGCACAATGTATAAAAGAATATATAGAAGAGCTCAGCTGGCCATGGATAATACAGATTTACATCTTTACACACTGTCACTTTATAACAATGCATTATACAGGACCAACTCTGTTCTTCTAGCAGGAGAAACTCACCAGGCCCTGCACAATGTATAGAAGAATATATAGAAGAGCTCAGCTGGCCATCGATACTGCAGAGTTACATCTTTACACACTGTCACTTTATAACAATGCATTATACAGGACCAACTCTGTTCTTCTAGCAGGAGAAACTCACCAGGCCCTGCACAATGTATAGAAGAATATATAGAAGAGCTCAGCTGGCCATGGATAATGCAGAGTTACATCTTTACACACTGTCACTTTATAACAATGCATTATACAGGGCCAACTCTGTTCTTCTAGCAGGAGAAACTCACCAGGCCCTGCACAATGTATAGAAGAATATATAGAAGAGCTCAGCTGGCCATGGATAATGCAGTTACATCTTTACACACTGTCACTTTATAACAATGCAATATACAGGGCCAACTCTATTCTTCTAGCAGGAGAAACTCACCAGACCCTGCACAATGTATAGAAGAATATATAGAAGAGCTCAGCTGGCCATGGATAATGCAGAGTTACATCTTTACACACTGTCACTTTATAACAATGCTTTATACAGGACCAGCTCTGTTCTTCTAACAGGAGAAACTCACCAGACCCTGCACAATGTATAGAGGAATATATAGAAGAGCTCAGCTGGCCATGGATACTGCAGAGTTACATCTTTACACACTGTCACTTTATAACAATGCATTATACAGGGCCAACTCTGTTCTTCTAGCAGGAGAAACTCACCAGACCCTGCACAATGTATAGAGGAATATATAGAAGAGCTCAGCTGGCCATGGATAATACAGAGTTACATCTTTACACACTGTTACTTTATAACAATGCATTATACAGGACCAACTCTGTTCTTCTAGCAGGAGAAACTCACCAGACCCTGCACAATGTATAGAATAATATATAGAAGAGCTCAGCTGGCCATGGATACTGCAGAGTTACATCTTTACACACTGTCACTATATAACAATGCATTATACAGGGCCAACTCTGTTCTTCTAGCAGGAGAAACTGACCAGACCCTGCACAATGTATAGAAGAATATATAGAAGAGCTCAGCTGGCCATGGATAATGCAAAGTTACATCTTTACACACTGTCGCTATATAACAATGCATTATACAGGGCCAACTCTGTTCTTCTAGCAGGAGAAACTCACCAGACCCTGCACAATGTATAGAATATATAGAAGAGCTCAGCTGGCCATGGATACTGCAGAGTTACATCTTTACACACTGTCACTTTATAACAATGCATTATACAGGGCCAACTCTGTTCTTCTAGCAGGAGAAACTCACCAGACCCTGCACAATGTATAGAGGAATATATAGAAGAGCTTAGCTGGCCATGGATAATGTATAGATAATATATAGAGAGCTCAGCTGGCCATGGATAATGCAGAGTTACATCTTTACACACTGTCACTTTATAACAATGCATTATACAGGGCCAACGTATTATGTAACGTCATATCCAGTGTCAATGAGTTGAAAAAAACTTGTCAGCTGCATCCAGCAGTATTGCCTTTTTATGAACCCATTCATAATTCTTATGAATGTGTTCATAGAAAGGCAATACTACTATACGTTTTCTATAAGCCGAAAGTCTATAAACCGAAGGTCGTTCGGTTTATAGACTTTCGGCTTATGGAATACATGTAATACTATGGGCTTTCTATAAACCGAACTACAGTTCCCATTCATAAAAATGTATGAATGGGGACTCTGTTTCGGTTTATAGAAAGCTAAGAAGTTGAACGAATAAACAAATGGTTTAATATAAACGAAAATCATTCGTCCATTCGTGCTATAGTACTATAAACCGAAATAGAGTCGGTTTATAGAATGCCAATAAACTTACATGCATTCCATAAACCGAAAGTCGTTCATTATGTCGGTTTAAGGAATGTAGTGTACTATGCTATTGTATTCTATAAACCGACTCTATTTCGGCTTATAGAATGCCAATAGTACTACGAATGGACGAATGAACGAATGATTTTCGTTTATTAACCATTCGTTTATTCGGCTTTCGCTAGCTTAGCATTTCGTTATTCGTTTTTCGGACGAATGAACGAAAATGCTATTTTCGGACGAAAATGCATTCGTCCGAAAACGAATGCACATGTCTACAATATAAGAGGTGTTTAGGTGATACATTCACAGTATAAGCAGTGTTTGGGTGATACAGTCACATTACAAGCAGTGTTTGGGTGATACAGTCACAGTATGAGCAGTGTTTGGGTGATACAGTCACAGTATAAGCAGTGTTTAGGTGATACAGTCACAGTATAAGCAGTGTTTGGGTGATATGGTCACAGTATAAGCAGTGTTTAGGTGATACATTCACAGTATGAGCAGTGTTTAGGTGATACAGTCACAGTATAAGCAGTGTTTAGGTGATACAATCTCACTATAAACAGTGTTTAGGTGATCCAGTCATAGTATGAGCAGTGTTTAGGTGATACAGTCACAGTATAAGCAGTGTTTAGCTGATACAGTCACAATATAAGCAGTGTTTAGGCGACACAGTCACAGTATGAGCAGTGTTTGGGTGACACAGTCACAGTATTAGCAGCGTTTGGGTGATACAGTCACAGTATAAGCAGCGTTTAGGTGACACAGTCACAGTATAAGCAGTGTCTAGGTGATATAAGCAACGTTTAGGTGATACAGTCACAGTATAAGCAGTGTTTAGGTGATACAGTTACAGTATAAGTAGTGTTTAGGGGATACAGTCCCAGTATAAGCAGTTTTTAGGTGATACAGTCCCAGTATAAGCAGTGTTTAGGTGATACAGTCACAGTATTAGCAGTGTTTGGGTGATACAGTCACAGTATAAGCAGTGTTTAGGTGATACAGTCACAGTATAAGCAGTGTTTAGGGGATACAGTCCCAGTAAAAGCAGTGTTTAGGTGATACAGTCCCAGTAAAAGCAGTGTTTAGGCGACACAGTCACAGTATGAGCAGTGTTTGGGTGATACAGTCACAGTATAAGCATCGTTTAGGTGACACAGTCACAATATAAGCAGTGTTTAGTTGACACAGTCACAGTATAAGCAGTGTTTAGGTGACAGTCACAGTATAAGCAGCGTTTAGGTGATACAGTCACAGTATAAGCAGGGTTTAGGTGATACAGTCACAGTATAAGCAACGTTTAGGTGATACAGTCACAGTATAAGCAGTGTTTAGGTGACACAGTCACAGTATGAGCAGTGTTTAGGTGATACAGTCACAGTATAAGCAGTGTTTAGGAGATACAGTCATAGTAAAAGCAGTGTTTAGGTGATACAGTCACAGTATAAACAACGTTTAGGTGATACAGTCACAGTATAAGCAGTGTTTAGGTGATACAGTCACAGTATAAGTAGTGTTTAGGGGATACAGTCCCAGTATAATCCGTGTTTAGGTGATACAGTCACAGTATAAGCAACGTTTAGGTGATACAGTCACAGTATAAGCAGTGTTTAGGTGATACAGTCACAGTATAAGCAGTGGTTAGGTGATACAGTCACAGTATAAGCAGTGTTTAAATGATACAGTCACAGTATAAGCAGTGGTTAGGTGATACAGTCACAGTATAAGCAGTGTTTAAATGATACAGTCAAAGTATAAGCAGTGTTTGGGTGATACAGTCACAGTATAAGCAGTGTTTAGGTGATACAGTCACAGTATAAGCAGTGTTTAGGTGATACAGTCACAGTATAAGCAGTGTTTAGGTGATACAGTCACAGTATAAGCAGTGTTTGGGTGATACAGTCACAGTATAAGCAGTGTTTGGGTGATACAGTCACAGTATAAGCAGTGTTTGGGTGATACAGTCACAGTATAAGCAGTGTTTGGGTGATACAGTCACAGTATAAGCAGTGTTTAGGTGATACAGTCACAGTATAAGCAGTGTTTAGGTGATACAGTCACAGTATAAGCAGTGTTTAGCTGATACAGTCACAGTATAAGCAGTGTTTAGGTAATATAGTCACAGTATAAGCAGTGTTTAGGTGATACAGTCACAGTATAAGCAGTGTTTAGGTGATACAGTCACAGTATAAGCAGTGTTTGGGTGATACAGTCACAGTATAAGCAGTGTTTGGGTGATACAGTCACAGTATAAGCAGTGTTTAGGTGATACAGTCACAGTATAAGCAGTGTTTAGGTGATACAGTCACAGTATAAGCAGTGTTTGGGTGATACAGTCACAGTATAAGCAGTGTTTAGGTAATACAGTCACAGTATAAGCTGTGTTTAGGTGATACAGTCACAGTATAAGCAGTGTTTATGTGATACAGTCACAGTATAAGCAGTGTTTGGGTGATACAGTCACAGTATAAGCAGTGTTTGGGTGATACAGTCACAGTATAAGCAGTGTTTGGGTGATACAGTCACAGTATAAGCAGTGTTTGGGTGATACAGTCACAGTATAAGCAGTGTTTAGGTGATACAGTCACAGTATAAGCAGTGTTTGGGTGATACAGTCACAGTATAAGCAGTGTTTAGGTGATACAGTCACAGTATAAGCAGTGTTTGGGTGATACAGTCACAGTATAAGCAGTGTTTAGGTGACACAGTCACAGTATAAGCAGTGTTTGGGTGATACAGTCACAGTATAAGCAGTGTTTGGGTGATACAGTCACAGTATAAGCAGTGTTTGGGTGATACAGTCACACTATAAGCAGTGTTTGGGTGATACAGTCACAGTATAAGCAGTGTTTAGGTGATACAGTCACAGTATAAGCAGTGTTTAGGTGATACAGTCACAGTATAAGCAGTGTTTGGGTGATACAGTCACAGTATAAGCAGTGTTTGGGTGATACAGTCACACTATAAGCAGTGTTTGGGTGATACAGTCACAGTATGAGCAGTGTTTAGATGATACAGTCACAGTATAAGCAGTGTTTGGGTGATACAGTCACAGTATAAGCAGTGTTTGGGTGATACAGTCACAGTATAAGCAGTGTTTGGGTGATACAGTCACAGTAAAAGCAGTGTTTGGGTGATACAGTCACAGTATAAGCAGTGTTTGGGTGATACAGTCACAGTATAAGCAGTGTTTGGGTGACACAGTCACAGTATAAGCAGTGTTTAGGTGATACAGTCACAGTATAAGCAGTGTTTGGGTGATACAGTCACAGTATAAGCAGTGTTTAGGTGATACAGTCACAGTATAAGCAGTGTTTGGGTGATACAGTCACAGTATAAGCAGTGTTTAGGTGATACAGTCACAGTATAAGCAGTGTTTGGGTGATACAGTCACAGTATAAGCAGTGTTTGGGTGATACAGTCACAGTATAAGCAGTGTTTGGGTGATACAGTCACAGTATAAGCAGTGTTTGGGTGATACAGTCACAGTATAAGCAGTGTTTGGGTGATACAGTCACATTACAAGCAGTGTTTGGGTGATACAGTCACAGTATAAGCAGTGTTTGGGTGATACAGTCACAGTATAAGCAGTGTTTGGGTGATACAGTCACAGTAAAAGCAGTGTTTGGGTGATACAGTCACAGTATAAGCAGTGTTTGGGTGACACAGTCACAGTATAAGCAGTGTTTGGGTGACACAGTCACAGTATAAGCAGTGTTTAGTTGATACGGTCACAGTATAAGCAGTGTTTAGGTGATACGGTCACAGTATAAGCAGTGTTTGGGTGATACAGTCACAGTATAAGCAGTGTTTGGGTGACACAGTCACAGTATAAGCAGTGTTTGGGTGATACAGTCACAGTATAAGCTGTGTTTGGGTGATACAGTCACAGTATAAGCAGTGTTTGGGTGATACAGTCACAGTATAAGCAGTGTTTGGGTGATACAGTCACAGTATAAGCAGTGTTTGGGTGATACAGTCACAGTATAAGCAGTGTTTAGGTGATACAGTCACAGTATAAGCAGTGTTTGGGTGATACAGTCACAGTATAAGCAGTGTTTAGGTGATACAGTCACAGTATAAGCAGTGTTTGGGTGATACAGTCACAGTATAAGCAGTGTTTAGGTGATACAGTCACAGTATAAGCAGTGTTTGGTTGATACAGTCACAGTATAAGCAGTGTTTGGGTGATACAGTCACAGTATAAGCAGTGTTTAGGTGATACTGTCACAGTATAAGCAGTGTTTGGGTGATACAGTCACAGTATAAGCAGTGTTTAGGTGATACAGTCACAGTATGAGCAGTGTTTGGGTGATACAGTCACAGTATAAGCAGTGTTTGGGTGATACAGTCACAGTATAAGCAGTGTTTAGGTGATACAGTCACAGTATAAGCAGTGTTTGGGTGATACAGTCACAGTATAAGCAGTGTTTAGGTGATACAGTCACAGTATAAGCAGTGTTTGGGTGATACAGTCACAGTATAAGCAGTGTTTAGGTGATACAGTCACAGTATAAGCAGTGTTTGGTTGATACAGTCACAGTATAAGCAGTGTTTGGGTGATACAGTCACAGTATAAGCAGTGTTTGGGTGATACAGTCACAGTATAAGCAGTGTTTAGGTGATACAGTCACAGTATAAGCAGTGTTTGGGTGATACAGTCACAGTATTAGCAGTGTTTAGGTGATACAGTCACAGTATGAGCAGTGTTTAGATGATACAGTCACAGTATAAGCAGTGTTTGGGTGATACAGTCACAGTATAAGCAGTGTTTAGGTGATACAGTCACAGTATAAGCAGTGTTTGGTTGATACAGTCACAGTATAAGCAGTGTTTGGGTGATACAGTCACAGTATAAGCAGTGTTTGGGTGATACAGTCACAGTATAAGCAGTGTTTAGGTGATACAGTCACAGTATAAGCAGTGTTTGGGTGATACAGTCACAGTATTAGCAGTGTTTAGGTGATACAGTCACAGTATGAGCAGTGTTTAGATGATACAGTCACAGTATAAGCAGTGTTTGGGTGATACAGTCACAGTATAAGCAGTGTTTGGGTGATACAGTCACAGTATAAGCAGTGTTTGGGTGATACAGTCACAGTATAAGCAGTGTTTGGGTGATACAGTCACAGTATAAGCAGTGTTTAGGTGATACAGTCACAGTATAAGCAGTGTTTGGGTGATACAGTCACAGTATAAGCAGTGTTTGGGTGATACAGTCACAGTATAAGCAGTGTTTGGGTGATACAGTCACAGTATAAGCAGTGTTTGGGTGATACAGTCACAGTATAAGCAGTGTTTAGGTGATACAGTCACAGTATAAGCAGTGTTTGGGTGATACAGTCACAGTATAAGCAGTGTTTAGGTGATACAGTCACAGTATAAGCAGTGTTTGGGTGATACAGTCACAGTATGAGCAGTGTTTAGGTGATACAGTCACAGTATAAGCAGTGTTTAGGTGATACAGTCACAGTATAAGCAGTGTTTAGGTGATACAGTCATAGTTAATGAGTTGTGGTGTGCACTGGGAGAGAGAAGGTTGGGAGGGCTCTGCTGCGAATCGCCCCTCATGACTTGCAGGTATAACGCCCGCCTGCCAGGTGTCAGTGGCCCTTTAAACACAGGGAGCACCATGTCTCCATGGCAACTGTCTGTTTACATGCAGAGCCACGCCCCCAGCTGGAGTGCCACTGCTGGAATCCCAGACCATGGTGAGTGACACGGGGTGGGACATGGGGCCATGCTTTAACCCCTTCCCTGCCATGCAGCCTGGCAACCAAAGAGTGAGAGACAGCAATAGCTAATTACTGTTTAAAGTTTTAACCCTGTGATAGCTAAGCCTGTGGCAGCCCGGCTCTTGTAGTTAATGGCTGGCTGAGCTTCATGGGTGCTCTGTGGATGGCTGTTATTGTCCTTTGGTGCCATGATTAATGTATTGGATAGTGTCTGTGTATATACATCCTACATACTGCCATCTCATAGGACCTGCCATGATTAATGTATTGGATAGTGTCTGTGTATATACATCCTACATACTATCATCTGATAGGACCTGCCATGATTAATGTATTGGATAGTGTCTGTGTGTGTATATACATCCTACATACTATCATCTGATAGGACCTGCCATGATTAATGTATTGGATAGTGTCTGTGTGTGTATATACATCCTACATACTGCCATCTCATAGGACCTGCCATGATTAATGTATTGGATTGTGTCTGTCTGTATATACATCCTACATACTGCCATCTCATAGGACCTGCCATTATTAATGTATTTGATAGTGTCTGTGTGTATATACATCCTACATACTGCCATCTCATAGGACCTGCCATGATTAATGTATTGGATTGTATCTGTGTGTACATACATCCTACATTCTGCCATCTCATAGGACCTGCCATGATTAATGTATTGGATAGTGTCTGTGTGTATATACATCCTACATACTGCCATCTCATATGACCTGCCATGATTAATGTATTGGATTGTGTCTGTGTATATATACATCCTACACACTGCCATCTCATAGGACCTGCCATGATTAATGTATTGGATAGTGTCTGTGTGTATATACGTCCTACATACTGCCATCTCATAGGACCTGCCTTGATTAATGTATTGGATTGTGTCTGTGTATATACATCCTACATACTGCCATCTCATAGGACCTGCCATGATTAATGTATTGGATTGTGTCTGTGTATATATACATCCTACATACTGCCATCTCATAGGATCTGCCATGATTAATGTATTGGATTGTGTCTGTGTGTATATACATCCTACATACTGCCATCTCATAGAACCTGCAATGATTAATGTATTGGATTGTGTCTGTGTATATATACATCCTACATACTGCCATCTCATAGGACCTGCCATGATTAATGTATTGGATTGTATCTGTGTGTACATACATCCTACATACTGCCATCTCATAGGACCGGCCATGATTAATGTATTGGATAGTGTCTGTGTGTATATACATCCTACATACTGCCATCTCATAGGACCTGCCATGATTAATGTATTGGATTGTGTCTGTGTATATATACATCCTACACACTGCCATCTCATAGGACCTGCCATGATTAATGTATTGGATTGTGTATGTGTATATATACATCCTACACACTGCCATCTCATAGGACCTGCCATGATTAATGTATTGGACTGTGTCTGTGTGTATATACATCCTACATACTGCCATCTCATAGGACCTGCCATGATTAATGTATTGGATTGTATCTGTGTGTACATACATCCTACATACTGCCATCTCATAGGACCTGCCATGATTAATGTATTGGATAGTGTCTGTGTGTATATACGTCCTACATACTGCCATCTCATAGGACCTGCCATGATTAATGTATTGGATTGTGTCTGTGTATATACATCCTACATACTGCCATCTCATAGGACCTGCCATGATTAATGTATTGGATTGTGTCTGTGTATATATACATCCTACATACTGCCATCTCATAGGATCTGCCATGATTAATGTATTGGATTGTGTCTGTGTGTATATACATCCTACATACTGCCATCTCATAGAACCTGCAATGATTAATGTATTGGATTGTGTCTGTGTATATATACATCCTACATACTGCCATCTCATAGGACCTGCCATGATTAATGTATTGGATTGTATCTGTGTATATACATCTTACATACTGCCATCTCATAGGATCTGCCATGATTAATTTATTGGATTGTGTCTGTGTGTATATACATCCTACATACTGCCATCTCATAGGACCTGCCAAGATTAATGTATTGGGTTGTGTCTGTGTGTATATACATCCTCCATACTGCCATCTCATAGGACCTGCCATGATTAATGTATTGGATAGTGTCTGTGTGTATATACATCCTACATACTGCCATCTCATAGGACCTGCCAAGATTAATGTATTGGATTGTGTCTGTGTGTATATACATCCTCGATACTGCCATCTCATAGGACCTGCCATGATTAATGTATTGGATTGTGTCTGTGTATATACATCCTACTTACTGCCATCTCATAGGACCTGCCATGATTAATGAATTGGATTGTGTCTGTGTGTATATACATCCTCCATACTGCCATCTCATAGGAACTGCCATTTTTAATGAATTGGAGTGTGTCTGTGTGTATAAACATCCTACATACTGTCATCTCTTAGGACCTGCCATGATTAATGTATTGGATTGTGTCTGTGTGTATATACATCCTACATACAGCCATCTCATAGGACCTGCCATGATTAATGTATTGGATTGTGTCTGTCTGTATATACATCCTACATACTGCCATCTCATAGGACC
This sequence comes from Pelodytes ibericus, assembly GCA_036172795.1. Lineage (NCBI taxonomy): Eukaryota > Metazoa > Chordata > Amphibia > Anura > Pelodytidae > Pelodytes > Pelodytes ibericus. The sequence continues at coordinate 226,009,231 of CM069859.1, forward strand.
TGCCATGATTAATGTATTTGATAGTGTCTGTGTGTATATATACATCCTACATACTGCCATCTCATAGGACCTGCCATGATTAATGTATTGGATTGTATCTGTGTGTACATACATCCTACATACTGCCATCTCATAGGACCTGCCATGATTAATGTATTGGATAGTGTCTGTGTGTATATACATCCTACATACTGCCATCTCATACGACCTGCCATGATTAATGTATTGGATTGTGTCTGTGTATATATACATCCTACACACTGCCTTCTCATAGGACCTGCCATGATTAATGTATTGGACTGTGTCTGTGTGTATATACATCCTACATACTGCCATCTCATAGGACCTGCCATGATTAATGTATTGGATAGTGTCTGTGTGTATATATACATCCTACATACTGCCATCTCATAAGACCTGCCATGATTAATGTATTGGATTGTATCTGTGTGTACATACATCCTACATACTGCCATCTCATAGGACCTGCCATGATTAATGTATTGGATAGTGTCTGTGTGTATATACATCCTACATACTGCCATCTCATAGGACATGCCATGATTAATGTATTGGATTGTGTCTGTGTATATATACATCCTACACACTGCCATCTCATAGGACCTGCCATGATTAATGTATTGGATTGTGTCTGTGTATATATACATCCTACACACTGCCATCTCATAGGACCTGCCATGATTAATGTATTGGACTGTGTCTGTGTGTATATACATCCTACATACTGCCATCTCATAGGACCTGCCATGATTAATGTATTGGATAGTGTCTGTGTGTATATATACATCCTACATACTGCCATCTCATAGGACCTGCCATGATTAATGTATTGGATTGTATCTGTGTGTACATACATCCTACATACTGCCATCTCATAGGACCTGCCATGATTAATGTATTGGATTGTGTCTGTGTGTATATACATCCTATATACTGCCATCTCATAGGACCTGCCATGATTAATGTATTGGATAGTGTCTGTGTGTATATACATCCTACATACTGCCATCTCATAGGACCTGCCATGATTAATGTATTGGATAGTGTCTGTGTGTATATACATCCTACATACTGCCATCTCATAGGACCTGCCATGATTAATGTATTGGATAGTGTCTGTGTGTATATACATCCTATATACTGCCATCTCATAGGACCTGCCATGATTAATGTATTGGATAGTGTCTGTGTGTATATACATCCTACATACTGCCATCTCATAGGACCTGCCATGATTAATGTATTGGATAGTGTCTGTGTGTGCATACATCCTACATACTGCCATCTCATAGGACCTGCCATGATTAATGTATTGGATTGTGTCTGTGTATACATCCTACATACTGCCATCTCATAGGACCTGCCATGATTAATGTATTGGATTGTGTCTGTGTATACATCCTACATACTGCCATCTCATAGGACCTGCCATGATTAATGAATTGGATTGTGTCTGTGTATATACATCCTACATACTGCCATCTCATAGGACCTGCCATGATTAATGTATTGGATTGTGTCTGTGTGTATATACATCCTACATACTGCCATCTGATAGGACCTGCCATGATTAATGTATTGGATAGTGTCTGTGTGTATATACATCCTACATACTGCCATCTCATAGGACCTGCCATGATTAATGTATTGGATTGTGTCTGTGTATACATCCTACATACTGCCATCTCATAGGACCTGCCATGATTAATGAATTGGATTGTGTCTGTGTATATACATCCTACATACTGCCATCTCATAGGACCTGCCATGATTAATGTATTGGATTGTGTCTGTGTGTATATACATCCTACATACTGCCATCTGATAGGACCTGCCATGATTAATGTATTGGATAGTGTCTGTGTGTATATACATCCTACATACTGCCATCTCATAGGACCTGCCATGATTAATGTATTGGATAGTGTCTGTGTGTATATACATCCTACATACTGCCATCTCATAGGACCTGCCATGATTAATGTATTGGATAGTGTCTGTGTGTATATACATCCTACATACTGCCATCTCATAGGACCTGCCATGATTAATGTATTGGATTGTGTCTGTGTGTATATACATCCTACATACTGCCATCTCATAGTTCCTGCCATGATTAATGTATTGGATTGTATCTGTGTGTATATACATCCTACATACTGCCATCTCATAGGACCTGCCATGATTAATGTATTGGATAGTGTCTGTGTGTATATACATCCTACATACTGCCATCTCATAGGACCTGCCATGATTAATGTATTGGATTGTATCTGTGTGTATATACATCCTACATACTGCCATCTCATAGGACCTGCCATGATTAATGTATTGGACTGTGTCTGTGTATATACATCCTACATACTGCCATCTGATAGGACCTGCCATGATTAATGTATTTGATTGTGTCTGTGTGTATATACATCCTACATACTGCCATCTCATAGGACCTGCCATGATTAATGTATTGGATAGTGTCTGTGTATATACATCCTACATACTGCCATCTCATAGGTCCTGCCATGATTAATGTATTGGATAGTGCCTGTGTATATATACATCCTACATACTGCCATCTCATAGGACCTGCCATGATTAATGTATTGGATAGTGCCTGTGTATATACATCCTACATACTGCCATCTGATAGGACCTGCCATGATTAATGTATTGGATAGTGCCTGTGTATACATCCTACATACTGCCATCTCATAGGACCTGCCATGATTAATGTATTGGATAGTGCCTGTGTATATACATCCTACATACTGCCATCTGATAGGACCTGCCATGATTAATGTATTGGATAGTGCCTGTGTATACATCCTACATACTGCCATCTCATAGGACCTGCCATGATTAATGTATTGGATAGTGTCTGTGTGTATATACATCCTACATACTGCCATCTCATAGGACCTGCCATGATTAATGTATTGGATAGTGTGTGTAAATACATCCTACATACTGCCATCTGATAGGACCTGCCATGATTAATGTATTGGATAGTGCCTGTGTATACATCCTACATACTGCCATCTCATAGGACCTGCCATGATTAATGTATTGGATAGTGCCTGTGTATACATCCTACATACTGTAGGTTATTTCTATGTTGAACACGTGGCTGCTGCTGTCAGTTTATCATTTATTCTGCATTTTCCTCATTATTCAGCAGGGGTCACAGTTTTTCCTGTTATTGTCTGTATATCGTTGGTTTCCCAGGATATTCCGGTATTAGCGTCTGGGTCCAGACTCCTCCCCCTGCCTAATCTGCATTATATAATCCACATAGAGTACTACATGAATCTGCTGCCAGGCAGTGAGAGGGTTAACACACAGCCGCTCTAGGGACCGCGTCCAAGCACAGAGCTTGTGATGGAGACTGAGAGGAAGGGAGCGTGTGTAAATAGGGCACACACATCTGCAAAACACGGTACCTATAGAGCGGTGAGTATATAGGGGAAAGCAGGTCCGTCACACAATGAGCACAACAAAATACCCAATTACACACACACACCGTACACACTGCTGCACAATTACACTCACCGTACACACTGCTGCACAATTACACTCACCGCACACACTGCTGCACAATTACACACACACACCATACACAATGCTGCACAATTACACACCGTACACACTACTGCACAATTACACACACACCATACACAATGCTGCACAATTACACACACCGTACACACTACTACACAATTACACACACAAACCATACACAATGCTGCACAATTACACACCGTACACACTACTGCACAATTACACACACACCATACACACTGCTGCACAATTACACACACACACAGAGTGCATACTGCTGCACAATTACACACACACACCGTACACACTGCTGCACAATTACACACACACCGTACAAACTGCTGCACAATTACACACACCGTACACACTGCTGCAAAATTACACACACACACCATACACCCTGCTGCACAATTACACACACCGTACACACTGCTGCACAATTACACACACACCATACACACTGCTGCACAATTACACACACACACCGTACACACTGCTGCACAATTACACACACACACACCGTACACACTGCTGCACAATTACACACACCGTACACACTGCTGCACAATTACACATACACACCATACACACTGCTGCACAATTACACACACGTACACACTGCTGCACAATTACACACACCGAACACACTGCTGCACAATTACACATACACACCATACACACTGCTGCACAATTACACACACGTACACACTGCTGCACAATTACACACACCGAACACACTGCTGCACAATTACACATACACACCATACACACTGCTGCACAATTACACACACACACCATACACACTGCTGCACAATTGCACACACACACACCATACACACTGCTGCACAATCACACACTGTACACACTGCTGCACAATTACACACACCCCATACACACTGCTGCACAATTACACACACACTGTACACACTGCTGCACAATTACACACACACACCATACACACTGCTGCACAATTACACACACACACCATACACACTAATGCACAATTACACACACCGTACACACTGCTGCACAGTTACACACACCCTGTACACACTACTGCACAATTACACACACACACACACCATACACACTGCTGCACAATTACACACACCCTCTACACACTGCTGCACAATTACACACACCGTACACACTGCTACACAATTACACACACCCCATACACACTACTGCACAATTACACACACCCTGTATACACTGCTACACAATTACACACACCCTGTGCACACTGCTACACAATTACACACACCTTGTACACACTACTACACAATTACACACACCCTGTACACACTGCCATACAATTACACACACCCTGTACACACTGTTGTACAATTACACACACCCTGTACACACTTCTGCACAATTACACACACCATTCACACTGCTGCACAATTACACACACCGTACACACTGCTGCACAATTACACAGACACCCCTTACACACTGCCATACAATTACACACACACACCCCATACACACTGCCGCACAATTACACACACACACCCCGTACACACTGCATAGTTGCCAACATTGGACATGTTTCCAGGGACACATATTTGTTCCACATGCTGCAGACAGAGCATGCAAAGTGCAGCCTATTACACACACACACTGCTGCACAATTACACACACACACACACTGGTGCACAATTACACACACACTGCCGCACAATTACACACACACACTGCCGCACAATTACACACACACACTGCCGCACAATTACACACACACACACACTGCCGCACAATTACACACACACACTGCTGCACAATTACACACACACACACACACACTGGTGCACAATTACACACACACTGCCGCACAATTACACACACACACTGCCGCACAATTACACACACACACTGCCGCACAATTACACACACACACTGCTGCACAATTACACACACACACTGCTGCACAATTACACACACAGACACACACTGGTGCACAATTACACACACACACACCATACACACTGCTGCACAATTACACACACCGTACACACTGCTGCACAATTACACATACACACCATACACACTGCTGCACAATTACACACACCGTACACACTGCTGCACAATTACACATACACACCATACACACTGCTGCACAATTACACACACCGTACACACTGCTGCACAATTACACACACCATACACACTGCTGCACAGTTATACACACTGCCGCACAATTACACAGACACCCCTTACACACTGCCGCACAATTACACACACCCTGTACACACTGCCGCACAATTACACACACCCTGTACACACTGCCATACAATTACACACACTGCTGCACAATTACACACACACACACACTGCCGCACAATTACACACACACAGCCCGTACACACTGCTGCACAATTACACACACCCTGTACATACTGCCGCACAATTACACACACACACAGCCGCACAATTACACACACCCTGTACACACTGCCGCACAATTACACACACACACACACTGCCGCACAATTACACACACACACACACACACACACTGCCATACAATTATACACACCCTGTACACACTGCCGCACAATTACACACACACCATACACACTGCTGCACAATTACACCCCCCCTGTACACACTGCTGCACAATTACACACACACCGTACACACTGCCGCACAATTACACACACACACACACTATGGCACAATTACACACACACAGACACTGCCGCACAATTACACACACACACACTGCCGCACAACTACACACACACACAAACACTGCCGCACAATTACACACACACACACTGCCATACAATTACACACACCCTGTACACACTGCCGCACAATTACACACATACACACACTGCCGCACAATTACACACACACACACACACACACTGCCCTACAATTACACACACCATACACACTGCTGCACAATTACACACACACACACACTAGGGCACAATTACACACACACAGACACTGCCGCACAATTACACACACACACACTGCCGCACAATTACACACACACACACTGCCATACAATTACACACACCCTGTACACACTGCCGCACAATTACACACACACACACACACTGCCGCACAATTACACACACACACACTGCCTTACAATTACACACACCATACACACTGCTGCACAATTACACACACACCGTACACACTGCCGCACAATTACACACACACACACACTGCCGCACAATTACACACACACACCCCGTACACACTGCTTATTATTATTATTTATTATTATTATTACTATTTGACCTGAATAGCAATACTCTGGTTCCCTGACCCCACCTGTCCCACACATCCCATAATACATTGCTCTCAGGGTTTCCATGGAAACTGCAATCTATGGAGAAAGCAAGGAATCAGTATTCCTGGGGTACGTCAGACAGACGGCCCCCCGATGCCTAAACTGGACCTCCCCAAAATGCTATTTACTAACCATATAGGGGGCCGGGCGAGTGTCCCTTCTCACTGCTATAAAAAGAATGGGAGCGGCCCCCCGCGGATGTGAACGGGACCCTCCATCTACTAAAGTCATATTCTGGGAGCTTGTCCAAGCAATACAAATCAAAAATATTAAAACCCACCCTCTATCAACAATAAATAAAAATGCCCTCAACTCGAAGGCCCTGATAGAAAATCACTGCCCACCCCATAACTAAAGTGTGCAGGATACCGGCACAACAGATCTGTGTGCACGCATGTATGATAAGTGCTCTGTGTGCCCGCATGTATGATAAGTGCTCTGTGTGCCCGCATGTATGATAAGTGCTCTGTGTGCAGGCATGTATGATACGTGCTCTGTGTGCACGCATGTATGATAAGTGCTCTGTGTGCCCGCATGTATGATAAGTGCTCTGTGTGCACGCATGTATGATAAGTGCTCTGTGTGCACGCATGTATAATACGTGCTCTGTGTGCCCGCATGTATGATAAGTGCTCTGTGTGCCTGCATGTATGATAAGTGCTCTGTGTGCCCGCATGTATGATAAGTGCTCTGTGTGCCCGCATGTATGATAAGTGCTCTGTGTGCACGCATGTATGATAAGTGCTCTGTGTGCCCGCATGTATAAGTGCTCTGTGTGCCCCCATGTATGATAAGTGCTCTGTGTGCACGCATGTATGATAAGTGCTCTGTGTGCCCGCATGTATGATAAGTGCTCTGTGTGCACGCATGTATGATAAGTGCTCTGTGTGCACGCATGTAGGATAAGTGCTCTGTGTGCCCACATGTATGATAAGTGCTCTGTGTGCCCGCATGTGTGATAAGTGCTCTGTGTGCCCGCATGTATGATAAGTGCTCTGTGTGCAGGCATGTATGATAAGTGCTCTGTGTGCACGCATGTATGAAAAGTGCTCTGTGTGCACGCATGTATGATAAGTGCTCTGTGTGCCCGCAAGTATGATAAGTGCTCTGTGTGCCCGCATGTATGATAAGTGCTCTGTGTGCACGCATGTATGATAAGTGCTCTGTGTGCACGCATGTATGATAAGTGCTCTGTGTGCCCACATGTATGATAAGTGCTCTGTGTGCAGGCATGTATGATAAGTGCTCTGTGTGCCCGCATGTATGATAAGTGCTCTGTGTGCCCGCATGTATGATAAGTGCTCTGTGTGCCCGCATGTGTGATAGGTGCTCTGTGTGCCCGCATGTATGATAAGTGCTCTGTGTGCCCGCATGTATGATAAGTGCTCTGTGTGCCCGCATGTATGATAAGTGCTCTGTGTGCCCACATGTATGATAAGTGCTCTGTGTGCAGGCATGTATGATAAGTGCTCTGTGTGCCCGCATGTATGATAAGTGCTCTGTGTGCCCGCATGTATGATAAGTGCTCTGTGTGCCCGCATGTGTGATAAGTGCTCTGTGTGCCCGCATGTGTGATAAGTGCTCTGTGTGCCCGCATGTATGATAAGTGCTCTGTGTGCCCGCATGTGTGATAAGTGCTCTGTGTGCCCACATGTATGATAAGTGCTCTGTGTGCCCACATGTATGATAAGTGCTCTGTGTGCACGCATGTATGATAAGTGCTCTGTGTGCCCGCATGTATGATAAGTGCTCTGTGTGCCCGCATGTATGATAAGTGCTCTGTGTGCACGCATGTATGATAAGTGCTCTGTGTGCCCGCATGTATGATAAGTGCTCTGTGTGGAGGCATGTATGATAAGTGCTCTGTGTGCACGCATGTATTAGAAGTGATCTGTGTGCCCGCATGTGTGATAAGTGCTCTGTGTGCCCACATGTATGATAAGTGCTCTGTGTGCCCACATGTATGATAAGTGCTCTGTGTGCACGCATGTATGATAAGTGCTCTGTGTGCCCGCATGTATGATAAGTGCTCTGTGTGCCCGCATGTATGATAAGTGCTCTGTGTGCACGCATGTATGATAAGTGCTCTGTGTGCCCGCATGTATGATAAGTGCTCTGTGTGGAGGCATGTATGATAAGTGCTCTGTGTGCACGCATGTATTAGAAGTGATCTGTGTGCCCGCATGTATGATAAGTGCTCTGTGTGCACGCATGTATGATAAGTGCTCTGTGTGCACGCATGTATTAGAAGTGATCTGTGTGCCCGCATGTATGATAAGTGCTCTGTGTGCACGCATGTATGATAAGTGCTCTGTGTGCCCACAAGTATGATAAGTGCTCTGTGTGCCCGCATGTATGATAAGTGCTCTGTGTGCACGCATGTATGATAAGTGCTCTGTGTGCCCGCATGTATGATAAGTGCTCTGTGTGCACGCATGTATGATACGTGCTCTGTGTGCCCGCATGTATGATAAGTGCTCTGTGTGCCCGCATGTATGATAAGTGCTCTGTGTGCCCGCATGTATGATAAGTGCTCTGTGTGCACGCATGTATGATAAGTGCTCTGTGTGCACGCATGTATGATAAGTGCTCTGTGTGCAGGCATGTATGATAAGTGCTCTGTGTGCCCGCATGTTATATAGTTTTAGTGAGGGAGAGAGACAGATCTGAATAGTTTAACTATTTAAATGTATTATATAACAATATTTAATAAAATTGTAATGACCGAGGGCTTTTATAAAAGCCATTCCCCGTGTTTAACCCCTTCCCTGCCATTGATCGCTGCTTACACAGTGATCTTGCACAGCAGTAGGATTTTGTTCCATTTTTAGGGGCTCATTTTTTTTATAGTAATTGATGTCCTCTTAATCTAGTTCTTCTCTTTGTATTGCAATGTATTTCTATTTAATGTCTTGATAGGTTTTAGTTTTTATCATTATATCTTCCATTCCCTTGCTGCTGATTACATACTATTTGAATGATTTATTCCTAATTAATCCCTGACTTGACTCTGTGGGATGAATATTAAACCCTACCCCATGATGGTTTCATGTGAATATTGGTTACAGATTTCCCCTCTTCTTTTACAGATCTGTTGGTGAAAATTTGGGAGCAGGGAAAAAAAACCCAACCCGGCTGATTCAGGAAATGGAGCAGATAAAGCTCCGAGCTCAATAAGAGCTCTGTGCAGAGTATCTCGTAAATGTAACTGAGGAGACCATTGTAGACCGAGGGGCCGTCTTCAACTGCTGAATTGGTTTGTTCCCTAGTAATTCCTTCTCGGCGGGGAGGTTTGGTGCAGGGAAGGGTCTGCCCCCCGGTCAGAAGCCGCTTGGCTTCAAATTCAAACCCCCCTGACGCTTTATCCTTCATTGAATGCTTGTTTATACATTGTTCCTGAACCATGGATAATATTCGGAGCGGTAAGGAGCAGGAGGCCGATATTGCCAGGATTTCACACGAGATGCTCAAGTCGAGAACGGGGGAGTTTGATCTGGAGTCGATCTTGTTCCTCAAGCTGAGGGGACTGGGTATTTATGATTTGGGATGCATTGGAGAATGTCTCAGCCTGGAACGTGTAGATCTGTCCAACAACCACATCAGCCACTTGGGTCCACTGTCTTCTCTGAAGGTGATGGTGGCCTTAAATTTATCTTGCAACCGGATCTCTTCCCTGGAGTCCCTGAGCTACTGTGATAGTCTGCAAACCTTAAATGTGGCGGGGAACCTGCTGGGTAGCGTTGATCACGTGCAGTGCTTGAGGGGGCTACGCAAGCTGGAGAGCATACGACTACGTGATCCGGTGTACAATCTGACCAACCCGCTGTGCACCAACGGGGCTTACAGACACTCTGTGCTGGACATGGTCCCCAGTGTCCGTGTCATCGACGGAGAAAGGGTCACCGGGTACGGGAGTGACCTTTACCACCTCTGCAAGGAGATGGATAATTCCCTAAAGAGGTTTATCAGTGACGGGGCAGTCGATGTGCCGAAGGCGGCCAAGCCGTGGGTGGAAGACGGATACTGGGAACTGAGACCTTCTCACAGCGGCATTACTGACGAGACCTACAAACAATTTAACGATGTCCTCCAGGAATGTAAAGAGCTGAGCAGGAGAGCTGACGACATCGTCACTCAGGCTGAAAGGGCTCTGAATATAAGACACGAGACAAACTCCTATGTTTTCTGAGACTTACTTCACCCCCCGCGGTGCAACACGTACTCGGGGCACTGAACTACTCATCTTCAGGACCCCCGCAGTCCATCTCCTAAGTGATTTATCAGTAGACCCCTGTCTGACCATACTGTGTTTATATATATGAATAAAATATAATATTGCCAATCTGTGGTCCTTATAAAATCTCCACAAATAATAGATTGTGTTTCTATAATATTCATGAAAACGTCTTATCTATGAAATGAAAATCTCCAATAAAACAGCACTTTCCAAGCTGCTCACCCCATGTAACTACAATAAATGGAACACAGGTCTTTCATTTACTTAATGGGTTAATCCGTTTAAAGACAAAAATTTCCCACCCACTCTTCTAGTCCTTGTCGCCTAAGCCGCCGTCCCTCTCAATCACGCAGTCTGAACTGAGTCTGAACTGCTACCATTTTCCTGTTATTTACCTTAATAGATCTGACATTAACTCCTCCTACTTCTCATTCCACGCATACAGCTGTATGATCAGCTACCTTAATAGATCTGACTGTAACTCCTCCTACTTCTCATTCCACGCATACAGCTGTATGATCAGCTACCTGAATAGATCTGACATTAACTCCTCCTACTTCTCATTCCACATGTACAGCTGTATGATCAGCTACCTGAATAGATCTGACATTAACTCCTCCTACTTCTCATTCCACGCATACAGCTGTATGATCAGCTACCTGAATAGATCTGACATTAACTCCTCCTACTTCTCATTCCACATGTACAGCTGTATGATCAGCTACCTGAATAGATCTGACATTAACTCCTCCTACTTCTCATTCCACGCATACAGCTGTATGATCAGCTACCTGAATAGATCTGACATTAACTCCTCCTACTTCTCATTCCACGCATACAGCTGTATGATCGGCTACCTGAATAGATCTGACATTAACTCCTCCTACTTCTCATTCCACGCATACAGCTGTATAATCGGCTACCTGAATAGATCTGACATTAACTCCTCCTACTTCTCATTCCACGCATACAGCTGTATGATCGGCTACCTGAATAGATCTGACATTAACTCCTCCTACTTCTCATTCCACACATACAGCCGTATGATCAGCTACCTGAATAGATCTGACATTAACTCCTCCTACTTCTCATTCCACGCATACAGCTGTATGATCGGCTACCTGAATAGATCTGACATTAACTCCTCCTACTTCTCATTCCACGCATACAGCTGTATGATCAGCTACCTGAATAGATCTGACATTAACTCCTCCTACTTCTCATTCCGTGCATACAGCTGTATGATCAGCTACCTGAAGAGATCTGACATTAACTCCTCCTACTTCTCATTCCGTGCATACAGCTGTATGATCAGCTACCTGAAGAGATCTGACATTAACTCCTCCTACTTCTCATTCCACGCGTACAGCTGTATGATCGGCTACCTGAATAGATCTGACATTAACTCCACCTACTTCTCATTCCACACATACAGCTGTATGATCGGCTACCTGAATAGATCTGACTGTAACTCCACCTACTTCTCATTCCACGCATACAGCTGTTTGATCAGCTACCTGAATAGATCTGACATTAACTCCTCCTACTTCTCATTCCACGCATACAGCTGTATGATCAGCTACCTGAATAGATCTGACATTAACTCCTCCTACTTCTCATTCCACACATACAGCTGTATGATCAGCTACCTGAATAGATCTGACATTAACTCCTCCTACTCAGGGGCGTTGCTAGGTCTTCGGATGATCTGGGGCTAGAGCCCAGATGAGCTCGGTCACACACAGGGGCGTACCTAGAGCATTTGGCACCCGGGGCGGACCCTGAGTGTTGCACCCCCCCATAATAAAAATGTAAGAAAACACCAACAATTTTTTCAGTGTTTGAAAATTGTACAATTATAGATACCAGTAATATTGTGCCACTCAGAACCCAGTTATATTGTGCCAGTCAGATACCAGTAATATTGTGCCTTTCAGATACCAGTAATATTGTGCCAGTAAGATACCAGTAATATTGTGCCACTCAGAGCCCAGTAATATTGTTCCAGTAAGATACCAGGAATATTGTGCCATTCAGAGCCAGTAATATTGTGCCAGTCAGATACCAGCAATAGTGTGCCACTCAGAGCCCAGTAATAGTGTGCCAGTCAGAACCCAGTAATATTGTGCCACTCAGAACCCAGTAATATTGTGCCACTCAGAGCCCAGGAATATTGTGCCAGTCAGAGCCCAGGAATATTGTGCCAGTCAGAGCCCAGGAATATTGTGCCAGTCAGAGCCCAGGAATATTGTGCCAGTGAGAGCCCAGTAATAGTGTGCCAGTCAGATACCAGGAATATTGTGCCACTCAGAGCCCAGGAATATTGTGCCACTCAGAACCCAGTAATATAGTGCCAGTCAGAGCCCAGCAATATTGTGCAAGTCAGAGCCCAGTAATATTGTGCCAGTCAGAGCCCAGTAATATTGTGCAACTCAGAACCCAGTAATATTGTGCCAGTCAGAGCCCAAGAATATTGTGCCACTCAGAGCCCAGTAATATTGTGCCAGTCAGAGCCCAGTAATATTGTGCCACTCAGAACCCAGTAATATTGTGCCACTCAGAACCCAGTAATATTGTGCCAGTCAGATGCCTGTAATATTGTGCCAGTCAGAGCCCAGTAATATTGTGCTAGTCAGAGCCCAGTAATATTGTGCCAGTCAGAGCCCAGGAATATTGTGCCAGTCAGAGCCCAGTAATAGTGTGCCAGTCAGATACCAGGAATATTGTGCCAGTCAGATACCAGGAATATTGTGCCAATCATAGCCCAGTAATATTGTGCCAATCATAGCCCAGTAATATTGTGCCAGTCAGATACCAGGAATATTGTGCCAGTCAGATACCAGGAATATTGTGCCAATCATAGCCCAGTAATATTGTGCCAATCATAGCCCAGTAATATTGTGCCAGTCAGATACCAGGAATATTGTGCCACTCAGAGCCCAGGAATATTGTGCTAGTCAGAGCCCAGTAATATTGTGCCACTCAGAGCCCAGTAATAGTGTGCCAGTCAGAACCCAGTAATAACCAGACACACACACACACACCTAGACACCCTGACACACACACCTAGACACCCATACACAGTCACACTTTTTTTAAATTTTTTACTTACCTTACACTTGGTCCGTCATCCAGGAGCTTCTGCCGGATGTCCGTCCACCTGACATCCAGCAAGCAGCTGACACAGTGTGACGGGGGCGGAGCTTGCCCCCGTCGCGCTGTGCTCTGTATGGCCAGAGCATCTCGAGGAGGAGAGGCTAGGGAGCGAGCTCCCTATAGCAGCCTCTCCTCCCGATCGTCCCTCACCCCCGCGTGAGGTTAATCCTCCGATTCTGGGACTATGTCCCAGACGGAGGAAAGCTCACCGGGGGGATTTTTTTAAAAATTTTTTATATATATTTGTAGCCCTGGAGTCTCGGGGCTAAAGAATACTTTAGCCCCAGAGTCTCCATTCGGGGCTATGAAGGGGGGACTCGGGGCTATAGCCCCAGTAGCCCACCCCTAGCGACGCCTCTGCTCCTACTTCTCATTCCATGCATACAGCTGTATGATCGGCTACCTGAATAGATCTGACATTAACTCCTCCTACTTCTCATTCCACGCATACAGCTGTATGATCAGCTACCTGAATAGATCTGACATTAACTCCTCCTACTTCTCATTCCACGCATACAGCTGTATGATCGGCTACCTGAATAGATCTGACATTAACTCCTCCTACTTCTTATTCCACGCATACAGCTGTATGATCGGCTACCTGAATAGATCTGACATTAACTCCTCCTACTTCTCATTCCACGCATACAGCTGTATGATCGGCTACCTTAATAGATCTGACTGTAACTCCTCCTACTTCTCATTCCACGCATACAGCTGTATGATCAGCTACCTGAATAGATCTGACATTAACTCCTCCTACTTCTCATTCCACGCATACAGCTGTATGATCAGCTACCTGAATAGATCTGACATTAACTCCTCCTACTTCTCATTCCACACATACAGCTGTTTGATCAGCTACCAGAATAGATCTGACATTAACTCCTCCTCCTTCTCATTCCACGCATACAGCTGTATGATCGGCTACCTGAATAGATCTGACATTAACTCCTCCTACTTCTCATTCCACGCATACAGCTGTATGATCAGCTACCTGAATAGATCTGACATTAACTCCTCCTACTTCTCATTCCACGCGTACAGCTGTATGATCAGCTACCTGAATAGATCTGACAGTAACTCCTCCTACTTCTCATTCCATGCATACAGCTGTATGATCGGCTACCTGAATAGATCTGACAGTAACTCCTCCTACTTCTCATTCCATGCATACAGCTGTATGATCGGCTACCTGAATAGATCTGACATTAACTCCTCCTACTTCTCATTCCACACATACAGCTGTATGATCAGCTACCTGAATAGATCTGACACTAACTCCTCCTATTTCTCATTCCACGCATACAGCTGTATGATCGGCTACCTGAATAGATCTGACATTAACTCCTCCTACTTCTCATTCCACGCATACATCTGTATGATCGGCTACCTGAATAGATCTGACAGTAACTCCTCCTACTTCTCATTCCACGCATACAGCTGTATGATCGGCTACCTGAATAGATCTGACATTAACTCCGCCTACTTCTCATTCCACGCATACAGCTGTATGATCGGCTACCTGAATAGATCTGACATTAACTCCTCCTACTTCTCATTCCACGCGTACAGCTGTATGATCGGCTACCTGAAGAGATCTGATTAGTATAGACACTAAAAAGAATCGCACATTACATGTAGGTGTATGCTACAAACCACCAAATATTAGTGTGACGAAGTGCCCTTCGCCACTTGGTCTTGGAGAGGCTTGTTTGCCAGCCTCCTCCCCTGTGACTATGGCCCTGGGGTGTGTGGCCCTTTAAAAATGCCCAAAAAGCTAACTTTTGAACTTTTGGGTGGAATTGTTTGATTTTTAGTTATTTTCATATTTAAAGTATGCTGATTCTGAAAATGTATGTTTTATGTGAATGTGATGCATATTTTGAAAGTTATTAATATTCTATAGAACCTGTATATTTTAGCTTGGAGATAATTGAGCTGATACAAAGGTTAACTCAATTTTCTCCCAAGCAGAGGAATGTACTGTAATTACTAGGATCCAAGTCTTTGTCCTATTCCCTGTGCTTTCCCCAAGTTAAGATTGGATCCTACCCTTTAATCCCTGTCATTGTCACCTCTCCCATTGTCTTATGTAAGTCATTTAGTTTCCTGTGTGTATCTGAGCTGGACACCTTTGTATCCTGAAAGGTGTGAGGCAGGATTTCCCTTTGTATGTCCTTAGGTTAAATTATAATCCTGTTATAGTTCCTTTGTCTAATCTGGTTTGTCAAGATGTTCAACATGTATATATTCTGTGTTTCTAAATCATTAAACAGTTCTGGTCAGTTCTTGTTTGACCTTCAAATCGCAGCCTTGACTCGTTTTGTGGGGAAAGAGTATCCTGGCTGTAAAATAGCTTGTGGGATTGATCTACACTGACAAGATCCATCTGGATATCGAAACAAAGTGACTTCTCTCTCTCTCTAAACTGGGATCCAGACTTTCTAGCGGTCCAGCTTCCAGCTAGCCTGGGAGTAACCGTAACATTTGGTGTCAGCGGCGGGATTGTCCTGGAATTCCTAGGAGAGATACTGAACGGATGGAGAGCGCTTACGACAAATTGAAACGAACGACCCTAAAGGATTTACTCGAAACCAGAGGGGGGCATGCCAGCAACCGTCCGAGAAGGGAGCTGATCGCAGAATTAACCGAACTGGATCAGAGCTTTACGATGGCAGGAACCCCGACCACGAATAGTGACGAAAAAAACAGGATTGTTCGGGAGAGGCTCTCGCTATACGGGCCGAACCCACCGATGGAACTGGTACAGCAGCTGATGGCAGAAGCGGACGAGGATATACAGAAAGCTAGAGCCCACGAACTCAGCCTAGTGACTGCACATCGCAATGCCGAAGCACCGCAGGATGAGATGTTACAGCGAGCTTGCAGCCGCCTGAATCTGTGGATGAACGCTCTCATACGGGACCAGGAGTACCGGGGAAAGGTCCTCCCCAGCTCCCAGGAATGGTATGTGAGCCTGCTGAGTGATAGAATGCCATACCTGGGTGAGCAGCCCCAAAAAGATTGGGTGGCTGAGTTAGGGGAACTTGTCCATGCTGAGATGGTCCTGGATTGTGGATACCGGGCTTTACGGTGGTATGCCACACAGCTATACCCTGAGCTGGAGGATGACACTCCCACAGAGGGCTATGATTTTGGTGGTCCTGGATTGTTATTGGAAAATCTCCAGCTGGATCCGGGCTTCGGGAGTGATACAGAGTACCGGTGGGAAGAACTCCGGGAGTTAAGGGAGGCAAATATTCCCACTGTGCCCAAACTGGAGGCTGATCTGGACTATTTGGTGACCCAAGAAGAGGAGCTGGAGAAGGCATACATACAGCTACTCCACCACATACAGCCCCCTGCCTATGAGACTCGGCAGTGTACCCTACAGGGAGTGGAGGTAAACGGCCTCACTCCCCAGCGGCAGGGTGAGTTTCAGGGAGAGGAGACAACCGGTCTCTCTCCCCAGTTGCAGTGTAAGCTGAAGGGAGAAGAGGCAGCTGGCCTCTCTCCCCAGCAGCAGTGTACCCTACAGGGAGTGGAGGCAATTGGCCTCACCCCCCAGCGGCAGGGTGAGTTTCAGGGAGAGGAGACAACCGGTCTCTCTCCCCAGCGGCAGAGTATTGTATTAGGAGTGGAGACAGGCGACCGCCTTCCCCAGCAGCAAGATGCCTCACAGGGGGAAGAAAGTGTCATCCTTCCCCCCCAGCAGCAGTGTGTTCTACAGGGAGCAGAGATAGTCGGTCTCTCTCCCCAGCAGCAGGACAATATTATGGGAGAGGAGACAACCGGTCTCTCTCCCCAGCGGCAGAGTATTATATTGGGAGTGGAGACAGTCGGTCTCCCTCTCCAGGGGCAGCCTGTGTTCCAGGGAGAGGAGCACGGCACCCTCTCTCCCCAGCTGCAGCTTAACCTACTAAGGGGAGACACCAATCTCCCAGACGGCGCAGGTGGGACAGTGGTCTCTGTGCCTGACCCACAGGGATGCTGGACAGCCGGTCCAAATCCCCAGCTACAATCACAGGAGTACAAGGAGGAGGGGGAAAGTGATGTCTCCCCTCCACGGCCAAGTCCCCACCAGGCTATCCTAGCAGAATCTCTGGCATCGGGGCAGAGCGCAGCTGGCCTCTGCCCCCCAAGCCCCCACAGCGTGTTGCCCAGTTATCCCAGAGGAATACCTATGTGCAGTAATTGTTTGTTGTGGGTGGGCTACTCTGGCACTTGTTTATTGAGGGTGGGTGAATCGACTAACTTAGGTACTGACCGACAGAAGGTCAGGTACCTGGTTAGTCTCCCCCCCAAAGGGGAGATGTGTGACGAGTGCCCTTCGCCACTTGGTCTTGGAGAGGCCTGTTTGCCAGCCTCCTCCCCTGTGACTATGGCCCTGGGGTGTGTGGCCCTTTAAAAATGCCCAAAAAGCTAACTTTTGAACTTTTGGGTGGAATTGTTTGATTTTTAGTTATTTTCATATTTAAAGTATGCTGATTCTGAAAATGTATGTTTTATGTGAATGTGATGCATATTTTGAAAGTTATTAATATTGTATAAAACCTGTATATTTTAGCTTGGAGATAATTGAGCTGATACAAAGGTTAACTCAATTATCTCCCAAGCAGAGGAATGTACTGTAATTACTAGGATCCAAGTCTTTGTCCTATTCACTGTGCTTTCCCCAAGTTAAGATTGGATCCTATCTTTAATCCCTGTTTTTGTCACCTTTCCCCTTGTCTTATGTAAGTCATTTAGTTTCCTGTGTGTATCTGAGCTGGGCACCTTTGTATCCTGAAAGATGTGACGCAGGATTTCCCTTTGTATGTCCTTAGGTTAAACTTTAATCCTGTTATAGTTCTTTTGTCCAATTTGGTTTGTCAAGATGTTCAACATGTATATATTCTGTGTTTCTAAATCATTAAACAGTTCTGGTCAGTTCTTGTTTGACCTTCAAATCGCAGCCTTGACTCGTTTTGTGGGGAAAGAGTATCCTAGCTGTAAAATAGCTTGTGGGATTGATCTACACTGACAAGATCCGTCTGGATATCGAAACAAAGTGGCTTCTCTCTCTCTCTAAACTGGGATCCAGACTTTCTAGCGGTCCAGCTTCCAGCTAGCCTGAGAGTAACCGTAACAATTAGCATTGATGGAGATCAGCTTTTATTACAAATTGAAAAGGCTGCAAACATGAATGAAGTTCTAATCATGGGAGATTTTAATTACCCAGATATACCGTATTTGCTCGATTATAAGACGAGGTTTTTTTCAGAAAAAAAAATCTGAAAACTACCCCTCGTCTTATAATCGAGGTCTCTTATAATCTGACCTCAAATTGAGGTCAGATTATAAGACATGGATCCAGGTCCCCAGCAGAGCTGCAGGGGACCTGGATCCCCCTCTCTAGCAGCAGGGGATGTCTGCGCGATGAGCGCAGACTCCCCTGCTTCCGCCCGGCACGACCGCCGGGGCTTCTGTGAAGAAGCCGGGTACTTCCGCTTTCGTCACAGAAGTCCCGGCGAGCGTGCCGGGCGGCAGCAGGGGAGGTCTGCGCTCATCGCGCAGACATCCTCTGCTGCCCCACTAGCCACCAGGGAGAATCGGGCAGCTGGGGGATGTCTGCACGATACGTGCAAACATCCTCCATGCTGCCCGACATGGCAGACTATTATGACTGACCAGCTGTCCGTCATAATATACTGCCGTGTCGGGCAGCATGGAGGATGTCTGCAAGTATCATGCAGACATCCCCCGGCTACCCCCACTAGCCACCAGGGATCGAGTTAAAGGTGAGGGGGAGGGAGGGGGCCGAGAGACAAGGGGAGGGGGTGGGACAGAGAAACAAGGGGAGGGAGGGGGGCAGAGACAGAGTTCATCGCGCAGACATCCTCTGCTGCCCCACTAGCCACCAGGGAGAATCGGGCAGCTGGGGGATGTCTGCACGATACGTGCAAACATCCTCCATGCTGCCCGACACGGCAGACTATTATGACTGACCAGCTGTCCGTCATAATATACTGCCGTGTCGGGCAGCATGGAGGATGTCTGCAAGTATCGTGCAGACATCCCCCGGCTACCCCCACTAGCCACCAGGGATCGAGTTAAAGGTGAGGGGGAGGGAGGGGGCCGAGAGACAAGGGGAGGGGGTGGGACAGAGAAACAAGGGGAGGGAGGGGGGCAGAGACAGAGTCAAGGGGAGGGAGGGGGTTAAGAGACAGAGACAAGGGGAGTGAGGGGGTTAAGAGACAGAGACAAGGGGAGGGAAAGGGTTAAGAGACAGAGACAAGGGGAGTGAGGGGGTTAAGAGACAGAGACAAGGGGAGGGAAAGGGTTAAGAGACAGAGACAAGGGGAGGGAAAGGGTTAAGAGACAGACAAGGGGAGGGGGGAGAGAGAGCCAACACTAAGGGGAGGAGAGAGAGAGAGAAAAATGAGGGCAAGGGAAAGAGAAAGGCAGCATTGGCACATAAAAAGAAATAAAAACTAGAAATACATTTTTTGATATCATAATTTTTTATTAAAATAGCAATTTACATGTGAATATATACAAGTTTAACTTTTTTCCTATAGGGTAGTCTTATATTCAGGCTTTTAGTTTTTTTCCTAAAGGAATATCCAAAGTTTGGGGGGTCGTCTTATAATCAGGGTCGTCTTATAATCAGGGTCGTCTTATAATCAGGGTCGTCTTATGATCAGGGTCGTCTTATAATCAGGGTCGTCTTATAATCAGGGTCGTCTTATGATCAGGGTCGTCTTATAATCAGGGTCGTCTTATGATCAGGGTCGTCTTATGATCAGGGTCGTCTTATGATCAGGGTCGTCTTATGATCAGGGTCGTCTTATGATCAGGGTCGTCTTATGATCAGGGTCGTCTTATGATCAGGGTCGTCTTATGATCAGGGTCGTCTTATGATCAGGGTCGTCTTATAATCGAGCAAATACGGTAGATTGGAATTGTGGCACAACTAGTTCAGCTAGGGGCAGCAAGTTTCTGGACCTGCTTAATAACACATTTATGGCACAATTAGTAGACACCCCAACTAGAATGGATGCCTGTCTGGATTTAGTAATAACAAACAATGAGCAGCTTATCTCAAACATCCAAATAAGAGAACACTTGGGGAATAGTGACCATAATATGGTTTCGTTTGAGATTAATGCAAAAAAGCAAATTATTCACTACGCCACCAAAACACAAACAGTCTGAACTAGATGTATCTTCGCTGCAAGAGGATTTGGACAAATTGGGTAGTTGGGCAGATAAATGGCGAAGCTTTCACCCGAGGGGGCGAATCTTTCACCCGAGGGGGCGAATCTTTCACCCGAGGGGGCGAATCTTACACCCGAGGGGGCGAATCTTACACCCGAGGGGGCTAATCTTTCACCCGAGGGGGCGAATCTTACACCCGAGGGGCCGAATCTTACACCCGAGGGGCCGAATCTTACACCCGAGGGGGCGAATCTTTCACCCGAGGGGGCGAATCTTACACCCGAGGGGCCGAATCTTACACCCGAGGGGGCGAATCTTTCACCCGAGGGGGCGAATCTTACACCCGAGGGGGCGAATCTTTCACCCGAGGGGGCGAATCTTACACCCGAGGGGGCGAATCTTTCACCCGAGGGGGCGAATCTTTCACCCGAGGGGGCGAATCTTTCACCCGAGGGGGCGAATCTTACACCCGAGGGGGCGAATCTTTCACCCGAGGGGGCGAATCTTTCACCCGAGGGGGCGAATCTTTCACCCGAGGGGGCGAATCTTTCCCCCGAGGGGGCGAATCTTACACCCGAGGGGGCGAATCTTTCACCCGAGGGGGCGAATCTTTCACCCGAGGGGGCGAATCTTACACCCGAGGGGGCGAATCTTTCACCCGAGGGGGCGAATCTTTCACCCGAGGGGGCGAATCTTACACCCGAGGGGGCGAATCTTTCACCCGAGGGGGCGAATCTTTCACCCGAGGGGGCGAATCTTTCACCCGAGGGGGCGAATCTTTCACCCGAGGGGGCGAATCTTACACCCGAGGGGGGCGGAGCTCGCATAAGAGGTGCGGCTACCGGAGGCACTCTGTGCCCGGAGGGCCACATGTTGAACAGACCTGTACTAGTGTTGATCGCATGGTCCAGGTTTTAATGGAAGTGTCAAGCAATTTTGAAGTAGGGGCCTGGAGCGGGAGCTCCATCCGCACCTACGTTAATCCGGCCCTGGTCATCACAGACAAGTTTACTTACTTTACTGATGTTTTCTATTTGGAAGCAACTTTTAGAGTTTGTGGACACAAGGAGAGCAGCAACCACAGTGAGAGAAACAAACGGGATGTTACGAGGAGAGAGATAGAGGGTCTGAGGCTTAGCAAGATGGATTGTGTGGAAAGGCTCCAGGAGATAAAGCCAGTAAGAAACCGCGATTTGTCATAAGACTGCAATCCCTAGAGGATCTGAGAAGGCAGAGCATGCAAATACTGGGATTAACATTATTATTATATTGAGAAGGAAGTCCTTTATTCTAACATCTAACTTGTTCAGTTAAATGATGATTACATCATTTATTGCACCAATACATAAACAAACTGTCCAAGGTGTGTAAAAGAACGTATGTCAATACAAGTTCCGAAATCATCACCAAAATGCCCCCCAGCAATGTCCACAGTGCCAAAATACCCCCCAGCAATGTCCACAGTGCCAAAATACCCCCCAGCAATGTCCACAGTGCCAAAATACCCCCAGTAATGTCCACAGTGCCAAAATACCCCCAGTAATGTCCACAGTGCCAAAATACCCCCCAGCAATGTCCACAGTGCCAAAATACCCCCCAGCAATGTCCACAGTGCCAAAATGCCCCACATCAATGTCCACAGTGCCAAAATACCCCCAGTAATGTCCACAGTGCCAAAATACCCCCCAGCAATGTCCACAGTGCCAAAATACCCCCCAGCAATGTCCACAGTGCCAAAATACCCCCCAGCAATGTCCACAGTGCCAAAATGCTCCACATCACAGTGCCAGACTGACTTATAGACCAGACTGCCCCCACATCCCTGACTTCTAGACCAGACTTCCCCCACATCCCTGACTTCTAGACCAGACTGCCCCCACATCCCTGACTTCTAGACCAGACTGCCCCCACATCCCTGACTTCTAGACCAGACTGCCCCCACATCCCTGACTTCTAGACCAGACTGCCCCCACATCCCTGACTTATAGACCAGACTGCCCCCACATCCCTGACTTATAGACCAGACTGCCCCCACATCCCAGACTTATAGACCAGACTGCCCCCACATCCCTGACTTATAGACCAGACTGCCCCCACATCCCTGACTTATAGACCAGACTGCCCCCACATCACTGACTTATAGACCAGACTTCCCCCACATCCCTGACTTATAGACCAGACTTCCCCCACATCCCTGACTTATAGACCAGACTGCCCCCACATCCCTGACTTATAGACCAGACTGCCCCCACATCCCTGACTTATAGACCAGACTGCCCCCACATCCCTGACTTATAGACCAGACTGCCCCCACATCCCTGACTTATAGACCAGACTGCCCCCACATCCCTGACTTATAGACCAGACTGCCCCCACATCCCTGACTTATAGACCAGACTGCCCCCACATCCCTGACTTATAGACCAGACTGCCCCCACATCCCTGACTTATAGACCAGACTGCCCCCACATCCCTGACTTATAGACCAGACTGCCCCCACATCCCTGACTTATAGACCAGACTGCCCCCACACATCCCTGACTTATAGACCAGACTGCCCCCACATCCCTGACTTATAGGCCAGACAGGAGTCAGGAACACAGCCAGGAGTCAGGAACAAAGCCAGGAGTCAGGAACAAAGCCAGGAGTCAGGAACACAGCCAGGAGTCAGGAACACAGCCAGGAGTCAGGAACACAGACAGGAGTCAGGAACACAGCCAGGAGTCAGGAACAAAGCCAGGAGTCAGGAACAAAGCCAGGAGTCAGGAACACATCCAGGAGGCAGGAACACAGCCAGGAGTCAGGAACAAAGCCAGGAGTCAGGAACACAGCCAGGAGTCAGGAACAAAGCCAGGAGTCAGGAACACAGCCAGGAGTTACAGCCAGAAGTCAGGAACACAGCCAGGAGTCAGGAACACAGCCAGGAGTCAGGAACACAGCCAGGAGTCACAGCCAGGAGTCAGGAACACATCCAGGAGTCACAGCCAGGAGTCAGGAACACAGCCAGGAGTCAGGAATAAAGCCAGGAGTCAGGAAAAAACTAGGAGTCAGGAACACAGCCAGGAGTCAGGAACACAGCCAGGAGTCAGGAACACAGCCAGGAGTCAGGAACAAAGCCAGGAGTCAGGAACACAGCCAGGAGTTACAGCCAGAAGTCAGGAACACAGCCAGGAGTCAGGAACACAGCCAGGAGTCAGGAACACAGCCAGGAGTCAGGAACACAGCCAGGAGTCACAGCCAGGAGTCACAGCCAGGAGTCAGGAACACATCCAGGAGTCACAGCCAGGAGTCAGGAACACAGCCAGGAGTCAGGAACAAAGCCAGGAGTCAGGAACACAGCCAGGAGTCAGGAACACAGCCAGGAGTCAGGAACAAAGCCAGGAGTCACAGCCAGGAGTCAGGAACACAGACAGGAGTCAGGAACAAAGCCAGGAGTCAGGGGGGGGCCATGATGAGCTTTTCAATGCTGGGCGTTTTATGCCGTCTTACAAGCCTTTCGGCACTAAACAATAGGAGGCAATAGGGAGGGACTAACGTAGTACTTTATTTAATTCAGAGAGTCCTCAGCCCCCGCTACTTTCATTCCTGACCTCTTGGCTCTACAGGGGCCAAATGCTGCGTCTGAATTGCATTGCGACCATTGCGCCATCAATGCTTATTGAGAAGATGTCGCATGAGACTCATGGGAAATGTAATTCTTATTGATCTCGCTGTATCGTTAGTGTTCATTGTGCCTGCGCGTGTGCCTGCGCGTGTGCCTGCGTGTGTGCCTGCGCGTGTGCCTGCGCGTGTGCCTGCTTGTGTGCCTACGTGTGAGCCTGCGCGTGTGCCTGCGCGTGTGCCTGCGCGTGTGCCTGCTTGTGTGCCTGCGCGTGTGCCTGCGCGTGTGCCTACGCGTGTGCCTGCGTGTGTGCCTGCGCGTGTGCCTGCGCGTGTGCCTGCGTGTGTGCCTGCGCGTGTGCCTGCGTGTGTGCCTGCGCGTGTGCACACAGTTCACCATCCAGCATTGCCGACACAATTTGTAATTTGATCGCCCAATTATAACGAAGCTATGGGAGTTTGGCGTTAGTCTGGCTATACCTAGATCTAATTCATTTTACATTGAATTCCTATCCAGACCCCATGTGTTTGGTAATGAGATAATAGCTGCCATGGGAATCCTAGGGTTAGTTATGTGGACTAATGTGTCATGTGCAAAGGCTGCTGGTTTATATCCCGGTGTGGCCATTCCGTTGGATGAATGTAATACTCTAGTAGAATTAAGGATTCCCTTAATATAATGGTGACCCTCACAAACCCCCGCTGTTTTGGGCAGAAGTTTTAACCTCAGGGCTGTTGATTTGGTTCGGAGTAATTCGTCCTGATTTCCTGATATAGATTGGTCGGGATGTTTGTACTTTTGTGTGATCCTCATTTGGTTTTGGTTTTAGAATAGTTTAGATTGTGTTAAAGTTTGGATTGGACAATTATTCTGGATGATGGCATTAATTAGGACTGTTGAAGTGGAGGTTTAGGAGTAGCATTGTGCTGGCAAACCATCTGGACTGGGGTCCTGCACTAAAAAGCCATTTAATAACACTTCTTTCTCTGTTATTATTAATACTTCCCTTTGATCATCAGTTAGCCTATTGCAATAATTTGATTTGTCATCTGTATCTGCTTTGAATAGTGGTTGAAAGTGTTTGGCATCTGTAGTTGAATATGGTATATCTCCCTTGTCTGATGTCATGTTTGGGGAGGTCATGTTTGGGGAGGTCATGTTTGGGGATGTCATGTTTGGGGATGTCATGTTTTGGGATGTCATGTTTGGGGAGGTCATGTTTGGGGAGGTCATGTTTGGGGAGGTCATGTTTGGGGAGGTCATGTTTGGGGATGTCATGTTTGGGGATGTCATGTTTGGGGATGTCATGTTTGGGGAGGTCATGTTTGGGGAGGTCATGTTTGGGGATGTCAAGTTTGGGGAGGTCATGTTTGGGGATGTCATGTTTGGGATGTCATGTTTGGGGAGGTCATGTTTGGGGAGGTCATGTTTTGGGATGTCATGTTTGGGGATGTCATGTTTGGGGATGTCATGTTTGGGGAGGTCATGTTTGGGGAGGTCATGTTTGGGGAGGTCATGTTTGGGGAGGTCATGTTTGGGGATGTCATGTTTGGGGAGGTCATGTTTGGGGAGGTCATGTTTGGGATGTCATGTTTGGGGATGTCATGTTTGGGATGTCATGTTTGGGGAGGTCATGTTTGGGGATGTCATGTTTGGGGATGTCATGTTTGGGGAGGTCATGTTTGGGGAGGTCATGTTTGGGGAGGTCATGTTTGGGGATGTCATGTTTGGGGAGGTCATGTTTGGGGAGGTCATGTTTGGGGATGTCATGTTTAGGGATTTCATGTTTGGGGATGTCATGTTTGGGGAGGTCATGTTTGGGGAGGTCATGTTTGGGATGTCATGTTTGGGGAGGTCATGTTTGGGGAGGTCATGTTTGGGGATGTCATGTTTGGGGAGGTCATGTTTGGGGAGGTCATGTTTGGGGATGTCATGTTTAGGGATTTCATGTTTGGGGATGTCATGTTTGGGGAGGTCATGTTTGGGGAGGTCATGTTTGGGGATGTCATGTTTAGGGATTTCATGTTTGGGGAGGTCATGTTTGGGATGTCATGTTTGGGGATGTCATGTTTTGGGATGTCATGTTTGGGATGTCATGTTTGGGGATGTCATGTTTGGGGATGTCATGTTTGGGATGTCATGTTTGGGGATTTCATGTTTGGGGATTTCATGTTTGGGGGTGCAAGTTTTAGCTATGTATTTTTTGTGTAGGCCATTTGGGTTTTCACCTGTAGGAGAGTGTCACAGAGCTCTTTATATTCTCTATATTTTGCTTTATGGGTTTCATCTTGGAAAGTGGTATAATCTGCCACTGCAGGGAATTAAAGTGGGAATTTCAGAGTTGGTAAAATTCTTCAAAGGCCGCTGAACGGGAGAATTGTTTCCAACTTTGGTCTTAAGTTGAACATTCCTGTCTGAATTCCCTGCCATTCTCTCCTCATTGTGTAGCCCCTATAATGACTTATATGTTGTGTACCGAGATTTTATATTATCCTTTAGCACAGCCTTGGACACCACCCAAGAGAGCAGATAATGATCCATCTGTTCCGTATTATCGTCACAGGAATCAGCCCGGGATGCCTCAACACACTTTGGAAATCTTCATTGTTTATGGATCTGTGGTAGTTTTTCTTCCTTTAAATATACTCTCCTCCTTACTGTGTTGATTCCCTTTATGTATATAAAGGTTTCTATCATATCCCCCTGTTACGTCTTTCCTCCAAGCTATACATGTTAAGATGCTTTAACCTTTCCTGGTAAGTTTTATCCTTCAACCCATGAACCAGTTTAGTAGCCCGTCTCTGAACCCTTTCCAAAGTATCAATATCCTTCTGGACAAAAATAAAATATAAACACATCTTGATGTACAGAGCCAAATAAATAAGTGAAAACAAATAACCAGTTAAAACAGGTGTCATTAATAAAGTAAATCAACGTCTTATCTGTCGGGGGGGGGGGGTCCTCCCAGACCACTAATAGGTAAACGGAACTATTAACCAGCCTTGAACGTAAAGAAAGTTATACAAACCTGCTGATAACAAAATAAACTTATATAAGGTTGGACAGCGCTTATATTTTTGATACCTGTTCAAGAAAAGGAAACACAATTTTTAATCCCAAAAATATATTTGAATACAGATATCGTATTTTTAATAGAAACACATATAATGTGCATTATCAAATAATACATTTTAATCGGTACCAAACATTATCAAACATATAAGTGCTGTATATAAATATGTATGTTTCTGGAGGCTCCGCCCCTGCCGGCAGCACCGACCTATAGGCTCCACCCCTGCTTGCAGCACAAATCCATAAGCTCCACCCCTGTGGGCAGCACAAACCCATAAAATTCACCCCTAGCGGCCACAAAAACCCACAGGCTCTGCCCCTGATGGCAGCACAAACCCATAGGCTCCAGCCCTGCTGGCAGCACAAACCCATAGCGTCCACCCCTGCCGGCAGCACAATCCCTTAGGCTCCACCCCTGCCGGCAGCACAAACCCATAGGCTCCAGCCCTGCTGGCAGCACAAACCCATAGCGTCCACCCCTGCCGGCAGCACAATCCCTTAGGCTCCACCCCTGTGGGCAGCACAAACCCATAGCGTCCACCCCTGCCGGCAGCACAAACCCATAGCGTCCACCCCTGCCGGCAGCACAATCCCTTAGGCTCCACCCCTGCCGGCAGCACAATCCCTTAGGCTCCACCCCTACCGGCAGCACAATCCCTTAGGCTCCACCCCTACCGGCAGCACAATCCCTTAGGCCCCACCTCTGCCAGCAGCACAAACCCATCGGCCTTACCCCTGATGGCAGCACAAACCCATAGGCTCCACCCCTGCTGGCAGCACAAACCCATAGTCTACAAGTCCCAGAATTCTTCCTGACCCTAAGCTGAGCCAGGGTTACAATCTGAGGATCAGGCAGAATACAGACATTGGGCTGAATGGGGCTTATTCACATTCATGTTTCTTATCACCCGATTTTGCTGGTTATTTTATTGTTATAAAGCCAATGAACTGGAGACGAAATGTTATAAAGCTCGGTACAATGAATTTATTTTGATATAATATAGTAAATACATCACATGTTTGTAGTGATCAACCCCACAGCAAAACCAACACAAACTGAAAGAAAAGTCCTGAAACAATTATCTATTAATCTGGATAAAATGGAAGAAAGTGTGAGCCTGAGAAGAGAGAGTGTGCGCGGAGGGAGGGGCTTGAACAGAGAGTGTGCGCGGAGTGAGGGGCGTGAACAGAGAGTGTGCGCGGAGGGAGGGGTGTGAACAGAGAGTGTGCGCGGAGGGAGGGGCTTGAACAGAGAGTGTGCGCGGAGTGAGGGGCGTGAACAGAGAGTGTGCGCGGAGGGAGGGGTGTGAACAGAGTGTGTGCGCGGAGTGAGGGGCATGAACAGAGAGTGTGTGCGGAGTGAGGGGCATGAACAGAGAGTGTGCGCGGAGGGAGGGGCGTGAACAGAGAGTGTGCGCGGAGTGAGGGGCGTGAACAGAGAGTGAGCGCGGAGTGAGGGGCATGAACAGAGAGTGTGCGCGGAGGGAGGGGCATGAACAGAGAGTGTGCGCGGAGCGAGGGGCGTGAACAGAGAATGTGCGCGGAGTGAGGGGTGTGAACAGAGTGTGCGCGGAGGGAGGGGCGTGAACAGAGAGTGTGTGCGGAGGGAGGGGCGTGAACAGAGAGTGTGCGCGGAGGGAGAGGAGAGAGTGTGTGCGGAGGGAGGGGAGAGAGTGTGCGCGGAGGGAGGGGCTTGAACAGAGAGTATGCGCGGAGGGAGGGGTGTGAACAGATAGTGTGCGCGGAGGGAGGTGAGAGAGTGTGCGCAGAGTGAGAGGCGTGAACAGAGAGTGTGCGCGGAGTGAGGGGTGTGAACAGAGAGTGTGCGCGGAGGGAGGGGCGTGAACAGAGAGTGCGCGGAGGAAGGGACGTGAACAGAGAGTGTGAGCGGAGGGAGGGGTGTGAACAGAGAGTGTGCGTGGAGGGAGGGGAGAAAGTGTGCGCGGAGGGAGGGGCGTGAACAGAGAGTGTGCATGGAGGGAGGGGCGGGAAGAGAGAGTGTGCGCGGAGGGAGGGGCAAGAAGAGAGAGTGTGCGCAGAGGGAAGAGCAAGAATAGAGAGTGTGCGCGGAGGGAGGGGCCAGAAGAGAGAGTGTGCACGGAGGGAGGGGAAAGCGTGTGTGTGGAGGGAGGTGCCGGAGGAGAACGAATAGGAGGGTATGAATAAACAGGAGCTGGACTAAAAAGAAAGTTTACAAAAAAACATGTCATAGTGAGAGACCGCGCAGGGAGACAATACAATCTAACATGGCCGTCTGCCCCCAAGCGGTAACAACGTGCAGATTACACTACTGATTGCTCAGCATGAGAGGCGTTGTAGAGATAAGAGGTTGGTGCCTAATCACCCCCGGGTATTTCCATTGGGCTGGCTGCTTGTTCACACTAAGTTCCTTTCTCAGTTCTCTCTTTAATGAATAAAGCTGGGAATGTTGCGCATGTAAATATAATATAATTATTAGTGCTTTGCTATGTGTGTAATATGTATAGATATTAGTGGTGACTCTGTATACGCCTCGTCCCGGCACTGCGTGATACGATACGCTGAGTTAGACAATCGCCATCTTTCATTCATCGTAAGTATCAGTCCAGCACTCGGCAGTCGCTCTCCGGAGATGCGCTGGAAAATAAAGGGTCGTTATTATCTCACGTTACACATTGTGTTAAACAAAAAACCTATTCCTTGGAAATGAGACTCGCTGTGGCATTAACCACCCCCGTAAACAAATGAATAGTATGGCCCAAAAATGTCTAAAGTCCCCGCCCACATGGGCAGGTCTCTGCATCAATGTGAATGACATCATCACTGCGTATTCACCTCCCAGCGACAAACGGATTCCGAGAGTTTACAAAATGAGGTGATTCTGGGGTAAAGTTCTAAAAGTGATGTCATCAGCAGGAACATTCCATTGGTTTCCATGGTGATTGGACCACTTTTACAACTTTGACACAGAGCTGAGTTTTATAACCCCCCAAAATAACACCTCAATATCCCTACTTAAATCCCTACCTACGTCATAAGCCAAATCTAAACACGCCCACTGCGCTTTACTATAATTAAACACCACCTTCCCTCTATCTCTGTCTGTTATGGATAGTGGGTTTTTTTGGTGCATACATATAAGATAGCAGGTATGGCATGTTATATTTTTTTAACACACGTATGTAAAGCGTGGTTGTTGCAGGTATGTTGAAAAGCACACACTTACTTATGACAACTGCTGCACACATGAGAAAATAAAAAATGGCAATGATATTGTCCCCTGATGGAGCAATACAAGCAGTGCTTTATTTATTTTCTTTCATTAAAATATATTTAAAATGTCTGTACTTGATGCGATATTTCAGTTGTCCTTGAAATAGTCAGTAAAGAATTGAAACACTTTACAAAGGAGTTCTTGTAGCAGGCTCTAATCACCCAGTATAGTGGTGGCAGCAGTGGGATACCCATACTAAATGTTCCTGGAGCTGACAGTCTTCAATGGACCTCTCAGTGGACTAGTTGTGATAGTGCAGTAGTTTAGAGAAATAGTGTATTTTTACCTGTATAGTAAATATTGGAGGTTATGCGTAACTCAGGGGGACGTAGGGGAAAAACTCCTGACTTATGAACAGGTCTACCTTCCAGCTTCCCCAGAGCAAAGAGTTAATATATAAACAAACAGAGCATGGCCAACACTCATTTTGGAGAAGCTCAATTTGGCAAAACATAGTCAGTGTTAAGTCTACGGGCTGGGAGGCGACCCCAGGTACTCTCTCCCAGATCAGACCCATTTATAGCCCACCTAGTCTGCTGTCTGTAAAATCCTCATCTTCTCACTGTGCCACCTAACGTCAACAACTTTATTTCTGTCTCTCCTGGGTCTTTAAAAGCCGTGGCGTTGCGTGGAGCCACATGACATCATGCAGCATTGCGTTACCTTGCAGCATTGAGCACCAGACTGGCCGTTACAGATATCGGGTGTCTGGATCGCATTCACTCGCGTTAGGCTGTGCTTGGCTGCCAGGCACTATGCACACTGCCAAGTGTCAGGAGTTTTATAAAAAGGAGCAACAGCTGTTGTCATTTATACTGGCGACTTCGCTGTTTGTCATAAATACTGGCGACTTTTTATAACATCTGACACTTTTCAGTGCCGGCGAGGGACGTTCTCCAAACAGCGTTTGGTGGAGACCCTGCATAACGAGCGTTGACACAACATGATTCTACGCATTCGCCATGGATAGCACAAACTCCCGAAATTTGCCGTGAGCCTGCTTTATACATGACCCCCAATGTTGTCTGTACACAGTGCTAAGCATACTGCACACAGTCAGTATTAATGCCGGGACAGACCCCAATTTGCTAGGACAAGATGATGTATAAATAGCAGCACTATCCTGATTCCTTCAGTCAGGTTATTACTCTTGCGTCTGTACGGTCTGTATAAAGCTGTCAGAATGGGGGTTATGTATAAATAGCGGCGCTATCCTGATTCCTTCAGTCAGGTTTTTACTCTTGCGTCTGTACGGTCTGTATAAAGCTGTCAGAATGGGGGTTATGTATAAATAGCGGCGCTATCCTGATTCCTTCAGTCGGGTTTTTACTCTTGCGTCTGTACGGTCTGGATAAAGCTGTCAGAATGGGGGTTATGTATAAATAGCGGCTCTATCCTGATTCCTTCAGTCGGGTTTTTACTCTTGCGTCTGTACGGTCTGTATAAAGCTGTCAGAATGGGGGTTATGTATAAATAGCGGCGCTATCCTGATTCCTTCAGTCGGGTTTTTACTCTTGCGTCTGTACGGTCTGTATAAAGCGGTCAGAATGGGGGTTATGTATAAATAGCGGCGCTATCCTGATTCCTTCAGTCGGGTTTTTACTCTTGCGTCTGTACGGTCTGTATAAAGCTGTCAGAATGGGGGTTATGTATAAATAGCGGCGCTATCCTGATTCCTTCAGTCAGGTTTTTACTCTTGCGTCTGTACGGTCTGTATAAAGCTGTCAGAATGGGGGTTATGTATAAATAGCGGCGCTATCCTGATTCCTTCAGTCAGGTTTTTACTCTTGCGTCTGTACGGTCTGTATAAAGCTGTCAGAATGGGGGTTATGTATAAATAGCGGCGCTATCCTGATTCCTTCAGTCAGGTTTTTCTCTTGCGTCTGTACGGTCTGTATAAAGCTGTCAGAATGGGGGTTATGTATAAATAGCGGCGCTATCCTGATTCCTTCAGTCGGGTTTTTACTCTTGCGTCTGTACGGTCTGTATAAAGCTGTCAGAATGGGGGTTATGTATAAATAGCGGCGCTATCCTGATTCCTTCAGTCGGGTTTTTACTCTTGCGTCTGTACGGTCTGTATAAAGCTGTCAGAATGGGGGTTATGTATAAATAGCGGCGCTATCCTGATTCCTTGAGTCAGGTTATTACTCTTGCATCTGTACAGTCTGTATAAAGCTGTCAGAATGGGGGTTATGGATAAATAGCGGCGCTATCCTGATTCCTTCAGTCAGGTTATTACTCTTGCGTCTGTACGGTCTGTATAAAGCTGTCAGAATGGGGGTTATGTATAAATAGCGGCGCTATCCTGATTCCTTCAGTCAGGTTATTACTCTTGCGTCTGTACGGTCTGTATAAAGCTGTCAGAATGGGGTTTATGTATAAATAGCGGCGCTATCCTGATTCCTTCAGTCAGGGTTTTACTCTTGCGTCTGTACGGTCTGTATAAAGCTGTCAGAATGGGGGTTATGTATAAATAGCGGCGCTATCCTGATTTCTTCAGTTGGGTTTTTACTCTTGCATCTGTGCGGTCTGTATAAAGCTGTCAGAATGGGGGTTATGTATAAATAGCGGAGCTATCCTGATTCCTTCAGTCAGGTTTTTACTCTTGCGTCTGTACGGTCTGGATAAAGCTGTCAGAATGGGGGTTATGTATAAATAGCGGCGCTATCCTGATTCCTTCAGTCAGGTTATTACTCTTGCGTCTGTACGGTCTGTATAAAGCTGTCAGAATGGGGGTTATGTATAAATAGCGGCGCTATCCTGATTCCTTCAGTCGGGTTTTTACTCTTGCGTCTGTACGGTCTGTATAAAGCTGTCAGAATGGGGGTTATGTATAAATAGTGGCGCTATCCTGATTCCTTCAGTCGGGTTTTTACTCTTGCGTCTGTACGGTCTGTATAAAGCTGTCAGAATGGGGGTTATGTATAAATAGCGGCGCTATCCTGATTCCTTCAGTCGGGTTTTTACTCTTGCGTCTGTACGGTCTGTATAAAGCTGTCAGAATGGGGGTTATGTATAAATAGCGGCGCTATCCTGATTCCTTCGGTCAGGTTTTTACTCTTGCGTCTGTACGGTCTGTATAAAGCTGTCAGAATGGGGGTTATGTATAAATAGCGGCGCTATCCTGATTCCTTCAGTCGGGTTTTTACTCTTGCGTCTGTTCGGTCTGTATAAAGCTGTCAGAATGGGGGTTATGTATAAATAGCGGCGCTATCCTGATTCCTTCAGTCAGGTTTTTACTCTTGCGTCTGTACGGTCTGTATAAAGCTGTCAGAATGGGGGTTATGTATAAATAGCGGCGCTATCCTGATTCCTTCAGTCAGGTTTTTACTCTTGCGTCTGTACGGTCTGTATAAAGCTGTCAGAATGGGGGTTATGTATAAATAGCGGCACTATCCTGATTCCTTCAGTCAGGTTTTTCTCTTGCGTCTGTACGGTCTGTATAAAGCTGTCAGAATGGGGGTTATGTATAAATAGCGGCGCTATCCTGATTCCTTCAGTCGGGTTTTTACTCTTGCGTCTGTACGGTCTGTATAAAGCTGTCAGAATGGGGGTTATGTATAAATAGCGGCGCTATCCTGATTCCTTCAGTCGGGTTTTTACTCTTGCGTCTGTACGGTCTGTATAAAGCTGTCAGAATGGGGGTTATGTATAAATAGCGGCGCTATCCTGATTCCTTGAGTCAGGTTATTACTCTTGCATCTGTACAGTCTGTATAAAGCTGTCAGAATGGGGGTTATGGATAAATAGCGGCGCTATCCTGATTCCTTCAGTCAGGTTATTACTCTTGCGTCTGTACGGTCTGTATAAAGCTGTCAGAATGGGGGTTATGTATAAATAGCGGCGCTATCCTGATTCCTTCAGTCAGGTTATTACTCTTGCGTCTGTACGGTCTGTATAAAGCTGTCAGAATGGGGTTTATGTATAAATAGCGGCGCTATCCTGATTCCTTCAGTCAGGGTTTTACTCTTGCGTCTGTACGGTCTGTATAAAGCTGTCAGAATGGGGGTTATGTATAAATAGCGGCGCTATCCTGATTTCTTCAGTTGGGTTTTTACTCTTGCATCTGTGCGGTCTGTATAAAGCTGTCAGAATGGGGGTTATGTATAAATAGCGGAGCTATCCTGATTCCTTCAGTCAGGTTTTTACTCTTGCGTCTGTACGGTCTGGATAAAGCTGTCAGAATGGGGGTTATGTATAAATAGCGGCGCTATCCTGATTCCTTCAGTCAGGTTATTACTCTTGCGTCTGTACGGTCTGTATAAAGCTGTCAGAATGGGGGTTATGTATAAATAGCGGCGCTATCCTGATTCCTTCAGTCGGGTTTTTACTCTTGCGTCTGTACGGTCTGTATAAAGCTGTCAGAATGGGGGTTATGTATAAATAGTGGCGCTATCCTGATTCCTTCAGTCGGGTTTTTACTCTTGCGTCTGTACGGTCTGTATAAAGCTGTCAGAATGGGGGTTATGTATAAATAGCGGCGCTATCCTGATTCCTTCAGTCGGGTTTTTACTCTTGCGTCTGTACGGTCTGTATAAAGCTGTCAGAATGAGGGTTATGTATAAATAGCGGCGCTATCCTGATTCCTTCAGTCAGGTTTTACTCTTGCGTCTGTACAGTCTGTATAAAGCCGTCAGAATGGGGGTTATGTATAAATAGCGGCGCTATCCTGATTCCTTCAGTCGGGTTTTTACTCTTGCGTCTGTACGGTCTGTATAAAGCTGTCAGAATGGGGGTTATGTATAAATAGCGGCGCTATCCTGATTCCTTCGGTCAGGTTTTTACTCTTGCGTCTGTACGGTCTGTATAAAGCTGTCAGAATGGGGGTTATGTATAAATAGCGGCGCTATCCTGATTCCTTCAGTCAGGTTTTTACTCTTGCGTCTGTACGGTCTGTATAAAGCTGTCAGAATGGGGGTTATGTATAAATAGCGGCGCTATCCTGATTCCTTCAGTTGGGTTTTTACTCTTGCGTCTGTACGGTCTGTATAAAGCTGTCAGAATGGGGGTTATGTATAAATAGCGGCGCTATCCTGATTCCTTCAGTCGGGTTTTTACTCTTGCGTCTGTACGGTCTGTATAAAGCTGTCAGAATGAGGGTTATGTATAAATAGCGGCGCTATCCTGATTCCTTCAGTCGGGTTTTTACTCTTGCGTCTGTACGGTCTGTATAAAGCTGTCAGAATGGGGGTTATGTATAAATAGCGGTGCTATCCTGATTCCTTCAGTCGGGTTATTCCTCTTGCGTCTGTACGGTCTGTATAAAGCTGTCAGAATGGGGGTTATGTATAAATAGCGGCGCTATCCTGATTCCTTCAGTCGGGTTTTTACTCTTGCGTCTGTACGGTCTGTATAAAGCTGTCAGAATGGGGGTTATGTATAAATAGCGGCGCTATCCTGATTCCTTCAGTCGGGTTTTTACTCTTGCATCTGTACGGTCTGTATAAAGCTGTCAGAATGGGGGTTATGTATAAATAGCGGCGCTATCCTGATTCCTTCAGTCGGGTTTTTACTCTTGCGTCTGTACGGTCTGTATAAAGCTGTCAGAATGGTGGGTTATGTATAAATAGCGGCTCTATCCTGATTCCTTCAGTCGGGTTTTTACTCTTGCGTCTGTACGGTCTGTATAAAGCTGTCAGAATGGTGGGTTATGTATAAATAGCGGCTCTATCCTGATTCCTTCAGTCGGGTTTTTACTCTTGCGTCTGTACGGTCTGGATAAAGCTGTCAGAATGAGGGTTATGTATAAATAGCGGCGCTATCCTGATTCCTTCAGTCAGGTTATTACTCTTGCGTCTGTACGGTCTGTATAAAGCTGTCAGAATGGGGGTTATGTATAAATAGCGGCGCTATCCTGATTCCTTCAGTCGGGTTTTTACTCTTGCGTCTGTACGGTCTGTATAAAGCTGTCAGAATGGGGGTTATGTATAAATAGCGGCGCTATCCTGATTCCTTCAGTCGGGTTTTTACTCTTGCGTCTGTACGGTCTGTATAAAGCTGTCAGAATGAGGGTTATGTATAAATAGCGGCGCTATCCTGATTCCTTCAGTCAGGTTTTACTCTTGCGTCTGTACAGTCTGTATAAAGCCGTCAGAATGGGGGTTATGTATAAATAGCGGCGCTATCCTGATTCCTTCAGTCGGGTTTTTACTCTTGCGTCTGTACGGTCTGTATAAAGCTGTCAGAATGGGGGTTATGTATAAATAGCGGCGCTATCCTGATTCCTTCGGTCAGGTTTTTACTCTTGCGTCTGTACGGTCTGTATAAAGCTGTCAGAATGGGGGTTATGTATAAATAGCGGCGCTATCCTGATTCCTTCAGTCAGGTTTTTACTCTTGCGTCTGTACGGTCTGTATAAAGCTGTCAGAATGGGGGTTATGTATAAATAGCGGCGCTATCCTGATTCCTTCAGTTGGGTTTTTACTCTTGCGTCTGTACGGTCTGTATAAAGCTGTCAGAATGGGGGTTATGTATAAATAGCGGCGCTATCCTGATTCCTTCAGTCGGGTTTTTACTCTTGCGTCTGTACGGTCTGTATAAAGCTGTCAGAATGAGGGTTATGTATAAATAGCGGCGCTATCCTGATTCCTTCAGTCGGGTTTTTACTCTTGCGTCTGTACGGTCTGTATAAAGCTGTCAGAATGGGGGTTATGTATAAATAGCGGTGCTATCCTGATTCCTTCAGTCGGGTTATTCCTCTTGCGTCTGTACGGTCTGTATAAAGCTGTCAGAATGGGGGTTATGTATAAATAGCGGCGCTATCCTGATTCCTTCAGTCGGGTTTTTACTCTTGCGTCTGTACGGTCTGTATAAAGCTGTCAGAATGGGGGTTATGTATAAATAGCGGCGCTATCCTGATTCCTTCAGTCGGGTTTTTACTCTTGCATCTGTACGGTCTGTATAAAGCTGTCAGAATGGGGGTTATGTATAAATAGCGGCTCTATCCTGATTCCTTCAGTCGGGTTTTTACTCTTGCGTCTGTACGGTCTGTATAAAGCTGTCAGAATGGGGGTTATGTATAAATAGCGGCGCTATCCTGATTCCTTCAGTCGGGTTTTTACTCTTGCGTCTGTACGGTCTGTATAAAGCTGTCAGAATGAGGGTTATGTATAAATAGCGGCGCTATCCTGATTCCTTCAGTCAGGTTTTACTCTTGCGTCTGTACAGTCTGTATAAAGCCGTCAGAATGGGGGTTATGTATAAATAGCGGCGCTATCCTGATTCCTTCGGTCAGGTTTTTACTCTTGCGTCTGTACGGTCTGTATAAAGCTGTCAGAATGGGGGTTATGTATAAATAGCGGCGCTATCCTGATTCCTTCAGTCAGGTTTTTACTCTTGCGTCTGTACGGTCTGTATAAAGCTGTCAGAATGGGGGTTATGTATAAATAGCGGCGCTATCCTGATTCCTTCAGTTGGGTTTTTACTCTTGCGTCTGTACGTCTGTATAAAGCCGTCAGAATGGGGGTTATGTATAAATAGCGGCGCTATCCTGATTCCTTCAGTCGGGTTTTTACTCTTGCGTCTGTACGGTCTGTATAAAGCTGTCAGAATGGGGGTTATGTATAAATAGCGGCGCTATCCTGATTCCTTCAGTCGGGTTATTCCTCTTGCGTCTGTACGGTCTGTATAAAGCTGTCAGAATGGGGGTTATGTATAAATAGCGGCGCTATCCTGATTCCTTCAGTCGGGTTTTTACTCTTGCGTCTGTAAGGTCTGTATAAAGCTGTCAGAATGGGGGTTATGTATAAATAGCGGCGCTATCCTGATTCCTTCAGTCGGGTTTTTACTCTTGCGTCTGTACGGTCTGTATAAAGCTGTCAGAATGGGGGTTATGTATAAATAGCGGCGCTATCCTGATTCCTTCAGTCGGGTTTTTACTCTTGCGTCTGTACGGTCTGTATAAAGCTGTCAGAATGGGGGTTATGTATAAATAGCGGCGCTATCCTGATTCCTTCAGTCGGGTTTTTACTCTTGCGTCTGTACGGTCTGTATAAAGCTGTCAGAATGGGGGGGTGTAGACATTACGTCTCTGACGGAAACTCTTATATACATAATCTCCATTGCAGTATCCGTCTCTAGTTGATGACATCATCTTTCCGTGAATTACACACTGTATCATTGAAAGTCATTGATTTGCAGATGAAGCCACACGGTGATGTCATAATAAGGCGACACCAGGAGATCATTGATTATGTGCTACATTTACATTTTACACTGAATTCAGCTATATGTAAAGCAGGTAAAGAAGCCTCAGCCAGCAAACGATCAGAGCAGCATGTAAATAGTTAAAATGCAGCTTACAATTCACCCCGGGGCTAAATGTACATAGAAAACGTGTTGACATGTTAATAAGGGATAATACCTATAGAAATGCTAATTCCACACTCCTGGGGCCGCAGACCTCCAAACACACTGCAAATTAAACTAAATAAAAAGTTAACGAAGGAAAGAAGTCATCTATAAATGTATTAATCATAACAAAATCCAATTATTCCATAAAATATATTATCCACTAGTGAGGACTGGGATCAGATTCAAAGAGATCTGTCACCTAAACACTGCTCATACTGTGACTGTATCACCTAAACACTGCTTTTACTGTGACTGTATCACCCAAACACTGCTTATACTGTGACTGTATCACCTAAACACTGCTCATACTGTGACTGTATCACCTAAACACTGCTTATACTGTGACTGTATCACCTAAACACTGCTCATACTGTGACTGTATCACCTAAACACTGCTCATACTGTGACTGTATCACCCAAACACTGCTACTACTGTGACTGTCACCTAAACACTGCTTATACTGTGACTGTATCACCCAAACACTGCTTATACTGTGACTGTATCACCGAAACACTGCTTATACTGTCACTGTATCACCTAAACACTGCTTATACTGTGACTGTATCACCTAAACACTGCTTATACTGTGACTGTATCACCCAAACCCTGCTTATACTGTCACTGTATCACCCAAACCCTGCTTATACTGTCACTGTATCACCCAAACACTGCTTATACTGTGACTGTATCACCTAAACACTGCTTATACTGTGACTGTATCACCCAAACCCTGCTTATACTGTCACTGTATCACCCAAACACTGCTTATACTGTGACTGTATCACCTAAACACTGCTTATACTGTGACTGTATCACCCAAACCCTGCTTATACTGTCACTGTATCACCTAAACACTGCTTATACTGTGACTGTATCACCCAAACACTGCTTATACTGTGACTGTATCACCCGAACACTGATTATTCTGTGACTGTATCACCTAAACACTGCTTATACTGTGACTGTATCACCTAAACACTGCTTATACTGTGACTGTATCACCCAAACACTGCTCATACTGTGACTGTATCACCCAAACACTGCTTATACTGTGACTGTGTCACCTAAACACTGCTTATAATGTGACTGTATCATCTAAACACTGCTTATACTGTGACTGTATCACCCAAACACTGCTTATACTGTGACTGTATGACCCAAACACTGCTTTTACTGTGACTGTATCACCTAAACACTGCTTATACTGTGACTGTATCACCCAAACACTGCTTATACTGTGACTGTATCACCCATACACTGCTTATACTGTGACTGTATCACCCAAACACTGCTTAAACTGTGACTGTATCACCTAAACACTGCTTATACTGTGACTGTGTCACCTAAACACTGCTTATACTGTCACTGTATCACCTAAACACTGCTTATACTGTGACTGTATCATCTAAACACTGCTTATAATGTGACTGTATCACCCAAACACTGCTTATAATGTGACTGTATCACCCAAAAACTGCTTATACTGTGACTGTATCACCAAAACACTGCTTATACTGTGACTGTCACCAAAACACTGCTTATACTGTGACTGTATCACCTAAACACTGCTTATACTGTGACTGTATCACCCAAACACTGCTTATACTGTGACTGTATCACCCAAACACTGCTTATACTGTGACTGTATCACCTAAACACTGCTTATACTGTGACTGTATCACCAAAACACTGCTTATACTGTGACTGTCACCAAAACACTGCTTATACTGTGACTGTGTCACCTAAACACTGCGTATACTGTGACTATCACCTAAACACTGCTTATACTATGACTGTATCACCCAAACACTGCTTATACTGTGACTGTATCACCTAAACACTGCTTATACTGTGACTGTATCACCCAAACACTGTTTATACTGTCACTGTATCACCCAAACACTGCTCATACTCTGACTGTATCACCTAAACACTGCTTATACTGTGACTGTATCACCCAAACACTGCTTATACTGTGACTGTATCACCCAAACACTGCTTATACTGTGACTGTATCACCTAA
Organism: Pelodytes ibericus; assembly: GCA_036172795.1. Taxonomy (NCBI): domain Eukaryota; kingdom Metazoa; phylum Chordata; class Amphibia; order Anura; family Pelodytidae; genus Pelodytes; species Pelodytes ibericus. The sequence goes on from CM069859.1 coordinate 226,051,024, forward strand.
ACACTGCTTATACTGTGAATGTATCACCTAAACACTGCTTATACAGTGACTGTATCACCCAAACACTGCTTATACTGTGACTGTATCACCCAAACACTGCTTGTACTGTGACTGTATCACCCAAACACTGCTTTTACTGTGAATGTATCACCTAAACACTGCTTATACAGTGACTGTATCACCTAAACACTGCTTATACTGTGACTGTATCACCTAAACACTGCTTATACTGTGACTGTATCACCTAAACACTGCTTATACTGTGACTGTATCACCCAAACACTGCTTATACTGTGACTGTATCACCTAAACACTGCTTATACTGTGACTGTATCACCTAAACACTGCTCATACTGTGACTGTATCACCTAAACACTGCTCATACTGTGACTGTATCACCCAAACACTGCTACTACTGTGACTGTCACCTAAACACTGCTTATACTGTGACTGTATCACCCAAACACTGCTTATACTGTGACTGTATCACCGAAACACTGCTTATACTGTCACTGTATCACCTAAACACTGCTTATACTGTGACTGTATCACCTAAACACTGCTTATACTGTGACTGTATCACCCAAACCCTGCTTATACTGTCACTGTATCACCCAAACCCTGCTTATACTGTCACTGTATCACCCAAACACTGCTTATACTGTGACTGTATCACCTAAACACTGCTTATACTGTGACTGTATCACCCAAACCCTGCTTATACTGTCACTGTATCACCCAAACACTGCTTATACTGTGACTGTATCACCTAAACACTGCTTATACTGTGACTGTATCACCCAAACCCTGCTTATACTGTCACTGTATCACCTAAACACTGCTTATACTGTGACTGTATCACCCAAACACTGCTTATACTGTGACTGTATCACCCGAACACTGATTATTCTGTGACTGTATCACCTAAACACTGCTTATACTGTGACTGTATCACCTAAACACTGCTTATACTGTGACTGTATCACCCAAACACTGCTCATACTGTGACTGTATCACCCAAACACTGCTTATACTGTGACTGTGTCACCTAAACACTGCTTATAATGTGACTGTATCATCTAAACACTGCTTATACTGTGACTGTATCACCCAAACACTGCTTATACTGTGACTGTATGACCCAAACACTGCTTTTACTGTGACTGTATCACCTAAACACTGCTTATACTGTGACTGTATCACCCAAACACTGCTTATACTGTGACTGTATCACCCATACACTGCTTATACTGTGACTGTATCACCCAAACACTGCTTAAACTGTGACTGTATCACCTAAACACTGCTTATACTGTGACTGTGTCACCTAAACACTGCTTATACTGTCACTGTATCACCTAAACACTGCTTATACTGTGACTGTATCATCTAAACACTGCTTATAATGTGACTGTATCACCCAAACACTGCTTATAATGTGACTGTATCACCCAAAAACTGCTTATACTGTGACTGTATCACCAAAACACTGCTTATACTGTGACTGTCACCAAAACACTGCTTCTACTGTGACTGTATCACCTAAACACTGCTTATACTGTGACTGTATCACCCAAACACTGCTTATACTGTGACTGTATCACCTAAACACTGCTTATACTGTGACTGTATCACCAAAACACTGCTTATACTGTGACTGTCACCAAAACACTGCTTATACTGTGACTGTGTCACCTAAACACTGCGTATACTGTGACTATCACCTAAACACTGCTTATACTATGACTGTATCACCCAAACACTGCTTATACTGTGACTGTATCACCTAAACACTGCTTATACTGTGACTGTATCACCCAAACACTGTTTATACTGTCACTGTATCACCCAAACACTGCTCATACTCTGACTGTATCACCTAAACACTGCTTATACTGTGACTGTATCACCCAAACACTGCTTATACTGTGACTGTATCACCCAAACACTGCTTATACTGTGACTGTATCACCTAAACACTGCTTATACTGTGAATGTATCACCTAAACACTGCTTATACAGTGACTGTATCACCCAAACACTGCTTATACTGTGACTGTATCACCCAAACACTGCTTGTACTGTGACTGTATCACCCAAACACTGCTTTTACTGTGAATGTATCACCTAAACACTGCTTATACAGTGACTGTATCACCTAAACACTGCTTATACTGTGACTGTATCACCTAAACACTGCTTATACTGTGACTGTATCACCTAAACACTGCTTATACTGTGACTGTATCACCCAAACACTGCTTATACTGTGACTGTATCACCTAAACACTGCTTATACTGTGACTGTATCACCCAAACACTGCTTATACTGTGACTGTATCACCTAAACACTGCTTATACTGCGACTGTATCACCTAAACACTGCTTATACTGTGACTGTATCACCCAAACACTGCTTATACTGTGACTGTATCACCTAAACGTTGTTTATACTGTGACTGTATCACCTAAACACTGCTTATACTGTGACTGTATCACCCAAACACTGCTTATACTGTGACTGTATCAGCCAATCACTGCTTATACTGTGACTGTATCACCCAAACACTGCTTATACTGTGACTGTATCACCCAAACACTGCGTATACTGTGACTGTATCACCCAAACACTGCTTATACTGTGACTGTATCAGCCAATCACTGCTTATACTGTGACTGTATCACCCAAACACTGCTTATACTGTGACTGTATCACCTAAACACTGCGTATACTGTGACTGTATCACCTAAACACTGCTTATACTGTGACTGTATCACCTAAATACTGATTATACTGTGACTGTGTCACCCAAACACTGCTTATACTGTGACTGTATCACCTAAACACTGCTTATACTGTGACTGTATCACCTAAACACTGCTTATACTGTGACTGTATCACCCAAACACTGCTTATACTGTGACTGTATCACCCAAACACTGCTTATACTGTGACTGTATCACCCAAACACTGCTTATACTGTGACTGTATCACCTAAACACTGCTTATACTGTGACTGTATCGCCCAAACACTGCTTATACTGTGACTGTATCACCTAAACACTGCTTATACTGTGACTATCACCTAAACACTGCTTATACTGTGACTGTATCACCTAAATACTGATTATACTGTGACTGTGTCACCCAAACACTGCTTATACTGTGACTGTATCACCTAAACACTGCTTATACTGTGACTGTATCACCTAAACACTGCTTATACTGTGACTGTATCACCCAAACACTGCTTATACTGTGACTGTATCACCCAAACACTGCTTATACTGTGACTGTATCACCCAAACACTGCTTATACTGTGACTGTATCACCCAAACACTGCTTATACTGTGACTGTGTCACCCAAACACTGCTTATACTGTGACTGTATCACCTAAACACTGCTTATACTGTGACTGTATCACCTAAACACTGCTTATACTGTGACTGGATCACCTAAACACTGCTTATACTGTGACTGTATCACCTAAACACTGCCTATACTGCCAATGTAGGGAATAAATAATGATCTATACATTGTGTTGACTTTCATTTTGAGACTTACGTTATATTCAGCCCCCCAAGGTTGGAATCTTCCTCACTGAAAGTAATGGGAGGTGAAATTATCCAAGATATTTTTGAAACTAAAGCAAACTCCAAAGTCCCATTTTAGTGGATAGACACACTCAGTATGGTATGCACGGGTGTATGGTATATGGATATACGGGCAGGTATGTACACCAGTCTGTCAGAGCTGAGCAGAGAGACATACCACCAACAGAGGGACCTTGACTAGCTCCTTTACGAGCTCCCCTCTGATGGGGGCTGTTCAAGCACCGAGAGACTGTGACCCCCCGACACACTCAGCACATTCTCCCTCGCTAAGCAGCAAGAGTTATAAAAAAAAGCTTCGTTTTCCTAAAAATACTCGTGACTGGATCAGGAATAATCAGAGAAGCTGCAAGTACACAACAGTAAAATAAGAGATAAATTGTAGCGCTTGATCTCTAATAGAGCAGCGCCAGCCTGTGTGGCTCTCTATATCCACACGTTGGAAAACAAAGGGGTATGTGCTCTATCACCCCACCAAACAAGCAGGAAAAAGGAATGTAGGTATTGCCTGAAAAGGAGGTCAATCTTAGGCACGGTAGTAGATGGTCATGAAGATCTCAATAGAAGTATATAGTATATATATATACAGCCGAAGTCCCAAACTGCAGGCAGAGTGTGGGGATCCAGCGGGGATGTAACAGGAACAGCAAATACATAAAAAAAACAGTAAAAGTATAAAAAGTTTTAAAGCCAGTGGAGGCTTCACCTTGTACTTTCAAAACTTTTTATACTTTTATTGTTTTTTTTATGTATTTGCTGTTCCTGTTACATCCCCGCTGGATCCCCACACTGTGCTGTTATTCTTCGACTCCACCTCATATTGAGCCTGTGCAATTACTAAATTCCTTTTTACTGCTTGTTTGGTGGGGTGATAGAGAGCACCTACCACTTTGTTTGTTTACTGCTTGTTTGGTGGGGGTTATAGAGAGCACCTACCACTTTGTTTGTTTACTGCTTGTTTGGTGGGGTGATAGAGAGCACCTACCACTTTGTTTGTTTTTTTGCAAACCAATCTTTTGCAAGTAGACAGTATGTAGTGTTATTCCGATGTATCCATATATACTACTGTATATGCCAATGACAAGTATAACCCCATCCATATTATGGGATAACAGATTAGCAGCTACTCTATATGTTTCTCCTCAATGATCTGGCAAGGATTAGATTTGTGTCTTTAGGGGTCAGAAGGGTCTGCACCTTTATTTACTTTTTTGTACTTGCAGACACTCTAATGTGCAGATATTTGTAGACAGAACATTTGTTATTTCTTTAATTTTTACCACCAACAAGAGGGTGATGGGGTGAATGTTACTGATAAAAGGTATTCCTTATCCTCATTTACATTAAATGGGATGCCCACCTACTTGGGGGAGGGGATAGAAACCCTTGGCTGTGTATAAATTGAAGGCTGGAGCTGAGGAAATTCAAAGCACTTTATGGGAGAATCACAAACAGGTCTCTACAATGATTTCCAAAGACACAGAGCTGGTAAGTACTTTTTGAATTGATATAGTTTCAGTGTAATCATTGTTACATTCAGTCATTTTCATTTTATTTCCTTTTCTCCATTTTAATACACACGTAGGTTTTAGTTTTCTAATTTCTTTTTGTTTTATTTAATAGTCTCTCCTTAAATATTTTTATATTTTAAATTATCTATTTTTAAAAATGTATAATTTCTCTTTCCTACAACACATTATACAAACGTTTCTTAGCTTTCTATTTTTTGTTTACTTATCTCAATTATTTTTTCAGTTTTCTTTTTACTTTTTTGTTTATTTTCTCACTTTACTTTTCAATCCTGCAATGACATGGTTCCGTCTCTTTTTAGTATCTCTAGTATCCTCGTATTGTCCTTTTCTAAATTGTTTCTATTTATTGGGGCATATTTGTAAGTCTCTCCTTATTCTAACACAAATGTTGTTATTAAAACTATTTTAAAAATGTCCTCCAGTTATCGATGTACAATGAAAGTGTGTATATTTGCTAAACCATTTCATAATGGATGGAATTGGGTTAATACAGCCTTTAGCAGGGGTTTCGAACATTTTGGAGCCTCCTCCTCCCCCCTTCTAATTCAAACTCACGCAAAATTGTGTTTCAAGTCATATTGGCTTATTTTTAGTCATTAATGTATCGGAGGGTATTTATCAACCGTCTTAGACATTTCTATTCTTTCCATTCTCTATATAAGAGCCTGACATGAAAATTAGTTGCAATAAATTTTATTGAGCATACTTGCCGACTCTCTACCTGTAGCCCTAATATGTATAAGTATTGGAAAGCAACCTACAGATGATACTCATTGTATGAAGAAGTCATAAGATGTAAACCATATTTATTCCAGGTTTTGTTTTCGTTTTAGGATCTAACCAATACATCTGTAACTGAATACCAGGAGCTAAGCTTTAACAGCACAGTGTCTACACAATCTGGTAAGGGTTTTTGTTTTGTTTTCGCGTCTATCGTTTGTTCTTTATGTTTCTCTTTTGTGCCAGAAACTGATCATCTTCTTATTGTTTGTTTAGATGATCGTCATGTACATGTGGCTGGTGGTAGAGAAGTCCCACGCGGTAACAGGATGTCGAGAGTTGCTCGTAAAAAAAACATCTCCGCAGAGCGTACACATCCCGGCTGGTGACTAAGAGAAGCCAAACATACCTACACTACACCCGTGAAGGGACCCCCGTCCTGGTTACCATCCCCACAAAAACGCAAAGAAAGAGAACCGCTGCGGAAAATGAGGAGCGTCTTAACAATCCAGAAAGCGGCCTCGCGTGGTGCGTCCGCTCTGCGCATTTTTGGAACGAGTTACAATTTGTGGGGAAATGCACGCTGGGAAAGATCCATACACTGACTCATGGAACCGAGAATTTCCTGGATACCGGGATACTGCTCAGTCTGAAGCTCCACGGCGCTGGCGGCGCGTTCAGACGCGGGAAAAAAATGACTACAGGACATTCTCCAGATGGAAAGTCACGGCGTTTCCGGTGAATCGCCAGCAGATGCGCTGCCCTGTGACAATGAATTATTCCAGTGGTTTGCTCAGGAGATTAATTTCTGGGTAAATTTAATCAGCCTTATCCCTTCCCTGGACACGGTGATCCAAGCCATAGGGAACGGCGCAGATGATGGCGTCAGACCACCTGACGTTATTGAACAAATGTCCAGAATTGACAGTGCGGCGGAGGAATTCCGCGCAGGATTAAAACTGCTGAATTCTAAGGGAGGTCTGGGCAAAGTGTTTGAACCTTACATAGCGAGCGGTCTCTACTGAGAAGGACTACATTAGCAAAACAGAAAGAATTTATAAAAATGCTGGAATTATTTCATATTCAATAAAACACTATAAATATTGTGGCCATTTTTTAAATATTTTTCTCATATCTAGATATATATCCCGTCTCTCCTGTACGCATGTCTAGATATATATCCCGTCTCTTGTACGTATGGCTAGATATATATCCCGTCTCTCTTGTACGTATGGCTAGATATATATCCCGTCTCTCTTGTACGCATGTATAGATATATATCCCGTCTCTCCTGTACGCATGGCTAGATATATATCCCGTCTCTCCTGTACGCATGGCTAGATATATATCCCGTCTCTCCTGTACGCATGGCTAGATATATATCCCGTCTCTCCTGTACGCATGGCTAGATATATATCCAGTCTCTCCTGTACGCATGGCTAGATATATATCCCGCCTCTCCTGTACGCATGGCTAGATATATATCCCGCCTCTCCTGTACGCATGGCTAGATATATATCCCGTCTCTCCTGTACGCATGGCTAGATATATATCCCGTCTCTCCTGTACGCATGGCTAGATATATATCCCGTCTCTCTTATACGCATGTCTAGTTATATATCCCATCTCTCTTACACGCATGTCTAGATATATATCCCATCTCTCTTATACGCATGTCTAGATAAATATCCCGTCTCTCCTGTACGCATGTCTAGATATATATCCCGTCTCCTTTGTACGCATGTCTAGATATATATCCCGTCTCCTTTGTACGCATGTCTAGATATATATCCCGTCTCCTTTGTACGCATGTCTAGATATATATCCCGTCTCCTTTGTACGCATGTCTAGATATATATCCCGTCTCCTTTGTACGCATGTCTAGATATATATCCCGTCTCCTTTGTACGCATGTCTAGATATATATCCCGTCTCCTTTGTACGCATGTCTAGATATATATCCCGTCTCCTTTGTACGCATGTCTAGATATATATCCCGTCTCCTTTGTACGCATGGCTAGATATATATCCCGTCTCCTTTGTACGCATGGCTAGATATATATCCCGTCTCTCTTGTACGCATGTCTAGATATATATCCCGTCTCCTTTGTACGCATGTCTAGATATATATCCCGTCTCTCTTATACGCATGTCTAGATATATATCCCGTCTCCTTTGTAAGCATGTCTAGATATATATCCCGTCTCTCCTGTACGCATGGCTAGATATATATCCCGTCTCTCTTGTACGCATGTCTAGATATATATCCCGTGTATTATACGCATGGCTAGATATATATCCCGTCTCTCCTGTACGCATGTCTAGATATATATCCCGTCTCCTTTGTACGCATGTCTAGATATATATCCCGTCTCCTTTGTACGCATGTCTATATATATATCCCGTCTCTCCTGTACGCCTGTACGCATTGCTAGATATATATCCCATCTCTCTTGTACGCATGGCTAGATATATATCCCGTCTCTCTTATACGCATGTCTAGTTATATATCCCGTCTCTCTTATCCGCATGTCTAGATATATATCCTGTGTATTATACGCATGGCTAGATATATATCCCGTCTCTCCTGTACGCATGTCTAGATATATATCCCGTCTCTCTTATACGCATGTCTAGATAAATATCCCATCTCTCCTGTACGCATGTCTAGATATATATCCCGTCTCTGTTGTACGCATGGCTAGATATATATCCCGTCTCTGTTGTACGCATGGCTAGATATATATCCCGTCTCTGTTGTACGCATGGCTAGATATATATCCCGTCTCTCTTATACGCATGTCTAGATATATATCCCGTCTCTCTTGTACGCTTGGCTAGATTTATATCCCGTGTCTCTTGTACGCATGTCTAGATATATATCCTGTCTCTCTTGTACGCATGGCTAGATATATATCCCGTCTCTCTTATACGCATGTCTAGATATATATCCCATCTCTCTTATACGCATGTCTAGATAAATATCCCGTCTCTCCTGTACGCATGTCTAGATATATATCCCGTCTCTCTTGTACGCATGGCTAGATATATATCCCGTCTCTCCTGTACGCATGGCAAGATATATATCCCGTCTCTCCTGTACGCATATCTAGATATATATCCCGTCTCTCCTGTACGCATGTCTAGATATATATCCCGTCTCTCTTGTACGCATGTCTAGATATATATCCCGTCTCTCCTGTACGCATGGCTAGATATATATCCAGTCTCTCTTGTACGCATGTCTAGATATATATCCCGTCTCTCCTGTACGCATATCTAGATATATATCCCGTCTCTTCTGTACGCATGTCTAGATATATATCCCGTCTCTCCTGTACGCATTGCTAGATATATATCCAGTCTCTCCTGTACGCATGGCTAGATATATATCCCGTCTCTCCTGTACGCATATCTAGATATATATCCCGTCTCTCCTGTACGCATGGCTAGATATATATCCCGTCTCTCATGTACGCATGGCTAGATATATATCCCGTCTCTCTTGTACGCATGTCTAGATATATATCCCGTCTCCTTTGTAAGCATGTCTAGATATATATCCCGTCTCTCCTGTACGCATGGCTAGATATATATCCCCTCTATCTTGTACGCATGTCTAGATATATATCCCGTCTCCTTTGTACGCATGTCTAGATATATATCCCGTCTCCTTTGTACGCATGTCTAGATATATATCCCGTCTCTCCTGTACGCCTGTACGCATTGCTAGATATATATCCCGTCTCTCTTGTACGCATGGCTAGATATATATCCCGTCTCTCTTATACGCATGTCTAGTTATATATCCCGTCTCTCTTATCCGCATGTCTAGATATATATCCTGTGTATTATACGCATGGCTAGATATATATCCCGTCCCTCCTGTACGCATGTCTAGATATATATCCCGTCTCTCTTATACGCATGTCTAGATAAATATCCCGTCTCTCCTGTACGCATGTCTAGATATATATCCCGTCTCTCTTGTACGCATGGCTAGATATATATCCCGTCTCTGTTGTACGCATGGCTAGATATATATCCCGTCTCTGTTGTACGCATGGCTAGATATATATCCCGTCTCTCTTATACGCATGTCTAGATATATATCCCGTCTCTCTTGTACGCATGTCTAGATATATATCCTGTCTCTCTTGTACGCATGTCTAGATATATATCCTGTCTCTCTTGTACGCATGTCTAGATATATATCCCGTCTCCTTTGTACGCATGTCTAGATATATATCCCGTCTCTCCTGTACGCATGTCTAGATATATATCCCGTCTCTCCTGTACGCATGTCTAGATATATATCCCGTCTCTCTTATACGCATGTCTAGATATATATCCCGTCTCTCTTATACGCATGTCTAGATATATATCCCGTCTCTCTTGTACGCATGTCTAGATATATATCCCGTCTCCTTTGTACGCATGGCTAGATATATATCCCGTCTCTCCTGTACGCATGGCTAGATATATATCCCGTCTCTCCTGTACGCATGTCTAGATATATATCCCGTCTCCTTTGTACGCATGGCTAGATATATATCCCGTCTCTCCTGTACGCATGGCTAGATATATATCCCGTCTCTCTTGTACGCATGGCTAGATATATATCCCGTCTCTCTTATACGCATGTCTAGATATATATCCTGTGTATTATACGCATGTCTAGATATATATACCGTCTCTCCTGTACGCATGGCTAGATATATATCCCATCTCTCCTGTACGCATGTCTAGTTATATATCCTGTCTCTCTTACACGCATGTCTAGATATATATCCCGTCTCTCCTGTACGCATGTCTAGATAAATATCCCGTCTCTCCTGTACGCATGGCTAGATATATATCCCGTCTCTCTTGTACGCATGGCTAGATATATATCCCGTCTCTCTTGTACGCATGGCTAGATTTATATCCCGTCTCTCCTGTACGCATGGCTAGATATATATCCCGTCTCTCCTGTACGCATGGCTAGATATATATCCCATCTCTCCTGTACGCATGTCTAGTTATATATCCTGTCTCTCTTACACGCATGTCTAGATATATATCCCGTCTCTCCTGTACGCATGTCTAGATAAATATCCTGTCTCTCCTGTACGCATGGCTAGATATATATCCCGTCTCTCCTGTACGCATGTCTAGATATATATCCCGTCTCTCTTGTACGCATGGCTAGATTTATATCCCGTCTCTCCTGTACGCATGGCTAGATATATATCCCGTCTCTCCTGTACGCATGTCTAGATATATATCCCGTCTCCTTTGTACGCATGTCTAGATATATATCCCGTCTCCTTTGTACGCATGTCTAGATATATATCCCGTCTCTCCTGTACGCCTGTACGCATTGCTAGATATATATCCCGTCTCTCTTGTACGCATGGCTAGATATATATCCCGTCTCTCTTATACGCATGTCTAGTTATATATCCCGTCTCTCTTATCCGCATGTCTAGATATATATCCTGTGTATTATACGCATGGCTAGATATATATCCCGTCTCTCCTGTACGCATGTCTAGATATATATCCCGTCTCTCTTATACGCATGTCTAGATAAATATCCCGTCTCTCCTGTACGCATGTCTAGATATATATCCCGTCTCTCTTGTACGCATGGCTAGATATATATCCCGTCTCTCTTGTACGCATGGCTAGATATATATCCCGTCTCTGTTGTACGCATGGCTAGATATATATCCCGTCTCTGTTGTACGCATGGCTAGATATATATCCCGTCTCTGTTGTACGCATGGCTAGATATATATCCCGTCTCTCTTGTACGCTTGGCTAGATTTATATCCCGTGTCTCTTGTACGCATGTCTAGATATATATCCTGTCTCTCTTGTACGCATGGCTAGATATATATCCCGTCTCTCTTATACGCATGTCTAGATATATATCCCATCTCTCTTATACGCATGTCTAGATAAATATCCCGTCTCTCCTGTACGCATGTCTAGATATATATCCCGTCTCTCTTGTACGCATGGCTAGATATATATCCCGTCTCTGTTGTACGCATGGCTAGATATATATCCCGTCTCTCCTGTACGCATGGCAAGATATATATCCCGTCTCTCCTGTACGCATATCTAGATATATATCCCGTCTCTCCTGTACGCATGTCTAGATATATATCCCGTCTCTCTTGTACGCATGTCTAGATATATATCCCGTCTCTCCTGTACGCATGGCTAGATATATATCCAGTCTCTCTTGTACGCATGTCTAGATATATATCCCGTCTCTCCTGTACGCATATCTAGATATATATCCCGTCTCTTCTGTACGCATGTCTAGATATATATCCCGTCTCTCCTGTACGCATTGCTAGATATATATCCAGTCTCTCCTGTACGCATGGCTAGATATATATCCCGTCTCTCCTGTACGCATATCTAGATATATATCCCGTCTCTCCTGTACGCATGGCTAGATATATATCCCGTCTCTCATGTACGCATGGCTAGATATATATCCCGTCTCTCTTGTACGCATGTCTAGATATATATCCCGTCTCCTTTGTAAGCATGTCTAGATATATATCCCGTCTCTCCTGTACGCATGGCTAGATATATATCCCCTCTATCTTGTACGCATGTCTAGATATATATCCCGTCTCCTTTGTACGCATGTCTAGATATATATCCCGTCTCCTTTGTACGCATGTCTAGATATATATCCCGTCTCTCCTGTACGCCTGTACGCATTGCTAGATATATATCCCGTCTCTCTTGTACGCATGGCTAGATATATATCCCGTCTCTCTTATACGCATGTCTAGTTATATATCCCGTCTCTCTTATCCGCATATCTAGATATATATCCTGTGTATTATACGCATGGCTAGATATATATCCCGTCTCTCCTGTACGCATGTCTAGATATATATCCCGTCTCTCTTATACGCATGTCTAGATAAATATCCTGTCTCTCCTGTACGCATGTCTAGATATATATCCCGTCTCTCTTGTACGCATGGCTAGATATATATCCCGTCTCTGTTGTACGCATGGCTAGATATATATCCCGTCTCTGTTGTACGCATGGCTAGATATATATCCCGTCTCTCTTATACGCATGTCTAGATATATATCCCGTCTCTCTTATACGCATGTCTAGATATATATCCTGTGTATTATACGCATGTCTAGATATATATACCGTCTCTCCTGTACGCATGGCTAGATATATATCCCATCTCTCCTGTACGCATGTCTAGTTATATATCCTGTCTCTCTTACACGCATGTCTAGATATATATCCCGTCTCTCCTGTACGCATGTCTAGATAAATATCCCGTCTCTCCTGTACGCATGGCTAGATATATATCCCGTCTCTCTTGTACGCATGGCTAGATTTATATCCCGTCTCTCCTGTACGCATGGCTAGATATATATCCCGTCTCTCCTGTACGCATGGCTAGATATATATCCCATCTCTCCTGTACGCATGTCTAGATATATATCCCGTCTCTCTTATACGCATGTCTAGATATATATCCCGTCTCTCTTGTACGCATGGCTAGATTTATATCCCGTCTCTCCTGTACGCATGGCTAGATATATATCCCGTCTCTCCTGTACGCATGGCTAGATATATATCCCATCTCTCCTGTACGCATGTCTAGATATATATCCCGTCTCTCTTATACGCATGTCTAGATATATATCCCGTCTCTCTTATACGCATGTCTAGATATATATCCCGTCTCTCTTATACGCATGTCTAGATATATATCCCGTCTCTCTTATACGTATGTCTAGATATATATCCCGTCTCTCTTATACGTATGTCTAGATATATATCCCGTCTCTCTTATACGCATGTCTAGATATATATCCCGTCTCTCTTATACGCATGTCTAGATATATATCCCGTCTCTCTTATACGCATGTCTAGATATATATCCCGTCTCTCTTATACGCATGTCTAGATATATATCCCGTCTCTCTTATACGCATGTCTAGATATATATCCCGTCTCTCTTATACGTATGTCTAGATATATATCCCGTCTCTCTTATACGCATGTCTAGATATATATCCCGTCTCTCCTGTACGCATGTCTAGATATATATCCCGTCTCTCTTATACGCATGTCTAGATATATATCCCGTCTCTCTTGTACGCATGTCTAGATATATATACCGTCTCTCTTGTACGCATGTCTAGATATATATACCGTCTCTCTTGTACGCATGTCTAGATATATATACGTCTCTCTTGTACGCATGTCTAGATATATATCCCGTCTCTCTTGTACGCAGGTCTAGATATATATCCCGTCTCTCTTATCCGCATGTCTAGATATATATCCCGTCTCTCTTGTACGCATGGCTAGATATACCGTATTTGCTCGATTATAAGACGAGGTTTTTTTCAGAGCAAATGCTCTGAAAAATCCCCCTCGTCTTATAATCGAGGTCTCTTATAATCTGACCTCAAATTGAGGTCAGACTATAAGACATGGATCCAGGTCCCCAGCAGAGCTGCAGGGGACCTGGATCCCCCTCTCTAGCAGCAGGGGAAGTCTGCGCAACGAGCGCAGACTCCCCTGCTTCCGCCCGGCACGACCGCCGGGGCTTCTGTGAAGAAGCCGGATACTTCCGCTTTCGTCACAGAAGTCCCGGCGAGCGTGCCGGGCGGCAGCAGGGGAGGTCTGCGCTCATCGCGCAGACTTCCTCTGCTGCCCCACTAGCCACCAGGGAGAATCGGGCAGCTGGGGGATGTCTGCACGATACGTGCAGATATCCTCCATGCTGCCCGACACGGCAGACTATTATGACGGACAGCTGTCCGTCATAATAGACTGCTGTGTCGGGCAGCATGGAGGATGTCTGCAAGTATCGTGCAGACATCCCCCGGCTGCCCCCACTAGCCACCAGGGATCAAGGTAAGGGGAAGGGAGGGAGGGGGGGCAGAGAGACAGGGGGAGGGAGGGAGGGGGGCAGAGAGACAGGGGGAGGGAGGGAGGGGGACAGAGAGACAGGGGGAACAGAGAGACAGGGGGAGGGAGGGGGACAGAGAGACAGGGGGGACAGAGAGACAGGGGGGAGGGAGGGGGGCAGAGACAGAGTCAAGGGGAGGGAGGGGGTTAAGAGACAGAGACAGAGACAAGGGGTTAAGAGACAGACAAGGGGAGGGAAGGGGTTAAGAGACAGAGACAAGGGGAGGGAAGGGGTTAAGAGACAGACAAGGGGAGGGAAGGGGTTAAGAGACAGAGACAAGGGGAGGGAAGGGGTTAAGAGACAGAGACAAGGGGAGGGAAGGGGTTAAGAGACAGAGACAAGGGGAGTGAGGGGGTTAAGAGACAGGCAAGGGGAGGGGGGAGAGAGAGAAAAATGGGGGCAAGGGAAAGAGAAAGGCAGCATTGGCACATAAAAAGAAATAAAAACTAGAAATACATTTTTTTATATCATAATTTTTTATTAAAAAAGCAATTTACATGTGAATATATACAAGTTTAACTTTTTTCCTATAGGGTAGTCTTATATTCAGGCTTTTAGTTTTTTTCCTAAAGGAATATCCAAAGTTTGGGGGGTCGTCTTATAATCAGGGTCGTCTTATAATCGAGCAAATACGGTATATCCCGTCTCTCTTATACGCATGTCTAGATATATATACGTCTCTCTTGTACGCATGTCTAGATATATATCCCGTCTCTCGTATACGCATGTCTAGATATATATCCACTTCTTTTATATATAACTGGCTACATGATAAGCTTGTTATTATAGTTATAGCAACATGCTGTAAGCGGCTGCACCAATCACGTGATGACAAACTATATGCTGGCACACTGCAGGAGTGGTGGGGCTATCAATATACATCAGAATCTTGCCACAACATGAATAACCAATATTTAGTAGGAGATCACAGTGTAATGGAGGGGATCACTGCCCGTATATATATATATATGTATTTTATTTGTAGATACGAGCTGCATTGTGTAAATAAACACATCTGATCCTCAATTCTTCCAAACTACCATGAAATTACTAAATCGTAATGGAGTCACTGCTCCCGCCTACTTGTGTTACATCACAGCACACACAGCTAAAGCCACACCCCTTGCATTCCAACCAATGGAAACAGCGGACGTCAAAAGAGAGAGACTGATTCCACATTACTAGACAGCCCTTTCTCAGAGGCATAGTTGCCAACAGTCATGAATTTACTAGACAGTCCCGTTTTGTTACTGCCTTTGTTCACTAGCACTCTATTTTCCCCACACACCCTTTATTTTTACCTTCCCTGCAGACCTTCCTGTGTCTGGAAAGACCCTCACTGGGTCTTAAGGAAACTGAAGGAGCCTGGCAGGTGCAGTCCTGTTTCTCCATTGCGCTTCACTTGACTGCAAGATTTCTTCCTCTCGCTTGTACGTTCCTATAAAGAAACAGAGACCTCTGTATATTACAAAATGTCTGGGGCACAGTCACCATGGAAACAAATAAAAACAAATTGCCGTTACATCACTTTTACAACTATACATCAGAATCACCATGGAAACCAATGGAATGTTCCTGCTGATTACATCACTTTTAGAACTTTACCCTAGAATCGCCATGGAAACCAATGGAATGTTCCTGCTGATTACATCACTTTTAGAACTTTACTCCAGAATCACCATGGAAACCAAGGAATGTTCCTGCTGATTACATCACTATTAGAACTTTACCCCAGAATCACCATGGAAACCAATGGAATGTTCCTGCTGATTACATCACTTTTAGAACTTTACCCCCAGAATCATGCTTGAAACCAATGGAATGTTCCTGCTGATTACATCACTTTTAGAACTTTACCCCCAGAATCACCATGGAAACCAATGGAATGTTCCTGCTGATTACATCACTTTTAGAACTTTACCCCCAGAATCACCATGGAAACCAATGGAATGTTCCTGCTGATTACATCACTTTTAGAACTTTACCCCAGAATCACCATGGAAACCAATGGAATGTTCCTGCTGATTACATCACTTTTAGAACTTTACCACCAGAATCATGCTGGAAACCAATGGAATGTTCCTGCTGATTACATCACTTTTAGAACTTTACCCCCAGAATCATGCTGGAAACCAATGGAATGTTCCTGCTGATTACATCACTTTTAGAACTTTACCCCCAGAATCATGCTGGAAACCAATAGAATGTTCCTGCTGATTACATCACTTTTAGAACTTTACCCCCAGAATCACCATGGAAACCAATGGAATGTCCCTGCTGATTACATCACTTTTAGAACTTTACCCCCAGAATCATCAAGGAAACCAATGGAATGTTCCTGCTGATTACATCACATTTAGAAGTTTACTCCGGAATCACCATGGAAACCAAGGAATGTTCCTGCTGATGACATCACTTTTAGAACTTTACTCCAGAATCACCATGGAAACCAAGGAATGTTCCTGCTGATGACATCACTTTTAGAACTTTACTCCAGAATCATCATGGAAACCAATAGAATGTTCCTGCTGATTACATCACTTTTAGAACTTTAACCCAGAATCACCATGGAAACCAATGGAATGTTCCTGCTGATTACATCACATTTAGAACTTTACTCCAGAATCATCATGGAAACCAATAGAATGTTCCTGCTGATTACATCACTTTTAAAACTTTAACCCAGAATCACCATGGAAACCAATGGAATGTTCCTGCTGATTACATCACATTTAGAACTTTACTCCAGAATCATCATGGAAACCAATAGAATGTTCCTGCTGATTACATCACTTTTAGAACTTTAACCCAGAATCATGCTGGAAACCAATGGAATGTTCCTGCTGATGAAATCACTTTTAGAACTTTAACCCAGAATCCCCATGGAAACCAATAGAATGTTCCTGCTGATTACATAACTTTTAGAACTTTACCCCAGAATCACCATGGAAACCAATGGAATGTTCCTGCTGATGACATCACTTTTAGAACTTTACCCCCAGAATCACCATGGAATGTCCCTGTTGATTACATCACTTTTAGAACGTTACCCCCAGAATCACCATGGAAACCAATGGAATGTTCCTGCTGATTACATCACTTTTAGAACTTTACCCCCAGAATCACCATGGAAACCCATGGAATGTTCCTGCTGATTACATCACTTTTAGAACTTTACCAATGGAATATTCCTGCTGATAGCATCACTTTTAGAGCTGTGCCCCCAGAATCACCATGGAAACCAATGGAATGTTCCTGCACTTTTATTAGGATTGCACTTAATATATAAATCCAATGTTAAAACAACAGTACACATGCTCTGTGTATACATGTTTGTGTCTAATCCTGAACCCTTCAATGAGTGGAGGTCTGTTTAGACCTTTTTAGTATGAGGGCCACATTGTACATTTTACACATTTTCGCTGGCCAAAGGAAAAAACATTATTATAATTCAACTTCTTCCATATGTGATAAAAAGGTTATTGAAAGAATCCATTTCTTTTTTTTATTTCCTTCCTCAGCACCAACATTGCACCCAGGACTTACCCCAGCACCTAGAACTTGCCTCAACACCCAAATTGCATTGACAGGACTTACCCCAGCACCCATGACTTACCCCAGCATGCAAGTGCACACACAGGATTTACCCCAGCACGCATTTTCCTCTCATTTCTTGACTGATATCCGGCAGCAGCTTCCAAAATGCTTATAGCTGTTTTAAGGATTAGGCCCGCTTCCGGACATGGCGACTGCTTTAGGGTTTCGACTGTGTCCGCGTCAGCCAAAAATCCTTAAAGCGGTTTCGATGCACAAAATGAGCAGAACCTTAAGCATTTCGGCTTAGCTAGCTGCGGGCCTCAGTTTGGAGACCACTAGTTTAGACTCCTAACTATTTTGGGGATTTATTTTGTTTGTCTATTTAAAGGTCCAACTGTCTGCAAACATGAGGTTCTGTTTAATCGAAAGATCAACTATAGATATTTTATATAGAAATGCTTTAAAATAATCATACAAATAAAGCATCTTACTGAGCCCTCTGTGCTCTGTATAGCTCTATCAGGGGGCGGACATGTTGGTTAGAATCTTTGCTCTGTATAGCTCTATCAGGGGGAGGACATGTTGGTTAGAATCTTTGCTCTGTATAGCTCTATCAGGGGCGGACATGTTGTTTAGAATATTTGCTCTGTATAGCTCTATCAGGGGGTGGACATGTTGTTTAAAATCTTTGCTCTGTATAGCTCTATAAGGAGGTGGACATGTTGTTTAGAATCTTTGCTCTGTATAGCTCTATCAGGGGGCAGACATGTTGCTTAGAATCTTTGCTCTGTATAGCTCTATCAGGGGGCGGACATGTTGTTTAGAATTTTTGCTCTGTATAGCTCTATCAGGGGCAGACATGTTGTTTAGAATCTTTGCTCTGTATAGCTCTATCAGGGGGCGGACATGTTGTTTAGAATCTTTGCTCTGTATAGCTCTATCAGGGGGCGGACATGTTGTTTAGAATCTTTGCTCTGTATAGCTCTATCAGGGGGTGGACATGTTGTTTAGAATCATTGCTCTGTATAGCTCTATCAGGGGGTGGACATGTTGTTTAAAATCTTTGCTCTGTATAGCTCTATCAGGGGGCAGACATGTTGGTTAGAATCTTTGCTCTGTACAGCTCTATCAGGGGCCGATGATGTTTGGAATCTTTGCTCTGTATAGCTCTATCAGTGGTGGACATGTTTAGTATCTTTGCTCTGTATAGCTCTATCAGGGGGCGGACATGTTGTTTAGAATCTTTGCTCTGTATAGCTCTATCAGGGGGCAGACATGTTGTTTAGAATCTTTGCTCCCTATTTGGCTTCGCACTCACCTATGTATGGTATATTCTGTCACTAGTGCAATGTGACTAATGAGATGTTTTTGCCCCCAGCAGTGGGGACCTGATCTAGATGTTATCTAGATGAATGTTGTATTTACATGTCTGTCTATAAAGATACATGAGACTGGCGTGTAAGAGAATAAAACCAATTATTTCACACATACAAAGAAGGGTCAAACTGCAAATCTTCCTATTCTCAATGTGCGTCATTCTGTAACATACCGTGTTGACATGATGATGTAGCGTGCAATCCTTCAGCTCAGACATGACTTCATGGGAGCCATGGCGAAACTTCATACAGGTGAAACAGTTAAATACCCTCTGGATGAAGAAAAGAAACATTAAACTTCATACGAAGCCGGACATTCCCATCCATCACCTGTACCAGCAGCCAAGACGGACATTCCCATCCATCGCATCCAATAACCTGTACCAGCAGCCAAGACATGCCAAGCCAGACATTCCCATCCACTATATCCAATAACCTGTACCAGCAGCCAAGACATGCCAAGCCAGACATTCCCATCCACTATATCCAATAACCTGTACCAGCAGCCAAGCCAGACATTCCCATCCATCACATCCATCACCTGTACCAGCAGCCAAGACATGCCAAGCCAGACATTCCCATCCATCACATCCAATAACCTGTACCAGCAGCCAAGACATGCCAAGCCGGACATTCCCATCCACTATATCCAATAACCTGTACCAGCAGCCAAGACATGCCAATCCAGACATTCCCATCCACTATATCCAATAACCTGTACCAGCAGCCAAGACATGCCAAGCCAGACATTCCCATCTACTATATCCAATAACCTGTACCAGCAGCCAAGACATGCCAAGCCGGACATTCCCATCCACTATATCCAATAACCTGTACCAGCAGCCAAGACATGCCAAGCCGGACATTCCCATCCATCACATCCAATAACCTGTACCAGCAGCCAAGACATGCCAAGCCAGACATTCCCATCCACTATATCCAATAACCTGTACCAGCAGCCAAGACATGCCAAGCCAGACATTCCCATCCACCATATCCAATAACCTGTACCAGCAGCCAAGACATGCCAAGCCAGACATTCCCATCCACTATATCCAATAACTTGTACCAGCAGCCAAGACATGCCAAGCCGGACATTCCCATCCACTATATCCAATAACCTGTACCAGCAGCCAAGACATGCCAAGCCAGACATTCCCATCCATCACATCCAATAACCTGTACCAGCAGCCAAGGCATGCCAAGCCAGACATTCCCATCCACTATATCCAATAACCTGTACCAGCAGCCAAGACATGCCAAGCCAGACATTCCCATCCACTATATCCAATAACCTGTACCAGCAGCCAAGACATGCCAAGCCAGACATTCCCATCCACTATATCCAATAACTTGTACCAGCAGCCAAGACATGCCAAGCCGGACATTCCCATCCACTATATCCAATAACCTGTACCAGCAGCCAAGACATGCCAAGCCAGACATTCCCATCCATCACATCCAATAACCTGTACCAGCAGCCAAGGCATGCCAAGCCAGACATTCCCATCCACTATATCCAATAACCTGTACCAGCAGCCAAGACATGCCAAGCCAGACATTCCCATCCACTATATCCAATAACCTGTACCAGCAGCCAAGACATGCCAAGCCAGACATTCCCATCTACTATATCCAATAACCTGTACCAGCAGCCAAGACATGCCAAGCCAGACATTCCCATCTACTATATCCAATAACCTGTACCAGCAGCCAAGACATGCCAAGCCGGACATTCCCATCCATCGCATCCAATAACCTGTACCAGCAGCCAAGACATGCCAAGCCAGACATTCCCATCCACTATATCCAATAACCTGTACCAGCAGCCAAGACATGCCAAGCCAGACATTCCCATCTACTATATCCAATAACCTGTACCAGCAGCCAAGACATGCCAAGCCAGACATTCCCATCTACTATATCCAATAACCTGTACCAGCAGCCAAGACATGCCAAGCCAGACATTCCCATCCACTATATCCAATAACCTGTACCAGCAGCCAAGACATGCCAAGCCAGACATTCCCATCTACTATATCCAATAACCTGTACCAGCAGCCAAGACATGCCAAGCCAGACATTCCCATCTACTATATCCAATAACCTGTACCAGCAGCCAAGACATGCCAAGCCAGACATTCCCATCTACTATATCCAATAACCTGTACCAGCAGCCAAGACATGCCAAGCCAGACATTCCCATCCATCGCATCCAATAACCTGTACCAGCAGCCAAGACATGCCAAGCCAGACATTCCCATCCACTGCATCCAATAACCTGTACCAGCAGCCAAGACATGCCAAGCCGGACATTCCCATCGCAATCTAAATCGGATAACTTTTTAAGGAATTCTCCCTTTCCAGCCCATTAGTAGCTGTTTATGACCGGCAGTTTCCATTGCTCCCACTTTATGTTGTGTTCGGTGGATTTTCTCACCTTTGAATTAACGATCTTGCAAGTCGACTCCATCCACTGGCGTTTTTTGCAAGTTGTCGGTTTCAGGGTAAACTCCAAATGTACGAATATCCCGGAAGAGAATAACTGCCGGATATAGAGATTAGACAATGAGCCGGACATCCTGAGAATAGAGTGCAGCACCGGTAACAGGATAATTACCATCTAACAGACAATAGAGTGCAGCACTGGTAACAGGATAATTACCATCTAACAGACAATGAGCCGGAGATCCTGACAATAGAGTGCAGCACTGGTAACAGGATAATTACCATCTAACAGACAATGAGCCGGAGATCCTGACAATAGAGTGCAGCACTGGTAACAGGATAATTACCACCTAACAGACACAAGAGTGCAGCACCGGTAACAGGATAATTACCACCTCACAGACATCGAGCGCGCACCTTGCACATACTGATCTGATGTTAGAGTGCTAGGTTCACATGACCTTTTGTTGCTCAATCAGATTAGTGTGCGAGGAGCGTGAGAGAGGCAGCATGGCAGGTTGCTGTCTCTCGCACAGTAGGTAAGTACCGGGTAAGGGTGGAGGATGGCGGGGGGGGGGGGGGGGGCTGTCTGTGGCATATTAATGTGCAAACTGGACGTGACATATTAATGACCATATTATCTGTGGCATATTAATGAGCATACTGGCTGGGCAAACAGTAGCATGTTAATGGGTATACTGGTGGTGGCATATTCACTGGCAAACTGGCTGTGGCATATTCATGGGTAAACTAACAGTGGCATACTAATGTACAAACTGGCTGTGGCATATTAATGGGGAAACAGTGGCATATTAATGGGGAAACGGTGGCATATTAATGGGGAAACGGTGGCATATTAATGGGGAAACGGTGGCATATTAATGGGGAAACGGTGGCATATTAATGGGGAAACGGTGGCATATTAATGGGGAAACGGTGGCATATTAATGGGGAAACAGTGGCATATTAATGGGGAAACAGTGGCATATTAATGGGGAAACGGTGGCATATTAATGGGGAAACGGTGGCATATTAATGGGGAAACGGTGGCATATTAATGGGGAAACGGTGGCATATTAATGGGGAAACGGTGGCATATTAATGGGCAAGCTGTGGCATACTAATGTACAAACTGGCTGTGGCATATTAATGTAAACACTGGCTGTTGGATATAAAGTCTTGGATGTGCAATGCGGGTGGTGGGTCATGTCCTGGGGTGTATTTAAATCATAGGCATGATATACAAAGAGCTGAATAAAATGACTATGGGAGGATGGGTGGCGAGAGGGAGATATGGGGGAAGTATAGTGATGGCAGCCCTGTCTGGGGCAGTGTGTGGGTATAGGGGCTCAATGTCCGGGGCAGGGTCCATCACACGGACAGTAAATGTCCCCCATGAGTGTGAGTAACTGTGCCAGACCTCCCCTCTCTCCTCCAGATGTCAGGTTTTACCGTTTCTGTTGCGTGGGATATGGAGGACACGTGGAAGCCATTTTGGATGTAGTCACGTTTGTGGAAGTCCTCCATTACCAGGCGCACAGCCTGGGTCTGCACAGGGGTGAGTTCATTCTCAGGAATCTGAGCCCGGACCACCAGCGAGAGACACACAGAAATGATCCACCAGCGGCTAGCAGACCTCTCCATTGCCAAGTCTTGCTTGTGAAGCACACGCGTGTCTCAGATGCTTCTTCTACTGACTCTGGCTCAAAACCACTGGGAAAAAAATTATCTCAGTTCTTTTCTCTTCACCAAAAAATGCCATTACCCTCCAATCAATTCATGTAACCCTGGTGTAATCTTTATGTAACCTTTGTGTAACACTGGTGTAACCTTTGTGTAATGCTGGTGTAACCTTTGCGTAATGCTGGTGTAATCTTCATGTAACCTTCGTGTAACCCTTGTGTAACCTTTGTGTAATGCTGGCGTAATCTTCATGTAACCTTTGTGTAACACTGGTGTAATCTTCATGTAACCTTTGTGTAACACTGGTGTAACCTTTGTGTAACACTGGTGTAACCTTGGTGTAACACTGGTGTAACCTTTGTGTAACACTGGTGTAACCTTTGTGTAACACTGGTGTAACCTTTGTGTAACACTGGTGTAACCTTTGTGTAATGCTGGTGTAATCTTCATGTAACCTTCGTGTAACCTTTGTGTAATGCTGGCGTAATCTTCATGTAACCTTTGTGTAACACTGGTGTAATCTTCATGTAACCTTTGCGTAACACTGGTGTAACCTTTGTGTAACACTGGTGTAACCTTTGTGTAACACTGGTGTAACCTTTGTGCAACACTGGTGTAACCTTTGTGTAATGCTGGTGTAATCTTCATGTAACCTTTGTGTAACACTGGTGTAACCTTTGTGTAATGCTGGTGTAATCTTCATGCAACCTTTGTGTAACACTGGTGTAACCTTTGTGTAATGCTGGTGTAACCTGTAACCTTTGTAACCTGTAACTGGTGAAACCTTTGTGTAATGCTGGTGTAACCTGTAACCTTTGTAACCTTTGTGTAATGCTGGTGTAACCTTTGTGTAACGCTAGTGTAATCTTTGTGTAACCCTGGTGTAATCTTTGTGTAATGCTGGTGTAATCTTTGTGTAACCTTTGTGTAATGCTGGTGTGTAGCGCTAGTGTAATCCTTGTGTAATCCTGGTGTAATCTTTGTGTAACCTTTGTGTAACCCTGGTGTAATCTTTGTGTAATGCTGGTGCAATCTTTGTGTAACCTTTGTGTAATGCTGGTGTAATCTTTGTGTAATGCTAGTGTAATCTTTGTGTAACGCTGGTGTAATCTTTGTTTAATGATGGTGTAATCTTTGTTTAATGCTGGTGTAATCTTTGTGTAATGTTGGTGTAATCTTTGTGTAATGCTGGTGTAGTGTTTGTGTAACGCTGGTGTAATCTTTGTGTAAAATTTGTGTAACGCTGGTGTGGCCTTTGTGTAGAGCTGGTGTAATCTTTGTGTAACGCTGGTTTAATCTTTGTGTAACACTGGTGTGGCCTTTGTGTAGAGCTGGTGTAATCTTTGTGTAACGCTGGTGTACGCTTTGTGTAAACCTGAGTAACCTTTGTGTAACGCTGGTGTAATCTTTGTGTAATGCTGGTGTAGTCTTTGTTTAACCCTGGTGTAATTTTTGTGTAACCTTTGTGTAACGCTGGTGTACTCTTTGTGTAATGCTGGTGTAATCTTTGTGTAATGCTGGTGTAATCTTTGTGTAACACTGGTGTAGTCTTTGTGTAATGCCGGTGTAATCTTTGTGTAATGCTGGTGTACTCTTTGTGTAACCCTGAATTAATCTTTGTGTAATGCTGGTGTAATCTTTGTGTAACGCTGGTGTAGTCTTTGTGTAATGCCGGTGTAATCTTTGTGTAATGCTGGTGTAATCTTTGTGTAACCCTGGTGTAATCTTTGTGTAACGCAGGTTAAATCTTTGTGTAACACTGGTGTAGTCTTTGTGTAACCTTTGTGTAACGTTGGTGTAATATTTGTGTAATGCTGGTGTAATCTTTGTGTAACCATTGTGTAACACTGGTGTAATCTTTGTGTAACCTTTGTGTAACACTGGTTTAATCTTTGTGTAACGCTGGTGTGGTCTTTGTGTAGAGCTGGTGTAACCTTTGTGTAACGCTGGTGTAGTCTTTGTTTAACCCTGGTGTATTTTTGTGTAACCTTTGTGTAACGCTGGTGCAATCTTTGTGTAACCTTTGTGTAATGCTGGTATAATCTTTGTGTAATGCTGGAGTAATCTGATGGGGCATGTAATGGGGTGATTGGGCATGTAATGGGGTGATGGGGCATGTAATGGGGTGATGGGGCATGTAATGTGGTGATGGGGCTTGTAATGGGGTGATGGGGCATGTAATGGGGTGATGGGGCATGTAATGGGATGATGGGGCATGTAATGGGATGATGGGGCATGTAATGTGGTGATGGGGCATGTAATGTGGGTGATGGGGCATGTAATGTGGGTGATGGGGCATGTAGTGTGGGTGATGGGGCATGTAGTGTGGGTGATGGGGCATGTAATGTGGGTGATGGGGCATGTAATGGGGTGATGGGGCATGTAATGGGGTGATGGGGCATGTAATGGGGTGATGGGGCATGTAATGGGGTGATGGGGCATGTAATGAGGTGATGGGGCATGTAATGGGGTGATGGGGCATGTAATGGGGTGATGGGGCATGTAATGGGGTGATGGGGCATGTAATGGGGTGATGGAGCATGTAATGGGGTGATGGGGCATGTAATGGGGTGATGGGGCATATAATTGGGTGATGGGGCATGTAATGAGGTGATGGGGCATGTAATGGGGTGATGGAGCATGTAATGGGGTGATGGGGCATGTAATGTGGTGATGGGGCATGTAATGTGGTGATGGGGCATGTAATGGGGTGATGGGGCATGTAATGTGGTGATGGGGCATGTAATGTGGTGATGGGGCATATAATGGAGTGATGGGGCATGTAATGTGGTGATGGGGCATGTAATGTGGGTGATGGGGCATGTAATGTGGTGATGGGGCATGTAATGTGGGTGATGGGGCATGTGATGGGGTGATGGGGCATGTAATGGGGTGATGGGGCATGTAATGGGGTGATGGGGCATGTAATGTGGTGATGGGGCATGTAATGTGGTGATGGGGCATATAATGGAGTGATGGGGCATGTAATGTGGTGATGGGGCATGTAATGTGGGTGATGGGGCATGTAATGTGGTGATGGGGCATGTAATGGGGTGATGGGGCATGTAATGTGGTGATGGGGCATGTAATGTGGTGATGGGGCATATAATGGAGTGATGGGGCATGTAATGTGGTGATGGGGCATGTAATGTGGGTGATGGGGCATGTAATGGGGTGATGGGGCATGTAATGGGGTGATGGGGCATGTAATGGGGTGATGGGGCATGTAATGGGGTGATGGGGCATGTAATGTGGTGATGGGGCATGTAATGTGGGTGATGGGGCATGTAATGTGGTGATGGGGCATGTAATGTGGGTGATGGGGCATGTAATGGGGTGATGGGGCATGTAATGGGGTGATGGGGCATGTAATGGGGTGATGGGGCATGTAATGTGGTGATGGGGCATGTAATGTGGTGATGGGGCATGTAATGTGGTGATGGGGCATATAATGGAGTGATGGGGCATGTAATGTGGTGATGGGGCATGTAATGTGGGTGATGGGGCATGTAATGGGGTGATGGGGCAATCAGTCTGTCGGTAGTTTATTACCTCTCTTGCTGACGTCTGAAGCAGATCTGTGTCCGTCTGAGAGTAACAAACACTTTCACTTTCTGTGCACATGACCCGGCGCAGCCAATCAGATGTCTGAGCAGGAATCCCAGGAACTCCTCTCTGAGTCCTGGATCCGCTGGATCCCAAACATTGTAACATTGTAACAGAGTAACAGAGTAACATTGTAACAGAGTAACATTGTAACAGAGTAACAGGGCTCGGGAGGAAATATACTACAGCCGGTTACTGTAACATATACTACAGCCGGTTACTGTAACATATACTACAGCCGGTTACTGTAACATATACTACAGCCGGTTACTGTAACATATACTACAGCCGGTTACTGTAACATGTACTACAGCCGGTTACTGTAACATATACTACAGCCGGTTACTGTAACATGTACTACAGCCGGTGACTGTAACATATACTACAGCCGGTGACTGTAACATATACTACAGCCGGTGACTGTAACATATACTACAGCCGGTTACTGTAACATGTACTACAGCCGGTGACTGTAACATATACTACAGCCGGTGACTGTAACATATACTACAGCCGGTTACTGTAACATATACTACAGCCGGTTACTGTAACATATACTACAGCCGGTTACTGTAACATATACTACAGCCGGTTACTGTAACATATACTACAGCCGGTTACTGTAACATGTACTACAGCCGGTGACTGTAACATATACTACAGCCGGTGACTGTAACATATACTACAGCCGGTGACTGTAACATATACTACAGCCGGTTACTGTAACATGTACTACAGCCGGTGACTGTAACATATACTACAGCCGGTTACTGTAACATATACTACAGCCGGTTACTGTAACATGTACTACAGCCGGTTACTGTAACATGTACTACAGCCGGTTACTGTAACATATACTACAGCCGGTTACTGTAACATATACTACAGCCGGTGACTGTAACATATACTACAGCCGGTGACTGTAACATGTACTACAGCCGGTGACTGTAACATATACTACAGCCGGTTACTGTAACATATACTACAGCCGGTTACTGTAACATATACTACAGCCGGTTACTGTAACATGTACTACAGCCGGTTACTGTAACATATACTACAGCCGGTTACTGTAACATATACTACAGCCGGTTACTGTAACATGTACTACAGCCGGTTACTGTAACATGTACTACAGCCGGTTACTGTAACATGTACTACAGCCGGTGACTGTAACATATACTACAGCCGGTTACTGTAACATATACTACAGCCGGTTACTGTAACATGTACTACAGCCGGTTACTGTAACATGTACTACAGCCGGTTACTGTAACATATACTACAGCCGGTTACTGTAACATATACTACAGCCGGTTACTGTAACATATACTACAGCCGGTTACTGTAACATGTACTACAGCCGGTTACTGTAACATATACTACAGCCGGTGACTGTAACATATACTACAGCCGGTTACTGTAACATATACTACAGCCGGTTACTGTAACATATACTACAGCCGGTTACTGTAACATATACTACAGCCGGTTACTGTAACATATACTACAGCCGGTTACTGTAACATGTACTACAGCCGGTTACTGTAACATATACTACAGCCGGTTACTGTAACATATACTACAGCCGGTTACTGTAACATATACTACAGCCGGTGACTGTAACATATACTACAGCCGGTGACTGTAACATATACTACAGCCGGTGACTGTAACATGTACTACAGCCGGTTACTGTAACATATACTACAGCCGGTTACTGTAACATGTACTACAGCCGGTTACTGTAACATGTACTACAGCCGGTTACTGTAACATATACTACAGCCGGTTACTGTAACATGTACTACAGCCGGTTACTGTAACATGTACTACAGCCGGTTACTGTAACATATACTACAGCCGGTTACTGTAACATGTACTACAGCCGGTGACTGTAACATATACTACAACCGGTGACTGTAACATATACTACAGCCGGTTACTGTAACATATACTACAGCCGGTTACTGTAACATGTACTACAGCCGGTTACTGTAACATGTACTACAGCCGGTGACTGTAACATATACTACAGCCGGTGACTGTAACATATACTACAGCCGGTGACTGTAACATATACTACAGCCGGTGACTGTAACATGTACTACAGCCGGTGACTGTAACATATACTACAGCCGGTTACTGTAACATATACTACAGCCGGTTACTGTAACATATACTACAGCCGGTTACTGTAACATGTACTACAGCCGGTTACTGTAACATGTACTACAGCCGGTGACTGTAACATATACTACAGCCGGTGACTGTAACATATACTACAGCCGGTTACTGTAACATATACTACAGCCGGTTACTGTAACATGTACTACAGCCGGTTACTGTAACATGTACTACAGCCGGTGACTGTAACATATACTACAGCCGGTGACTGTAACATATACTACAGCCGGTTACTGTAACATATACTACAGCCGGTTACTGTAACATGTACTACAGCCGGTTACTGTAACATGTACTACAGCCGGTGACTGTAACATATACTACAGCCGGTTACTGTAACATGTACTACAGCCGGTTACTCTAACATATACTACAGCCGGTGACTGTAACATATACTACAGCCGGTTACTGTAACATGTACTACAGCCGGTGACTGTAACATATACTACAGCCGGTTACTGTAACATATACTACAGCCGGTTACTGTAACATATACTACAGCCGGTGACTGTAACATATACTACAGCCGGTGACTGTAACATATACTACAGCCGGTGACTGTAACATGTACTACAGCCGGTTACTGTAACATATACTACAGCCGGTTACTGTAACATGTACTACAGCCGGTTACTGTAACATGTACTACAGCCGGTTACTGTAACATATACTACAGCCGGTTACTGTAACATGTACTACAGCCGGTTACTGTAACATGTACTACAGCCGGTTACTGTAACATGTACTACAGCCGGTTACTGTAACATATACTACAGCCGGTTACTGTAACATGTACTACAGCCGGTGACTGTAACATATACTACAGCCGGTGACTGTAACATATACTACAGCCGGTTACTGTAACATATACTACAGCCGGTTACTGTAACATGTACTACAGCCGGTTACTGTAACATGTACTACAGCCGGTGACTGTAACATATACTACAGCCGGTGACTGTAACATATACTACAGCCGGTGACTGTAACATATACTACAGCCGGTGACTGTAACATGTACTACAGCCGGTGACTGTAACATATACTACAGCCGGTTACTGTAACATATACTACAGCCGGTTACTGTAACATATACTACAGCCGGTTACTGTAACATGTACTACAGCCGGTTACTGTAACATGTACTACAGCCGGTGACTGTAACATATACTACAGCCGGTGACTGTAACATATACTACAGCCGGTTACTGTAACATATACTACAGCCGGTTACTGTAACATGTACTACAGCCGGTTACTGTAACATGTACTACAGCCGGTGACTGTAACATATACTACAGCCGGTTACTGTAACATGTACTACAGCCGGTTACTCTAACATATACTACAGCCGGTTACTGTAACCCCCCCCCCGGCAGCGAGAGACAGGAGCTGCTGGAATAACTCGTTTATTTACCCCTGAGTAACAAACACTTCATCCCATAGTGTGTTGGACTAGCAGCCTCATTATGGGTAATTAGTCTGACGCACTCAGTCCTGGCTCATTTCAGAGGCAGTGCAGGTTCAGCTAAGGTCACCTCCTCTGACATGACAATGGGGGCTCTGGGGTAACGTTGTAAAAGTGATGTCATCAGTAGGAACATTCCTCTGAGAATTAGGGAGGGGGCGAGAGTGCCAGTGTCAGGGGGGCTAATCATTAAAGTGAAGTGGTACAGATCAGGCATGAGGGGCCAGAGAGACAGGAAACACTGAGAATCTATTCATAAAGGACAACTGGGAGCTACTAAACATGTGCCCCTGATAGAGCTATACAGAGCAAAGATTCTAAACATGTGCCCCTGATAGAGCTATACAGAGCAAAGATACTAAACAACATGTCCTCCCCTGATAGAGCTATACAGAGCAAAGATACTAAACAACATGTCCGCCCCCTGATAGAGCTATACAGAGCAAAGATACTAAACATGTGCCCCTGATAGAGCTATACAGAGCAAAGATACTAAACATGTGCCCCTGATAGAGCTATACAGAGCAAAGATACTAAACATGTGCCCCTGATAGAGCTATACAGAGCAAAGATACTAAACATGTGCCCCTGATAGAGCTATACAGAGCAAAGATACTAAACATGTCCCCCTGATAGAGCTATACAGAGCAAAGATACTAAACATGTCCCCCTGATAGAGCTATACAGAGCAAAGATACTAAACATGTGCCCCTGATAGAGCTATACAGAGCAAAGATACTAAACATGTCCCCTGATAGAGCTATACAGAGCAAAGATTCTAAACATGTCCCCCTGATAGAGCTATACAGAGCAAAGATTCTAAACATGTCCCCCTGATAGAGCTATACAGAGCAAAGATTCTAAACATGTCCCCCTGATAGAGCTATACAGAGCAAAGATTCTAAACATGTCCCCCTGATAGAGCTATACAGAGCAAAGATTCTAAACATGTCCCCCTGATAGAGCTATACAGAGCAAAGATTCTAAACATGTCCCCCTGATAGAGCTATACAGAGCAAAGATTCTAAACATGTCCCCCTGATAGAGCTATACAGAGCAAAGATTCTAAACAACATGTCCGCCCCTGATAGAGCTAGACAGAGCAAAGATTCTAAACAACATGTCCACCCCCTGATAGAGCAATACAGAGAAAGATTCTAAACAACATGTCCGCCCCCTGATAGAGCTATACAGAGCAAAGATTCTAAACAACATGTCCGCCCCCTGATTGAGCTATACAGAGCAAAGATTCTAAACAACATGTCCGCCCCCTGATAGAGCTATACAGAGCAAAGATTATAAACAACATGTCAACCCCCTGATAGAGCTATACAGAGCAAAGAATCTAAACAACATGTCCTCCCCCTGATAGAGCTATACAGAGCAAAGATTCTAAACAACATGTCCGACCCCTGATAGAGCTATACAGAGCAAAGATTCTAAACCACATGTCTGCCCCCTGATAGAGTTATACAGAGCAAAGATTCTAACCAACATGTCTGCCCCTGATAGAGCTATACAGAGCAAAGATTCTAAACATGTCAACCCCCTGATAGAGCTATACAGAGCAAAGATTCTAAACAACATGTCCGCCCCCTGATAGAGCTATACAGAGCAAAGATTCTAAACAACATGTCCGCCCCCTGATTGAGCTATACAGAGCAAAGATTCTAAACAACATGTCCGCCCCCTGATAGAGCTATACAGAGCAAAGATTCTAAACAACATGTCCTCCCCCTGATAGAGCTATACAGAGCAAAGATACTAAACATGTCCGCCCCTGATAGAGCTATACAGAGCAAAGATTCTAAACATGTCCGCCCCTGATAGAGCTATACAGAGCAAAGATTCTAAACAACATGTCAGCCCCCTGATAGAGCTATACAGAGCAAAGAATCTAAACAACATGTCCTCCCCCTGATAGAGCTATACAGAGCAAAGATTCTAAACCACATGTCTGCCCCCTGATAGAGTTACACAGAGCAAAGATTCTAACCAACATGTCTGCCCCTGATAGAGCTATACAGAGCAAAGATTCTAAACATGTCAACCCCCTGATAGAGCTATACAGAGCAAAGATTCTAAACAACATGTCCGCCCCTGATAGAGCTAGACAGAGCAAAGATTCTAAACAACATGTCCTCCCTGATAGAGCTATACAGAGCAAAGATTCTAAACAACATGTCCACCCCCTGATAGAGCAATACAGAGAAAGATTCTAAACAACATGTCCGACCCCTGATAGAGCTATACAGAGCAAAGATTTTAAACAACATGTCCGCCCCCTGATTGAGCTATACAGAGCAAAGATTCTAAACAACATGTCCGCCCCCTGATTGAGCTATACAGAGCAAAGATTCTAAACAACATGTCCGTCCCCTGATAGAGCTATACAGAGCAAAGATTCTAATCAACATGTCTGCCCCTGATAGAGCTATACAGAGCAAAGATTCTAACCAACATGACCGCCCCCTGATAGAGCTATACAGAGCAAAGATTCTAACCAACATGTCCGCCCCTGATAGAGCTATACAGAGCAAAGATTCTAACCAACATGTCTGCCCCCTGATAGAGATATACAGAGCAAAAATTCTAAACAACATGTCCGCCCCCTGATAGAGCTATACAGAGCAAAGATTCAGGAAAGAGAGATGAGCTGCGTGTTATACAGAGTGCAGGCAGAGAGATGAGCTAGAGGAAGGCCAGTGAGGAGAGTTTTGCAGTAGTGGAGACGAGAGATCACAAGGTAGTGCACTAGATTTTTTTTTTATGCAATCATTTTATTGAGATTTACAATATGTAGTCACCAGAACAATAGATAGTTGGATAATTACTACAGTCAGAGATATCTCACCTGTAAAGGCCGACACTGGACGGGAATGACTGGGATATGTATAACCATATCCTATCAATGGAGGGAATTTATATAGAAATGCTTTAATATAAGAATATAAATAACGCACCTTATTGAGCCCTCTTTGCTCTGTATAGTGCTATCAGGGGGCAGACATCTTGGGTCAGGTGGGTAAGACCTTCCTTTATCTGACCTAAGATTCCAAACATGTCCTCCCCCTGTTAGAAGAACAATGAGTGTGCGCACAGTAATCTCCACCCTGATCCCCAAACGATCAGCAATAATAATACGCAGCAGTCGGAACTCACGGTGATCAGCTCGAGAACCATCCTGGTTTGGAATAAATCCTATCACTGTGAGTGTTGGCTGCTGTGTATTGCTCCCACGTTAGGGCAAAGTGGAGTAAGAAGGACACAATATGATACTTTATTTATATTCATTCATTCATTTATATATAAATCTCCACTTAATGCAGACTTCCAAGTAAACAGAGGTTAATATTTAGATACAGTCATCCTTTAACCTGTTAGTGACAGGACTGTTTTGAAATATTTGTATCCTTTGTGACAATGACCGTTTTAACATTTCTGTTGTGTTTGTGTTTAGCTGTAATTTTCCTCTCATTTAATGTACTCACAGGTTGCAAGTTATAGGGCAATAATTCAAAGTAGTGTTATTTTGCTTCCTAACCATTTCCTCCTACAGAGAACTTTTGATCCCAGCCCTAATCCTAGATCTAACCCTAACCCATCTGTTACCCTAAATTCAAATCTAACTCTAGGGTTAATTTAGATTCAGTGTTAGTTTTGTCTTTTTTTCCCTTCAATGTAATGCTGCTCACGGTCTCTAGGGGCAATCAAGCAACAGAACTGTTTTTCTGATCACTTCCGTCACTGATGCTAGATACAGGCCAGCGCCATATTCAAGGGTAATGCTGCCCTGGGGTGGCCAAATGTTGGTATTGCATGATTCCTCGATATAGAGGCAGCAAAGGTTTCACCACAGGATGTGACATGTTTCCCTGACGTAAGTGGTATATCCATTGTCGTGAAGGGGTTAAAGCCAGAGTTGGAAAAATTCTTCCATTCGGCTACTTTGGCCTTAGGTTTGAAATTCCCTTTCATGAATAATGTCTGTTATTAGATGAGGCCAGGATGGGCCTGTTGGTTATTATGTGGGGGCAGTAAGGGGGTTCAGTGTAACATTGTGGTTAATAATCTGGTCACCTGCCCCAACTTTCAGCAATATAATATTAATCCTGGTAGAAGCTTAGGGATGTGAGCGGAGGACGGATCCTCGGGGGAGGATGTGAGCGGAGGACGAATCCTCGGGGGAGGGATGTGAGCGGAGGACGGATCCCTCAGGGGAGGGATGTGAGCGGAGGACGGATCCCTCAGGGGAGGGATGTGAGCGGAGGACGGATCCCTCAGGGGAGGGATGTGAGCGGAGGACGGATCCCTCAGGGGAGAGATGTGAGCGGAGGACGGTTCCCTCAAGGTAGGGATGTGAGTGGAGGACGGATACCTCAGGGGAGGGATTTGAGCGGAGGACGGATCCTCAGGGGAGGGATGTGAGCGGAGGATGGATCCCTCAGGGGACGGATGTGAGCGGAGGACGGATACCTCCGGGGAGGGATGTGAGCGGAGGACGGATCCCTCAGGGGACGGATGTGAGCGGATGACGGATCCTCAGGGGAGGGATGTGAGCGGAGGACGGATCCTCAGGGGAGGCATGTGAGCGGAGGACGGATCCTCAGGCACATCGGTATGTCAATAATATGGGAATATTCCAATCAGTTTAGAGAGTGGATATGTTTCACAGCGCTGCAGTGGAGCCTGCAGAATGTACTCTGAATTACTGACGTATTAGAAAGACTTGCGTGGACTCTGCAAACCCAGCATCAGGTGAACTGCACAAAAAGTCACACATTGAGAATAAAACATTCCAGATCAAGATTAGAGAAAGGCTGTGACGGGTACATAACCCTGTATGTTATCACAGAGATAATGCAGAATGATGTGCACACAGTCCTGTAATAGTCCTGTGCAGCACTGCGTAATATGATGGCGCTTTATCACAGCTCTCCAGCAGTAGGTACAATGCATATCGCTCATGCTGAGGTTGATGGGAGTTTGCCCCAAACCCCAGCGGAAGATTTGATGGATAAATTCATATGAATACATAAGTTACTGGAATTGAGCCCACTGACATGGGCAGTTAGTCAGATGTGCAATATCTAGGACCACCGCGCAGCCCTCACTCTGAATGGAGTAAGGACCCTCATTGCTGCCGGGTTCAGTCTTCTTCACTGGAGCTGTCTGCGTAGGACCCCAACGGTGATCTGCAGCCCAGGTATCTACAGGGGTCTCCAGGTCTCTGTCTTACAGGCTGCAGGGGTCTGCTTCTAGCGCTGTGGATTCTCCTCCCCCTGTGATCCTGGATCCAGATAAAAAGGAAACACCGGTGATTCAGGGGTAATTCTGGGGCAGGATGGGACCCCTGGCTTCCACGGTGACAGGACCACGGTTAGATCATTATATAAATCCTCTAGCATATATCTGTTATTCGTGCACCAGACCCATTACCGGCCCTCCCTACTGATTTGGTACCAGGGACGGATACTGATTAGAATGGCAATCATCCCAGGGCTGAGACACAGCTCAGCTTCCCACTGCCTCTGCCTGGTCTGTATTAGCAGTTTGCAGGAATGTGTGACGAGACCTTTTCTGTCTTTCCATCATCTCTCACTGTATCCGAGCGGGAATCACAGGGAACGCAGGGATATCCATCTTACTCAACTTGGTCTCATCTCACAGACATTTCTCAGCACTGAGATTTGGGGGGGGATTTGCTTCAGTTTGGATCACGTTACCCCCCCCCCCCCCCCCCATGTCTACTTGCACTGGGGGCCTAACCTATTCCCTGCACCCGGCAGACATTTTAATAAGGACTCTGTCACTGCTAATACTGTAACTGGAGATGGTTTATACTAGTGTCAGCTGAAAATCAGCAAATGCATAAAATAAGACAAATATTAATGTTTTATATGTCTGTGGAGTCTCCTGTTTATCACCTGCGGCTTGACATGCAAATGAACTCATTTTCATTAGAAAATGCATAATATTGCAATATAGTGACAGAGATCATGATTACAGGTGGATTCTGTATTGAGGTATACTGACAGATTGTGATTACAGGTGGATTCTGTATTGAGGTATAGTGACAGATCATGATTACAGGTGGATTCTGTATTAAGGTATAGTGACAGAGATCGTGATTACAGGTGGATTCTGTATTGAGGTTTAGTGACTGACATCATGATTACATGTGTATTCTGTATTGAGGTATAGTGACAGATCGTGATTACAGGTGTATTCTGTATTGAGGTATAGTGACAGAGATCATGATTACAGGTGTATTCTGTATTGAGGTATAGTGACAGATCGTGATTACAGGTGTATTCTGTATTGAGGTATAGTGACAGAGATCATGATTACAGGTGTATTCTGTATTGAGGTATAGTGACAGATCATGATTACAGGTGGATTCTGTATTAAGGTATAGTGACAGAGATCGTGATTACAGGTGGATTCTGTATTGAGGTTTAGTGACTGACATCATGATTACAGGTGTATTCTGTATTGAGGTATAGTGACAGATCGTGATTACAGGTGTATTCTGTATTGAGGTATAGTGACAGATCGTGATTACAGGTGTATTCTGTATTGAGGTATAGTGACAGAGATCATGATTACAGGTGTATTCTGTATTGAGGTATAGTGACAGATCGTGATTACAGGTGGATTCTGTATTGAGGTATAGTGACAGATCGTGATTACAGGTGTATTCTGTATTGAGGTATAGTGACAGAGATCATGATTACAGGTGGATTCTGTATTGAGGTATAGTGACAGATCGTGATTACAGGTGTATTCTGTATTGAGGTATAGTGACAGATCATGATTACAGGTGGATTCGGTATTGAGGTATAGTGAGAGATCGTGATTACAGGTGCATCCTGTATTGACGTATAGTGACAGAGATCATGATTACAGGTGGATTCTGTATTGAGGTATAGTGACAGATCGTGATTACAGGTGCATTCTGTATTGACGTATAGTGACAGAGATCATGATTACAGGTGGATTCTGTATTGAGGTATAATGACAGATCATGATTACAGGTGTATTCTGTATTGAGGTATAATGACAGATCGTGATTACAGGTGTATTCTGTATTGACGTATAGTGACAGATCATGATTACAGTTGTATTCTGTATTGAGGTATAATGACAGATCGTGATTACAGGTGTATTCTGTATTGACGTATAGTGACAGATCATGATTACAGGTGTATTCTGTATTGAGGTATAGTGATAGATCATGATTACAGGTGTATTCTGTATTGAGGTACAGTGACAGAGATCATGATTACAGGTAGATTCTGTATTGAGGTATAGTGACAGATCGTGATTACAGGTGGATTCTGTATTGAGATATAGTGACAGAGATCATGATTACAGGTAGATTCTGTATTGAGGTATAGTGACAGATCGTGATTACAGGTGTATTCTGTATTGAGGTATAGTGACAGATCCTGATTACAGGTGGATTCTGTATTGAGGTATAGTGACAGATCATGATTACAGGTAGATTCTGTATTGAGGTATAGTGACAGATCGTGATTACAGGTGTATTCTGTATTGAGGTATAGTGACAGATCCTGATTACAGGTGGATTCTGTATTGAGGTATAGTGACAGATCATGATTACAGGTAGATTCTGTATTGAGGTATAGTGACAGATCGTGATTACAGGTGTATTCTGTAATGAGGTATAGTGACAGATCCTGATTACAGGTGGATTCTGTATTGAGATATAGTGACAGATCATGATTACAGGTGGATTCTGTATTGAGATATAGTGACAGATCGTGATTACAGGTGGATTCTGTATTGAGGTATAGTGACAGATCATGATAACAGGTAGATTCTGTATTGAGGTATAGTGACAGATCGTGATTACAGGTAGATTCTGTATTGAGGTATAGTGACAGATCGTGATTACAGGTGTATTCTGTATCGAGGTATAGTGACAGATCGTGATTACAGGTGTATTCTGTATTGAGATATAGTGACAGATCCTGATTACAGGTGGATTCTGTATTGAGGTATAGTGACAGATCCTGATTACAGGTGGATTCTGTATTGAGGTATAGTGACAGATCCTGATTACAGGTGGATTCTGTATTGAGGTATAGTGACAGATCCTGATTACAGGTGTATTCTGTATTGAGGTATAGTGATAGATCATGATTACAGGTGGATTCTGTATTGAGATATAGTGACAGAGATCATGATTACAGGTGGATTCTGTATTGAGGTATAGTGACAGATCGTGATTACAGGTGTATTCTGTATTGAGGTATAGTGACAGATCATGATTACAGGTGGATTCTGTATTGAGGTATAGTGACAGATCCTGATTACAGGTGGATTCTGTATTGAGGTATAGTGACAGATCCTGATTACAGGTGGATTCTGTATTGAGGTATAGTGACAGAGATGTAATAAGCAGGAGACACCCACCGACGCATTTAACTGATAGATTTCTCTTATTTAATGCATTTGCTGCAATGTTTTTTTGCTGGTGAAATAATGATCATATGAAAAGCTGTGGGTGATGGAGAAAAAGACCAACTCACTTCCTCACTGGAGCTGGAGGACTCAGAGCTCCAGTCGGGGGGACACTTCTGCTGGCCGCAAAGAATCCCATGATTTCTCTCGGGCTGAGTTTGCCAGGACCATGGCCGGTAAGGTGTCTGCCTCCTCTGTCCGGTCTCTATGCCAACAGTGGGGCCCTGCTGCTGCGCAAGACACAATAATCACAGCCCAATAGCATTATCAGAGCTGTATACACCATGACTTAAATATCACATCACTAAAAGCAGTGTTTGGGTGATACAGTCACAGTATAAGCAGTGTTTGGGTGATACAGTCACAGTATAAGCAGTGTTTGGGTGATACAGTCACAGTATAAGCAGTGTTTGGGTGATACAGTCACAGTATAAGCAGTGTTTGGGTTATACAGTCACAGTATAAGCAGTGTTTAGGTGACACAGTCACAGTCCAAGCAGTGTTTGGGTGATACAGTCACAGTATGTGCAGTGTTTGGGTGATACAGTCACAGTATAAGCAGTGTTTGGGTGATACAGTCACAGTATAAGCAGTGTTTAGGTGATACAGTCACAGTATAAGCAGTGTTTAGGTGATACAGTCACAGTATAAGCAGTGTTTGGGTGATACAGTCACAGTATAAGCAGCGTTTAGGTGATACAGTCACAGTATAAGCAGTGTTTGGGTGATACAGTCACAGTATAAGCAGTGTTTGGGTGATACAGTCACAGTATAAGCAGTGTTTGGGTGATACAGTCACAGTATAAGCAGTGTTTAGGTGATACAGTCACAGTATAAGCAGTGTTTAGGTGATACAGTCACAGTATAAGCAGTGTTTAGGTGATACAGTCACAGTATAAGCAGTGTTTGGGTGATACAGTCACAGTATAAGCAGTGTTTGGGTGATACAGTCACAGTATAAGCAGTGTTTGGGTGATACAGTCACAGTATGAGCAGTGTTTGGGTGACACAGTCACAGTATAAGCAGTGTTTAGGTGATACAGTCACAGTATAAGCAGTGTTTGGGTGATACAGTCACAGTATAAGCAGTGTTTGGGTGATACAGTCACAGTATAAGCAGTGTTTGGGTGATACAGTCACAGTATAAGCAGTGTTTGGGTGATACAGTCACAGTATAAGCAGTGTTTGGGTGATACAGTCACAGTATAAGCAGTGTTTGGGTGATACAGTCACAGTATGAGCAGTGTTTGGGTGATACAGTCACAGTATAAGCAGTGTTTGGGTGATACAGTCACAGTATAAGCAGTGTTTGGGTTATACAGTCACAGTATAAGCAGTGTTTAGGTGATACAGTCACAGTATAAGCAGTGTTTGGGTGATACAGTCACAGTAAAAGCAGTGTTTAGGTGATACAGTCACAGTATAAGCAGTGTTTGGGTGATACAGTCACAGTATAAGCAGTGTTTAGGTGATACAGTCACAGTATAAGCAGTGTTTAGGTGATACAGTCACAGTATAAGCAGTGTTTAGGTGATACAGTCACAGTATAAGCAGTGTTTGGGTGATACAGACACGGTATAAGCAGTGTATGGGTGATAGAGTCACGGTATAAGCAGAGTTTAGGTGATACAGTCACGGTATAAGCAGTGTTTAGGTGATACAGTCACAGTATAAGCAGTGTTTAGGTGATACAGTCACAGTATAAGCAGCGTTTGGGTGACACAGTCACAGTATAAGCAGTGTTTGGGTGATACAGTCACAGTATAAGCAGTGTTTAGGTGATACAGTCACAGTATAAGCAGTGTTTAGGTGATACAGTCACAGTATAAGCAGTGTTTTGGTGATACAGTCACAGTATAAGCAATGTTTGGGTGATACAGTCACAGTATAAACAGTGTTTAGGTGACACAGTCACAGTATAAGCAGTGTTTGGGTGATAATTTAGCAGAGAGGGGATCATTTAGCAGAGAGGGGATCATTTAGCACTGATAAGAATTCCTGTTCTGATGCAGCTGCCAAGTTTTTGTTTTAGGAAATTCCCAACCTAATGAAACCATCCCAAGCAAAGGTCAGGAGAACAGATTCCCATCAGGAAGCTCCCTCCCTGGGAACCACAGACCTCAGTCTGACCCACAGCCTCATTGGCTGACAGTATTATTCCCAGATGCAGTAACAAGGCCCAGTCACAGGGTCTTTCTTCCAAGCAATATATGTTACGGTGTAAGAATCACATTCAGCTGAATAAAGAATATTTCAATTCCTTTCTCAGTTCCCTGCAATTATTTCAATCTGTCCTGATATAGCCGGCCCTATAGGATGTAACCTATTATATAGGGAACATGGCCGGCCCTATAGGATGTAACTTATTATATAGCGAACATAGCTGGCCCTATAGGATGTAACCTATTATATAGCTAACATGGCCAGCCCTATAGGATGTAACCTATTATATAGCTAACATGGCCAGCCCTATAGGATGTAACCTATTATATAGCTAACATGGCCGGCCCTATAGGATGTAACCTATTATATAGCTAACATGGCCAGCCCTATAGGATGTAACCTATTATATAGCTAACATGGCCAGCCCTATAGGATGTAACCTATTATATAGCTAACATGGCCGGCCCTATAGGATGTAACCTATTATATAGGGAACATGGCCAGCCCTATAGGATGTAACCTATTATATAGGGCACATGGCCGGCCCTATAGGATGTAACCTATTATATAGCTAACATGGCCAGCCCTATAGGATGTAACCTATTATATAGGGCACATGGCCGGCCCTATAGGATGTAACCTATTATATAGGGCACATGGCCGGCCCTATAGGATGTAACCTATTATATAGCTAACATGGCCAGCCCTATAGGATGTAACCTATTATATAGGGCACATGGCCGGCCCTATAGGATGTAACCTATTATATAGGGCACATGGCCGGCCCTATAGGATGTAACCTATTATATAGCTAACATGGCCAGCCCTATAGGATGTAACCTATTATATAGGGCACATGGCCGGCCCTATAGGATGTAACCTATTATATAGCGAACATGGCCAGCCCTATAGGATGTAACCTATTATATAGGGCACATGGCCGGCCCTATAGGATGTAACCTATTATATAGCTAACATGG
Source organism: Pelodytes ibericus (assembly GCA_036172795.1). Classification (NCBI taxonomy): domain Eukaryota; kingdom Metazoa; phylum Chordata; class Amphibia; order Anura; family Pelodytidae; genus Pelodytes; species Pelodytes ibericus. Next base: position 226,093,797 of record CM069859.1, read on the forward strand.
CCAGCCCTATAGGATGTAACCTATTATATAGGGAACATGGACGGCCCTATAGGATGTAACATATTATATAGGGAACATGGCCGGCCCTATAGGATGTAACCTATTATATAGGGAACATGGCCGGCCCTATACGATGTAACCTATTATATAGGGAACATGGCTGGCCCTATAGGATGTAACCTATTATATAGGGAACATGGCCGGCCCTATAGGATGTAACCTATTATATAGCGAACATGGCTGGCCCTATAGGATGTAACCTATTATATAGCGAACATGGCCGGCCCTATAGGATGTAACCTATTATATAGGGAACATGGCCGGCCCTATAGGATGTAACATATTATATAGGGAACATGGCCGGCCCTATAGGATGTAACCTATTATATAGGGAACATGGCCAGCCCTATAGGATGTAACCTATTATATAGGGAACATGGCCGGCACTATAGGATGTAACCTATTATATAGGGAACATGGTCGGCCCAATACGATGTAACCTATTATATAGCGAACATGGCCAGTCCTATAGGATGTAACCTATTATATAGCGAACATGGCCAGCCCTATAGGATGTAACTTATTATATAGCGAACATAGCTGGCCCTATAGGATGTAACCTATTATATAGCGAACATGGCTGGCCCTATAGGATGTAACCTATTATATAGCGAACATGGCCGGCCCTATAGGATGTAACATATTATATAGCAAACATAGCCGGCCCTATAGGATGTAACATATTATATAGCGAACATGGCCGGCCGAATAGGATGTAACCTATTATATAGTGAACATGGCCAAACCTATAGGATGTAAACTACCATATAGCGAACATAGCCAGCCCTATAGGATGTAAACTACCATATAGCGAACATAGCCAGCCCTATAGGATGTAAACTAACATATAGCGAACATAGCCAGCCCTATAGGATGTAAACTACCATATAGCGAACATAGCCAGCCCTATAGGATTTAAACTACTATATAGCGAACATAGCCAGCCCTATAGGATGTAACCTACTATATAGCGAACATAGCCAGCCCTATAGGAAGTAACCTACTATATAGCGAACATAGCCAGCCCTATAGTTCCTCAGTTCCTGCCTGAGGAACACAGCAACCACAGACGTACGTTCCATCCTTTATTGGCCTCGGCAGTGTGGTACGGTTGGTATCCCTCTAGGTGCAGCGAGCTAGGGACCCATGTCTGGGCATACCCCAATAAATTACAAACACAAAAAAGGATTAAACCTCTGGTGTCGCCGCTGGTTATTTGCTGTACTGCAGGTAAAATAATTTCTACATTTCCCTCCTTCCCAGGTGTGACGAAGTGCCCTTCGCCACTTGGTCCTGGAGAGGCCTGTTTGCCAGCCTCCTCCCCTGTGACTATGGCCCTGGGGTATGTGGCCCTTTAAATATGCCCCAAAAAGCCAACGTTTGAACTACTGGGGGGAATTGTTTGATTTTTAGTTATGTTCATATTTAAAGTATGCTGATTCTGAAAATGTATGTTTTATGTGAATGTGATGCAAGTTATTAATATTGTGTAAAACCTGTATATTTTAGCTTGGAGATAATTGAGCTGATACAAAGGTTAACTCAATTATCTCCCAAGCAGAGGAATGTACTGTAATTACTAGGATCCAAGTCTTTGTCCTATTCCCTGTGCTTTCCCCAAGTTAAGATTGGATCCTATCTTTAATCCCTGTTTTTGTCACCTCTCCCATTGTCTTATGTAAGTCATTTAGTTTCCTGTGTGTATCTGAGCTGGGCACCTTTGTATCCTGAAAGGTGTGAGGCAGGATTTCCCTTTGTATGTCCTTAGGTTAAATTATAATCCTGTTATAGTTCCTTTGTCTAATCTGGTTTGTCAAGATGTTCAACATGTATATATTCTGTGTTTCTGAATCATTAAACAGTTCTGGTCAGTTCTTGTTTGACCTTCAAATCGCAGCCTTGACTCGTTTTGTGGGGAAAGAGTATCCTAGCTGTAAAATAGCTAGTGGGATTGATCTACACTGACAAGATCCATCTGGATATCGAAACAAAGTGGCTTCTCTCTCTCTCTAAACTGGGATCCAGACTTTCTAGCGGTCCAGCTTCCAGCTAGCCTGGGAGTAACCGTAACACCAGGGGTATCAGAGGCATTATTATAAATCAAACACAACTCTACGAACACCAAGCCAGAAAGCATGAAGCTGCAGTACCCGGGTCAGGAGGCTGCAATGTATTCTCTGCAGTTCTTATCATTCAGATGTACTAAGGTGAGAGACTCTACACAGTGCTGCAGGAATCACACTGAATCACACTGAAGTTAAAGCCTGAGTATCGCATCATTCCCCCTCCTTAGATCTTCTTACCCTCGCCAACAGCGTAATCCCTGGGATGGGGGTCACTTTAATACCACAGCACCCGAGACAGGGGTCAGCGATGGAGTTTGGTTCTGTGCCAATTTCTGCAAATTCAGCTTTCCTGGAAACAGATTTCCCAATGGAGTTTGTAACATCTCGACTGGTAATCTGGCTACCCTGAGGAGAGAGACAATAATACCAGCCAGCAAGCTCAACCAACCAGAAACCTTTATATAATGTGACTGGGTTACAGGTTATATTGCTGGGGAGTCTGTGATACACTCACATACTGCACCTTACTGTGATACACTCACACACTGCACATTACTGTGATACACTCACACACGGCACATTACTGTGATACACTCACACACTGCACATTACTGTGATACACTCACACACTGCCCATTACTGTGATACACTCACACGCTGCCCATTACTGTGATACACTCACACGCTGCCCATTACTGTGATACACTCACACACTGCCCATTACTGTGATACACTCACACACTGCCCATTACTGTGATACACTCACACACACTGCACATTACTGTGATACACTCACACACTGCACATTACTGTGATACACTCACACACTGCACATTACTGTGATACACTCACACACGCTGCACATTACTGTGATACACTCACACACTGCACATTACTGTGATACACTCACACACTGCACATTACTGTGATACACTCACACACTGCACATTACTGTGATACACTCACACACTGCACATTACTGTGATACACTCACACACGGCACATTACTGTGATACACTCACACACTGCACATTACTGTGATACACTCACACACTGCCCATTACTGTGATACACTCACACGCTGCCCATTACTGTGATACACTCACACGCTGCCCATTACTGTGATACACTCACATACTGCACATTACTGTGATACACTCACACACTGCCCATTACTGTGATACACTCACACACACTGCACATTACTGTGATACACTCACACACCGCACAATACTGTGATACACTCACACGCTGCACATTACTGTGATACACTCACACACGCTGCACATTACTGTGATACACTCACACACTGCACATTACTGTGATACACTCACATACTGCACATTACTGTGATACACTCACATACTGCACATTACTGTGATACACTCACACACTGCACATTACTGTGATACACTCACACACGCTGCACATTACTGTGATACACTCACACACGCTGCACATTACTGTGATACACTCACACGCTGCCCATTACTGTGATACACTCACACACTGCACATTACTGTGATACACTCACACACTGCACATTACTGTGATACACTCACACACTGCACATTACTGGGATACACTCACACACTGCACATTACTGTGATACACTCACACACTGCACATTACTGTGATACACTCACACACTGCCCATTACTGTGATACACTCACACGCTGCCCATTACTGTGATACACTCACACGCTGCCCATTACTGTGATACACTCACACGCTGCCCATTACTGTGATACACTCACACGCTGCCCATTACTGTGATACACTCACACGCTGCCCATTACTGTGATACACTCACACGCTGCCCATTACTGTGATACACTCACACGCTGCCCATTACTGTGATACACTCACACACACTGCACATTACTGTGATACACTCACACACTGCACATTACTGTGATACACTCACATACTGCACATTACTGTGATACACTCCACGCTGCACATTACTGTGATACACTCACACACTGCACATTACTGTGATACACTCACACACTGCACATTACTGTGATACACTCACACACTGCCCATTACTGTGACACACTCACACACTGCCCATTACTGTGATACACTCACACACTGCCCATTACTGTGATACACTCACACGCTGCCCATTACTGTGATACACTCACACGCTGCCCATTACTGTGATACACTCACACGCTGCCCATTACTGTGATACACTCACACGCTGCACCTTACTGTGATACACTCACACGCTGCCCATTACTGTGATACACTCACACGCTACCCATTACTGTGATACACTCACACGCTGCACCTTACTGGGATACACTCACACACTGCACCTTACTGGGATACACTCACATACTGCACATTACTGTGATACACTCACACACTACACATTACTTTGATACACTCACATACTGCACATTACTGTGATACACTCACACACTGCACATTACTGTGATACACTCACACACTGCACATTACTGTGATACACTCACACACTGCACATTACTGTGATACACTCACACGCTGCACATTACTGTGATACACTCACACACTGCACATTACTGTGATACACTCACACACTGCACATTACTGTGATACACTCACACACTGCACATTACTGTGATACACTCACACGCTGCACATTACTGTGATACACTCACACACTGCACATTACTGTGATACACTCACACACTGCACATTACTGTGATACACTCACACACTGCACGTTACTGTGATACACTCACACACTGCACATTACTGTGATACACTCACACACTGCACATTACTGTGATACACTCACACACTGGACATTACTGTGACACAGTCACACACTGCACATTACTGTGATACACTCACACGCTGCACATTACTGTGATACACTCACACACACTGCACATTACTGTGATACACTCACACACTGCACATTACTGTGATACACTCACACACTGCACATCACTGTGATACACTCACACGCTGCACATTACTGTGATACACTCACACACTGCACATTACTGTGACACACTCACACACTGCACATTACTGTGATACACTCACACGCTGCACATTACTGTGACACACTCACACACTGCACATTACTGTGATACACTCACACACTGCACATTACTGTGATACACTCACACACTGCACATTACTGTGATACACTCACACACTGCCCATTACTGTGATACACTCACACGCTGCCCATTACTGTGATACACTCACACGCTGCCCATTACTGTGATACACTCACACGCTGCACCTTACTGTGATACACTCACACGCTGCCCAATACTGTGATACACTCACACACTACCCATTACTGTGATACACTCACACGCTGCACCTTACTGGGATACACTCACACGCTGCACCTTACTGGGATACACTCACATACTGCACATTACTGTGATACACTCACACACTGCACATTACTTTGATACACTCACATACTGCACATTACTGTGATACACTCACACACTGCACATTACTGTGATACACTCACACACTGCACATTACTGTGATACACTAACACGCTGCACATTGCTGTGATACACTCACACACTGCACATTACTGTGATACACTCACACACTGCACATTACTGTGATACACTCACACACTGCACATTACTGTGATACACTCACACGCTGCACATTACTGTGATACACTCACACGCTGCACATTACTGTGATACACTCACACACTGCACATTACTGTGATACACTCACACACTGCACGTTACTGTGATACACTCACACACTGCACATTACTGTGATACACTCACACACTGCACGTTACTGTGATACACTCACACACTGCACATTACTGTGATACACTCACACACTGGACATTACTGTGACACACTCACACACTGCACATTACTGTGATACACTCACACGCTGCACATTACTGTGATACACTCACACGCTGCACATTACTGTGATACACTCACACACACTGCACATTACTGTGATACACTCACACACTGCACATCACTGTGATACACTCACACGCTGCACATTACTGTGATACACTCACACACTGCACATTACTGTGACACACTCACACACTGCACATTACTGTGATACACTCACATGCTGCACATTACTGTGACACACTCACACACTGCACATTACTGTGATACACTCACACACTGCACATTACTGTGATACACTCACACGCTGCACATTACTGTGATACTCACATGCTGCACATTACTGTGATACACTCACACGCTGCCCATTACTGTGATACACTCACACGCTGCACCTTACTGTGATACACTCACACGCTGCCCATTACTGTGATACACTCACACGCTACCCATTACTGTGATACACTCACACGCTGCACCTTACTGGGATACACTCACACACTGCACCTTACTGGGATACACTCACATACTGCACATTACTGTGATACACTCACACACTACACATTACTTTGATACACTCACATACTGCACATTACTGTGATACACTCACACACTGCACATTACTGTGATACACTCACACACTGCACATTACTGTGATACACTCACACACTGCACATTACTGTGATACACTCACACGCTGCACATTACTGTGATACACTCACACACTGCACATTACTGTGATACACTCACACACTGCACATTACTGTGATACACTCACACACTGCACATTACTGTGATACACTCACACGCTGCACATTACTGTGATACACTCACACACTGCACATTACTGTGATACACTCACACACTGCACATTACTGTGATACACTCACACACTGCACGTTACTGTGATACACTCACACACTGCACGTTACTGTGATACACTCACACACTGCACATTACTGTGATACACTCACACACTGCACATTACTGTGATACACTCACACACTGGACATTACTGTGACACAGTCACACACTGCACATTACTGTGATACACTCACACGCTGCACATTACTGTGATACACTCACACACACAAACACATTACTGTGATACACTCACACACTGCACATTACTGTGATACACTCACACACTGCACATCACTGTGATACACTCACACGCTGCACATTACTGTGATACACTCACACACTGCACATTACTGTGACACACTCACACACTGCACATTACTGTGATACACTCACACGCTGCACATTACTGTGACACACTCACACACTGCACATTACTGTGATACACTCACACACTGCACATTACTGTGATACACTCACACACTGCACATTACTGTGATACACTCACACACTGCACATTACTGTGATACACTCACACACTGCCCATTACTGTGATACACTCACACGCTGCCCATTACTGTGATACACTCACACGCTGCCCATTACTGTGATACACTCACACGCTGCACCTTACTGTGATACACTCACACGCTGCCCATTACTGTGATACACTCACACACTACCCATTACTGTGATACACTCACACGCTGCACCTTACTGGGATACACTCACACGCTGCACCTTACTGGGATACACTCACATACTGCACATTACTGTGATACACTCACACACTACACATTACTTTGATACACTCACATACTGCACATTACTGTGATACACTCACACACTGCACATTACTGTGATACACTCACACACTGCACATTACTGTGATACACTAACACGCTGCACATTGCTGTGATACACTCACACACTGCACATTACTGTGATACACTCACACACTGCACATTACTGTGATACACTCACACACTGCACATTACTGTGATACACTCACACGCTGCACATTACTGTGATACACTCACACGCTGCACATTACTGTGATACACTCACACACTGCACATTACTGTGATACACTCACACACTGCACGTTACTGTGATACACTCACACACTGCACATTACTGTGATACACTCACACACTGCACGTTACTGTGATACACTCACACACTGGACATTACTGTGATACACTCACACACTGGACATTACTGTGACACACTCACACACTGCACATTACTGTGATACACTCACACGCTGCACATTACTGTGATACACTCACACGCTGCACATTACTGTGATACACTCACACACACTGCACATTACTGTGATACACTCACACACTGCACATCACTGTGATACACTCACACGCTGCACATTACTGTGATACACTCACACACTGCACATTACTGTGACACACTCACACACTGCACATTACTGTGATACACTCACATGCTGCACATTACTGTGACACACTCACACACTGCACATTACTGTGATACACTCACACACTGCACATTACTGTGATACACTCACACGCTGCACATTACTGTGATACTCACACGCTGCACATTACTGTGATACACTCACACACTGCACATTACTGTGATACACTCACACACTGCACATTACTGTGATACACTCACACACTGCACATTACTGTGATACACTCACACACTGCACATTACTGTGATACACTCACACACTGCACATTACTGTGATACACTCACACACTGCACATTACTGTGACACACTCACACACTGCACATTACTGTGATACACTCACACACTGCACATTACTGTGACACACTCACACACTGCACATTACTGTGATACACTCACACACTGCACATTACTGTGATACACTCACACACTGCACATTACTGTGATACTCACACACTGCACATTACTGTGATACACTCACACACTGCACATTACTGTGATACACTCACACACTGCACATTACTGTGATACACTCACACACTGCACATTACTGTGATACACTCACACACTGCACGTTACTGTGATACAATCACACACTGCACGTTACTGTGATACACTCACACACTGCACATTACTGTGATACACTCACATGCTGCACCTTACTGGGATACACTCACACACACTGCACATTACTGTGATACACACACACACTGCCCATTACTGTGATACACACACACACTGCACATTACTGTGATACACTCACATGCTGCACATTACTGTGACACACTCACACACTGCACATTACTGTGATACACTCACACACTGCACATTACTGTGATACACTCACACGCTGCACATTACTGTGATACTCACATGCTGCACATTACTGTGATACACTCACACACTGCACATTACTGTGATACACTCACACACTGCACATTACTGTGATACACTCACACACTGCACATTACTGTGATACACTCACACACTGCACATTACTGTGATACACTCACACACTGCACATTACTGTGATACACTCACACACTGCACATTACTGTGACACACTCACACACTGCACATTACTGTGATACACTCACACACTGCACATTACTGTGACACACTCACACACTGCACATTACTGTGATACACTCACACACTGCACATTACTGTGATACACTCACACACTGCACATTACTGTGATACTCACACACTGCACATTACTGTGATACACTCACACACTGCACATTACTGTGATACACTCACACACTGCACATTACTGTGATACACTCACACACTGCACGTTACTGTGATACACTCACACACTGCACGTTACTGTGATACAATCACACACTGCACGTTACTGTGATACACTCACACACTGCACATTACTGTGATACACTCACACGCTGCACCTTACTGGGATACACTCACACACACTGCACATTACTGTGATACACACACACACTGCCCATTACTGTGATACACACACACACTGCACATTACTGTGATACACTCACATGCTGCACCTTACTGGGATACACTCACACACACTGCACATTACTGTGATACACTCACACGCTGCACATTACTGTGATACACTCACACGCTGCACATTACTGTGATACACTCACACGCTGCACATTACTGTGATACACTCACACACTGCACATTACTGTGATACACTCACATGCTGCACATTACTGTGACACACTCACACCGCACGTAACTGTGCAGCTCACACAATATATAAACATGAATGTAATGAGATCCACGTGAGTTTTACGCTGAGTTGTGTCCACTCACTCTGGGCGTCTCTCCAGTACCACAGCACCCAAGGCAGCCATGTTGAAATCCAGGGTTTAGGGTGGGCGGAGTTCCCACCTCTACCTCGCCAGCGACCTGCACAGGACACAGAATACAGATATTTTAATGGAGACTCATCCTCTACCTCTAAAGATACACGGGAGATATAGAGAGCAGAGGGTTAAAGAACCAATAACGTTAGTTCTCCTTCTAGAGCAAAAGATGCCAAATTAGAGTCACTCTCTCATTCAGCCATACTCCTTGGACTTAGTGTCCACAGTGTGCGAGAGTCAAACTAAAACACATCCAGGCTGCCGTCTCATCGAGAGAGACTGGCGTGTCTGCTTAACACAGTGTTGGCTAACCTTGGCACTGCACATGTTTGTGAAGTACATATCCCATGGTGCTCAACCTTATGACTGAGCGTAATGAGACATGTACTTCTGAAACATCTGCAGTGCCAAGGTTAGCCATCACTTGCCTAGGATATGCTGAAGACTTTCTAGCTGGGCCAGTTCATGGCAGGACCTGCTGCGGCACAGCCACAAAGCACAGACTCCCCGCTGTATACATTAGTTACACATGCTAACATCCCCAGCTGCCTGTGCCCCCTGTTTACACGTGACCCCTCATTGTGTTGGCAGAAAATGCATCAAACAAGTGAAATGTGTGACGTCTCATGCTTATGACATCACCTGTGGCTTGATATGCAAATGAAGGGATACTCAGTAGGGATCGTATAATTTACATATCAAGCCGCACGCGATGTGATCCGCAGTTATTCTGTCAGTCAGGCGGGGAATGGAAGCTTTTCAGCAGTAATACTAACAGAGACCCTCCCAGCTCTGATATTATGGGGTCTCGAAATCCATGTATTTACTGCAATCCCCTAATACAATGTGCAGATAATTCTCTGCATTCACAGTGTAAGCCGGGTTTAGTCGACCTTTACGTCTGAAATTGCCTTGTCAATTCCCTCTCTCACGAATACCGGCCTAGATGCCCTATTGAGGGTAATGCACAGAGGTGAAATCTGGGACCAGGCTGTATAAGTGGTGCAGTAACCATGGGAACCCGTGGAAGGTTACCGCCAGCCGTGGGTGGGCAGACCCCCCCATGTATTACCCAGATCCAGTGCTGTACTCCCCCGGCACGCTCCAATGTATTTACAGCAATCTGTAGGAAAGCTGGCGTCTTGCTTACCAGGAAGGCCAGGGATCTGTGGCCCAGGTTGTAGGACCAGGGCTGTTTCCGTATCCCCCCTCTCTGACCGGATCGTAGGGGCTGGCTGGGCCGAGCTCTCCGTTTGAATGTCACACGCGGGGTGGAGCTTTGCATCTGAAAGCATTGGGGGGAGAGGGGCAGTGAATATATCTATCATTCCAGTGTAACGTTCTATCAGTGGAGCAATCAGCAGATCATCTCAATGGTTCCCATGGAGACTGCTCCATATGCACAGCTCTTTGCATATAGAGTTTGTGGGTCTCGTGTTACACACCTTGTCACTCTCAGCCATCGCAATCACACTGACAGCGGCCAACACCAAGAGCACAACCGCCACAGGTCGTCTCAGGATCAGGAGGTCCATAGTGGCAGGGGGTCCAAAGGATGGACAGGGAGGAGAACGACCCAGGGGGCAGCCACAGAGCTGTACTATTCCAATGTAAACAGAATGAGTGTCAGAGCGAATAAACACAGACAGACGGGAACGAGCAGCACAACAAGAACGTTTACAGCTTTACACCAGAGTCGATTCTTATACAGAGGAATTACAGAGTTTTATTACTGTGATCCACTCGCACCCTCCACGTTACTGTGATCCACTCGCACCCTCCACGTTACTGTGATCCACTCGCACCCTCCACGTTACTGTGATCCACTCACACCCTCCACGTTACTGTGATCCACTCACACACTCCACGTTACTGTGATCCACTCACACACTCCACGTTACTGTGATCCACTCACACACTCCACGTTACTGTGATCCACTCACACCCTCCACGTTACTGTGATCCACTCACACACTCCACGTTACTGTGATCCACTCACACACTCCACGTTACTGTGATCCACTCACACACTCCACGTTACTGTGATCCACTCACACACTCCACGTTACTGTGATCCACTCACACATTCCACGTTACTGTGATCCACTCACACACTCCACGTTACTGTGATCCACTCACACACTCCACGTTACTGTGATCCACTCGCACGCTCCACGTTACTGTGATCCACTCGCACGCTCCACGTTACTGTGATCCACTCGCACACTCCACGTTACTGTGATCCACTCGCACGCTCCACGTTACTGTGATCCACTCGCACACTCCATGTTACTGTGATCCACTCACACACTCCATGTTACTGTGATCCACTCACACACTCCATGTTACTGTGATCCACTCACACACTCCACGTTACTGTGATCCACTCACATATTCCACGTTACTGTGATCCACTCACACACTCCCCGTTACTGTGATCCACTCACACACTCCACGTTACTGTGATCCACTCGCACGCTCCACGTTACTGTGATCCACTCGCACACTCCACGTTACTGTGATCCACTCACACACTCCATGTTACTGTGATCCACTCACACACTCCATGTTACTGTGATCCACTCACACACTCCATGTTACTGTGATCCACTCACACACTCCATGTTACTGTGATCCACTCACACACTCCATGTTACTGTGATCCACTCACACACACCACGTCACTGTGATCCACTCACACACTCCACATTACTGTGATCCACTCGCACGCGCTGTGCGTTACTGTGAGTTTTATTGCTGTGGAGTCTGATACACTCACTCGTACGTTGCACATTACTGTGAGTTTTATTGCTGTGGAGTCTGATACACTCACTCGTACGTTGCACATTACTGTGAGTCTTATTGCTGTGGAGTCTGATACACTCACACACTGCACATTACTGGGAGTTTTATTGCTGTGGAGTCTGTGATACGCTCACACCCTGCACATTACTGTGAGTTTTATTGCTGGGGAGTCTGTGATACACTCACACACTGCACATTACTGTGAGTTTTATTGCTGGGGAGTCTGTGATACACTCACACACTGCACATTACTGTGAGTTTTATTACTGTGGAGTCTGTGATACACTCACACACTGCACATTACTGGGAGTTTTATTACTGTGGAGTCTGTGATACACTCACACACTGCACATTACTGGGAGTTTTATTACTGTGGAGTCTGTGATACACTCACACGCTGCACATTACTGGGAGTTTTATTGCTGTGGAGTCTGTGATACACTCACACACTGCACATTACTGGGAGTTTTATTGCTGTGGAGTCTGTGATACACTCACACACCGCACATTACTGTAAGTTTTATTGCTGTGGAGGCTGTGATACACGCACACGCCGCACATTACTGTGAGTTTTATTGCTGGGGAGTCTGTGATACACTCACACACTGCACATTACTGTGAGTTTTATTGCTGGGGAGTCTGTGATACACTCACACACTGCACATTACTGTGAGTTTTATTACTGTGGAGTCTGTGATACACTCACACACTGCACATTACTGGGAGTTTTATTACTGTGGAGTCTGTGATACACTCACACACTGCACATTACTGGGAGTTTTATTACTGTGGAGTCTGTGATACACTCACACGCTGCACATTACTGGGAGTTTTATTGCTGTGGAGTCTGTGATACACTCACACACTGCACATTACTGGGAGTTTTATTGCTGTGGAGTCTGTGATACACTCACACACCACACATTACTGTAAGTTTTATTGCTGTGGAGGCTGTGATACACGCACACGCCGCACATTACTGTGAGTTTTATTGCTGTGGAGTATTTGATACACTCACACGCTGCACATTACTGGGAGTTTTATTGCTGTGGAGTCTGTGATACACTCACACACTGCACATTACTGGGAGTTTTATTGCTGGGGAGTCTGTGATACACTCACACACTGCACATTACTGTTAGTTTTATTGCTGTGGAGTCTGTGATACACTCACACGCTGCACATTACTGTGAGTTTCATTGCTGGGGAGTCTGTGATACACTCACACGCTGCACATTACTGGGAGTTTTATTGCTGTGGAGTCTGTGATACACTCACACACTGCACATTACTGTGAGATTTATTGCTGTGGAGTCTGTGATACACTCACACGCTGCACATTACTGTGAGTTTTATTGCTGGGGAGTCTGTGATACACTCACACGCTGCACATTACTGGGAGTTTTATTGCTGTGGAGTCTGTGATACACTCACACACTGCACATTACTGTGAGTTTTATTGCTGGGGAGTCTGTGATACACTCACACGCTGCACATTACTGTGAGTCTTATTGCTGTGGAGTCTGATACACTCACACGCTGCACATTACTGGGAGTTTTATTGCTGTGGAGTCTGTGATACACTCACACACTGCACATTACTGTGAGTTTTATTGCTGGGGAGTCTGTGATACACTCACACACTGCACATTACTGTGAGTTTTATTGCTGTGGAGTCTGTGATACACTCACACACTGCACATTACTGTGAGTTTTATTGCTGGGGAGTCTGTGATACACTCACACACTGCACATTACTGTGAGTTTTATTGCTGGGGAGTCTGTGATACACTCACACACTGCACATTACTGTGAGTTTTATTGCTGGGGAGTCGGTGATACACTCACACACTGCACATTACTGTGAGTTTTATTGCTGGGGAGTCTGTGATACACTCACACACTGCACATTACTGTGAGTTTTATTGCTGTGGAGTCTGTGATACACTCACACACTGCACATTACTGTGAGTTTTATTGCTGGGGAGTCTGTGATACACTCACATGCTGCACATTACTGTGAGTAGAAGATCAGGTAGGAATTAGCAGTAAGACAATACGTCTAAACAAGTTTCCCCATGGGAGGTACAAAGAGCACTATTAGCAATATGTAAGGCCAGTGTCAGGAGTAAAATACACATCCCGTCTGCTCTGTGACCCAGTAAGCCAGGGGATTCATTTACTGGACAAACAAATCCCAATCTGTGTGATATTCGGAATGTGGGGAGTTTGCAAGAAAAAAACCAACAAATTGTAACTTTTCCACTAAGTCTAAATCTCATCCAGATGAGAATCCAGAGCATTAGTTATAGGAGTGAGACTCTGCTGGTCTATCACACATCATGTGGCTTGATCACAAAACAGTAACCCTTTATATTCCACAGAATATTGAGCAGTTTGTAAAAGTGACTTTACATTAGAAGAAATCTTGATCCACATACTGTGTTTGAAAGACTCTGAACTACAACTCCCACACTCAGCCAGCCAATTATTAGATATTATTGTTATTAAACCTCTTGAAAGTCAGAGGTATCGCTCTTCTGACACACAAAGTGTTAACGCAGAGTGAAACCGGTTAGTATTACAGAGCAAAGACTCTAAACATGTCCTCCCCCTGATAGAGCTATACAGAGCAAAGACTCTAAACATGTCCACCCCTGATAGAGCTATACAGAGCAAAGAGTCTAAACAACATGTCCACCCCCTGATAGAGCTATACAGAGCAAAGACTCTAAACAACATGTCCGCCCCCTGATACAGCTATACAGAGCAAAGACTCTAAACAACATGTCCGCCCCCTGATAGAGCTATACAGAGCAAAGATTCTATACAACATGTCCGCCCCCTGATAGAGCTATACAGAGCAAAGATTCTATACAACATGTCTGCCCACTGATAGAGCTATACAGAGCAAAGACTCTAAACATGTCCTCCCCCTGATAGAGCTATACAGAGCAAAGACTCTAACCAACATGTCCACCCCTGATAAAGCTATACAGAGCAAAGACTCTAAACATGTCCACCCCTGACAGAGCAATACAGAGCAAAGATTATAAACATATCTGCCCCCTGATAGAGCTATACAGAGCAAAGATTCTAAATAACATGTCCACCCCCTGATAGAGCTATACAGAGCAAAGATTCTAAACAACATGTCCCTCCCCTGATAGAGCTATACAGAGCAAAGATTCTAAACAACATGTCTGCCCCCTGATAGAGCTATACAGAGCAAATATTCTAAACAACATGTCCCTCCCCTGATAGAGCTATACAGAGCAAAGATTCTAAACATGTCCACCCCTGATAGAGCTATACAGAGCAAAGATTCTAAACAACATGTCCGCCCCCTGATAGAGCTATACAGAGCAAAGATACTAAACAACATGTCCGCCCCTGATAGAGCTATACAGAGCAAAGATTCTAACCAACATGTCTGCCCCTGATAGTTATACAGAGCAAAGATTCTAAACAACATGTCTGCCCCCTGATAGAGCTATACAGAGCAAAGATTCTAAACAACATGTCCTCCCCCTGATAGAGCTATACAGAGCAAAGATTCTAACCAACATGTCCACCGGGAACGGGGGACTAATAAAAGTACTCAAAAAAAAAAAATTGGGCAGACTAGATGGACCGAATGGTTCTTATCTGCTGACACATTCTTTGTTTCTATGTTTCCACCCCTGATAGAGCTATACAGAGCAAAGATTCTAAACATGTCCGCCCCCTGATAGAGCTATACAGAGCAAAGATTCTAAATAACATGTCGGCCCCTGATAGAGCTATACAGAGCAAAGATTCTAAACAACATGTGCGCCCCCTGATAGAGCTATACAGAGCAAAGATTTTAAACAACATGTCTGCCCCTGATAGAGCTATACAGAGCAAAGATTCTAAATAACATGTCTGCCCCTGATAGAGCAAAGAGGAAGCAATAAGGTGCTTTATTTATATTATTTCATTAAAACATTGCTATTTAAAATGTCTACACTTCATGCAATATTTCTATTAGTTATAACTTCATTTGTTGTGTTTTAAATCACTGCCTTGTCTACTCACTTCATTACACCGAACACATTATATATACAGTGGATATAAAAAGTCTACACACCCCTGTTAAAATGTCAGGTTTCTGTGCTGTAAAAAAATGAGACAAAGATAAATCATTTCAGATCTTTTTCCACCTTTAATGTGACCTAAAACTGTACAACTCAATTGAAAAACAAACTGAAATCTTTTAGGTAGAGGGAAGAAAAAATATATAAAAATAAAATAATGTGGTTGCATAAGTGTGCACACCCTCTTATAACTGGGGATGTAGCTGTGCTCAGAATTAAGCAATCACATTCCAAATCATGTTAAATAGGAGTCAGCATACACCTGCCATCATTTAAAGTGCCTCTGATTAACCCCAAATAAAGTTCAGCTGCTCTAGTTGGTCTTTCCTGAAATTGTCTTATTCGCATCCCACAGCAAAAGCCATGGTCCACAGAGAGCTTCCAAAGCATCAGAGGGATCTCATTGTTAGAAGGTATCAGTCAGGAGAAGGGTACAAAAGAATTTCCAAGGCATTAGATATACCATGGAACACAGTGACAGTCATCATCAAGTGGAGAAAATATGGCACAACAGTGACATTACCAAGAACTGCAGATCCCTCCAAAATTGATGAAAAGATGAGAAGAAAACTGGTCTGGGAGGCCACCAAGAGGCCTACAGCAACATTAAAGGAGCTGCAGGAATATCTGGCAAGTACTGGCTGTGTGGTACATGTGACAACAATCTCCCGTATTCTTCATATGTCTGGGCTATGGGGTAGAGTGGCAAGACGAAAGCCTTTTCTTACGCAGAAAAACATCCAAGCCAGGCTACATTTTGCAAAAACCCATCTGAAGTCTCCCAAAAGCTTGTGGGAAAAGGTGTTATGGTCTGATGAAACCAAGGTTGAACTTTTTGGCCATAATTCCAAAAGATTGGCGCAAAAACAACACTGCACATCACCAAAAGAACACCATACCCACAGTGAAGCATTGTGGTGGCAGCATCATGCTTTGGGGCTGGTTTTCTTCAGCTGGAACTGGGGCCTTAGTTAAGATAGAGGGAATTATGAACAGTTCCAAATACCAGTCAATATTGGCACAAAACCTTCAGGCTTCTGCTAGAAAGCTGAACATGAAGAGGAACTTCATCTTTCAGCATGACAACGACCCAAAGCATACATCCAAATCAACAAAGGAATGGCTTCACCAGAAGAAGATTAAAGTTTTGGAATGGCCCAGCCAGAGCCCAGATCCATGGGCGTACCTAGACCATTTGGCACCCGGGGCGGACCCCGAGTGTGGCACCCCCCCCCCCCAATAAAAATGCAAGAAAACACCCACAATTTTTTCAATGTTTGAAAATTGTACAATTATAGTTACCAGGAATAGTGTGCCAGTCAGATACCAGTAATATTGTGCCAGTCAGATACCAGTAATATTGTGCCAGTCAGAGCCCAGTAATAGTGTGCCACTCAGAGCCCAGTAATAGTGTGCCACTCAGAGCCCAGTAATAGTGTGCCACTCAGAACCCAGTAATATAGTGCCAGTCAGAGCCCAGTAATAGTGTGCCACTCAGAGCCCAGTTATAGTGTGCCAGTCAGAGCCCAGTTATATAGTGCCACTCAGAACCCAGTAATGTGCCAGTCAGAGCCCAGTAATAGTGTGCCACTCAGAACCCAGTAATATTGTGCCAGTCAGATACCAGGAATATTGTGCCAGTCAGAGCCAGTATTATTGTTTGTGCTAGTCAGAACCCAGTAATATAGTGCCAGTCAGAGCCCAGTAAAAGTGTGCCACTCAGAGCCCAGTAATAGTGTGCCACTCAGAGCCCAGGAATATTGTGCCAGTCAGATGCCCAGTAATATTGTGCCAGTCAGTGCCCATGAATATTATGCCAGTCAGATGCCAAGTAATTTTGTGCCAGTCAGTGCCCATGAATATTATGCCAGTCAGATGCCAAGTAATTTTGTGCCAGTCAGTGCCCAGGAATGTTGTGCCAGTCAGTGCCCAGTAATAGTGTGCCAGTCAGAGCCCAGTAATAGTGTGCCAGTCAGATACCAGGAATATTGTAACAGTCAGAGCCCAGTAATACAGTGCCAGTCAGAGCCCAGTAATATAGTGCCAGCCAGAGCCCAGTAATATAGTGCCAGTCAGAGCCCAGTAATATAGTGCCAGCCAGAGCCCAGTAATATAGGGCCAGTCAGAACCCAGTAATATAGTGCCAGCCAGAACCCAGTAATATAGTGCCAGCCAGAGCCCAGTAATATAGTGCCAGCCAGAGCCCAGTAATATTGTGCCACTCAGAGCCCAGTAATATAGTGCCAGCCAGAACCCAGTAATATAGTGCCAGCCAGAGCCCAGTAATATAGTGCCAGTCAGAGCCCAGTAATATAGTGCCAGCCAGAACCCAGTAATATAGTGCCAGCCAGAACCCAGTAATATAGTGCCAGTCAGAGCCCAGTAATATAGTGCCAGCCAGAGCCCAGTAATATAGTGCCAGTCAGAGCCCAGTAATATAGTGCCAGCCAGAACCCAGTAATATAGTGCCAGCCAGAGCCCAGTAATATAGTGCCAGCCAGAGCCCAGTAATATAGTGCCAGCCAGAACCCAGTAATATAGTGCCAGTCAGAACCCAGTAATATAGTGCCAGCCAGAACCCAGTAATATAGTGCCAGCCAGAACCCAGTAATATAGTGCCAGCCAGAGCCCAGTAATATAGTGCCAGCCAGAGCCCAGTAATATTGTGCCACTCAGAGCCCAGTAATATAGTGCCAGCCAGAACCCAGTAATATAGTGCCAGCCAGAGCCCAGTAATATAGTGCCAGCCAGAGCCCAGTAATATAGTGCCAGCCAGAGCCCAGTAA